>BTPG01000001.1:246384657-247054009 GCA_036245525.1 Semisulcospira habei
CAACACTCCAAACGTCTCCAAGAGGCATATGCTTATGGAACAAGCTGGTCACTGCCCAGGATTTCGCTCTCGCTCGTTGTTGGATTGTTTAGCGCCGTATACTGTAAATCAATCGGTAACTTGCTCGTGGCCGTGTGTAGCTATCGTTGTCAACTGATCCGGCTCCCTCGGGCGGTTCGTGGCGCAGTGGTTAAGGTGCCTGCCACCAGTGCTAAAGGTGCGGGGTTCGATACCGGGTTCCGGTGTCGGACTTTTCTCCTCTAGTGTCACCGTTAATCCGGGCGGACCGTCGGGGGTTCTCTAGTCTGCGGGTACTCCGGCTCTTCCTCCCCCACGACTTTGGTATCAATTACAGCCTACTTACCAAAGTAGTTTCAAACCTAAAACGATTTGAATTTCAAAAAACTTCAGTAGCTTGCTTAGCACCACTGACGTGAATGTTCTGTGTTTATGTACAGTGTGTAAATGATTGCGCGTGATTCACGTGAGCGTGCTTGTTGGGTTCAGTTCGCGGCGGCGCTTTGAGCCGATATTCAATTGGGTAAATCGCCTAATTAATGCGCTGATTTATTTATTATGTATTTATAAAATGAATATGATTTGCAGACGATTGTAGCCGGCCGATATACAACCTCGTTGGCACCGTCTGGTCTGGAACCGAATGGGAGGGGTTTGTGTTGAGTCTGCCCCGTGAAGACAAAAGACTGTAAATCCATTTTTGGTGAAAAGCGGAATTTTCATTGTTACACAATCAAAATCTCGCGTTTCACAAAACTGGACTTATTGTCTTTTGCCAGTTTTAACCCTTTTAGCCCCAAGGTCCCATTTCACAGATTTCGGAGGTGTTGCCTAACGACTATGTACCAGTTGTAAGAGAAGGCGTGACCGTGATAATTCAAGGGTAGTGCCAGATTAGCTTAGCGCCTGAAGGCGTGGTGTAGCTATCGTTGTCAACTGCACTCCCGCGGGCGGTTCGTGGCGCAGTGGTTAAGGTGCCTGCCAGTGCTAAAGGCACGAGGTTCGATACCGGGTTCCGGCGTCGGACTTTTCTCATCTAGTAAGTGTCACCGTTAATTCGGGGTTCTATAACCGAAGGCGCCCAGCTAATCTGGCACTATCCTTGAATTATCATGGTCAAGCCATCTCCTGTTGCCGGTAGGGATCGGGGGCTAAAAGGGTTATTAGGGCAGAGTTATGGCGGAGTGTACTTTTTCGGACACTGTACACCACAGTGTACACTGTCCAGTGTTGAACTGTACGGTGTTAAACTGTCTAAGTCTTTTGAAATCTCGCTCCTACGAGACTACGGCTCAGCCTGCGGCCGTAAAGCGGTTTCCGATTGTCCACGTTTCTTGATTAAATATACGCAACAAAAAAAAAGGTATAAAACAAACACAGTGCACTTTACACGAAGATGATACTGATTTTGCCAGAAAAAAAACATTTTGGCAGCAGCCTAATCTGCACACCAACAGAACGAGTTCCACGCTCAGAGCGTGTAGGTGTGCGTAGCCACTCCGTATAAGGAAACGCAAAACCCCTTTTACGACATTCGTGAGGAGTTTGGACACTCGACATCCGTTTCTATTCCTACTCTGTGAACGTGCGGTAGTCTAAAACATTTTGTTTCCATCCCTACGTCACACGACCAATCCCTTTAGCGCAAACCGTACCATGTGACAGAGCTACAAAAACCCATGTAGCGAAAAATGGTGGAGTGTATCCCTCTTTGTGGCGCATCTTGGATGCGAGCTTTGTTCTATAAATGATCACCAAAATGTTCTAAAGTAAAATGTTACATAGTGTTGTTCGAAACAACAGGGACACTACTGGAGACGGCAACGTCATGAAAGATTTTAAATTACGTCATACATTTATTATGTATAAATATATATTCCTTTTACGTCAGCCGTGTCTGGCGCGATCCAGGTCGCAAGATTTCTTCTTGATTTCCGTGCGAAAATAGTGGAGGAATGAAAACAAATACGTTATTTATAACAGGGGCTTGCTGCACGGACCTTTGTAGCCATTCGGGTAGCCAAAGGAACCATTGTACCCCGAAGGCCTTTGGCCTTCAGAGTACAATGGTTCCTTTGACCTCCCTCAGGCCTACAAGGGTCCGTGTAGCAAACCCCTGCGACCAAAAACTAATAATACTCATTTAACTGGTTCAATAATCTCAGGACACATTCATACATTGCCGAACTTTTTCCCCGCAATATGAGATTCATTTTAGTACTCGGTAGCGAATGTCGCGTGACCCGGGTTTTCGCCAGAGTCTTGAAAGGTCTTGAACGGTTTAACACTGGACAGTGTACAATTCAACCCTGAACAGAGTACAAGGTGTACAGTGTCCGAAAAAGTACAATATAATGACCACTTCAATGAATGTGTAACACATATTGTTATAACTGTTACACTGTGATTCCCGCCGTGAGATGGCCTTAGTTGCCTGCTCGGCGTTAAACCCAAATAACTAACTAACTAAATACACTGTGATTGTTGGATATTCCAGTTATTTTGTTTTAGCCACTTTATGAAAATCAAAACACGGCTTAACCCTTTTCATCCTGATACACCCATTGCTTAAAATAAATTTGACCGATAGTTCAAGGGTGGTGCCAGAATATGTTTGGCGCCTGAGGCGCCAAGCTATTCTGGCACCACCCTTGAACTAAAACAATCTATTTCCTAATCTGTAATGTAGCCTTAATAGGACAATGAGCAATTTTTTTTCACAAAATCAGCCTCGGTCAGGATGTAATGGGTTAAATCAAAGGCGTCAGTCTCAGATAGAATCCCATGAAAGTTCTGAGTGAGCTAAAATTCGCCAAGAAAACCGTCGGGTTCTCAATGTTTGTCATGCCTTTATAAGACTATCCTATTCTTTCCGCCTATCATCGCCGTCATCATCCGTATCACCAAAGCACGTGGACTCGGACTCCGGTCTCGGAGCGTCCACGAACTTTTGACCTTTGTGACAAATAGACGGCTTCCGGAAATGAAGAAGTTAAGTCAAAAATGGACCGTCTTTTCACCGCTGGCGTCCACGATTGATTAAAAGCCCGGACAAACATGCGATCATCGCATGTTTGTACGCGGAATTTTAATCCACCGTTCGCGTCAAAAGAAACTCATTAATTGTTTTACCTACTTCTGATAAATTCTAGAATTCGGCGTCTGTGCCTCACACGTCCACAACATTCATTACAATATCAGTAGCGTCTCTCGCGGCTGCACTGCCTTCGAGTGACACTTCCCGAAGCTCCTACCCCAATGTGCAAATGGCCAATCGGGAAAACGTCGGCCGCCGTTGGCCCGTGTACGGGCCAACGACTGCCGACGTCTGCCCGTTGACTTTTTGCACATCGGGTAGTAGCCGGTTTTACACACAGGGGCCTGACAATGGAACTCTTACCGGAATGCAAGACAACCGCTGCGCCACCTCGTGCGGTGGCGCAGCGGTTGTCTCGCATATCAGTCAGAGCTCTATCATCAGGCATTATGGTTTTGCGGTTCTTGTGCGTGGCAAACTGAAAAACCCCTCCTGCTATGATATTCTTGATTATTAGCAAATGCTTGTGTTATAGTTATGATATATATATATAGTGACGTCCTCCTCACCAGAGTGATGCCCAGCACAGAGTGCCACACTGACCACCGCCTTGTTCGCTGCAAACTCAGGCTCCGCCTCAAGCTGAAACCCAAGAAAGGGCCCCCCCCCCCCCCCCAAGAAAAAGCTTGATGTTGCCAGCCTTCAGCGTGACGACAAGAAAGCTGCCCTTCAGGCCGATTTACAGCGCATGCTCAAAGACACAGTTGATCCAGCAGACTCCTCCCCTGAAGCACTCTGGGAACAACTGAAAACTGCTATTGTAAAATCTTCTGTGGAAGTCTTGGGCTTTGCTAGAAAGAGGAACAAAGACTGGTTTGACGAAAACGACGTAGAGATCCAGGAACTTCTAGCAAAAAAAAAGAGCCGCCCACCAGGCCCACCTAGCCCAGCCTTCCTGCCCTGTGAAGAAGTCTGCCTTCCGCCTCATCTGCAGCAGTCTCCAGCTCAAGCTTAGAGAACTCCAGAACGAGTGGTGGTCCAGACTCGCACAGAGGACCCAGCTCTGCGCTGACAACGGTGACTACAGGGGCTGCTACGAAGCACTGAAAGCAGTGTATGGCCCTAGGCACCTGGTACAAAGTCCCCTGCGAAGCGCTGATGGACAGGCACTCCTCACAGATAATACCTCCATCTTGAATCGTTGGTCGGAATACTTTCAGGACCTCTTCGGCGCTGAGCGCACTGTTCAAGAAACAGTCATCCTCCAAATCCCACACCTTCCACTAAAGGTTGAATTGGACGAACCGCCCACCGCCGATGAGACCCTCACAGCCATCCACCAGCTCAAGAGTGGCAAAGCAGCGGGCATTGACGGAATCCCGCCAGAGATATGGAAACATGGAGGCCCAGCACTGCATAACAAGCTCCACGACCTCTTTCTCTGCTGCTGGGAAAAAGGAACACTACCAAAGGATCTCCGTGATGCAGTCATCATCACCCTGTACAAGAACAAAGGAGAGAAGTCTGCCTGCTCTAATTATCGTGGAATTACCCTGCTGTCCATTGCCGGGAAAATTCTCGCAAGGTTGCTCCTGAATCGGCTGGTACCTGCCATCGCTGAAGACCACCTCCCAGAGGGCCAGTGTGGCTTCAGATCCATCAGGAGTACCACCGACATGGTCTTCAGGAGAAGTGCCGCGAGCAGAACAAAGGGCTGTACGTAACGTTTGTCGACCTAACAAAAGCGTTTGACACTGTGAGCAGGCAAGGTATGTGGCAGATCCTGGAGCGACTAGGCTGTCCCCCAAAGTTCCTCAACATGATCGTCCAGCTCCACGAGGACCAGCAAGGCCAGGTCAGACTAAACAGTGACCTCTCAGAACCATTCCCCATTCGCAACGGCGTGAAGCAAGGCTGCGTGCTGGCACCGACCCTCTTCACCATCTTCTTCAGCATGATGTTGAAGCAGGTCACAGTGGACCTCGACGATGACGACGCAGTGTACATCAGGTATCGTCTCGATGGCAGCCTGTTCAACCTCAGACGACTGCAGGCCCACACGAAAACCCTAGACCAACTGATTCGTGAGCTGCTCTTTGCTGATGACGCTGCCCTCGTTGCACACACAGAGAGAGCCTTGCAGCGCATTACGTCCTGCTTCGCAGATGCCGCCCAGCTCTTTGGACTTGAGGTCAGTCTGAAAAAGACAGAGGTCCTTCATCAGCCAGCACCCAAGGAAGAGCATCGCCCTCCCCACATCACCATCGGCGAGTCCGAACTGAAGTCTGTACACCAGTTTAACTACCTCGGCTGCATCATCACGTCAGACGCCAAGCTGGACAAGGAGCTGGACAACAGGCTGGCAAAAGCGAACTGTGCTTTTGGGCGACTAATCAAGCGGGTGTGGCACAATCAACAGCTGAAAAAAGGCACCAAGATCAGCGTGTACAGAGCTGTCGTCCTCACCACCCTATACGGTTCCGAGTCCTGGGCCCTCTACCGCAGCCAACTACGACTCCTCGAACGCTTTCACCAGCGCTGCCTGCGTACCATCCTCAGCATTCACTGGAGTGACTATGTCACCAACGTCGAGGTCCTTGAACAGGCGGAAACTTTGAGCATCGAGGCTTTGCTGCTGCGGACACAGCTTCGCTGGACGGGGCACGTCTCCAGGATGGAGGATCATCGCCTACCCAAGATCACTCTGTTCGGCGAGCTCGCCACTGGACACCGAGACAGAGGGGCACCAAAGAAGAGATACAAAGACGGTCTCAAGAAGTCACTTAGTGCCTGCCAAATCGACCACCGTCAGTGGTCTTTGCTTGCTGCGGACCGTGACACCTGGCGCTCCACCATTCACAAGGCAGCCGTCTCCTTTGAGGACTCTCGCAGAGCTAACCTCAAGGACAAGCGGCTCAGGAGAAAAAACAGAGTTGTCGTAACTAAGAACCCTGACCAGACCTTCCCCTGCAGCCACTGCGGTCAAACCTGCCTGTCCCGGATTGGCCTCTGCAGTCACGAAAATGCCTGCAGACGACGTGGGCAAGCCCTATAGAATCTTCGTTCGCGAAGTCAAGCCATGACTGACTGACTGACTATATATATATATATATATATATATATATATATATATATATATATATATATATATATATATATATATATATATATATATATATATATATATATATTATATATATATATATATATATATATATATATATATATATATATATATATATATATATATATATATATATATATATATATATATATATATAACTTTTAATGGAACATCTTTTCAAGTTGTCTTTTCTGTAAGAGGTTTCAAGTTGAGTGGAAAAGCGAAATAAAATGACAAAACTAGCCTTGTTCGATTAGTTGGTGCTCTTTTTCTGTCGATGCATATTATATTAGATTATAAGTTATTCCTCGCAGGGGTCTGCTACACGGACCCTGGTAGGCCTGAGGGAGGTCAAAGGAACCATTGTACCCCGGTTCCTTTGACCACCCGAAGGCCTACAAGGGACCGTGCAGGCAAGCCCCTGCTACCAATAACTTTTCTGTTTTCATTCCTCGACTATTTTCATAAAAGAACTCAAGAATAAATCTTCCGATCTGGATCACGCCAGACATGACTGACGTAAAAGGAATATACATTTATACAAAATAGACTTATGACGCAATTTAAAATCGTTCATGACGTTACCGTCTCCAGTAGTGTGCCTGTTGTTTCGAACAACAGTGTACTTTAGAACGTTTTAGTGACCTTGAAACTGGCATCCAAGACGCGTCAGAAAGAGGACTACAAAAATTCCGCCATTAGTCTGTACAAGGGTTTTGTGGGGGTTTTTTGTTTTGTTTTTTTGTAGCTCGGTCATGTGGTACAGTTTGCGCTAAAGGGATTGGTCGTGTGACGTAGGGATGAAATTTTTTTAAATTTATTTTCATCCCTATAATAATAATAATAATAATAATAATAATAATAATAATAATAATAATAATAATAATAATAATAATAATAGAACATGTTTTTATATAGCACCCTTCCCCACAGACACCAAGCTCGGAGCGCTTTACAACACGTAGAAATAATTTAAAAAGGAAAAAAAAATAGAACAAAATAAACACGCTCTCACTCTTTAAGTAAACACTAGCTCGCACCATGTAGGCACATTCCTAACACGAAACACACACGCACATACATAAACAAACACACGCGCGCGCGCACACACACACACACACACACACACACACACACACACACACACACACACACACACACACACACAATCTACATACATGGGCTACACGAAACACACACGCACATACACAAACAAACACACGCGCGCGCGCGCGCACACACACACACACACACACACACACACACACACACACACACACACACACACAATCTACATACATGGGCCACACGAAACAGATATAACAGATATCGTAATAACTCCTGATATTGTCAAGAAAAAACTAAATGAGTTGAATCCTTCCAAAGCTCAAGGTCCAGACTGCATCCCTCCCAGAGTTTTACAAGAGTTGTGTAATGAGTTGGCAGAGCCACTTTGCACATTGTTTACTTTTTCCCTTGAATCAGGTATTGTACCGCAAGACTGGCGAACCGCAGAGGTAAGTGCGATTTTTAAAAAAGGTTCTAGGTCAGATGCAGGAAACTACAGGCCAATAAGCTTAACGTGTATAGTATGTAAAGTTTTAGAGTCTATAGTCCGAGATGAGATCGTTAATCATTTCACAATATGTACACTGAATGCCAACATGGTTTTAGAAGGAAACGATCATGTGTTACTCAGTTACTACAGGTTATGGATGATATAACCTCCTTACTGGACAACAAAAAAAGGTTGACATCATATACTTAGACTTTAGAAAAGCATTCGACACTGTTCCTCATGAACGGCTTCTTCAGAAACTAGAGGCCTATGGTGTATGTGGAAACATTTCCAACTGGATAAGAAGTTTTTTACATGCAAGAGAACAAATGGTAAAGGTTGGAGAAGCAAAATCGGACAAAATAAAGGTAATGAGCGGCATACCTCAAGGTAGCATCTTAGGACCTATATTATTTACGATATTTATAAATGACTTGCCAGATTGTGTTAATAGCATGTACAAAATTTTCGCAGATGATACTAAAATCTATAATGAATCGAGCAATAAAGACGTGTTGCAGCACGATTTGGATCACTTGCAAGAGTGGTCAGACACATGGGACTTACATTTTAATGTAGAGAAATGCAAGGTCTTACATGCTGGAAGGAACCATCCTGAACACGATTACTTGATGAAAGTGAACAGCAACATTAAAAAGGTGGTATCTTGTGAGGAGGAAAGAGATTTAGGTGTGGTCTTCGACAAAGTTCTATCTTTTGACCCCCATATTCAGAACTGCATCAATAAGGCCAACAAAATGGTTGGAGTAATTAAGAGAGCTTTTAATTATTTGGACAAGGACATTTTTATTAAACTGTATAAATCACTTTCAACTAGCGCAGGGTCTTATGGCATGGAGATCAGTACGGATAAAAGCAAAGTGATGATCAACACCACAAGCGACAGCAGCAGCAACATTCACATGAACGGCCAGAAGCTAGAAGAGGTCAATAGCTTCAAGTACTTGGGAGCCACCCTGTCCAAAGACGGTAGTTGCATAGCAGAGATCCGTATCAGGATAGGTACAGCAACATCCGCAATGGCCAGGCTGGACAGGATATGGCGAAGTAACTCCATCAGCTTCACCATCAAGTACAGGCTTTACAAGTCCCTCGTAGTGTCTATTCTACTCTACGGCTGTGAGACTTGGACACTGCTTGCAGACTCAGAAAAGAAAATCCAGGCCTTTGAGAACAAGTGCCTGAGGAAGTTGCTCCGCATCTCGTACCGCGAGCATAAGACCAACGAATATGTACGGAGCATCGTCACTTCCCTGGTGGGCCCACATGAACCCCTTCTGGCAACCGTGAAACGGCGCAAGCTTGCTTGGTTTGGCCACGTGACCCGACACACTGAACACCTTGTCCAAGACTATCCTCCAAGGCACTCTCGAAGGAAGTCGTCGGCGAGGTCGTCAGAGAAAGAGTTGGGTCGCAAACATAAAAGAATGGACCGAACTCGAGATGCCAGACTTGCTTGCCACCGCCCAAAATAGAACTCAGTGGAGAGCACTGTCTGTTGCTGCTGTCTTTCAGTCCCCCCAACGCCCAGTTCGGGCAAGGGACTGATGATGATGATGATGATGATGATGATAAATCACTAGTCAGACCACATTTAGAGTATGCAAACACTGTATGGTACCCAGGTTTAAAGAGACAATCAGCTGCACTCGAAAGGGTGCAGAGACGAGCAACAAAGCTGGTCAAAGAATGTAGAAATATGACTTATTCAGACAGACTCAGATACTTTGGATTACACTCCTTACGCGGACGTAGAATACGGGGAGACTTAATCCAAGTTTTTAAAATTTATAATGGCATCGACGACCTAAAGTGGAACGACTTTTTTGCAACACCATTCTGTGACAGAACCCGAAATTCTGAAGGGAAAATCTTTGTACAGCACTGTAACACTAACCTGCGGAAGTTTTGTTTTACTAACAGAGTTGCCATTGTTTGGAATGACTTACCAGTTTCATTAGAAAAAAAAAAGCATCTAATATAAATTCTTTTAAAAACTAGCTGGACGAATTACCAAAATTTAAAGAGATTTTTTATTCCTATGATGAATGATTGTATAGGAAAATTGCATGCATAGCAGACCCATAAAGGAACTAAAGAAAGAAAGGACATTTATAAAGGCCTCACGGCCTATTTTGTCCTCACAATACTACTACTACTACTACTACTACTACTACTACTACTACTACTACTACAACAACAACATATAAGACAACAGCCAACATTTCCAGGCTGCGACATCCACTGAGACTAAGCTAATCCTGATTAGTGCTAACTGGAAAAGATGAGTCTTCAAATTTGTCAGTTTTGAAAGTCATCCATATGAGGAGGGATACTGAGACAGATATGCAGTGGAAACTGAGTTCCAGACGTGAGGGGCCTGATATCTGAAAGAACGTGCACCAGCAGTTTTTAGGTTGATTCTGGACGGCTGAACCTGATCCAGGGAACGGGCCAATGAAACCATTTCGTGAGTGTGTATGTTATGGACTATAATAATACTATGTGTTGTAGGATGCAAGGTGTATCAGTGTATGCTAGTATGTCATTTGTACGGCGCCTAGAGCTTTTCAACGCTATCGAAAGGCGGGGCGCTTTAAAAATATACATTATTATTATTATTATATTATTATTATTATTCAGTATTATTATTTACACAGTGTCCGAGGGAACGCCCTAGCTAAAGTAAATAAGTCTTTTTTAGTGCCGGAAAGTAAGGCATCATCTCCCGTTTCGGGGCATTAGACAAGATCAGCCCGCGGCCGCTTCCGTAGCGGCGGCCCCCGGGGATAGAAACTCCGCCGCGGGTTCAGTCAGCTCCGGCAACCGTAACTTGACTGGCTTTTCGATGATGGCCGCCCAACGTGACTGTGACGGCTTAATATCATGTGATAAGTTGGCGCGCGGTGGGTTTAAATTGAGATGTTGCCGGCAAAATAGGAGCCTAAGCCGGTACTGAGACCCACAGGGAGCTCTAGTTAGTTAGTTAGTCACCGAGTTTTCGATGTTTGTTTGTTTGTTTCGTTTTCGAGGGGCGGGGTTATAAGTGAAGAGCGACAAATCTTCATAAGCGAACCAGTTTCACTTGGCAAAAATGTCACTTCCGGTGAAAACCACTAATGGCGGGTAGTTTGTTGTGAAACTGGCAAAGAGGAGAAATGTTGGGCAATTCAATTAGGCTTTTTGTTAGAACAAAGCAAAAATATCAGCTGCAAAATCATGCATCCAGACTGTTTCTTTTCGACGTCGCAGACTTCGCTGGAACGTCGATCAAAGACATCAAAGAGGTGTGTCTTCATTCACTGTTGCGATTCGAAAGTAACTCATATTAACTGACGACACAATCGAAAATTGTTTAAGTTTTATGTCCTGTCCCCCGCACGAGCCCACAACCAAATCCGATGCAGCCATCAATCTACAGCCTTGCGTTCAAGTCTGTGTTTTTGTACCTTACGGCGTGGAGCCGTTAAGTCCAAAATCACAGGCCAGCTCTTAAGTACTGAAGTAGGGTCTGGGGTCCTACTGAAACTCCTTTGAGCAAAACGCGCCTCCGGCCTGCTTTACAACTGTCCGAGGTCAGCAAGTGGCTAGGCTAGTCCAATGGGAGTGTTCACTTCGTGATGCACTAGCGAAGTTCTGACCACAGTTCACCCCATGGTGCCAGTGATAGAGAAATGCAGTGCACTGGGTGAAGTGTCCTCCGCACAGTGAGTGTTGGCCTGACGGAACACTTCTCATAACTTACCCTTATATTTAGTTATAACAGAGATTAGTTAACCCATTACATCCTGATTTTTAAAAATTTGCTTATTGTTCTAAGAAGGCTAAGACTATTATAAGAAGACTATTAGGAGATAGATCAACCATTTTAGTTTAAGGGTTGTGCCAGAATAGCTTGGCACCTGAGGTGCCAAGCTATTCTGGCACCACCCTTGAACTATCATAGTAAAATTTATTTCAAGCAATAGTGTATCAGGATGAAAAGGGTTAATTGCACTATTGCAGCAAAATAATTTTTCAACACTATATCCCTTCCACCTTAACCGATATCATTTGGAATACACCAGAGTGTGAAATAAGTTTGACTAAAATAGTTCAAGGGTAGTGCCAGAATAGCTTGGCACCTAGAGGCGCCAAGCTATACTGGCACCACCCTTGAACTAAAGCCATTGGTCTATATCCTTATCTGTAAGTAGCTTTCGTGTGGCAGTGTACAAATTTGAAGCTTTTAGCCTTGGTATAATGATATATGGGTTAATAATGAAAACAAGATACATCGATGGTAACAATAATGGAATAAATGAGAAATTACAACAGACTGTGGTAGTGAACATAATGAGCGCTATTCTGTTATCTAGAAACATGTAGGAGTCTATGTATATATTTTTTTTACTGATTAGTTTGATCATGTGTAATTGCTGTGAAATGTAATTTGTTAATTGTTTGCAGGCATGTCACAAAAAACAGGTGCAAAGATTGATGACCTGTTCTATCAAAACCAGTCTCTGGCAGATGACAGGTAAACAATTTTTTCAGCAGATTTAACCCCTTGGCTGGTACTGACAATACCTTTCAATGGAAGACACTTTGTTTTATGCCACGTGGTCTCATCAGTAGCAGTCAAGGGTTAATCTGCCATACTATATATGGGTAGACATTCTTTTGTTTTAGTTTTATTTGATTTATTAATATTATTATGAAAATATAGTGTGCAATCAGCACACAGGCAAATTGACATATAATCAAATTTATCTATGATCTAGCTCAATCAGAAAGCATCGGAGACGTTTCTTATCATCATCTTTGTATGTGTAACTATTAAAACATCTCATAGTCACCCCCCTGAGTTGACTTTGGGGTGACATTGTTCACTATAATATTTATAGTATTTGTCTAGACTAGTACTGCTAGTAGTACTACTTAACCCTCTTGTGCAATGCGACCACGGATACTGTTTACAATACTCCTGGCTGCAAGCAGAAGGGGGTTTAAAAATGAAACCAATTAACTGCTAGTGCTAGAGGTATAGATCCTCATAAGCCTGCACAGTTGCATAGGCTCATGGAGATCTATGCCTCTTGCTAAAACCACTTTATAATATATATATGATTTATTATATTATTTATCCATGTAGCTTCACAGCTAGGTGTCTTTCATAGGGGCCTGACAAGTGGTGCTTTGACTATATGCAAATTTGCTGCGCCATCGCGTGCGCGCCACCGCGTAAACTAGCTCAAGTCAGAATACAAGCGAGGAAATGAAACACACTGTATGCAAAATTGTAGCTGTGGTGGGAAGTATCCCAGACCTCATTCTCAACATCTAGAGTTCAACGTTAAACCCTTTAGTAGAGTGCCGTGGAAGAGCCCACTCTGCACTGCTGTGCATCCATTTTATTCCGCCGTGTTTACTCTAAAGTCAAAGCGAATTACTCAAATTCAAAAAGATATTGACAACTGAGCAGTGTTTAAACCAGACTCTATTAAAGTAGAGCTTTTCGGGCTGGGGGAAATAAGTACCTAAGGTGATTGCTGCGTGCACGTCACAAGTTCATGTTGACAGTAAGATGCATTCTTGTTTTAATTTCATTGGATATGCTAATTTACATAAACCAATGAAAAATGAGGCGTATTTCCGGCCGCATCTAAAACCCAACAAATCAACGTCTGCTAAACTGATGCTTGACTGTGCAAAAAGCCTTGATACTAAACAATCAGTTTTGATCGGAGGACAAGGTTGGTATAGATTTGTGACAAAATATCTACTGAGTTTGTTCAGTTTGAGGTTTTAAGTGGATGGTTGCTTTGAGGGTTGAAAACTGCTCTGAATCGCCGCTTTGCGCGCCTTTTATTTCCTCCCTTGTATTCTGACTTGAGCTAGTTTATGCGCTTGCCGCGCACGCGGTGGTGCAGCGGATTGGTATTTAGTCAAAGCACAACTCATAGGGCCCCTATGGTGTCTTTTGACATTGAATTAACCCCAACACATTACAGCTGGAGATGGATTGACTGATAATTCAAGGATGGTGCCTGATTGACTTGGTGCCATCAGGCACCAAGCTAATCTGGCACTACCCTTGAATTATCAGCTGATCCATCTCCTGCAACTGGAAAATAGGCAGTTGTTAGGTGACGCTGTTATTTGGAAAATGTGGCTTTGGGGTTGAGTGGGTTAATGAGGATTTCAAAAACGCAATCTGTCTTTTGGCAGTGAAGCAGTTGAAGGATGTCATACACATGCAAAGAGTTCATCCAGTACAGGCTCGATTATTGCAATTCTGTACTGGCAGGTTTACCGGCAGATCAGATTTCACGCTTGCAGATGATTCAAAACAATGCGGCACGTATCATCTTGAAGAAACGAAAGAGAGACCACGTTACGCCTCTACTGAAGCAGCTGCACTGGCTGCCCGTAAAATTCCGCTGCCAGTACAAAATTGCAATTTTCGCCTATCAGCATTTTGACGGATCTCTCCCGCCGTACCTTTCTGCCAAGCTGTCTGTTTATCAGCCATCACGCACCCTCCGTTCCTCTAGTGTAAAACTTTTTAAAATCCCGAAGCTTAACATGAAAACTGTCGGGGAGCGTTCTTTCACCTTTTTAGCCCCAAGTGTGTGGAACTCCCTGCCAACTGAAATGCAGAATCTGCCCACATTGTCACAGTTCAAAGCTCACTTAAAGACTTTTCTTTTCTGTCAGGCATTTAACACTTAGCTCATCTTTAGCTAACTGTTGACTGCCTTTTATTCTGATCCTAGAGGAAGTGAATGTATAGTGTTGGGAAGAGATTGGGTGGTTTAAAGTAGTGTATAATCATGCGTGTGTCTGAGAGAGAGGGTGTGCTGTTGTGCATGCGCAGTGAGTCCAGTGTTTTCCTGGAGAACAGCACTATACAAGAACTATGTATTATTATTATTACATTTGTAGTAAAATGATCCCTCTGTCTACAATATGATTTCTTTCCCCCAGGTCAGTGGCACACTACAACCTACCAGATGGTGCGATTCTGGAAACTACGTCGAACCCACTTTGGGTTGCCATGGTCCACGTGAAAATGATCGAGATTGAGCGAGCGAGAGACGCCCGTCCTGACGATCCCAAAGTGCAAAGATGGACACACAAGTCCTACATCCGCAAAATCACTCTCCTCAGCGTCCTGTTCAATGCAAAGAAGTAAGGCTTTGGTGAACTAGAAAATTGGTCTAAAGCCCATTCAGTCTTGATGCAAGGATAGAAGATGGATTGACCTTGATAGTTTAACCCTTTAAGTCCCAGAACTAAATGACTTCCATTTGACAAAATGGAAGTCATTTAGTTCTGGGACTTAACCCATATCATACTGACGCTAAACCTTCAAATTTCTATGCTGCCATATGCAAGCTACATTATACTTTATAGTACTTACAGATAAGGATATAGACCAATGATGGCTTTAGTTCAAGGGTGGTGCCAGAATAGCTTGGTGCCTAGAGGCGCCAAGCTATTCTGGCACTACCCTTGAACTTTTTTAGTCAAACACACTGGTGTATTCCCATTGATAAGGGTTAAAGGGTTAACACTAGTGCTCAAGTTGCCTGGTACCACTCTTGATTCAGCCTGATCACTAGACTTGTCTTAATGGTTAACCCTTTGGTTGTCAGTATCAGTTTTGTCGAGGTGGTTCCTGCAGGAAGGTTAATTTTTTTTTAAAATTGCTTATTTTTTTTTATTAAACTGTATTTATCTTTTGTAATTGTAGGGAGTATGATCGCCAGCCACCCAACTTTGTCACATGCGAAGAGTTCATCCAGTACATTGAGAATCTGGGGAAGAAAGGGGCAGTCATTAACCGCAGTTACTCTGGTCAAGACTTTGAGCGCATGTTTAACGAATACCTCAAGCATGACGTCGATCAGCCAGATCCTCTCCTTTCATTCCAGGCGCGCCATGCAACTCGTCTTGGGCTATACGCACAACAGGGTAAGGATAATAATAATAATGTTGTTTAATACAGGTGCTTTATCCTAATTGCAAATAGTTATTTCCGGAAATCACAGGTAGGTAAAATTTGCAAGTGTTTTGACGAAAAACAGTGATTAAAAACCCAGACACACATCTGATTATTGACAGTATGACTCGTACAAGGACGCATACTGCTGTGATTGGAGCAATCCAGGAAAAGGGGGGGGGGGGGGGGGGGGGGGGGGGTGGGGGGGGACAAACATTCTATCACCAATAGCTTGAAGGTTCTGTAGTGATATATTAAAAAAAAGTACATCAACCTCATGAAACAAAAATCAGGCAGGCATCAAGGGAAGTTTGCATAAAAATTCTTAACACCCACCACATCATTGAGCAAGATGATGTAACATGGTGACAAATTTATTGCTACTTTTTTTTGGTGTGAAAAAGATCGAAGACACAGAGAAATAACATCTTAGATGTATCCAGGTGGCAATAAGTCTTCTGTCTGATCATTCTGAGACCAATCTTGAGCATGATTTATGTCACAAGGCAAACATTTATTACCGAAGGGATGTTTGTGTATTTGGCTTGTGCGTTTCTTTTTTCAATAGGTCTACCTATGAGCTCTTGACACCCTGTCTTAACCCATTACATCCTAGGGCTGACTTTTTTTTTTTTTTAAATGCTTATTGTCTTATGAAAACCACATTACAGATTAGGAGATAGATCAACCTAGTTCAAGGGTGGTGCCAGAATAGCTTGGCTCCTCAGGCGCCAAGCTATTTGGGCACCACCCTTGAACTGTCATAGTCAGATTTATTTCAAGCAATAGTCTTTCAGGATGAAATGGGTTAAAATAGACACTTGGAAAATACCTGTGCAAATGAGTGTCGCCCACATGCGACACAACGTATTGACTTTGCCATAGGCGTTGCAGCCTTATAGTAATAGACTTATGATGTGCATGAATTAAATTCCAATGTCTGCTGGTCTTTTAGATGGAGGAGAAGGGAGCAGTGGTAATGGTCAGAAGAAAGGAAAGGGAAAGAAGTCAGCTACAGGACGTGGCAAAGGGAAGCAACCTGCAAAAGGCATTATTGCAACTCCAGGCAAACAAGCAGCAAAACAGGTATTGCTTATTACTGTACATGTTTGTCAATCAAATGCTGGTAGGGGGAATCTGGCAGTTTGTATAGTAGGGAAATAAGATGGGTTGAATTGAAACCACCAACAGCAGAACACTTATAAGACATCACCTGTCTATAAAGACCATCATTTAGGTGTCTGTCGCTGTGACTGTGGCTGTCGCTGTGACTGTGTCTGTCATTGTGACTGTCGCTGTGACTGGCTGTCGCCACCTAAATGATGGTCTTTAATGGCAGGTGACACTCTTTGCTTTTTAAGATTTCTCGTTTCTTGCAAACGAGGTGTATGCTTAGTACAGGTTCTCAGGCTTTTCGTTAACAGAAAATTCTCCATATTTGACGGACAAATTTTGACAGGGACAGAAAAAATGGCCGTCCGTCCCCGGGACAAACTAATCTTAAGAAAAATTTATCTTATCTCTGCTGTGTTTCAAGTACACAACATACTGTAGAGCACCTGGGACAGATTTTTGTGCTGTCCGTCGCCATGATGGACAATTTTAAATTCTAGCGGAAAGCCTGGGTTCTGGTGTAATAGACATGATACTAAAGATATTGGTGACATGATACAAGGATGTGTTAGCTTTCAGTGGGTTTTCTTCATCTTTGATGAAGCGCTACAGTAATAGATCGGCTCGGTTATACTGTACAGTGTACCTAACATCAGGTTGGTGTCAGCTTGCAGTTCTGTCACAACCTCTGGTGAATTTTGGTCGTGTTAATGGTGCATTTTGGCCTTGTTAACTCATTGGAGATGTGCTGTATACAGATACGCAGCGAATAGCTGCGTATTCATAATCGGCACGTCTCCAATGAGTTAATGGCATATTTTGGTCTTTCTAATGGGGAATTTTAGCCTTGTTAATGGTAAATTTTGGTCTTGCTAATGGCGCATTTTAGCCTTGTTAATGGTGAATTTTGGTTTTGCTAATGGTGAATTTTGGTCTTGCCAATGGTGAATTTTGATCTTGCCAATTTATAAGCTGGAAGCATCACTCTTAGCTTTCATCCTTCTCTGCAGAACACTGCCCGTCTGTGTGAGGATTGCGAACAAAACGTGGCCGAAATTTACTGCGGCAGCTGTACAAAGACAGATGGCTCCACAGGCGTTCTTCTCTGCTTCACATGCACTGATGTCAATCATCGTGGAGCGCTTCACAGAGGCCACGACTGCAAAGACATATCGGAGGCACCCAAAGCTCAAAGGGAACCTCAGGAATATTGTCCACATGTATGTTTAGTTACATTCTTCTATTTTGTGATTACATGTATGATTATTAAATCATTGATTTTTGGCAGGTTTTTTAAATTGTGGGTCTCAGCAAGAGGCATAGATCCTCATGAGCCCCCACAGTCGCGGGGGCACATGAGGATCTATGTCTCTTGCAGTTGGTTTAAATAGTTTATTTCTTGCTGAGTAGATGTTTAGGCTGTTAAAATTTTGGCCGTTTCATTACTCTGTCTGATTGAAAATGTTTGGTTAGGCAGAAGTAAATTATTCAGAACAGTGGCAATACATTAACCTCTTCGGTCAAACTTCTCAAATTTTGGAATTGTCTTCTAACCTTTTGACGACGGAACACACATATGTGTGCCCCAAGCAAAGCTCCGTTGCCGACGGGACGCACACATATGTGCGCTGGCCTTGTTTCCCATTGCCGACGAGGCGCACACATCTGTGCGCTGGATACCAGTATAACAGGCAATACCGGCAGTATGGTCTAAGGGAAGCAACCTACTATAATATGTCAAGCACTCATTTCCTTACTTGTAGAGTGACTTTTCTTGTTTGTATGGGCTGAAACCAACGAATCAGAAGCTCTAATACAAAACGTCCCCATGTGCAAAAAAAAATGACGGATTTTGGTGTAAAAACTTTTATGTGTGAAGAAACTTTTCTGTTGTGCCTTTCTTTCTGGATTATTTACTGGTGACACACTAGAATATGTCTCTGGAATGCTAGGTGATTTGTAATTTTCACACTCTGGCTAACTAATACACTAACAGCATGTTTTCAGAACCCAGTGCGAAACTGTTTTTGATTTTTGGCTTCTTACCCCATCTTCTTTATACACCTGTAAAATCTTAACATTACAAAATATTTTCTTCAGCATAGTGTCTACGAGTTCACCTTGAATTGCTTTTTCCACTGATACCAAATATGTTGGGGTATGATAAGATTTTTACAACGGACAAGGCCAATGAAATGTGTCAAAATTACTATGGTAGCAGGGAAGTGAGCCAAAGTAAGGCATACGCTCAGGGGGAAAATCTAGCTGGCAGACTACGGTGGCAAAAGGTTAAAGACTGCATAACAATTCAGGTGACAGATCAGTTATGATAGTTCAAGGTAATTGTCAGAATAACTTTGCACCTAGATGTGCTACTCTGGCACTGCCCTTGAACTATCATGATCTTTCTATTATGACACAGAAGTGGAGTTTTTCATCTTTTCTACCAGACCGAGGGACTCACATTCTCAAACTGAGTCCTGTTCCTCCAAAAGCACAGCTCACGGTGGACTATGGCTAACATGAGCATGTGAGTCAAGAGATCTGTCTGGAAATGATAGAATTTTTTTTTTTAGTAGTTATACAAACTTCTTCATCTTTTTCTCCAGCCCTACAAGGCACCATTTGCCATACTTCTTGCAATGACAAGGTATGCATAATTGCTATTTTTGCTGTTGATTTGTTTTGATATTTTGACCAAATTAACCCATTTAGCCCCAGCGCCCTATAGCAGGTGATGGATTAACCCTGATAATTCATGGGTTGTGCCATATTAGCTTGGCGCCTGATGGGACCAAGCTAATCTGGTATTACCCTTGAATTATTATGGTCGATCCATCACCTGCAACTGGTAAATTGTTTTTAGGTGACACTTCTAAAATTCGGGAAAAGTGGCCATGGATTTAATGGGTTAAGTAAAAATACATGACTTCCTTAGCAACATTTATTTCTTTAACTCTTGTTCGATTTTTTAAAAATATATATTTTTTTTAAAATGACAACGTAATAAACCATTATACAGGGGTGGGATTTTTCCGCGGATTTCCGCGGACATTCTTTCACAATTCCGCTGAAGCATATTTATTTTCCGCGTCTAAAAACAACGAAAAAGATGAAAAAAAAATTTCTTCTTAAATGGCAAAAAATTCTCAAATGGGTTGGATTTGTATGTAGTTTGGTTCACTATAGCCCGACACTTCCGGTAGCTTTAGGTCGCAGTGGAAAATGGCGGTGAAAAAGGATATTGTTCAAGACAGAGTGCCGTTTAGTGTGCATCTGACCATAAACTGGTAAGCACATTCCATTTTTACACGGCGGATCAGGAGTGTCATAACAAAGTTGTTTGATTTTTTGGCCACTGAAAGTGAAGGACATGCTCCACCCCCCCCCCCCCCCCCCCCCCCCCTCCCCTGTCGTTGATTTTCCGCATTTTCTTTGTTACTAGAATCCCACCCCTGATTATATTTATTACCGGTATGCTTGTCAATGATTCAGGTTTATTTTTGCGGGGAAAATCAGTGGCAGCAATAACACGGCAGACAGTCAGAGTTTTTAAGTTTAAGTTACGTGTTAAAATGCTTATGTTAATAGAAATGTGGAATGTGTTCCTGTCTCTCTCCATTCTAGAGCATTGTCTGAGAATTGGCAGAAGCTGAGCCTGGATGAAGACGAAATCAAACAGCGAGCACAGTCTCTCACTGACACCGATCTCCATGACAAACAAGCAGGTACGCTGTTTCAGCAATGTTAAAGTTTTTGTGAGCTATTCGATGCATGGAAAAGACAAATTTCAACAATTCAGACTACAAAATTATGACAGTTTAGGAGATGCAACAATGTGATAGACCAGAAGGTTTAGCAGCACCAAGCCATTCTGGCACCACTTCTAAACAGTCATGGTCATAGGATAAAAATGGCAAGCTAGTTTAGCTCAACCCTGTCTTGGTTGATCCAGATCTTTTTAAACTGTATCATAGCTGATTGATTTGTTGTTGAAACCTTGAGAATCTGATACAGGATGGCTAGTCAGCAACTTATTGTGTGAGTTTTAAACAGCTTTCTAGTTCACTGCTGCTGACAACATCACTGGGCAGAAAAGACACGTAACTGCACATCTTTTCCGCCAAAACAGTATCATCAGTAGCAGTCATGGAGTTAAACATGTAATTTGTCTTTTTACAGGAAAGGTCATGGGAGGCTTTGACTGCATAGAAAACTCTTTGCTGCCTAAAAAGTTGCTGCAGAAGGAGGCTTCGGGTCGGCACACGTACGTGTCTTTTCTTCATATTATCGAACAACACTGTGGACCCATACGTTTGTTTCCTCAAAAACATTACGGATAGGAAGATACGTCTAGCTACCGATTTCAGCCTAAGTCTCCGTTTGATATAACTCCCAGAGTGACCTCCCCTCCCTTCCCATAAGGCCCTTTGGGCCTAGCGACCAGTCATACGCTAAGCGAACGTAGCTGGCGGCAAGTGGCGCAGGTGGGAGGGCCCTTAGAGTAATGCCATCGGTAAGTATTTTTTGAAAAAAATATATTTTAGAGAAAAATTAATTTGTTTCCTCAAAAACATTACTGATGGCATTACGGATAGGAAGAATAACGAAAAGGAGGAGGGAACCGCCCACCATACCCAGTCCTGAGAACATGTTAGTTAACGAGGTGCTCTGGGCGCAAACTCCTGACGATTTCAACGAAGCGTTACCTATGGCGCCGGGAGGGAGTGTTGCGCCGCCGAGACGTCCCCAACAAGGGCCAGGTTCTCCCTCTGGCCTGAGAGGTCTCGTAGGTAGAAGCGGGCGAAGGTGGAACTCGTTCGCCACCCAATGGCCGCCACAATATCCCGCACCGCACAGTTGCGGTCGAATGCGAAGTCTCTGTGCCACGTCCAGGGAGAGTTCTTCATAAGCAGAGCAGATGATCCTGTGGATCCACAGGGAAATAGTCTGCACTGAAATATCGTCCCTGCCGCGTCGGGGAAGAAAGTCGTTTCCGGCCCCCGTCGGAAGGGTCGCGAACGATGCAGGTATATCCGCAAGGCCCGTACAGGGTCTTGTTGTCGGGATTCCCGGGAAAGGTCAAAACCCTTAAGCGGGCGGAGGGTCATGATCTGAACTCCGGCCGAGGGAAGCCTATTCTTGGCGAGAAAGGAAGGGTTCGTCATTAACTGGATGGAGCCATCCGCACGAAACTGGATGCATGCGGGGTCCACTGATAATGCATGCAGCTCGCTGACTGGCAGCCAAAGCAAGAGTGAGTAGGAAACAGGTCTTCCTGGTGACGTCAGCCACAGTGGCTAAGGGCAAAGGTTCGAAGCGGTCCGAATTAAGCCAAGTGAGGATCCAGGCCAGGTCCCAGCGCGGAAGTATCGAACGCTGAACAGGTCGCTGTAACTCGAAGTGGGCAAGGAGGTCGGCGAGGTCTTTGCACGCACCCGGATCCGGTCGGCTCAAATGTCGGTAGGTATCTGCGACCAGAGAGAGATATCCCCGATTGGTGATAGGGGCCAAAGAACTCCGCTAACTTGGGTGGAGACAAGGCTGTTGGAGACAGGTGTTTGGAGAGGCACCAGGACTGCAGGACTCTCCACTTGCCCTCGTATACCCTCCTGGTGGAAGCCCTGCGGGCCGCAGCCATAGCCTCCATTGCTGCACGCGAGAAGCCTCTAGCGGTGAGAGCCGACCGCACAACCTCCAGGCGTGTAATAGGAGCTGCTCTGGACACGGGTGGAAGAGAGCTTGTCGTGGTTGTTTCAGCATCGTGCGTGTTGTGGGTAAGAGCAGAGGAGCGTCCGTGGCGAGGCTCACCAGATCGGTCATCCAGCTGCGTGCCCAGCTGAAGGGGGCTTCGAGGAAGAGGATCGTGTTCGAGCCTCGGAGTTTGAGTAACACCTTGGGAACAAGGACGACCGGGGGATAAGCATAGGCTATCAGGCCATCCCAAGAGATCGACAGGGCGTCCACTGCCCAGGCGAGAGGGTCTGGAACGGGTGAGACAAAGAGGGGAAGCTGTGTGTTCCACCGTGTGGTGAAAAGGTCGACCAATGGTGTCTCCCAGCGGGTGCTGATCAGCCGGAAGATATCTGGTTTGAGGGTCCATTCGGTATGAAGCAGCTGGCCCCGGCGAGAGAGAGTCCGCAAGCACGTTGAGGTGACCTGGAATGTGGCATGCCCGGAGAGAGATGTGTCGATCCCGGCACCAGAGGAACAGCTGGTAGAGAAGCATGCAGAGAGACGGAGAGCGCGTCCCGCCTTGTTTCTGGATGTACGATACCACAGTGGAATTGTCGGACAGAATCAAGATCTCGTTGTGATGGAGACGAGTCTCCCAATGAGTCAGAGCCAGCCAAACTGCTTTTAACTCCAGCCAGTTGATGTGTCTGTTCTGTAAGGATGGTGGCCACTGGTCCGAAACCTCTTCGAAATCCGGAAGTAGGTGGGCACCCCAGCCGGATAGGCTCGTGTGACCGGATCAAGGGGGACACTGGTGCCGAAAGGTTGTTTGAGTAAGGTCGCCAATGGAAAAGGAGATGGAGCGGAAGAGGCCGAGAGTACAGGCGACCGAGGGGAAGGAGATCGGCTGCCGCACTGATGAGCCCCAGTAATTGAAGCCAGATCCTGGCAGGGCACGACTCTGAACGCGACACCTGGTGAGCGGCCGCCGCCAGTTTCTGAACGCGAGAGGCCGTTAGTCTCACAGTGTTGCTGTCGGTCAGAAACTCCATCCCGAGATGGATGAAGGTACGGGAGGGTGAGAAATCCGACTTCCCTTGGTGGACCATAAATCCCAGTCTCCGAAGAAGAGTCAGTAGAGCGTCCCGGTCTGTCTCCAGAGACTGGGGGTCCTGATTGCGGAGCAAGAGGTTGTCTAGGTAATTGGAGGTTGGGCTGGACGAGGACTGTCGGGCCCGAGAGATCACCGCGTCCATAATCCGCGTAAAGACCTAAGGGCTGATGTTGAGGCCGAAGGGAAGAGCCTGAAACTGGTATACGACTCCGTCAAAGGTGAAACGTAGGGAGCGGTGAGATGCTGGGTGAATGGGAACATGGAGGTAAGCATCGGAAAGGTCGAGGCTGACCGCAAAGTCGAAAGGACGCACCGCTAACCGCATGGCCCACGCTGTCTCCATGCGAAATGAGGGGGCTGAAATGAACCGGTTTAGAGCCGAAAGGTCGATGACCGGACGCCACTGACCACCGGGCTTTGGAACCAGGAAGAGGCGGCTGTAGAATGCCAGCGAGTCGAGCTGAGAGACCACCTCCGTCGCAGTCTTCTGAAGTACAGACGCAATCTCCTGACGCAGAGCCAAAGCCTTGATCGGGTCGGATGAGACACAAGTCCACACAGGCGAGCAGCGGAGAGGGGGCGGTTGGAGAAACAAAATATGAAGTCCGTCTGAGATTGTGGAGAGCACCCACCCACTTGTCAATGTGCCAGGCGAGCCTCCCGCTGACGGGGTGCTCCGTGGTCGTCCGCGGGGAAGGTAGAGGGTGATAATCACTGGGCCCGTCCCTGCCCGAACCGCCGGTAGGGGCGGGGAAATGAGGGGGCCGAAGAGGGGGGAGCGCAAGAATGGCCGGAGAAGACGGGACGTCCAGGCCTAGAGGATCCCCAGGAGGGTCATGGGGTGGGTCTGAAGGTCCGCAGAGGACGACCCACGGCCCTGCGGGAAGACTGAAAGCGGTGGGAAGCCGCAGGGGGGAGGGGGGTGCGAGGCCAAAGGTCCTTGTTAGACTCCTTCACCGACTGCCAGGTAGGGCCAAACAGAAGAGCACCGCCGAGGGGGGCCTGTCGCAACTGGGACTTCACCGAAGTGGGAAGGCCGACACATCGCTGGAGGACGCCGTCCCGCCGCATAAGGTCACAGTTGGAGGCTGCCGCTAAAGCGTTTGTCGAAGCGTGGTACACTGCCCGATTAGCCGTCACTGCGATGGAGTGTAAATCGCTCAGGGGGTCAGAGGCCTCAGGAGAATCCCAGAAATCTTCAATACGTCTTACCACAGCCTGTGTGGCTAACTCCAAAAAAACCAACACGGCTAGAGAATTCCGAATTACGGTAGCCGTCTTGTCTAGGCCCACGGGAGTAGACCGACCTACAGCGGCCTTACCACCAATCTGCGCCTCTGCAGCGGGATCCACCGTCGGGAGGGGGCACAGAAAGGACTGGTTGTGTCCTGCGTACCAGTGCTGTTGGAATTTAATCTCCACATCCGCAGGCCAGTGGTGGTCGGAAAAGAAGCCAAAGTCCGACAAATTGCCCTGTTGTAAATGAGTATTAAAAGCATCAGAGAGGTCCCGAAAGCAGGTGGGCTGAGGAAGGGTCTTAAAACGTTTAGACTGATGTGAAGCGTCGACCGAAGCTGAAGCCTTCCGTTTCAAGGGGGGAGGGGGGGGGGGTGGGGGGCAAGCTTCCGGAGGAAGAGCAGCCGAAATCAGGTGGGCCGCTTCGTCGAGGGCTCGGCAGTAATCAATGCCCAAGGGGGGGGGGGGGGGGGGGGGGGGGGGGAAGAGGGCAATAAGCTACGAGGAGAGGAAGGGGAAGCCACCGCAGGGGTGGGTGAGGGAACCGCAGGGGAGAGAGGGAGAGCTGGGCGACTCGAAAGTGGAGACTGCGGCTCGAGGAACACAGAAGCAGAATCTGCGGGGTGTAGGCTAAGCACCTCGTCTCGATCCCCCCCCCCCACAAGGATCTGCCAGGCGAGGGGGGGGGGGGGGGAATCGGAACTCCATGAGCAGAAAGGGATCGAACAGGCGCGACTGAAAAGCTAGAAGCGGGCGCATGGACCACTCTCAGGGCCGGAAGGCCCGAATGGTGGGGGGCAGAACGAGCACTAACATGAGAAGAAGATCGACAGGAAGAAGAAGGGAGAGGCAGTCGCGATTGGTCCCGAGACTGGCGATTGGGGGAGGAGCCACGTGGGGGAACAAAGCGGCGATGGTCCGGAGAACGTGATTGTAACGCGCTTGAGCAGGCGTCTCTGGAGAGAGGGCAGTGGCTGGAAGAACGACCACGTAACGTCATGGTCCGATGCGGATTAGACGTGAAAAGTTTAGAAGGATGAGTGCGCCGTGTGCGATCATCCACGCGAGAGCGTCTGAAAGAAACAGTGAGGGAGTCACCCGCCGCCAGTGGCTGTAACGCCGGGCGGGAAGTGCTCATATGAGTCAAGGGCCCCAGAGTTTTACTACTCATGGGGTGAGACTTGGGAGAGGTCACAGATGAGTGAGTCAAGGGCCCAAGAGTCTTACTACTCATGGGGTGCGACTCGGTAGAGGTCACAGATGATTGAGTCAAGGGCCCCAGAGTCTTACTACTCATGGGGTGCGACTCTTTTGAGGCCGCAGGTGGGACCCCATACCGCGCCTGGGAATGCCTCAGATTTGGTGAAATGGCCCGGGTCCCCAGTGGGATAGAGGCAGTAGGGAGGGGCCGTCCCGATCGCGGAAAATTCTGACTCCCAGTAGAGTGGGAGGGGACTTGCGATGGGCGAGCGCTGAGGTCCGAGGTAAGAAATATCCGGTTCGAAGAAAAGCCCACAATATCCGACGATGCTCGTTTGTGGGTTCCCGAATGGTCTGAAGTTATAGGAAGGGATGTCGCACTGGCGGCAGAGGGGCGCAAAGCGGCCGGCGAGCGGCTAAGTAAGTGAGGAGCCGCACGCCGGTCGCGATTATAAAAATCCCAGAGTTGTGACCAACGACGCTCATTCCACGAAGAGCAGACATGGCATGGTCGGGAAGAAGAACATCCCGAGCATGGTAAACATAAAACATGTGAATCAGTCGGGTACTGAAAACCCAAGCAGCGCGGGCATGTACGTAATTGCGAACTGCAACAGAAACGGGAACCGTGAAAAGAGAGGCCCCGTCCAGTCCGTCTCGTGTTTTGCCGTTAGTTGCGCTAAAAGGAAAACGGAAAACGACCAGGAGAGAACCCGAAAACAAAACAACAAAGGGCGGACGAGAAAATCGAAAGCAGCCTAACGCCGCCCTATGCGTGAAGAAAAAACGCTGCCAAACGGGAACCGCTTCGAGTCAGATCGAAACGTTAAAAATGGCCGGCTCAGTCATGTATAACTATAATCCGAGACCTTACCTCATGTCCGCTATGAAAAGGGGAAAAAATCACCGTTCAACCCCCACCAGATGTCGTAAGGATAAGAATCAACGTAGGATGGATAATCGCACACACGAAAAAATCCAGAAAAAAACAAACAAAGTCGAGAAAACACACGGAGAACACGAGATAAACATAAGCCGAAACCGGAACAGCCGTTCGCGTCGCAGCAAAGCGTATGACTAGTCGCAAGGGCCAAAGGGCCTTATGGGAAGGGAGGGGAGGTCACTCTGGGAGTTATATAAAATGACGACTCCCCGAGTCGCCTCCCCGGTTGTGTTGCTTGCACAACGGAGAGATGGGCTGAAATCGGTAGCTAGACGTATCTTCCTATCCATAATGCCATCGGTAAGTATTTTTCTTAAAAAATATATTTTAGAGAAAAATTAATTTTTCTTTTCCACGAAAAAATGCTTTTGCAGCTGTGTATTTTCTGTGCTGTTCTGATGAAGTTATAAATGGTTTCTTAATCCGCTCAGTGCTGAGAAAATTTGAAAACACCCAACTGCAAGAGGTATAGATCCTCATGAGCCCCCGCAGTTGCGGGGGCTCATGAGGATGTATTCCTCTTGCTGACACCACTTTGAATCTATTCTCCTAGGACATCAGGGGTTTTCTTGGTCTTAAATTAACAAGTATTGAAGAAACAGTCTGCGTCAGCCAGCACTAAACGGGTTAAGCTCAGTGTGTAATGAGAGTGGTTGTGCAGAATGTTCGATCAAAAGCACACTCTGGATTCTGCACTAGTGTTCTACTGGTATACTTGTTTATTCTGTTATTGTATTTCAGCTGTTTGGTTCAGACAGAATAGCCCTTTCAGCCAGCCTGTTGCATCTGCAGGGGCTTTTGAAAATTTATGTCTCTGGCTGGGTGTGGATTATGGGACATAGTTCCAGGACTGTTTGTTTTCTCAAAACTCTTACCGATGGCATGACTAATATACCAATTTCAGCCCCAAAATTTGTTGTGTATACCTCACTACCAGGGGGGCAACTCTAAGGGGTCGTTACCAGGACGCCCCGAGTAGCCCCCCCTTGCATCCCTATCCGGTCATGTGCCGGGCCCACTGACTTGTCTCCCGTCCCCCCACCGATTCCTGTAGGGTCTCCGGTCGGCGGGAGGCTAGCCCATCACAGCGGCGTGTGACGCCAACTGTTTCAGGACAACCCTTGGATTCTCTCGTCCATCTCAGAGGGCCTGAGGATCTCTTCCAGTCTCCCCCTTCGCTGTGTCACTCCCCCCTGTGGACTCAGGTGCCGGGGGAACAAGGCAAGGCAGAAGCTCTGCGCGACGAGGTAGTCTCTCGGGTGCGGAAGGAGGCCACAGAAGTAGTCTCACATCTCGACTCCCCGGCCTTCTACAGCCATCTCTTCCTCGTCGCCAAGTCCGGCGCCAAGTGGCGTCTGGTCATCGACCTCTCGGCGCTAAACGAGTACATTTGGGCCCCTTGCTTCCGGATGGTGACGGCCAGAGCTTTGAGGGCCGCGGTGCAGCCCCAGGACTTCACCGTGAGCCTCAAGCTGGTGGTCGCCTATCTTCACGTTCCCGTGCACCTGGCGTCCCGTCGTTATCTTCCCTTCGCCTTCGGCGGAGTAGTGTATCAGTTGCGGGCCCTGCCCTTCGGATGCGACCTCAACCCTTGGGTGTTTACCAGGATTATTGACGGCGTCGTCTCCAGGTTCCGACAGATGGCCTCGAGCCCAACTTCCCCCTTTCTGAATGATCTGCTCCTCCGGAACCAGATAGTGACAGCCTTAGAGGAGGACCGCCTTAGAGGAGGACCGGGACACCAGCTCGGATTTCTGGTCAATGGAGGCAAGTCCGATCTCGCTCCCTCGCGCCGGTTCATTCACCTTGGCATGGAGTTCCGGACCGATCTCAACCGCGTTTGGCTCCCAGAAGGACGAATCCAGAAGGTAGCGGATCTGGCTCTCCAATTCTCATGCGCAGAAGCTTTTTCAGCCAGAGTGTGGCTCCAGCTGCTCGGTCTCCTAAGCGCGGCGGCGGACCTCCTGCCTCTTGGCAGACTCTACTCTCCCCATCCAGCTGCATCTGCTCCTCCGCTGGTGCCCATCGTCCGGCGATCTGACGGCCCTGGTCCCTGTCTCCCCTTTGGCCAGATCTCATCTTCTGCGGTGGACGGACAAGACCTGGTTGGCGTCGGGGGTTCCGCTCCTCCCCGGCAGTCCGGCCCTCCATCTGCACAGACCGACTGGGGAGCACTCTTACTCCCGGAGTTCGTCCCAGCCTCAGGCAGCTGGTCGCAGGACCACACAGACAGACACAGCAACTGGCTGGTGCTGAAGGCCTTGTGGTTAGCGCTCTCCCCCTGGGAAGATCGCCTCGCTCTATAGAGATCCTGGTGCTGTCCAACAACTAGGCGGTTGTGGCCTATGTACAGAACCAAGGCGGGACGCGCTCTCTGCATGCTGCTGTACCAGGTCCTCCTGTGGTGCAGAGATCGCAGCATCTCGCTTCGAACGCGGCACATCCTGGGCCACCTGAACATACTCGCGGACTCCCTCTCGCGTCGTGGGCAGCTGCTTCACACAGAGGGGTCCCTACGCCCGCACATCTTCCGTCTTCTCTGTGCGCGCTGGGAGGCACCCATGATCGACCTCTTCACCAAGAGGTGGAGCAGACAGGGCTCTCAACTCGAGCGCTTCCGCTTCATCTCCCCCATTCCAGATCCACTCGCCTGGGCTGGGCCGAGGATGCACTCTCCATCCCGTGGGACAGACTGGTGGCTTACGTGTTCCCTCCCCCCCCCCCCCCCCCCCCTTCGTCCTCGTACCGAGGTGCTCCAGAAGCTCAGAGGCAGCAACGCGATACTGCTCCTAGTGGCGTCGTTCAGCTGGACCAAGAGCTGGACCAGTGCCCTTTTGGCCTCACCACGGTCTCTCTGCTGTGGCTCCCCATGCCTCGGACGATGCTCAAGCAGTCCCGGCAGCAGCTTTTCTGCCCTGACCCGGTACGGCTGCTTTTACACACTTGGAGGTTGTCCGTCAAGCCCTCGCCGCTAGAGGCTTCTCGGGTGCGGCGGTGGAAGCAATCGCAGCAGCTCGCAGGGCTGCTACCCGTAACGTCTGCGAGGGAAAGTGGCGGGTCCTCCAGTCCTGGCGCGCAGCCGAGCAACTCTCCCCCACGGACTTGACTACTCCGCAGCTGTCCGAGTTCTTTCTGTGGCTCTTCTCCCAGCTGAGCCTGGCCCCCATCACCTTCGGAGGTTACCTGGCTAGGATTGCGGACACGTATAGCCACCTGGGCCGGCCGGACCCTGGTGCCTGCAAAGACCTCTCGAAGTTAAGGGCTCGCGCTCGCTGATCTCTCGCTGGGATTTGTCCTGGGTCCTAACCTGGCTCAACTCGGAGTGGTTCGAGCCTCTACCCCTAGCGCGGCTGGGAGATCTGACCAGGAAGACCTGCTTCCTGCTCACCCTTGCCACGGCATCCAGAGTGAGCGAGATCCACACCTCCTATTTGCGACACGCCTATCTCTAGTTCGAGCCGATGGTTCGATACATCTCCTCACTGACCCGGCTTTCCTGGCCAAGAGCCGGCTCCCAGCGACCACGTGGCAGGTGTTGACCGTCAACCAACTCAGGGTGATCAACCAGTCCCGGTTGTCCCGCCAGCGGGACCCCGTCCGAGCACCGACAATTTACCTGCACCAAACTAAGCCGCTGAGATGACGGCGCTCACGCCTATTCCTGCCCTTGGCAGATGAGACATTGCCGTGCAGACGAGCGCATCCTGGCTCCACTGGGTCACCCAGTCAGCATACAAAGAGCTCTCCCCAGTATGGACGAAGATGATACGCTTACACGCACATGAGGTCAGAACAGTGGCTGTGACCACAACGGCGCCGTGAGAGATATTGGGCTGGCCGTGGGTTGGCAGGCCGAGTCTGCCTTCGCCCGATTCTACCTGCGAGACCTATCCGGCCAGTGCGACATCCTGGCCTTGGTGGGGGACATCTCGGCGGCGCAGCACACCCTCCAAGCACCACGGGTGCCATAGGTATCGCCTAGCTAAAATTGTCGGGTGTGGCACGTGGGGGGTGGAGGGGGGCTCCCTTGCTGGTTGCATTTGAGGGGGCATTCTGCCAAGGTTCACGGGTGGAGTACATAGGGGGCGGCACCCTCCTCCTATTCGCTATTCTTCCTATTAGTCATGCCATCGGTTTCGAGAAAACAAATGGATTTTTCTCTAAAATGTATTTTTTCAACAGATACTTACTGATGGCATGACTCAGAGGTCCCTCCCTCCTGCCCCTCTTGCCGCTGTTGAGCTAAGGCAAAGACTGGCGGGAAACGGCCAGGCACATGACCGGATAATAATAATAATAATTACGGTATTTATAATGCGCTTATCTTATAATAATTATAACTCTAAGCGCACACTCACAACTCGCGCACGCATGCGCACGCTTTAGACAATGACTCACGTACCACAAACAGTGAAATACATTACGACGGTCAGCTTGGGGTGGGGAGTGCGGTGATATAGTGCTAAAACTGTTGAAAGAGGTGAGTTTTGAGGGCGGACTGGAAGGAGGAGAGAGAGTGTTTCTGACGGAGAGAGAGTGGGAGAGTGTTCCAGATGGATGGACCGTAGACGGAGAAGGAGCGGGGACCGAAAGTGTTAAGTTTGGTGCGAGGGATGTGGAGGCGGAGAGGGTCGGAGGCAGAGCGGAGGGAGCGGGAAGGTGTGTAGGGGTGAAGTAAGTTGGAGAGATAGGCAGGAGCGCAGTTGTTCAGGGATTTGTAGCAGAGAGACAGAACTTTGTATTGGATGCGTTGGGGGATGGGGAGCCAGTGAAGGAGTTTGAGCAGGGGTGTGATGTGGTCGGATTTTTTCTTTCTGAGGACGAGGCGGGCAGCATTGTTCTGGACGCGTTGGAGAGTGAAGATGGTGGAGTGAGGGAGACCGGAAAGGAGAGAGTTGCAATAGTCGATGCGAGATAAGATGAGAGAGACAGCAAGTTTGGTGGCAGCTTCGGTAGTGAGGTATTTTCTGATCTGACTGATGCGGCGAAGGTGGAAATAGCATGCCTGGGTCGTGGCGGAGACGAAGTTGGTCATGGACAGAGAGGAATCGAGGATGACGCCGAGGTTCTTGGCCGAGTCAGAGAGGGAGATGGGGGTGCTATCGAGTTGAAGGTGGAGAGAGGGAGGGAGCTGGGAGAGTTTTTGGCGAGTGCCTACCAGCATGGCTTCCGTTTTGTCGTCGTTCAGTTTCAGCTTGTTTGCTGTCATCCAGTTTTTCACGTCTTTGTAGCAGTCAGCCGTGCGAGTCAGTAGTGACTGAGTGTTGTCAAGTTTGTCTTTGTCTTGCAGTTGTGAGTCGTCAGCGTAGAGGTGGTGGTGTATGCGGTGAGACTGGATGATGTTGGACAGAGGAGAGGTGTAGAGTGTGAAAAGGACCGGGCCCAGGACGGATCCCTGTGGAACTCCGCAGGAGAGCGTTACCGGGTTGGAAGAGACGCCGTTGATGGTGACGGACTGCTGTCTGTCAGAGAGGTAGGAGAGAAACCAGGAGTGAGCAGAGTCAGTGATGCCGAAGGAGTGGTGGAGTCGGTGGAGGAGGATAGAGTGGTCTATAGTGTCAAAGGCGGCAGAGAGATCAAGTAGTGTAAGAAGGGAGATGTTGCCAGAGTCAGTGCTCGTTTAAGATATGTAGAAGGGCTGTTTCAGTGCTGTGATGTTTGCAATAGGCAGACTGGAATGGACTGAGGAGGTTGTTGTCGGTGAGATGGAGGTTGAGCTGGTTGAGAACAACCTTCTCAAGAAGCTTGGACAGGAAAGAGAGATTGGAGACTGGGCAATAGTTCTTGAGTTCGTTTGGGTCGAGGTTGCTACCCTCCCTCTCCTCTGTCCTCTTCTTCGTCCGTTTCTTCTCCCTCTGCTGTCTCTTCCAACCTAAAACTGTGTCTATTTAATGCCCAGTCTGTCTGCAAAGATGGCAAAGCTGACGTGATTTCCGACTTCATTCTAGACAATGACCTAGATATTGTCGTGATCACCGAAACGTGGCTCCGCTCGGCTGGCGACGAACCCATCATCGCCAGCGTCACTCCGAGTGGCTACCGCCTGGCCTCCTTCCCGCGCGCTTTCAGAGGGGGTGGCATTGCCATCATCTACAGGGACTGTCTTTCCGCTCACCTCTCCTTCTCTCAGTCTCTACCTTTTGCTCATCCCTCCTTTGAATCTGTCGAGGCCGTAGCAACACTCCCTGGCCAGTCCCTCATCTTCTCATGTATCTATCGCCCCCCTCCAAGCTCTCAAAACAAACTCACAAACTCCATGTTCCTCACCGAGTTCGACCTCCTCCTCGAACACTACAGCACACGACCCGGAAAACACATCCTTCTAGGCGACTTTAACTTCCACTTTGACAAACCCGACCACCCTGACACAAAACGCCTCTGCACGTCACTTTTAAACCACAATCTTACACAACACATCACTAAACCCACCCACCGACTTGGCCACACCCTCGACTGGATCATCACCCGCACCTCTGATCAACTCTTTCTCGACTCTGACACCTCCTCTGTGCTTCCCTCTGACCACTTCGCTATTCTCGTCTCCCTCAATCTACCTCCCCCGAAAAAAACCAAGCTCGTTGTCTTTCGCCGCAAACTAAAATCTGTCAACCGCGAGAGCTTCTTCGACGAAGCTGTCGACCTTCTCTCGGACCCCACCCCCTCTCCCGATCTTGCATCCCATTTCGATTCCTCCCTTCGAAAACTTCTAGACACCCATGCCCCTGTCACCACCTGCTCCATACCCAACCGACTCCCCTCCCCCTGGCTCACTGATGACATAGCTGAGGCCAAGCGTGAGCGCCGACAAGCGGAACGCCTCTGGCGCTCATCTGACCTCACCGTTCACAGACAGATCTTCCAAACAACCAGATCCAAAGTCTGCAAAATGATCTCCGAATCTAAACGCAAACACCTTCAAAACCAAATCCTGGAATCCACCTCTTCCAAAACCCTCTGCGCCACCATGACTTGCTCAATCGGATGCGGATAGGGATGCAAGGGGGGCTACTAGGGGCGTCCTGGTAACGACCCCCTAGAGTCACCCCCCTGGTTGTGAGGTATACACAACAATTTTTTGGGCTGAAATTGGTAAGCTAAGCGTACCTTCCTATTAGTCATGCCATCAGTATGTATTTGTTTCGAAAAAAAAATACATTTTAGAGAAAAATCCATTTTCAGTCATTTCCAGTTTATGCGCTGTCACTCATGTATTCACCACAGTAATAATTGAAATCTGAGGATGTAAGATGTTTTATAGATAAATTATAACTGAGCTTCCCATTACGTGAAATAAATCACTCGTGTTTAGGTTTTACAGATAAGATGCTATTAGAAACACACATTTTATCCGTCTGCCGGAGCACGAGTGATTTATTTTGTGTAGAGGGAAGGCAGGCGTACTTTAATCTCTATATAATTTTCTTGTCACAGGTTTGCACTGACTCAAGTGGGCACAGAACTGGGCCAGAAGCTTGACGTGTTTGACCAGGTGCTGCAGCGCTTTCTCCAGGACAGCGGGGTGCCTTGTCTTCCATCTCGATTACAGTATGACAACATTTGATTTTCTTACTAACCCCTCTGCTGCCGGTGGACGCAGATTCTTGTAAAATCAGTGTCACTGTCACAGATCTCCAGCTGTCAAAGGAATTTGGATATAAAGTTGTTTCAGCAAGAGGCATAGATCCGCATGAGCCCCTGCACTGTGGGGGCTCATGAGGATCTATATCTCTTGCAGTAATCCTTTTGGCTTTTTCAGCAGTTGAGGGTTTTAACTAAATACGCATCCGCAGTGACCGTACAAACCTGTTACATTGATTTCCGGGCATAACTGCATATTTCATTCACAGACAGATTAATTAAGACACCTAACTGTGATATAATCCAACAAAGGCCTTTATATCACATCGCCAGCTACTTTCTGTTTTGCTCAAGGGACTGATGTTTGGAGAGCCTATAAATAGCTCTTACCTCGGCTGACACTTGGTGGAGTTGAGTGGAACATGTGCCAACAGACACAGAGTGATGCAATCATGCAGTTATAAATGAAATAACAACTGTAGCCACTCAATAGGAGGCATTATAACACATTTTAAATTTAAATTGTGTTGGTATTCGTCAGTGTTATGCATTGTTGAGAATGCTCTGGGTGCGCTTAGGGCCTTTCAAATGACTTTGCTTTTGATTCATGATAAATCAAGGGTAGTGCCAGATGAGCTTGGCGCCTTTAGGCACCAAGCTCATCTAGTACTATCCTTGAGTTATCATGATTCATTAAAGTTGTTATTTTTATATCACACATAATATATGCAATCCTCAGGCCCTTTTGGGTGGTCCTGGGTGTGTGTAGCACAGGAACGCAAACAATTGTCGCAGCTTCTTTCATTTCAGGACACAAGTTGCCACTCAGCGACTGTGCCTAGTTGTTGATGAACATGAGCGTGATTTGGCCCGCCTTCGTTCTCTGGCTGACGCAGCAGGCATCAACATAATTGTGCGCAAGCTTCCCGTGGCTGATTACATTTGGGTGCTGGCACCTGAATTGGACGCAGGGAGAGGGAGATATGATGGCAGCCATCCAGAAATGGAGATTGTAAGAACAGTGATACCTGTTTTGTCTTATATATTATAATTATGCCTGATTTGTTACATATATTTTGAATTATTATTATGCTTGTTTTGTCATATACAGTAAAACCAGTGTGATGCGACCACACATGGGTCAGTCAAAAAGTGGTTGTCTTAGTTGGTCTGCTTAAAAGGTCGTCTAAAGGCCCCGCCACACATGCCGATTGTGCCCCGATTTTGAAGCCGATTCCGACCCAATTGCGATCGTATGACGTCATATATCCGATCCGATCCCAGTCGGCTGGGAATCGAGTGTTTAGAACCTGCTCTATTTTTCTGATCCGAATCGGCCCCGATTGTAAGCTTCAACCAATCAAAGCGCGTCTCGCAAAGCACGTCGTTTCAGTTTGAAAATGGCGGAAGATCAGTAACACCTTCGTTGCCGATGTTTCGCCCGCCCCTTCCTGAATATGATGCAAAACTGCTGATAATGCAAGCACATCATCATCACTGTCAAAACTAGCAGCCATTTCGCTGAACAGGTACGACCTTGATCTTTGATTCAAACCGGTCGGCTAATAAAAGTCAGGGAATGTGTGGCAGTGCACACGTTTTTGTAGTCCGGTCCGATCACACTCCGATTCGAAACTGCTTGAGAGTCGGCCTCAAAATCAGCATGTGTGGCGGGACCTTAAGTTGCAGAAAGAAGACCTGCTTAGACAGGTGGTCTCTTGCTTTATACTGGTGGTCACCTTGACAGGTACTGCTGTATTGCATAAAATGATTAACCCATTTAGCCATGATGCCCTACAGTGGGAGTTGGATTGACCATGATAATTCAAGGGTTGTGCCAGATTGCCAACTTTTCACCAGTGTGTGTTGTGCTTTGCTGCTGACTGTTAACTCTGTAACTCTTAGAACTAAATGACTTCCATTCTAAAGAATGGAAGTCATTTTGTTCTGGGAGTTAAAGAGTTAATTGATTGTGTTTGTTACGATTGTGGTTGTGTTTTTCCGTGAGAGCATGCATGCATTAATCGTAGGAAACGATCCGATATTTATTTGAGCTATCATGATTACGAATCACGTACCTTTTTAATAAGATTCGCTATCGTTCGCACAGAGAGCGGAATTGATTGTCTTTTGATACACGGAGTTGAATCCCGAAGAGTCTAGAAACCGCTTGAATAATCACGTTTTCTGTGCGCATGAAGTTAGCAGCCAGTATGTGTTACGAAAAGTCGTGAAACATCCGGAGAATAATGGCAAGGTCGTGAACTGTGTAGCGTATTCTTGTGTAACGTCATTACACACTGGGATATCCCAAAATTGGGGTTGAAATTAGCAGTCAAATTTTGTAGACTATTGTAGTCTATTCTAGAAGTTATTTTTCATCAATATTTATGAGTTTCGGTTATGTGTTCTGTTCTGATTGGTTGTGTTGTATGAATTTGCTAGATTATTCTGGAAAGTTATTATACTATAAAAGATTGTGCTGGGAAGCGTGTTGGTACATTGTCATACTTTGTCAGTGATGGAGTTATGCAGTGTATAGTGTTTACATTGTATGATAGCCACAGTGTGTCAAAAGCGTGGATACATTGTAGGGGAGACATTGTATCAGTGTTGGTGCATTTGTGAATGCATTGTTTGGATATCACATCGCTGCAATAAAATATTGTTGGAACTGTTACTCCAGTGTGGTCTACGTCCTTAAGCCACGTGTGATGGGTTGCAGCTGAGTGAAGTTTCTTTAAAAGAACCTTACGTGCGTGCGTCTGGTGTGATATCATACTACGACTCAACACGTAACAGTGTTTTTACAGATGCTGCCTGTGTTGGTGGAGAGAAAGTCGTGGAATGATTACCATGATACTGTTCGCTTTGGCCGCTGGGATCTGCAGATTCAAAAAATGAAGGTATGATGACTAGCTTTGTGATCAACATATTTCCCCAGCACTTGTTTTGAAGCTGCTAATGTGACTGGACTGGACTGGATTTTTTTTTTTTTTTTCGTTACGCCGTGAGTGTACAAGTCATGCTACGAGTCATGATCTTTTCAGGACACAAGTTGCCACTCAGGGAAAATGAAAAAATACCCTTTGGCTGTGGGTAGTGATTTTGTCAGGATGATTCCTTGCATCATCACTAAAACCGGTGCCAACAGCAGCAGGGTTAAAGGCATTGTTGAACAACCATAATTTTATACTTTTCAGGTCTGTTATTTTAGACTGAAGTCGCAAGGTCCAGAACCATAGACCAACACAAATTAAGCAGTCAGACCTGCATAAGGCAACTGTTAATGGAATTGGGATAGTTCAGTGATAGTGCTGGATTAGTTTTGCACCTTTCCAAGTGCCAGACCTTTCTGACACTACCTTGAAGTATCATGGACAATAGACGATTTACGGAAATCAGAAGGAGGATAAAATGGCATGTGGATTAACCCATTTAGCCCTGAGTCCCTGCAGCAGGAGATGGATTGACCATGATAATTCAAGGGTCATGCCTGATTAGCTTGGCGCCTTCAGGAGCCAAGCTAATCTGGCACTAACCTTGAATTATCATGGTCAATCCATCCCCCACAACTGGTACATAGTCGTTAGGCAACATCTCCAAAATTTGAGAAATGGGACCTTGGGGCTAAAAGGGTTTAAGTCCCTGACAAACATGCAATATTGCATGTTTGTCTGGGCTTTTCACATGCTGTTTTCGTCAAACGTGCAAATTTTGACCTACTTCCAATTTCCAACAAGCTCTATTTGTCCTCCGCAGCTGGCACACACTCTTTGTACATGGACCGGTTGCACAAGTTAGTATCAGTTTTGAAAGTTTGCTTAGTGTTTTTGTGAAATGATGTGGTCTCGCACTGCGATTGATTCTTGTTTTCACTTATTTCAGGCTTGCGACATGCGGTTCAACTTTGTGCTGATGGAGGGCTGCGTCAACGACTTGAGGACCGTGTCTGAAGAACGCAGGGAAAAACTGGAGGTCAGATTTTAAACCCAAGACATTCTTATGCATGCTGATTTGGCTGACCACTCGCAAAGGTCAAAGGAGGTCAATAGATTTGAAAAGTGCGCTTATTGAAAGAACATTGAATTTTGTGGGCACTATATGATTATTGCAAGATATTGTAACACTTGCTGGTTTGAGTGACCTTTTGGGAAGTTTAGGGCCACACAAGGCCAGAGAAATAATATGGATTGGTCGTGCATGTGAGCCATGAGTGCGTTTCTGGTCTTGTTGATGCTTTTGCTGTGTTTATTGTAGGAATGCGGTGGAATCCCTTTTCTGCATGTACAGTTAACTTATTCAGCCCCGACACACCACTGCAAGACATGAATCGAGCATGATAGTTCAAGGGTGGTGCCAGAATAAGCTGAATTGAATTGTCATGCTCGATCTGTCTCTAGAATTGTAACACAGTACTTCAGAGGGCAATTTAAAAATTTGAGGATTTCAGTCCTGTGTTCAATGCATTTTCCCCATGTCTTCCTTCGTGTGATACGACGTTACTATCTACTACTGCCATTTTAGCTGGATCTTGAGGAGCTGACCTTCGAGAGTGGGTTCTACATCGGTCGCACGTCATGCTGGTCCAAGTCCTCCACGTGGCTGTTTTGGCTCACACACCAGCTGGCAGCTGCTTACAGCCGCGGTCTGTATCATTGTGATTGTGTCTTTGACCCTTTCAGCCCAGTGCAGTACAGCAGGAAATGAATCGACCCTGATAATTCAAGGGTAGTGCCAGATTAGCTTGGGGCCATCAGGCACCAAGCTAATCTGGCACTACCCTTGAATTTTGGTCGATCCATCTCCTTGCAGCAGGGGTGTAGTCTTTTCATGACACCTCCAAAATTTGGGAAATGCGACCTTGTGGTAAAATGGGCTAAGTGTGTGCTGGTCTGTGATTTTGGACCTTACAGCTCTAAAGCCGTAAGGTCTAAAATCACATCACCAGCACACTTTAGCAACGAGGGGGTGGGGGCAATGCAATGTTGTAACTTACGAAAAACTGTTTGTTTTTTCAAAATACATTACTGATGGCATTACTATATGGAATACACTCTATAGCCTAACGATTTCAGCCCAAAAGTTGTGTCCCCTACACAACTGGGGAGGAGACACCAGGGATCCATGCATAATAGCCCTGGGTGGCCTCCCCTTACCACCCTATCCGGTCACTTGAAGGGCGAAAGCCTGCCAGTTTCACTCTTAGCTCGACCGTGGACGGTCGGGTGTTAGCCTTGCTCCGTGTTACGACCAGTTTCTTCGTACTCGTTCTTGGATTTTCTACGAACTTTCCTTGGCTTTGCCTCGGGTATTCTACTGTTTATTGCTGAGAGTGCTTCGTTGGTGTGGTTCTACACCTTCAGCGGACTCCTGCTTGTTGGCTTGTCACCTTCCGGCTCTTCTGCCCGGTGCTTGACTTTCTGTGTACCCTTACGTTGGCTGCGGCCTTGTGGCTCGGCTTGTGACGTGCTCTCCTTCGTGACTGTATGACCTTTTGGAGGGAGTGTTCAGTGAGCACTTCCCGGCGGACTGTGTGCGGCGGACATTATGGCAGCTTCACTTATGAGAACACGCCTTCGTTGTGGGGATTTCTAGTGGCCTTCGGACACTCACGATTCCTGCCTTCCGTGTTCGGGCTACTCTTTCGACAGGACCTGTAACGTGTGCGCCAATTGGAGAGAGGACCGGTGGTCCCAGCTGTGGGACTTCTACAGATGCGACCGTCCTTCCCGGCCCCAGCAGGCTCCCTGAACTTCCGCGCAGGATGGCGTCACTCCGTTGGCTTGGCGGACCCCTCTTCGCTCCGTCGTCCAGGCCGTCCGGCCCGCTGGTAGGTCTCCTTCTTGTACTGTAACCATGCGAGAACTCCCTCACCACTCCGAGGCTTCCGAGCGGGACAGGCGAGTGTTGGAGTCGCGCTCCCCACGCTCCGTTTCTTCCGAGCGTGGCCTGAGCTATATGATTTCACTCCCCTCCCTCCCCCCCCCCCCCCCCCCCCCCCCCCCCCCCCCCCCCGCTCTAATTTGTCTGAGCAAGCCCGGCGAGCAGAGCGTATGTCAACGCTTCCCGCTCCGTTTCTTCTGAGCGTTCACGCCGCGAATCACCTACCTTTTCAGTAAGATTCTATTTCGTTCGCGCAGATAGCGGAATTGGCTCTGTTATGATACGCTAAGTTTAGTCCGGAAGCTTCTAGCAAAGTCGCACGGAGAATAGCGGTCGATTTTTGTTATGCGTAGATTCGCTGAGAATAAACCAGAACGTTCAAGCAAGGTCGCGCTGTCTAGTGACCTCGTATGTGTGACATCAAAGTGTAGAGCCGCTCTATTTTTATTTTTAGTCATAGTTGTTTTCTGTGCGCGTGAATTTAGCAGCCAGTCAATGTTTTTTATGAAAGGTCATGAACGGTCTGCCATACTCTTGTGTGACGTCATTACACACTGGGATTTGGGGCTGAAATTAGCAGTCAAATTTTTGTAGACTATTTTAGTTTATTCTAGAAAGTTCTTTTTATTTAATATTTATGAGTTTCAGTTACATGTTCTGTTCTGATTGGTTGATTGTGTGAATTCGGTGGATTTTTCTGGAAAGTTGTTTTACTATAAAAGATGGTGCTAGGAAGCACATGTGTACATTGTCATGCATTGTCAGTTGTAGGGACACACAGTTTATCGTAGGTACGTGGCCCGTATAGGGTGTACATTGTGAGAGGCGCAGCGTAATGGTGGTGTACATTGTAAGTGAAACGCAGCGTGTCGCCAGTGTTGACATTTTGCTGAGAAGACATTGTATCAGTGTTGGTGCATTTGGGAATGCATTGTGTGGAGATCGCATCGCTGAAATAAAGTATTGTTGCAACTGTTACTCCAGTATTGTCTACAACCTTAAGCCACGTGTGACGGGTTGCAGCTGAATGAAGTTTCTTTAAAAGAATCTTACTATCATACTATGACCACGACTCAACACGTAACACTCTTTGAGCCCGCCACATCCTGGGTCACCTGAACGTGGTCGCAGACGGCCTGTCCCACCGCGCACAGCTTCTACACATGGAGTGGTCCCTGCGCCCAGACATCTTTCGCCTGATCTGCTCGCGATGGGAGACGCCGCTAGGCAACCTGTTTGCTACCAGATGGAACAACCAGCTTCCGCTTTTTGTCTCCCCAGTCCCGGACCCTCTCGCCTGGGCGGTGGACGCGCTCTCCATTCCTTGGGACGGGGATAAACGGTTACAGATACGGGCACATTAAGTCCAAGCAGTGGCCACCAGCGCAGCCTTTGAGCGCAACTGCTCGGTTAAGGACATTGTGACGGCGGTAGGCTGGCGTGCAGACTCCACCTTCGCCCGCTTCTACCTCCGCGACCTATCCAGCCAGCGTGACTCCCTGGCCATGGTGGGCGACATCTCCAAGGCCCAGCACTCCCTCCGCGCGCCCCAGGTGCCATGGGTACGTCTTAACTGAAATCGTCGGGAGTGCTCCTTTGTGGGCCGGCGGAGGGTGTTAGAGTACAGGGGGTTGGGTGTCGGCGCCCTCCTCCTCTTCGCTATTCTTCCATATAGTAATGCCATCGGTAATGTATTTTGAAAAAAAAAAATGATTTTTTTTTTCTAAAATGTATTTTCTTGAAAAATACCCTCCTGCCCCGCTTGCCTCTTTGGCTAAGTGTGAAACTGGCGGGCTTTCACCCTACACGTGACCGGATAAGGTGGTAAGGGGAGGCCACCCGGGGCTCCTATGCATGGATCCCTGGTGTCTCCTCCCCAGTTGTGTAGGGGACACAACTTTGGGCTGAAAATCGTTAGGCTATAGAGTGTATTTCATATAGTAATGCCATCGGTAAGTTGTTTTTTTTTAAATACATTTAGAAAAAAAATTCATTTTTGCTTGCTGAATAATAAAAATCTACACGGTCTTTCTTTGCATTCCTTTGGGGCAGTATTGCAGGGTAGGCTGCTGCACTCTTTATTTGACCTCACCCGCGTCTGCAGTGGGGGACTTGGGTGGGGTTAACTAATTTTTAGTTCCCAGGGTCACCCTGGTCAGCCCCACAGGGTGGGTTTTCCCCTCTATTCTGGGGCATGTGTTTCTGTCAACCCTTGGTCCATTCACCTGTATTTTCCTTTTTTTAACTCTCCCTACTGTCTGCGCTGCTGTAGCTCTTGATATTGGATGTGTGTTGCTAAATGGTCTTAGGTTTATTTAGCGTATTAGACCGGCTGGCGACATAGTCCATTCAATATTCTGTTTAGGTTTTTTTTCACAAGCAGAGCAGGCATGTCCTGAGAAAGTCTTGTTGCTGTTGGGACGTTAAGAAATGTACAACCAAACCAAGCACTCTTTATTTGGTATACAATGGAAAAGAGAAAAGTGGTTTTTCAACAGTATCATTGGTGTTTCTCAGTATTTGTTTTTTTTTTGTTCTGTTGTTGTTGCTTTTCTCTCTGTAGTCTTTTCTTTCTAGCCTCGCATGAATTGGGGTATTAAAATATTGAAACCTCTGCACTTGGTAGCTTGTACAACCAAACCTGTCAAGGCAACCACCTGCATAAAGTGATCACCTGTCTAAGCAGAACACCTTTATTTGTTGCACGGTTTTCTTTCTGCTATTTAGATGACCCTGTGTAAGGTCTAAGGCGACCACCTTTTAATAGTCCCTTGAGTGGTCGCCGTACAATGGTTTGACTGTCGTGTGTGGTTATTAATGCTATTCCAGGCCTGTTTTCTGGTGAAGTACTGTACTTCCCACAGCTGCAGAATAGACTTACACAGGGCCTGCGGCAGATGAGAGCGGGACAGATCGTGCATTCCGTCAAGCCCCCCGGCCCCAGTGTTGTGTGGAACGCTGAGGAACTAGTCACAGCCATCTTCAGGTGATCAGTTATGATAATAATTCAGCCTCAGCATTACGCACTCCTGTGTACTGATAGAATACACTTATGTCTCTTTCTCCCACCTGGATGTCAAAAGGTCATCTCCGGCCAATGTCAGCCTTAGCTGGCCCGCGCACAGCTGTGCGCGGGCCAGCTAAGGCTGACGTCGGCCGGAGAGGACCTTTTGCTTACCGGAGTCACGAGTCTATGTAAATTCAGCACTGCAATAATGCAATCGCAAATGATGTATTTTGACTTTTGCGGCACCAATGTGCCGTGAGATGCTGGGTCTGACTTGTACGTGAGTGAGAGTGTTAACTAGTTAAGTCCTGTTGACTGATTCAGCTTTCGTCAGGATGGAAATGTAGCGGTTTCATGCAGGCAAGATGCTGCACATTGAATCTGAGAGAGGCATAGATTCTCATGAGCCCCTGTAGCTGCAGGGGCTCATGAGAATCCATGCCTCATGTTTACAACGATCAACTCTAGCTGTGCCTCAAAACTGACACGTTATTTCAACTGAAGCCTATGTGTGTTCTTTTTTATAGTGAAAATCGCATTGAAGAAAGAAACATTCCTTGAAAAATACAGTTACAACACAAATTTGTTCAAAATAAATTGTGTTTTTATTGTCTTTCTGAGCGTGTTATTTTTATTTATTTTTTTCATTGGGATTTTCTTTGCATTTTACACATTTGAGAGGCACCTTTTGGTCTGAATTTCTTTTGGATAGTAATTTTGTTATCATATTTTTTGTATTGTAGAGAAAGTCTGGGGGAGAAGCCACTCGAAGCCAGTTGCCGAGACGTGTTTGCTGGCACTGACCACCACAGGGAGCTGCTGATCGTGAAGGATTTAGAACTCTTCAATAAGGTTTGAAAGACTGCAAGTAGATGTTAAAAGCATATGGGTGGAATGAAAAGATGGTCTACCCCTTCATTGCTGAGAAAACTTGAACACCACCCAAGTGCAAGAGGTGTAGATCCTCATGAGCCCCCACAGTTGCAGGGGCTCATGAGGATCTATACCTCTTGCTGATAGTACTTTGTATCCACGTTCCTTTCACATTGCATTTATAATAATTTGAGGAAAAACAATGGGTGTCCACGGGCCATGGGCGCATTTCCCGAATTTTGGAAGTGTTACTTAACGACTATGTACCACTTGCAGGACGTGGATTGACCATGATAATTCAAGGGTAGTGCCAGATGAGCTAATCTGGCACTACCCTTGAATTATCATGGTCAATCAGTCTCCTGCTGTAGTTGGTTGGTGCTGAAAGGGTTAATACTGATTATCTTAGGTATTACAATAGGCTGCCCATACTGTCGCTGGAGGGGTAAACTTTGGGTCTGGATCTAGCCAGCACGATTTCACCTAGTATAAATTTGCACTGCCTCGGTTCCACACATATTTAGACAGACTGACTTACTCAGTACTTTACCATTAATCAGTATAAGTCTAATATGTGTGGAATCAGTACTCAGTACTTTACCATTAATCAGTATAAGTCTAATATGTGTGGAATCAGTACTCAGTACTTTACCATTAATCAGTATAAGTCTAATATGTATGGAATCAGTACTCAGTACTTTACCATTAATCAGTATAAGTCTAATATGTGTGGAATCAGTACTCAGTACTTTACCATTAATCAGTATAAGTCTAATATGTGTGGAATCAGTACTCAGTACTACTACTTTACCATTAATCAGTATAAGTCTAATATGTGTGGAATCATGGCAGACTCACTTCGCATGTTTGCAGTTCCTAACCAGTGATCATGACTCATTCAACTTTTTGGAGGCGTTCTGAAACCCTTGACTGCATAGAAAAAGACAACGTTGTCTAAATGCAAGAGGCATAGATCCTCATCGGGGGCTCATGAGGATCTATGCCTCTTGCCGACACCATTTTGAATCCATGTCATTCAGAGTGCTGCGGCTCTTTGGTGTTGAATTAATGAAGTTTGCAGAACACATTGTGTCTCGGGTGATGGTGAAGTGGTTGTATACTGCACGTGAGAAAAGTTCAAGATGGCAAGCAGCTAGTGTGGGGAAAAGAGAAAGAAAACTAGAAGTTGCAACAATTAACCCATTCAGCCCGGCGCACGTATTTCCCAAATTGTGGAGGCGTCATCTAACGACTATGCACCTGTTGCAGGAGATGGATCGACATCGGCGCCAAGCTAATCTGGCACTACCCTTGAATTATCATAGTCGACCCATCTCCTGCTGTAGTGCATCAGAGCTGAATGGGTTAAAACATGACCGGTCTTGCCTAGCACACCTCGTGCAAAGAAGGTTTGGTGTCTGACCAGTCACACTTTGTGGTCCACTTTCTTCTAGGCACATATCTCATACAAATCAAGCTTAGTATCGAGTGTGAGAATTGGTTTACTGGGAATATAAGTGTGGTGAAATGAGACATCTTATTTGATAAGACGCTGATTTCTGTTTTTAAACCATAGGGAAGGCACACTCTGTTGTACAACTGTTTGCGACTGGTGTCCTCAACACAACCAATCACAAAGGACTCGGCCACTGGTAAGAATTTAACCCTGTTGTGCGTGCAGGCACCAGTACTATCATTAATCTGTTCACTGCCAAGAAATTTGAACACGACCCAACTGCAAGAGGTATAGATCCTCATGAGCCCCCGCCATTGCAGGGGCTCATGAGTCTTTGAATTATCATGGTCGATCTATCCCCTGCAACTGGTACACAGTCGTTGGGTCACCCCTCCAAAAGCACTCCTGGCCTTGGGGTTAATTGGGTTAAACCACTTGTGCGTGCAGCCACAGGCTCTGTTCATGTTCCAGTGGTTAAACCACTTGTGCATACAGCCACAGGCTCTGTTCATGTTCCAGTGGTTAAACCACTTGTGCATACAGCCACAGGCTCTGTTCATGTTCCAGTGGTTAAACCACTTGTGCATACAGCCACAGGCTCTGTTCATGTTCCAGTGGTTAAACCACTTGTGCATACAGCCACAGGCTTTGTTCATGTTCCAGTGGTTAAACCACTTGTGCATACAGCCACAGGCTTTGTTCATGTTCCAGTGGTTAAACCACTTGTGCGTGCAGCCACAGGCTTTGTTCATGTTCCAGTGGTTAAACCACTTGTGCGTGCAGCCACAGGCTCTGTTCATGTTCCAGTGGTTAAACCACTTGTGCATGCAGCCACAGGCTCTGTTCATGTTCCAGTGGTTAAACCACTTGTGCATGCAGCCACAGGCTCTGTTCATGTTCCAGTGGTTAAACCACTTGTGCATACAGCCACAGGCTCTGTTCATGTTCCAGTGGTTAAACCACTTGTGCATACAGCCACAGGCTCTGTTCATGTTCCAGTGGTTAAACCACTTGTGCATACAGCCACAGGCTCTGTTCATGTTCCAGTGGTTAAACCACTTGTGCATACAGCCACAGGCTCTGTTCATGTTCCAGTGGTTAAACCACTTGTGCATACAGCCACAGGCTCTGTTCATGTTCCAGTGGCTGCACGCACAAGAGGGTTACCGCACATGGAAACTTTCAAATTGGGTGTCTTAGGTGCTTTATTTACTCGGGGTCGTGTGAGTAGTAGTCAAAAGATCGTGTGACCACAGATGGGCGGTCCCACCAAAGAAAGAAACACGCTTAGAAAGTCCTTTGTAACCCATATAACCCCACGGCCACACTTCTTAAATTTTGAAAATGTTATCTAACGACCATGTACCATATGGGAGATGAATCGATCATGATAATTCAAGGGTAGTGCCAGATGAGCATGGCGCCTTCAGGCGCCAAGCTCATCTGGCACTATCCTTGAAGTATCATGGTCAATCCATCTCCCTGCAGGTCGTTGGAGCTAATAAATGGGCTAAGCATGTTTTTTCTTTCTCTGGATTTTCTTTGCATTTTACATGCGTGGCAGTCATGTTTTTGGTCAGATTTTAGGTGGGTGGTCACTTCATGCAGATGCAGATGGTGGCCTGGACAGTTTTGAATACATGTATAAATTTATTAAACCATCCTTTAAAGGAGGACCGCCGTGAGATAGTCTTAGTTGCCTGCTCGGCATTAAACCCAAATAACTAACCAACTATAAAAGAGGACCAACTTGCGTCACATTGTTATTGTTGACAGCACAATCATTGTTGATTATTTCAGAGGTCATAGAAGAAAATCTTATGCCAAATGTTAAAGGACTTGTGCACTATGATGTCATCTCTTACTGGCTGCTCTTTCTGCAGGTAGACATTGTTTCTGTTTCCTTTGTTTCTTGTCTCAGGTGTTTTGTTTGTTTGTTCAGAGAGGGAGTACGTGTATTTCATTTTGGTTCATAAGGGGGAGAGAACTATTTGGGAGTGGTTCAGCATGTGTATGTACTGTATATTTTGTTGTTGTTACTATTTTTTGTTGTTTTGTTGTTAGTTTTTTTTCCCGTTTTGTTTCACTGGGTTTTTTTCAGGGGGGTGGGGGGGGGAGGGAGGGAAGGGGGGGGGGGGGGGATTGCAGATTTCAAGAAATTTTATGTTCTGCACTGTGAAAAGTATTTGAAAACATTGACACACATAATATATATGTACACATGATCATTTTTACGCATACTCCCTATCACAAAGAGTGAAAGACGGACACACGCACACATACACACACACACAAACAGCTGAAACTTGGTACTAATTGTAGGGAGCACTTTTCACTTGTAATTCTGTGTGCTTTTGTTTTATGAACAAACTCTTAAGACTTGCCGGCAGGCATCTAAGTGTATCGTTTAAAGTTTTAATGTTTATCTCTGACAGATCAACTTGGGAGTTTACGTAATGAGAACAGAGTCAGACGAAGATACAGAGAAGTTTCAGGAATGGTTCTCGCGGGGGCGGCCAGGTGAGACAACACTTTTTTTACTGTGTATAATAACCCCTTCATTGCCAGGACAGATTTAACACCAAAATGCAAGGGGCATAGATCCTCATGAGCCCCCGCTCTGCGGGGGCTCATGAGGATCTATGCCTCTTGCAGATTGTGTTTCTGCAATCTTCACATATATGGTGAGCTACACCTGCGTCCTCATTCATGATGCTGTGCCTCAGGCATACATGGATACAGTAGTGACTAAGATTAGTGAGTCTGCAATAGTTTCAGAGACAATGCTGTGAAGAAGTTTTGAGCTCCGGACTGTGTCTCTTTGCTTGATTCACTCTAGCTGAGCATTTTGTAAATGATTCTAGGTGGGGATAATCTTGGACTTCCAGTTCAACAAGGTCAGGCAGTGACACCACCAGCTCCGCACAGAACTAGGCCGACACCAACTCCACGACGCCCGTCGCAGCCATCAGCTACAGAGACCGCGCCTCCTTCAGACAGGGGTACTTTGTCTGCAGGTTCTCAATCCTGTGCTCACTTTTGTTTTAAATGTCTATTTGCAGTTGTGTCAGGCACTCCCTTGGTTAGCCTAGTTCCACCCAGTGCAACAGACAATTTTTGATAAGCAGACGTAGGTATAAATTTGCATGTTTGATGCAAACAGTAGATTAACTAATATCATACTGAGACTAAAAGCTACAAATTTGTACACTGCCATATGCTTGCTACATTAAAGTACTTACAGATAAAAGGATATAGACCAATGGCTTTAGTTCAAGGTTGGTGCCAGAATAGCTTGGCGCCTATTCTGGCACTACCCTTGAACTATTTTAGTCAAACTTATTTCACATACTGGTGTATTCCGAATGATAAGGGTTCAAAGCCCAGACAACCATGTGATATTGTTTGTTGATCTGGGCTTTTCTTCCACTGTTTGTGTCAAACACATGCACATTTTTACCTACTTCTGATGTACAAACATCTTTTTCTCACCGCATTACAATTATCAGCTTAAGTGGCCTTACTGTCTTCTGATATAGGTACTGTGTTTTCAAATTTTATGTCTGTGAAAATCTGATCCACATTCTGTTACATATATTTGTAGCAAACACATTTCTAGCACATGGGTACTGTGTTTTTAATTTCTCGTGCCTTTGCTAACTTCCATTTTAAGAAAAGAAGTACCCAACGGAGAAAGAACCGCGCTTAGAAAAGACGGTTACAACTCAATTTATTAATATTTCGGGTAAATACCCACCCATTGTCAAAATAGACAAATAAACAGAGAGATCAGTCGCTACTTATCTTCATTCGCAGAAGGATTGTGGCAACTTCCTTCAGTGAATGAAGATAAGTAGTGACTGATCTCTCTGTTTGTCTATTTTGACAAAGGGTATTTACCCGAAATATTAATAAATTGTGTTGTAACCGTCTTTTCTAAGCATGTTTCTTTCTCTTTTGGGTACTTCTTTGCATTGTACATGCTTGGCAGTCACATTTTTAATCTGGATGCTAACTTCCATTTTTCATTCTGTGAAGTGGATTTGTAACGGACACATTTTAAGTTGAAACACTGCATATTGCATGCTTATATATCTGAGTTTCACGTTTTTTTAATTGTCCTTTGAGGACTTTTGGTCTGATGCAGTGACAAGATAGAATGACATATTAGTTGAAAGATGGAACCAGTAGCATATTATCAGCATCACTTGTAAAAGGTTGTGTAACTGAGTTTCACAAACTTCGGAGTTGTCTGATAATGACCCACACCAGCTTCCACTTCCAGTGGCAGGAGATGGATCAGCTGTCTTAGTTTACTGTCTGATCAGGCACTACCTGTTAACTGTCAAGGTCGAACTATGCCTTGCTGCAGCTTTTGAAGTCTGAGAGAGCCAATCCACTGTGTACCTGTTATCGCTGTGTGTATCATATCATAATGTTCCTCTTCATTGCTGAGAAGATTACCACCCAGCTGCAAGAGGTATGGATCCTCTTAAGCCCCCGCAACTCATGCGGGGCTCATGAGGATCTATACATCTTGCTGAAACCACTATGTATCTATGTTCCTTCGACAGCTGGGGATATTTGACACTGAATTTGCAATGATTTCATCTGCATCCAGTGTTGTGACAGGGTTGCAAGGCGAAGCATTTTTTTTTATGTATGCACAAATTCCCCATTATTTGGTCCAATGTGCTTTACAATTTGTGCTTTCAACAGACACTACACACAACAGGCAGTGCGCTCGGCAATAAAAGAAGATTTTTTGTGTTATCAGGGGATGAAGATAATCCCAGCAAGCCTGTACCACTGTCCATCATACCAGGCTCGCTGGAGGAGGATGATTTTGCAGTGGACTCTCAGGCTGAGGAACGCATGATGCAAGAGGTGGGGGTTGAGTGGGGGGGGGGGGGGTGATGCGCTTAGAAAGTCCCCCTTAACCCTTTGGCTGTCAGTAACAGGTTTTGTCGAGATGAATGATTCCTACAGGAATTGCACAGACAAAAAGTGCTACCAACAGCTAAAGGGTTCGTAGCAGCAGGAGTGCAAGAGGCATAGAACCTCATGAGCCCCTGCAGGATGCGGGGACTCATGAGGATCTATGCCTCTTGCAATATAGTAGCAGTAGTATCATCATCATCATTTATTCAAATGCAGAGTTCTGTTGTCGTTTTCACTCTTTCAGCCTTTAGAAATAGCTTTGCGTATTTGATTGCATGATGTCCTCTAGCAGCTTAACCCCTTCACTGCCAGTGGACGCAGGCTGTGTTTCCCGAAATATGTGTAAAAAAAAAAATCAATGGCAAAGAACCTCAGCCATCCCAAAAACATGATCCAACTGCAGGGGACGTAGAATCCATTTCCCTGGGACGGCCGAGGCTCTCTGGCACTGAATTATTGAAGATCGCAGAGACAATCTGCATCCACTGTCAGCAACAGGGTCAACCCCTTGTGCCTGCAGCCACCAATACTCTTGGCAGTATCAGCAGAATCAGGCACATGGTGGTTAACCTATTTAGCCCCCAATGCACTACAGCAGGAGATGGATTGACCATGGTAATTCAAGGGGAGTGCCAGATCAGCTTGGCGCCTGATGGCGCCAAGCTGATCTGGCACTACCCTTGAATTGTCATGGTCGACCCATCTCCAGCAGCTGGTACAGAGTTGTTAGGTAAAATCCACCAAAATTTGGGGAATGCGGCCATGGGGTTGATGGGTTAAAGTGTAACTATTTCTATCCGCTTGTGTTCCTGCAGGCCTTGTCGCTGAGCTTCATCTCATCCCTGTCGCACGATGAAGTGGACGCCTCCGTTTCTGACAACTTCACATCAGGCCCTTCCACAAGCTTTCAGCCCACACCTTCAACATCAAGGGCTGAAGAAACTGGCGTGCCCTCACGTTCTACATTTTCAACAAATGACACATGCTCCAGATTTTCAAGGGCTGACAACCATCACCAGTCACCAAGCTCTGCTTTGGGATGCCCACCCTCTGATTCTGTAGAATTCTCTCCCACGAACAATGTTGAGTTCTCACCCCCTGCTTCAGTGTCTGTTGGAAGGAGTCCATTAACCGCAACACAGAACTTGAATTTGCCGACATTTCCTGTTGGTTCTACATCCTCTGCTAGAATGCCAAGACAATCCTCGCCAGTGGGTTTCAGCATGGAGGACGCCATATTGATAGACTCTCAAAACTCACAGGAGGCAGACGAAGACCTGGTCCCAAGTTTAGCAGAGCCAGAGGACGACATGGAATCGGAGAGTGAAAATCCGCATTGCCTTGAAGATGGTGTATCCGTGAGAAGTGGGTCTGAGCAAGGCATTAATGCTGTGGGACGATGTTCTCCGCAAGGACAGATGCTTGCTGTTGATTTGAACAGAAACAAACTAAAAACTGGATCAACAGGTGGTGTCAGTCCCAAGATGGGTTTCAGGGACGCTGACAGCACTGAACAGGGACAGACCAATGACTCTCACATCTTTCAACAACAAACGCCACAGCTCAATGTGCAAAGGGTCATGAGGCTGACATCCGCCACTGTTGGTCCGCGCACAGCCGTGCGCGAGCGCACGGCTGTGTGCGGGCCAATAGCGGCCGATGTTGGCCAAAATGCCTGGGAAAGCCAGTTCATTCTAAATCCACATTGTGACCAAGGGTCTGAGATCACTCCTGACTGGAACACTGATTTCAGCCAGGCTGGTGGTTTGCACACGTGTGAGAACAGCCAAGTAGTTTTAAATCCAAGAAGTAATCATGAAAGCATTTTAACTTCCAGCTCTCCGATCCTTTCCCCTACCAGGAAAAGACTGATACTCGCAAACACTCAGGATGGCGAATCATCAAATTCTCCAACTGTCATCCCAGAGAAGAAAGCGAAGAAGGTGCAGATTGAAACAGATGAAGAACTGGCATGCAGGCTGCAGATTGAGCTCAACAACGAATCACCCGAAGTGATAGATAGCCCTTCACTTGTGGAGGACATAAGTTCAAGGTCAGTGGAAAATTTCCTGAGGAGGTCAAGGTCAGCACATGTGGATGATTCCTCAGCAACATATGTTGAAATTGAAGATAGTCAGGATGTTGAAACTGAAGATAGGCATCATATTGAAGGGGGAACATTAACACTATCAGAGGATGAAGCTTTGGCCAGAAGATTACAAGAAGAGGAGGAACTGCAGACTAAAGGCAGGGACAGGAAGAATACCACATCACACGTTTCCAGGCACACTCAGGCTATAGGAATGTCGGATGTGGGTTCTCGCCCATCTGTTGAAGATGATGAGGCTTTTGCTCAGCTTTTGCAGCAGCAGTTAGAGGAAGAGGAACTGCGGAGAAGACTTGCTCATGGAACAGCATCAGTAGCTGATGATGATGAGACTTTGGCTCGAAAACTGCAAGAGGAGGAAGCCAGAGGTGATGTTAGAAATGATGAAAGGAAAATTGCAAAACCGACAATGACCGATGTGAATTATGATGAAGAATGGGCAAAGAAACTTCAAGAAGAAGAGATGGAAATTCAGGGAAGGGGCTACAAAACTGAGATGTATGAAAGAAAACTGGCAAGACCGGCGACAACTTTTGTAAAAGATGATGAAGAACTTGCAAAGAAACTTCAAGAGGAAGAGATGGAAATACATGGAAGAGGCTCCAAAATTGAAAGGGATGAAAGAAAACTGGAAAGGCTAGTACCAGCTGAAGTAAATGATGAGGACATGGCTAAGAAACTCCAAGAAGAAGAGTTGGCGGCACAAAAGATAAGCGACAAGAGTGAAGCACACTTTTGGAAGTTTAGACGAAATCCAGTAAAACAGGAGGGCTGGGGGAGCAACCTTAACCCCATTATGCACACAGCCACCACTACTGTTCACAGTACCGGTGGCTGCATGCACAAGGGGGTTAATGATGAGGAAAAGGCTAGGAGACTTCAGGCTGAGGAAGAAAGCGGCATCAGGACCCCATTGTCTCAAAAGCTCGACTTCACAGAGCAGTCACTGGGAGCCCGAAACCTCGCCAGCTACAAGAAACTGTTCAAGGAAGAAAACATGCGTCGAGAAAAGATGACAAGCCAGGTACATGAATGTATAAGTGTGCTGGTGTGTGATTTTGGCTTTACAGCTCTAAGGTCCAAAATTACTGACCTGCACACATTTGGTACTTGAGAAATTGCCCCCCCCCCCCCTCCCCCCCCAACTCCCTTCTCCCCCCCCCCCCCCCCCCCCTTCAAAAAAAAAAAAAAAGGCAGGAAGTTGTCTTCCCTGGAGCAAGGAATAATAATTAATTTATGGTTCTATCTATATCCCGTAGTCTTGCCGACCGTTGGGGCACCACTGATGACTTGGCAACCAGCTCCCTCCATTCCTCTCTGTTCTCTGCCATTCTTAGTGTGTCACCCAGCCTCAGTCAAGTCAAGTCAAGTCAAGAAACTTTATTCTTCCAAATACATGTTGCCACGTACAGGAAAATTTGTTTCGCCACCTCAGGTGCAACTCACAATCACCCAAACTCACACAACATTTACAACAACAACAAATGGACAATGGCTCGGGACGGGTGAAGCCTGTCGCCGAGGCGTCTCATGGCCGGCGCCAGCGGCCCCAACCCGACCTGAACCTCCCTAACACAAAGCAAACTAAAGACAGCCCTATCATAGTATCTCTTAAACACGTAATATAATGTTTTTACACTTCCTGCTTGGCTGAGACTAGTTTCACAAATAAAAGTTAAAAAAAAAAATCCGCATAAACAAAACAAAAAGACAAATTATACTTCTACAGTTGCTACCTGGGGGCCCATCGCTATAGATCAGCACCAGCTATTAGACATTCGCTCCGGCATAAACAGTCCTGTCCACTCTGAGATATTGTCCTCCCATCTTTTCCTCTGTTTTCCTCTCCTTCGTCCTCCTTGCACAGTGCCTTGCAGGATTATTTTGGCAAGCCCTGCTGAACGCGTGACATGCCCATACCACTTCAGTTTGCGTTTTTTCACAATGGCTAATAGGTCTTCATAGGGCCCGATGGCTTGCCTGATTCTGCTTCCCACTTCCTCGTTTGTGATGTGATCTCTGTATGAAATGCCAAGCAGCCTTCGAAAACTTCTCATTTCAGTGGCTTGTATCCTCCTTTCAAGGTCTGCTGTGAGGGTCCATGACTCGCAGGCATACAAGAACACTGAGATGACTAAGGAGCGCATCAGTCTGATCTTGGAGCAGAGCGTGATTTTTCTGTCCTTCCATATAGTCTTCAGTCTTGTCAGTGCTGTTGTTGTCTGCGCAATCCTGGACAGTATTTCTGGTTTTGATCCCTCATCTGTCAAAATGGCTCCTAAGTATTTGAATTTATTAACTGTTTCTAGTTTTTGGCCTCCAATCATGACGTCAATGCCAATGCCACTGGTGTTATTTGTCATCAGTTTGGTCTTCTCTGCACTGATTTCGATCCCATACGCAATGGCTGTGCTGTCCAGCTTTTCCATCAGCTGAGCTAGCTCCTTCTCTGTTTCTGCAAGGCCATCAATGTCGTCCGCAAAGCGCAAGTTCGTGATTGTTCTTCCTCCAATACTGACAGTTCATTCATGATCTTTCAGAGCGTCTGTCATGATTCTTTCCAGGAAGATGTTGAAAAGAGTAGGTGAGAGCAAGCAACCTTGTCTGACTCCGACTGTAGTCCTAAACCAGTTTCCTATTTTGCCGTTGAAGCAGACTGCACTAGTGGCCTTGTTGTAAAGGTTTGCTATGACTTTGATCAGGTTGGCATTTCTGTTGTATAGCTTCATGGTGGACCAAAGGGCTGCATGCCACACCCTGTCAAACGCTTTCTTAAAATCCACAAAGACATTCTTCTTCTTCTCGAACGCCGTCACACTTGGAGTTTGGCCACAAAGACATGATAAAGGTCTTGCTGGTGCTGGAGGTACCTCTCATATAGAACTCTCAGGTTGAAGATATGCTCAGTTGTGCTGCGCCCTGGTCTGAAGCCTGTCCCTCGGCTATGATTTCCTCTGCCTGTGGCTTCAGCCTGTTCAGTAGGATCTTTAACATGACTTTGCTTGGGTGACTGATCGTGCGATAATTCTGGCATTGATGTAAGTTGCCTTTTTTGGGGAGAGTTATTATAAGTGATTGGGTCCATGGTGTGGGCCAATCCTCTGACTACCAGATCTTATTGCAGATTGTTAGTAAGGCGCTTATCATGTCTTCTCCCCCTTCTTGGACTAGTTCTGCAGGGATGTTGTCTGCTCCTGCTGCCTTCCCTTTTTCAGCTACTTCACTGCAGCCTCTACTTCTTCTCGGAGGATGGGATAGTTGCCATTGACAACTATGCCTGGGTCCCCTATAGCTCGGTGGTTGTACAAATCTGAGCAGTACTCTGTCCATCTCTTCAGTATGTCTTGGTCTTCCGTAAGACAGTTTCCTTCACTATCTTGAATGATCGTGGAGCGTCTTTGTTTTACACTGGTCAGGTCTTTCACCAGCTGGTATGCTTTTTTGCTATTATTTTTGTTCAGATTTTCTTCTACGTGTTTACACTGATCTTCAATCCACTTACTCTTTGCCTTTGGTTCCTCAAAAACATTACCGATGACATGACTTTGTGGAAATGTCTACTACTAGCTCAATTTTAGCCTACTCACCCGTTGTGTGCCCACACAACCCGGGAGGCACTCGGGGAACCCCCCCCCCCCCCCCAGAGGGGCCGAGAGTTGTCTCCCGTTCCTGCCCTACCGGATCCGGTCACGAGACCAGCCAGTCTTGCTACTTCGCTCGTGCAGAGAAGACGTGTCTGGCTTTGCTCCCGCTCTGCCTCGACCGGTCTTCGTCCATTGCCTACGCTCGTTGCCGACTTCGTATGCTCTGCCGCCTTCTAGCGCTGCCTGCCTTCTCGCTGCCTGCTTCGGCCTGCGCCATTCTGGGGTTCCCCTGCTCTCCTCCGTACTGTGACGGGTGTTGGCTACCCTTCCCCCCGTTCCCGCTTCGTCTCGGAGGTAAGGTAGCGGTAGCTACCCACAGCCGGCCCTCGGGCCGAGAGCCGGCTGCCCCTTGGGCTTTCCTTTTCTTTGTGTTACGGCATTGGCACCAGCTGTTGAACCTAACTGCCAGCGCCTTGGTCAGCCTCTGTTGCGAGTCTCCTCGCGGGACGTCGCCTGCCATCTCCTTTTTATGCCTCATTAGCTTATGAGTAGTCTTGGCCTTTTACACGCTGGTTTTTCGTAGGGCTGCTTGGCACCCACGTTCCGTTCGTCTAGCTTAAAGGCCCTTTAGCCCTCAGAGAGTGTAACCACTGTTTCACGCGCGGGATTGCGCGGCGTCCGGAGTACCTTTGTTTGGGCCCGACGCCCTTGCGTGCATTGACGATCATGCCATACCCTTTGTCTGTTGCAGAACCAGAATGCTTCTGTGCTCCCAATGCGGCGACTTCCAGTGGCCGACGGATGACCATGCGGTCTGCCTGCCCTGTGCTGGCTGCTCCTCGGACCACCTTTGTGATGTCTGTGCAACCTGGCCGGAGAAGCTTTGGTCGGACCTCTGGAGCTTCTACCGGCGAGAGCGTCCTCCGCCTGCGACCTCGCGTCCGGCTCCTTTTGCCACTTCTGCCGCTGTTACGGTAACGACCGCCTCTTCCCGCCCTGGCCTCGTGGAACGGAATCCCCGTCGGGTGTCTGCTTTGTCCGCTGACCAGAGGACCGCCACTGCTGCCACGCCCGCTGACCCTTCCGGAGGGTCTGTTTGCCGGCAGAGCGCCCGCCTCATTGAGCCCGGCCTGCAGCAGTCCGCCCTGAGCCGTCCCACGTTGACCGGCCTTCCTCACCAGTCTCTCCAAGATAAGCCCGCTGATCCTTCCGGAGGATCTGAACGCCGGCATAGCGCCCTGCTCACTGAGTCTGGCCAGGAGAGACGTCAGCCCCGTCCTGCGCGACGCAGTCGCGCCCCTGACTCCTCCCGTTCCACCCTTAGTTCGAGACACTCGCGCTCGCCGCTCGAGCGCCGTCGGAAGGATCGTTCGTCCCACCGGGATCGGCGCCACTCCTCCTCTTCGCATGCGCGTTCGCGCTCGCCTTCACGCCGTTCGACGCGTTCGCCTCGTCGCCTCCTTCATCGGCCCTCCTCTCCTCGTCGGCGCCCCTCTCCGGCTGGTCGCCATCCGCGTTCCAGACCTCGTTCTCACGCTCCGGTCAGGACCCCTCCTCGCGCCTTTTCGCGTTCGCCATGTCGTTCGCCGCAGCGGTCTTCGCTACCTGCTCGTCCCCGCACTTCCCGCGATTGCCAAGACAGTTCCAGGCCCACTCGTCAGCCTCCGGCTTTCACGGTGTCTCGCCCGCCTTCTCGCCGCCCCCTGGAGGAAGAGACGCTTAGTTTGCTGCCCGAGGATTCCGTCTCGGCCCTTTTGGACGAGGATGGTCGCTCCCTTTCGCCTGCTGACTTCGAGGATGCTGCCCCCTCGTCTCTTCCGTCTTCTTCCCGTGCGGAGACCCTCTTGGCCTTGGACGAAGCCGCCAGGATCATCGCCGCGACGTTGCCAGCTGACGCCTGCCCAGCCTCCCCCCCCCCCCCCCCCCCCCCCCCCCCTGAAGAGGAAGGTCGTCCGACTCTTGCCTGACGCTCGCATCTCGTGGATGCCGAGCGTCAGGTCAAGAGATTCAAGTCGCTTCCCAGCCGCCCGGCTTTAAGGAGCTGCGAGATGTTTTCTCGGCGCACCTGCAACTTGCCACGTCACGCGAGCCGGTGTTCTTCTCCGATCGTCGCTGGCCGGATGGCCTGGACATCGCCTTCCATCGGGACTGTTATGCCGGCCATTCCCAGGCTTTCTCCATCCCTCTTCCTACGCTGGACCCCCCTGCCTTGTCGCAAGCTGGCGGCCCCGCTCTTCTTCGACGTTTCCTCCCCCGTGGCCTGGATAAGACGGCGTCCCTGGTCCGGAACACCTTAGCCTGCGCCGGTTTCCTGGAGCTTCTCACGCAAGCCCTCGTCCGTCGGGTGGAGGACTCCTGGCATCCTTCTATCACGCCTCTACTTGGGGATTTGCTGGTCTTAGCGGAAGTCGCCAACCGCGCCGCCTACCACTCGTCGGTTAACGCTATGGCTGCCTCCGCCAATTGTGACCTGATGCGTCGAGACGCCCTGCTGCTGGCCTGCCGGACGATGCTGCCTGACCTGCGCGCGCAGCTTCGTCGTGCGCCGCTGGGTGGGCCCCTGCTGTTCGGCGACACCTGGTCCGCCGTTAGAGCCTCCAACTCCGACCGCTGGCCCTGCAGTGCCCCCCCCCCCCCCCCCCCCCCCCCCCCCGCCCCGCCGCTTTCCGGCCTCCCGCCAGGCTAGGGGTCGCGCCTCGCGGTCTGCTAGACCTGCTGCCTCCTCAGCCCCCTCTTCGGCCCCGGTGCAGTCCCCCCGCCTATGGCCGACCCAGACCCTACAGGTCCCGTGCTCCCGCTTGGCCCCGTCCCACCCGGCGACCGGGTCGCCTGACTGCCCCCCGACCCTGCCCCCGCCGACCTCCTCGGGGTCTCCGGTCGGCGGGAGGCTAGCCATTTCCCGCGGAAATTGGCTCGCTCTTTTTCCCGACGACCACTGGATTTGCGACACTATCTCAGACGGCCTCCGGATCGCCTTTCGAAGCCCGCCTCCCTTGCGTCGCTCCCCCCTTTGGACCGAGATCCCCAGCGACCCGCTGAAGGCCTCCGCGCTGCGTGGAGAAGTCTCCTCCCTCCTGCGGAAAGCCGCCACGGAGATGGTTCGAGTTCCCGACTCCCCAGCCTTCTACAGCCGCCTGTTCGTCGTTCCGAAACCTGGATGGAGATGGCGACCAGTTATCGATCTCTCGGCCCTGAACAAGTTTATTACGGCCCATTCCTTCCGGATGGAGACTGCCCGAGCCCTGAAAGCCGTGGTCCAGCCTCTAGACTTCGCAGTCAGCTTGGACCTTTCAGATGCGTACCTGCATGTACTGATGCACCAGGCCTCCAGGAAGTTCCTCCGGTTTGCAATCGACGGCGTCGTCTACCAGTTTCGCGCGCTTCCGTTCGGACTCGACCCCTGGGTGTTCACCCGGCTGATGGACGCCGTAGTCGCCAAGGCCCGACAGTCCTCCTCCAGTCCGACGTCGAATTACCTAGACGACCTCCTCCTCTGCAATCAGTCAGAGACCACGCTCGCGACGGACAGGGATGCGCTGCTGCACCTCCTGGCACACCTGGGCTTCCTAGTAAACGACGGCAAGTCGGATCTCACTCCTTCCCGCCGCTTTGTGCACCTGGGCATGGAATTTGCTACCGACCTCAACACGGTGCGCCTTCCGGCTACCCAGATCCAGAAGATTGCGAATCTAGCCGGTCAGTTAGCTCGGGAGGACGCAGCCCCCGCCAGAGTCTGGCTTCAGCTTTTGGGCTTGTTGAACGCCGCAGCGGACCTTATCCCCCTAGGTCGTCTCTACTCCCGGCCGATTCAGCTGCATCTCCTACTTCATTGGCGCCCGTCGTCCGGCGACTTAACAACGTTGGTTCCGGTGCCCCAGATGCTGCTTCCTCATCTTCGTCGGTGGACCGACCCCTCTTGGCTAGCGTCGGGAGTTCCCCTGGCCTCTCCTCCTCCCCAGACCTCTCTTTGTGTCGACGCGAGCCTCATTGGGTGGGGCGCTCATCTCCTGCCTCGGTTCCTCTCGACATCGGGCCCCTGGCCCTCGGACTTAGCGCACACCCACATCAACTGGCTGGAGATGCAGGCCGTATGGCAAGCCCTTCAGTTCTGGGAGGATCTCCTCAGGCACCAGGAGCTGCTCGTTCTCTCGGACAACACGACGGTGGTGGCTTACATCCAGAAACAAGGTGGCACACGCTCTCCCGACCTTTGTATGCTCCTCTACCAGATGATGCGGTGGTGCGAGGACCGGGGCATTACCATTCGAGCCCGACACATTCCTGGACACCTGAATGTCTTGGCCGACTCGCTGTCTCGCCGCGGCCAGCTCTTACACACGGAATGGACCCTTCGGCAGGACATCTTTCGGATGATCTGCACTCGGTGGGAGACTCCACAGGTCGACTTGTTCGTCAGCTTCCTCTCTTCGTCTCCCCAATTCCCGATCCCCTTGCCTGGGCTGTCGATGCGCTCGCCATTCCATGGGACGGCCTCGTGGCCTACGCTTACCCCCCGACGGTCCTCGTACCCAAAGTCCTCCTCAAACTTCGGGACTGCTCGGCGGTCCTCCTGTTAGTCGCACCGTTCGCCTGGAACCGCTCCTGGACCACCGACCTTCTCAGCCTCGCCACGGACCCGCCCCTGCTGCTTCCCACCCCAATCACCATGCTCAAGCAACCGCGCCAGCCGCTGTTCCACCTCTGCCCGGAGCGGCTCCTCCTTCACGCCTGGAGGTTGTGCGGCAAGCCCTCGGAGCTAGAAGCTACTCGGGTGCAGCAGTGGAGGCGATCGCTGCGGCCCGCAGACCTTCGACCATTCGAGTCTACGAGGGAAAGTGGCGAGTCCTGTGTTCCTGGTGCTCCGAACACGGCCTGACCCCCACGGAACTGACTAATCCTCAGCTGGCCGACTTCTTTCTCTGGCTCTTCCGAGACCTAGGCCTAGCCCCCATCACTGTGAGGGGATACCTGTCCATGATCGCGGACACGTATCGATACCTTGGTCACCCAGACCCGGGCGCCTGCAAAGACCTAGCCGTCCTTATGGGACACTTCGGCATCCAGCGCCCAACCCACCGCTCACTCCTTCCCCGCTGGGACCTGCCCTGGGTGCTAACGTGGTTGAATTCTGCCAGATTCGAACCCTTACTTTTGGCCCGTTTCGCAGATGTGACACGAAAGACGTGCTTCCTGCTGGCCCTTGCTACCGCCTCACGGGTGAGTGAGCTACACGCACTTTCGGCGCGTCCTACCTGCCTACAGTTCCGAGCGAACGGGTCTGTTCAACTTCTCACTGACCCTGCCTTCCTTGCCAAGAACAGGTCTCCTCTGACTGCGCCTCACGTTATCACCTTACGGCCGCTAAGAACCAACCCTCTGTCCCAGGAGACCAGGCAACAGGATCCCGTGCGCGCCCTTAGAGTGTATCTGCGACGATCTAAAGCCTTCCGCAGAGGGCGTTCGCGCCTCTTCCTACCTCTGAGACCCAGCAGGAATGACATAACAGCCCAGACGATCTCTTCCTGGCTCCGCTGGGTCATACGCTCCGCCTATCAAGAGATCTCCCCGCAGGGAGCGAAGAGGCTGCACATTCGCGCACACGAGGTACGAGCCATGGCCACGAGCGTCGCGTTTGATCGAAACTGCGCTGTCAAGGACATCGTGGTAGCTGTGGGCTGGAAGACTGAATCTGTATTCGCCCGCTTCTACCTCAGGGACCTGGCAGGCCAGCGAGACAATCTCGCACTGGTGGGGGACATCGCCGCGGCGCAACACTCCCTCCCGGCGCCACCGGCGCCGTAGGTATGCACTTCGCTAAAATTGTCGGGAGTTTTGCGACCGGGAGGACGGCGCTGTTTTACCCTTAAGGAGCTTTTCCGCGGCACCCTCCTCCTCATCGCAATTCTTCCACAAAGTCATGTCATCGGTAATGTTTTTGAGGAAACAAATTCATTTTTCTCTAAAAGGTAATTTTTCGAAAAATACTTACCGATGACACGACTCGGAGGACCCTCCCACCTGCCCCGCTTGCCGCTTTCGAGCGAAGTATCAGACTGGCTGGTCTCGTGACCGGATCCGGTAGGGCAGGAACGGGAGACAACTCTCGGCCCCTCTGGGGGGGGGGGGGGGTGGGGGGTTCCCCGAGTGCCTCCCGGGTTGTGTGGGCACACAACGGGTGAGTAGGCTAAAATTGAGCTAGTAGTAGACATTTCCACAAAGTCATGTCATCGGTAAGTATTTTTCGAAAAAATACCTTTTAGAGAAAAATGAATTTTTCATGCTTTTCTTTGTATCCTGGTTAATTTCCCTGTATTGTTTAGCTCCTTCTACCTCTGATTTCTTTTTCTTTAATTCTCGACGCTTGTCACATAGGACAAAGATGTCAGCTGTAACCCAAGGTTTCTTTGCTTGTTGGGGTTTGCCAAGGATCTCACTGGCTGTTTGGGTTACAGCAGTGTTAAATGTGTCAATCAGAGTGTCCACATCCGTGTCTTCTGTACCTAGAAGTAGCAGTGGCGCGCAAATTTTCCTCCTATCTTTGCCTGGAAGGCTTCTGCTACCTCTGGGTCTTTCAGTTTCTTGAGGTCAAACTTGATTCTGGTGGGACCCTGCTTTTTTTGTTGACCTTCTTTAGGCGGAGTCGAAAGATCATCATCACTAAGTCATGGTCGCTTCCAATGTCTGCTCCTGGAAAACTTCTTGTCTTGGCAATGTTCACACTGGTTTGGAAGCGTCTCTTCACCATGATGTAGTCAATTTGGTTATGATGCTCTCCGTTCGGGCTGTGCCATGTCCACCTTCTGGATGCTTTGTGTGGGCCAAACGTGTTCATCAGCTTTAGATCATTTGAGCTGGCAAATTTCAGGAGCCTTACGCCTCTGTCGTTGGTCTCTGCATTGCAGTAGCGTCCGCATGTGCCATTTTCAGTTCCTAGCAGGTTATGGTTAAGTGCTGAAAACAGGGTCGGTACGTTTGTTTGGGTGTTGGTTTTTTGTTGTTTTTTTCATCAATTATGCACTACACTTTGTATTGTTTCTCACATAGTGAAAACGTTTAGGGTTGGCAAGAGAAACTAAGATTGATCAGGTAACTGTAAACCAACTGTTTGTATGTTTATATGATGAACAAGATATCCAACACCAACTTTTTGTTTGTGTAATGCACTTGGATGTTGACAAATATCATTCATTTGTCTTGTGTTACAGCTGGAGGAGTACAGAAAACTTCAGGAAGAAAGATACAAGACAGAGAAACACAGTGCTAGTGGAAAATCCCCTACTGTTGCCTCCCATGGAAAACACCCCAAACATCACACCACTCCCAAACGAGGGACCAAGGGTCCTTCTGGTCTGCAGAATCCAGAACTGAAGATGTCTGCCTCCCCACAGAGAGCAAAGTCTGCATGGACTGAAACAAAGACTAGTTTGACTTCAGGGGACTGTAATACAACGTACAGTCACAAGTTGGTGAATTCGAACACATTATTCAGCAAAGCAGAGAAAAATGCACCAGAGAAGTCAATTTTATATTCTTCAGGGAAGACAACTTATCGTGAAGAAGATGCAGAAAAACTGGCAGGAGCAGTTACTGCTCCTGCCAGTGTTTCTTCATATTCTTCGTGCAACCTCAAGAACTTGAAATCAGAAAAACTTGCTGATGGCAAAGGCACACTCACCAATTCTGGTTCACGGGCATCACAGAATTGGCCAGATATGTACGGCAATGCTATTGCTACACAGTCGATGATATCCTCGGACCAAAAGTGTTCATTTTCTGCTTCAAGTTTCACCAAAACCCCTCCCAGCGAGCTGTTTGCCAGTGGAGATGCGGACAAGCCCACAAAGGAGACTAATCTCTCAGGCTCGGCATTCAGTCAAATGTCTAGTGATAAAACCAAGCTGTTCGAAAGTGATGATGATGATGTGAAAATAATGGGAGTCGGTTGTGCGGATGCTGATGGTGATAAGAATGTGATGAAGGGGAATGCTGCGGCGGGTGGTTGCTCACCACTGCCAGGTAAGTGCAGTATTAAATTTTGTTTTTATCAGGGTTTACATCATATTGATGTACATATATTGTAGGTAGTTATGTAACAACTTTGTAACAGATACCTTTTTATTAGGAACCACCTCTTTTGCAAGCAAGAAATGGTCTTAAGGATCAGGTGGTCTCTCAAGAGAAGGACAAACAGTGTCACATCATTAAGAGACTATGTAGGTAGCGGTACCTGTCGTTAAAGACTTCCAGTTAGGTGGCTGTAGCTGTGACTGGCTGTAGCTGTAACTGATGGTCTTTCTTGACAGGTGATCTGCAGTCAACTTCATGTATAACAGGGTTGAATATGTCTTTTTCAGCTCTAGGTCCCCATCTCACTGTTTCTAAATAAATTAAATTTGACTCTACCATTATAGTTGAGGGCAATCTATTCCTGATGAGCTTGGTGCATAGCCATGAGGCTAACACCTAAAGTTGCAGCTAGGGTGCTGGAAATTGGCTTTTTACAGTGTCTTTAGCCAGAAAATTTGCTTTTCAGAAATCAAGTAATTTAAGTATGGAATCTATCGTTTGTTTGTTTTTTCCAGTGTTAGCCCTGTAGTCAGCTACTGTATCAAAAAAAAAAAAAATTACACATTAATCATGGTGCAGAATTATTTGTTTTCTCAAAACACATTACTGATGGTATTACATATAGGAAATAGCTCTTAGCTAGCCTAATTTTAGCCAACTTTTGGTTGTGTCCGTATAAGGGAGTGTTGGCAGGAGTGGGGCGCCATAGACCATGCCAAACCCGAATAGCCTCCCCTTACTTCCATCCGGTACAAGATTACCCAGCATACACCAGTTTAGTTCTTAGCTGGCAGCTGAGTAGGTTGTGTCTGTTTCGAGCTCCGCGTTTTGTACTTGGACCGGTCGTTTTTCGACCTTGACTGACTGTTAGTTCGTTGGAACTTGGAACTTTTGGAGCTTGTGGAGTGACTGGGATTACTAGTGCTCACGCCTGTGACGGTTCTCTCTTCGTCGGCCTGTGGGGTCTACTGGCCGACTGGATTGGGCCATGGGGACTGTGAACTTGCGGCATTTCCGGACGCTGCTTCGACCCTGCGTATACTACCCGGTCGTGCCTTGCGGCGTGCTGCTACGACCTGCTGTCGGTGGTTTCCACTTCACTGGTGATACGTGGGTTTGCTCCTTTTTTCCACCATGGCCAGGTAATATCTCAGTGAATGCGTACACTCGTTTGATTCGACTGTATTTGATTATGTTCGATTCACCATCGCGCGCGGTTTATTATTGCGTGACCTTGGAGGCCACGCTCGCTCATTCATCATTGTACCCTCTTGTTGCAGTTACTAGGTTCGTATCTGCACGATGTGTGGCGATTTTCAGTGGCCCTCTGACGAGCAGGCGGGCTGCCTTCCCTGTTCAGGATGCGAATCGACCCACGCTTGTGATGTGTGCGCCACAGGACTGAAAGAAAGAGTAATAAAGTGGGACCCAAGTCAGTAGCAGTGGCTTTGTTGTCCCGCAGAAAGCGCATGACGCCTATCAGAGATCGCCGGGCACAGACGCCCAAGAGTAACAAGGTGGGACCCAAGTCAGAAGCAGTGGCTTTGTTGTCCCACAGAGAGCGTGTGACGCCTACCAGAGATCGCCTGACAGAGACACCCAAGAGTAACAAGGGGGGACCCAAGTCAGAAGCAGTGGCTTTGTTGTCACACAGAGAGTGTCCGTCTATCAGAGTTCGCCTGACAGAGACGCCCTAGAGCAGAAGCAGGGGCTTCGTTGTCCCACAGAGAGCGTTCGACGCCTATCAGAGATTGCCTGACAGAGGCGACCAAGAATAACAAGGTGGGACCCAAGTCGGAAGCAGTGGCGTTGTTGTCCCACAGAGAGCGTACGGCGCCTATCGGAGATCGCCTGACAGAGACGCCCAAGAGCAACAAGGTGGGACCCAAGTCAGAAGCAGTGGCTTGGTTGTCCCACAGAGAGAGTACGACGTCTATCAGAGATCGCCGAACAGAGACGCCCAAGAGTAACAAGGTGGGATCCAAGTCAGTGTCAGTGACTTTGTTGTCCCGGACCAGTAAAGCACAAGATACCTTTTTCCTGGGCTCATGTCAGCAGGAGGGATAGCTGACAAAAACTCTGCTTTAGATGGCTAAAACCAATGATTCTTCCGCCGGCCTGGCGTCAGCTTCCGACCATACGACGCTCCCAGGCCTGGCTCAGTCGGCGGATCTTAGACATGACAGCGAGACCCGTACACTCACGGGACCCGGCCTCGAGAGATGACCGCTCCACTGTCCGTCCGCAGGCCAGAGTGGACAAGCGACAGATTGACAGAGCCGGCCAGAGTAACAAGGAGGGACCCAAGTCAGCGGCAGTGACCTAGACGTCCCGGTCCAGTAAGCTTGTAGTCGCAATTTCGCGGAGGGCCCTCCTAAGGTTCCCTTACCGTGGCGACCAAGATACCATATCTTGAGCACTTGCCAGCCGGAGTGTTAGCTGGCAACCCCCCTTCTTGGGATCGCTAAGACCAATTATTTCTGCCGGGCTGGCGTCGGCAACCGAATCTACGATGCTTCCAGTCCCAGTCCAGGCGACAATTCATAGACAGGACATGCAGTAGCGACTGCTCGGTTCTCGGGCTCAGGTCAGTGACGAGTGTCTATGTGAGAGCATTTATTGCGCGGTAGCTTGCGAGATTGGGTATGTGAGCTTGTCGTGGTACGGCAACTAGAGCCTTTTCGTTCCAGCTAGGCGTTTTAACCCTTTTGCCACAGGTGTTAAAATGTTGCATTCCCAGCGGCGCAGCGGTTCGCCAGACCGCTGGGGCGCAACACCTCTTACCCTTAAAAGGCTATAATCCTGGAACCACTGAACCGATTACTTCAGTGTTGAGAAAATGAGATGAGAAAACAGAGTGGTATTCTGACTCTCATAGTTCAATTTAATTCAAATAACTTGATTTATCCCTTTAAAGGGCAATTACAATCAAATAAAACTCATTCAATAAGCATTGATTAATTAATTTATTATTATGATTATGATTATTTGGGCGCCCTCGCCCGGAGTATACACGCGTTGGCGCTATCTCCCGTCGCGGGTTACACCGGCACTTACTACGGCTTGCGGTGACCGCAAGTGCTACAGGACCGCTGTACTTCACACGACAAGATCCCGGCTCAGTGATGTTGGGCCACGCCCTAGCCCCTGCCGTGCAGACGAGAGCCCGCTCTAGAGGCAGTGCAGAGAGATCAGGGGTACGAGAGGAACAGGAGACGACGTCCCAGTTCCATTGGGTCGCTATGCAATGGGAAGATAGGCGCTCCGAAGTATCTTCGTCGCCGTTCAAGTTCGTGGGACCGGCCCTCTGAGACTACGCTGTTTTTTCCAAGTGCTGGGTCCACCTTCGTTGGATCACCGCAGCCCGGGGTTCCCCGGGCTTCGGAGCAGTTAGACATTCCTTCTCCTGCGTGCGGGACAAACGGCTTTTCTGCTTGACTCCAGAGGACGTCGTTCGCCGTGGCAGGGCGATGATAGCTACTCCACGTCGCTACGCTCGCAGTTCCAAGAGGTCTTGGATTCGTCGCCAACTGCGTGGAGATAGAGGAGGGGTCTCCTCGGGCCTTGGACAAAGCAGGTCCCCTCATCGCGTCCTAGCATTTCAAGTCTCTTCCTCATCCGTTCAGGTGCCGGGTCCTTGTCGCCGGCTGCTGTCTCCGCTTCAGGGCGCCGGGGGAGGCACTGGTGGCTTCAACTTTGGGATCCTACTTCTCTTCCGCTGACAACGCTTCGCTGCGGCTACAGACTGCGATCCGATGATTTGAGATACCGTTCCGCACGCTTACTCGCGGCCAACCGAGTTGAAGAGGCGGCCACGCAGAGCACCGCACGGTGGAGAACTTCCTTGGCCCCCCTGGCAGACCGACAAGGAGGCTAACAAGGACTGTGGCACAGCCGATTCACGCGGCTTACACCGCTGGTTGTATTAGTCTTCCAGGAACACTGATGCAGGATAGGCATGCGGTCATCGCAGACCGTCGGACGGGTTTTACAGGGACCACTCTTCCGCGGAGGCGCAGTTCGTCGGCTGCACCGGAATTTGTGGCTTACATCCGAGGGACGGAGGCAACGTTTTGTGACGCCGACGGCACAGTCCTGGGAACGTCAGCGGCAGCATACTCCAGGCGTGTGATTGATGACTAGCAAGTAGCAGTCTACCTTCATAGAGGTCAGCGCGGGTTGAGGACTGGTCCAACCGACCTCACTGCAGGGGCCGACTTCGGTCTACATCGGGGGAAATGCACACAGTTCAGATTAAGCTCCTGCTGAGACGAGTTCTCGGCTCGTCGCACCCTTCTCCCGGCGGGGTGCTACCCTCCACTTCACATTGGCCTGGCCGTGGTCAGCGGCGACCAAGCACTACTGTCTTCTTCTAAGACGACAGCTTCAGGACCTAGCGGAAGCGATTCGCTTGCCTGGGTGGAGACAACTTGGAGTTCCGGCATTCTGCGGCGCCTGACTGGAGCGGATGGACTTGCCCTCGATAGCCCTTTTGCGAAGTTACCCCCTCGGCGCTGTGGATCCTGCGGCCAGGGGCGCAAGTACCGGGAGTAAGACGTGACGACAGCATGGCAGGAATTTAGTTTCCCGAGAGGTGGTTTGTGCTCAGTTCCGCGGCAGTATGGTCGACTCTTCTCGGACACTAGACGGGGGATATGGCGCACGATCTTCGTCATATCGACTCGACGCAAGTGCCTCGACGTCGTGGCAGATGCTAGACAAAGGCCTGAGAGCAGCGGTGCGTCTCCATGACTTTGGGACAACTCGAGGTTCGACGTCGTAACCAGTTGGCAAGCCGGGCGGTAGGCTGGGGTCCTGCCCACTTCGCCGTCGACTAGGCTGCCTACGCTATGGGACAGGTACTACGTGGTTCTTCGGGTGGATTCCGTCAAGGATGGAGTGCATGATCGTCCTGTTCGAGTGGGACTCCCAGTAGGACGGGAGCAGGGCAGAATAGGAGCGACCCTCAGTACCTTCTTCAGTTCTCTTAGGACTGATGACATGCTAGTGGATCGCTCTTCAGCCTGACACCTCTTCTGCTTGGAGAAGAAGGGCGTACATATGGGAGATGCTAGTACGCTTGAGGCCAGCGGCGCGGGGAGGTGTCGCTGTGGCCGGATCTTCCAACTTCCCTGCTCGCCATCGAGATTGAACGCTGAGTTATACGCTTGGTTGTCCGACTTTCCCTTTGTTACAGGTTTGCGGAGGTAGGTGGGCATTTTCCTGGCTCAGGGCACTTTGTCTCTTCACCAGTCGGGGTCAGCTCGTCACCACATGCCCCCCTCGGCAGCTCTCCACTACTCGCACGATGCTCTAGCACCCGGGACAGCCGCCATTACAGCCGGGCCCTGAACTCCTCCGCCACACCCGGAGATTGTGCAGCAAGCCCTCTACCACAGAGGCTTTCCTAGGGCAGCCATGGATGCTACCGAGACAACCCGCAGACCCTCAACCAGACGAGTTGCGAGGGAAGACGACGAGCACTGTGTGACGGGACTGACGACAGCCTTCTTACCTCCGGACTTGACGAAGCCCCAGCTGACGGAGTGCTTCCTCTGGCTATTCAACGCCCAGGGACAGTCTCCTTTTACCTTTCGGGACTATCTAACCATGATCGCCGACACCTACAGGCGATTACGCTCATCAGACCCGGGTAGCTGCAAGACCTCGCATTTCGGAGGCTCTCTTCAGTCTGGAATGCCCAGCACTGCTTCGCGTGGGCCAAGAGTGATCTACCATGGGGGCTTACGTGGTCTCAACCCCATCCGTTGGAACCCTGCACATGACGCGCTTGACGGATGTATCTAGGAAGAAGTGCTTCCTGGCGGTCCTTGACTCAACCTCCAGGGTCAGTAAACTACGCGCGCTGTCCACACACCCAGATTGCTTGCAGTGCCAGACGACCGGCTTCATGCTACTGCTACCTGAAACATCTTCCTGCACAAGACGCGACCTCCCTGACGGCGACAGATGTTTCGCCCTGCGCGTGTACGGACTCCACCCGGGAGAACAGACTTCAGAACCCGGTGAGAACCTTACATGTGGCCTAGCCACCTCTTCCAGGGTCAGTGAATGTACGCGCTGTTGTCACACTCAGATTGCTGGCAGTTACGGACGGAAGGCGCCGTGCAACTGCTAACGGTACCAGCCTTCAGGGCCAAGTCGTGGTCGCCTTGGCTGTCCTACAGTTGATGACTTCCGCCCTTACGAGTGACAGACTCCACTCGGTAGACCAGACAATAGGAACCGGTGAGAGCCTTACGTGTGTGCCTGCGCCGGACCAGCTTGCGCAGAGGACGCACACACCTGTTTCTCCCTTTGTCCCCAGGTAGACGTGACATCTCAGCCCAGACCTGCTCCTCCTGGTTCCGGGGAGTGATCCGCCCGGCCTTCCAGGACCTTAACCTGATGCAGCCACATGTTGAACATCGAGGCGCACGAGGTCAGAGCCATGGCCGCAAGTCCCGCTTCGACAGCACCTGTGCAGTCAAGGACATTGTGGCGGCTGTGAGATGGCGAGCGGAGACCACTTTCGCCCGCTTCTACCTGAGGGACCTCTCCACCCAGCGGCAGAACCTCTCGCTGGTGGGAGACATCGCAGCAGCGCAACACTCCCTCCCGGCGTCCTAGGCGCCGCAGGTATCTTAGCTAAAATTATCGGGAGTTTGCTGCAGGAGGGCGGGTCTGTGGGCAATGTTGTTGGCAGTAGGGGCGCTATAGCGGCACCCACCTCCTCTTTGGGATTCTTCCTATAGTATATGTAATACCATTGGTAATGTGTTTTGAGAAAACAAATGAATTTTTCATTAAAATGCATTTTTTTTGAAAAATACTTACCGATGGTATTACTCGAAGGTCCCTCCCGCCAGCCCCGCTTGCCGCCAGTTCGCTAAGAAACTAAACTGGTGTATGCTGGGTAATCTTGTACCGGATGGGAGTAAGGGGAAGCTATTTGGGTTTGGCATGGTCTATGGCGCCCCACTCCTGCCAACACTCCCTTATACGGACACAACCAAAAGTTGGCTAAAATTAGGCTAGCTAAGAAGAGCTATTTCCTATATATATGTAATACCATCGGTAAGTATTTTTCAAAAAAATGCATTTTAATGAAAAATTCATTTTTTTAATAATATATTTCAGTTTCATCAGTTTGTTGCCATTTCATCTTTGCTCTGTTTCAGCCAAGACTGCCCACACAGAGGATACCAGCTCCAATCTTGTGTGTAACGTGACCTGCGGCAACTGTGGGCAGAAAGGCCATAGCCGAACCTTCAACCGCTGCCCAAATTTTTACTCGGCTGAGGAGCAGGCACGCAGAGACGTAAGTATGCAAAAAATGTGGCGCCTCAGCTGATGTCTGTCATGCGCAAGAGGCATAGATTCTCATGGGCCCCTGCAATCGCAGGGGCCCATGAAAATGTATGCCTCTTGCAAATACAGGACTGCATGTGATGCCTTAACCATTTCTTATCTGATCATGTAAGTGCATATGAAATGCCCACACCTCAGTTTATTCCGTCTGCAAGAGGCATAGATTCTCATGAGCCCCTGCAGTTGCAGGGGCTCATGAGAATCTATGCCTTGTTACAATTGTAGGGGCTCTGGAGAATCTGTGCCTTGTTCTTGTCATTATTAAGGCTGTTTGTTTATATCATAATATTGTATCTTTTGTATGCAGGAAATTTGGGGCCAGAGACTGAGTATAATTCATTTATGATCTGCGTGTACTCCAAAAAGGAAAAGAGAGAATGTTCATGGGGGTTCTTGTTGTTTTTTTTTAATCAGTTGTCTATGATTATTTAATCAATCCAGACCAAAAAATGACTGCCTTATTTACGATTATTTGCTTTTATGCATGGTAACCTTCACTGATAACAAGGTCAGATTTACAAAAGTTAGCAACAACAAATTTCACAGGTTACAACTACACATTGTACCCGCCCATTTCTAAGCGTGTTTCTTTCTCCGTTAGGTACTTCTTTGCATTTTACACGCTTGGCAGTCACCTTTTTGGTCTGGATTGCTTTTTTTTTACACTTTTTCTGCTTAGGTACATTGCTTAGCTGATATTCAGAAAAACAAATTTGGGTCTATTGGCATTTTGTTATACAGTCAAATCTGTCAAAGTGACCACCTGTGTAAGGCGACTCCCTGTCTAAGCAGACCACCCATTTTTTGGTCCCATGGTCTTTCCGTTACTTAGATATCCCAGTGTAAGGAGAACGCCTAAGGCAGCCACTTTTTTGAGTGTGTTGGATGGTCTTAACCTCTTTGGCTTTTTGTAGCAAACTTTTGTCGTGATGATCATTACAACAAAAGTCGTTACCGACAGGGTTTTAACACAGGTCTAACTGCATCTAAAATTGCAAGCAGTAAGAATTTTCCCAATTCTACATACCAGTAGTACACAGTCAAACGTCATTGTCCGTTGTCAAATTTTAGTGTGATTTCCACTCTGTGTGTGTGCATGTTTCAGGTGAAAGCTTCAGAACAGAGAAGACGAGCAGAAGAGCGGGCGAGGGAGGCGGAAGATAGACTGAGGGAGGAGGAACGGGCGCTGCAAAGACTGGTTGGTTTTCTTTCGTCCGTCAGTTTTTTGGCTTGTACTATTTGTGCGTGTGCTGCACAGCTTTTCTATTCAGGTACCATTTGTATCCTGGTCTTGCACCTTACAGTCGAAGCCACGACGTCCAAAATCCAAGACCAGTACACGTTTACCGATTGCTGCTGTACCTCAAGACCCATCATGAATAAAACAGTTATCAGCATTAGCAAATCTAGGGAGACATCCATTATGTCTGTGTTGGCCAACACGTGAGCGGAACAAGCTTTTCCTCACTGAGCATTCTCTTAACATGAAAGATGTGCGCAGTTAAGACGCAGATACACGGTCCGTTCGTGTCGTGCGGGTCGGTCGGCCGCCTGATCGGAAGTCTGACGGGATGGAGCGCTCCACGTTCCCGCATAGCCCGACCCGCAGATACCACTGCCTGCTGGAAATTCCAGACGAGGTCAAGGTCTCTGCTTTGGTAAACAATGGCGGATTCACACGGCAGCAGCGCTATTTTTTCAAAAGAGAGGGGTGTGCGTGAAACTCGCAATGTGATTGGTCATCCGGTGCCAGCCGTCAGACTCTGCGGGATGAAAGTAGCGCCAGCCTCTACTCGTCCCGCAGCCCGCGCGATCTGATGGTGACGTCAGAAATCTGATGGTTGCCCTGGAAACCCATCAGATCGCGCACAGTCGCACGACACGAACGGACCGTGTATCTGTGCCTTTATTGTTATTGAGACTCGCCCTTTGGCTGTTGGTAAACGGTTTTTGTCGCAGCGATTCCTGCTGGAATCATCGCGACACAAACCGCTACCGACAGCTATTATCGAGCAAACTGCAAGGCCATCTCAGAGTGGAAAGGGTAAAAGTCTTGCCAGTCAGACTAAAATGGGAGTCTTAAAATAAAACGGGGTGAAAATAAATACACTGTATTGAAAATGAACCAGTGTAAAAGAAGTACTGTGAAGGGTCTCAAGGTTATATTACAGCTCAAAATCTTGTTAACACATGCTGACGTGCAGTCTACAATGTACAATCATTAATTTAACCCATTCAGCCTTGATGCACTACAGCAGGAGCCAAGCTATTCTGGCACTGCCCTTGAATTATCATGGTCAATCCATCTCCTGCAACAGGTGCATAGTCGTTAGATGACGCCTCCAAAATTTGGGAAATATGTGCGCCGGGCTGAATGAGTTAATGTTACATTTTAGCTTCTTTCTTTTTTTTAGTTTGTTTGGCTGGTTGTCATATTATGTGGGAGAGGGGGGGGGGGGGGGGGGGCTGGGCTTTGTTTTCTTGCCCACTTCGTTTTCTTAGGAGGAATTTAGTGTATATACCATAAACCATTTTACAGCATGTTTAGATCTACATCAGTACATGTAATAAACGTTCAACTGTTTCCCTTTTTCTGTCCTAGGCGGACACTCGCAATCGCCTGCAGCAGAACAAGGATCAGATGATGGCGCAGATTGCGGCTGCCACTCAGCAGTGCACCAGTCAGTTCGACCAGCAGATCGACCAAGTCAACGTGCTCGTGCGCACCAAGCAACGCAAGGTCACAGCCCAGCAGAAACGGCAGCAGAAAAAGCAGTAGTCAAGGCTTCCAACAACCATTGAAACAAATAAAGCTTGTTATCATGTAGAGCATGAGACTAGTACATTTGATGTAGAGCACGAGACTAGTACATTTGATGTAGAGCACGAGACTAGTACATTGATGTAGAGCACGAGACTAGTACATTTGATGTAGAGCACGAGACTAGTACATTTGATGTAGAGCACGAGACTAGTACATTTGCTGTTGGAAGGAAGTGGTCTTGCAGCTGAGGTAGCAATCGTTGTAATGGACACAGGGCTCAATATGCACCACACTGGTCATCACCCTCTATTCGCTGCGGTGGTGATATGCGTACTATTATCATGCATGTGAAATATTACTGACTTATGATTTGTGACTCTGAAGAGAAGTGGTGTAGAAGAAAATAATGTACAAATCACCATCAGTCTGTGCTTGATGCTTGATAGAAATTGCTTAAAAGCTCTCCATTTGTTAAACCCTTCACAGGTGTGGAAATCTGAACACAGTCCAACAGCAACAGACGTAGATCCTCATGAGGATCTATGCCTTTTACTAACATCACTTTGTATCCATGTTGCTTAGACGGCTGGAGCTTTAGGATGATGAGGTCTGTAAATGTGTGAAAAATGCTTGTCAACAGAACTTTAGCTTTTTGGCACATTTTGGGATCAGATTTGGCAAAAAGGAGAGAAGACCCTTCTGTGCATATTAACTAGGTTGCCCAATGTTAAAGGTCAGAGGTCAAGGGAGGCCAGTAAATGTCAAAAACGAACCTGGTGAATATATGTCTCATGGTGCCACGACCCTAGCTCTGTAATTTTGTCAAGACACTGGAATAAATGAATGACCTGTCAGAAAGGTCACAGGTCAGGTAAATTATGCAGATTAGTCATGTGCTTGAGCTATGACGGCTTCACACCTCTTCTTCTATATACTTTCCCAAGTAGCGAGGCATCAATGTTAACCGTCTGCTGTCGGTAGCGGTTTTTGTCACGATGATTCCTGTAGGAATGATCACAACTAAAAGCGTCAAAAGGCTAGTAAAGCTTAATTCATTTTGCTTTTGTTCTAAACCAGAATAAGAAAAGGAGGTATGCATATTTCGCACAACCATAAAACTTTTCTGTTGAAAATTAAAAAGACTGACTTAACAGTTCATTTTTATTGGTTCACATGCGAAGCAAAAGTGAGTATGTTTTGGGCCCAGTGGTCGTCTGTTCGTCGTCGTCCATGGTAAACTTTAACGTTGGCATTTTCTCAGAGACTACTCGAACCACATTCTTCAAACTTGGCCGAAGGATACTTTGTGGTAAGACATTTTTAAACATGCCAATCTGAGTGACCTCATAAAGGCCAAGGTCGCAAGGGATCAGGAAATGTCAAAAATACAGTTGGACAATACATTTTCTCAAATACTATTCACAACTTCAAACCGAAACTTGGTACAGAGATACATGATGGTAAGACCTATCTATGCATTATTAATTTGGATGACCCCTTGGAAAGGTCAAGGGTCACAATGTGTGTGTAAAATGCTGATTTCAACCAAATTTGGTACAAAGATAGCTGATGATAAGACCTTCCTATGCATACTAATTTAGTCTGATATAGGAAAGTTACAGGCTTGGAAGTCGTGTCTGTGCTCTCACTAAGCAGTACAAGAGCGAGCCCATGCCATCTGCAAGATGCATAGAGTCTCATGAGCCCCTGCAGCCTGCAGGGGCTCGTGAGAGTCTGTGTCTTGCGAGCCCTGTACACATCAATATCTGATCTTCAGGAGGAGAAGCTTGCCGTCACTGCAAGCTTTATTCAGGACTGTACAGAAGTGGGGGAAATACAAGCGTAACATTTCAGAGTGCAATATTTTGTGTGCCAACAACAAACACATAGACAGCTAGGTAAAAAAATTGACATGACTCATTCAGCCTGACGACCATATTTCCCAAATTTTGGAGGCGTCATCTGATGACTATGCACCAGTTGCAGGAGATGGGTCGACCATGATAATTCAAGGGCAGTGCCAGATTAGCTTGGCGCGACAGGTGCCAAGCTAATCTGGCACTACCCTTGAATTATCATGGTCGACCCATCTTCTGCTGTAGGGCGTCAGGGCTGAATGGAGTAAAACTGTATGACACAAAATAGGAAATAATTATCCAAGGGCTAAAACCTTTCAGGCTAGGTGCCAGAAATCCAGCTTTTCACAATGTCTCTAGCTGGAAAATCTTTTTGTATTTTTTTTTTTCTTCTTCATATTCTCACCACGTACGTAGTTGTCTGACTGCCCAATCCAGCTTTTCCGATCCAAGTTTTAGGACTTCATAGCCGAACAGAGGTGCAGAAGATTAGTTTGCCATCATAATCTCACTGTACACTCAAGTCGTGCTAAGTGAGCTTAGTCATGCACCAGCCACTAAGGTGCTGTGCTATAGCGGAGCACCTTGCTTAGTGGCTGGTGCAGGATTAAGCACACTCATTCAATTCGCCCCACACCCTCAACAATATAAACTTCCGTACAACGCAACATTTTCAGGGAAAGGTATGAATGCAATAGGATCTCTCAGGGTGGAGAACTCTCCTCAATTCTGAGATTTTCTGAGGAAAGGTAGCGTCACTTCCGAGAGAAGAATTCGCGAAACATTTTCGTCAAGTCTCAATCCGAGTTCAGGGCCATGTCCAGCTTTTACTTTCTTGTCACTGAACGTGGCCCCCGCGCCCGCGAGTGTATGCACTGCTCACTGCTTCATCACTTGATTACAGTGGGCGAAGGCACTGTTGAACGTTTGGCAGTTCACCGGAAGTTCAGTCCTCTGTGTCGGCCATTGTTAGTCTATTGTGATACTGATCAATGGCCTACCATGTCGTGCGTTTTATTAACTTCTTCTACTTGCTATAAATGGGTCATGTATTCCTACAACTGTGCATGTCTTAATGTTTCCATGTAATAAATTGATGATCTATTTTACTCTGTAATCTTGATGTAGTCAAATTTGAGCCTTTTCTGTGTGCTATCTCTCACAAGAAGCCAGAATATTTACCTCAGAAAATAAAAAATATCGATTTCTTTCTGGGGGGCTATGCCACCCCTGGGCCCCCTACCGGGGCTTTGCCCCTGGACCCCACCGGGACCTAGGCGAGGCGGTCCCTGGCCACTTTTCAAAGATTTTTACTGGAGCTTGTTCTCCACCCTGATCTCTACAACATATTCAACAAGAAATACTGGCATGCACGTGTGGCAATAAATAATTTCAATAAATGTCCATGTCACGCACAATAGAGCAGGAGTCAAAATGCTGCCATAGAGAAAATACAGTGAGAACTTGCATACTGGAAAAGGTTTGCACCAAACGCTGCACAATAAATGCACAATATTTGCTTAATTGGCGCTCAGAGTAAAACTACTCTAAACATGTATTCAAAAGAAACGTTTACACGTACAGGTACATACATTTCAAACTGGGGTGTGCTTATTTGAACTCCACAAGGGAGGCCCCTTTGGGGGCTTAACTGCCTGTCCCAAGTCAGGATAAAGGAGGAGGGTTAGGCGTGGGCTAGCGACTCACCTGTAAAAGAAACTTGCTACGGAACGCAATTGTCGCCTCAAGCACCAGACGGCGCAGAGAGGACTGAATGAATGATGTGCTAATTTGACCAAGCTGTGCTTCACACTGTTATTTGGTTAACCCTTTTAGCCCCGAGTCCCTACAACAGGAGATGGATTGACCATGATAATTGAAGGGTAGTGCCAGATTAGCTTGGCGCCTAAAGGCGCCAAGCTAATCTGGCACTACCCTTCAATTATCATGGTCAATCCATCTCATGCAACTGGTACATAGTCATTAGGCAACACCTCCAGAATCTGAGAAATGGGACCTTGGGGCTAAAAAGGGTTAATAGAAATACGACTCAAGCTTTTGCACAATGTCGACGGACCTAGAACAAAAACTGCCAGAAGCAAGCAACACAAAATACATGCTGACTAAAAACCACCTTCAACCCTCCTGCCCCTTGTTTTCTATTCAACATTACAACTACACACACCCATACACACAATATAGCTATAGCTTGTAAATACACAACGTAAAATCAGGCAGGTGGCACATTTCATTAACAAGAGTATCAGACATTTTTTCAACCTTTCTATACACTCATTAAAACATGTAAACGCTGAGAGAAAGAAAAGCTAGCAGAAGAAAAGCATTTACAACAGCGTTTCTTTCTTCGTTGGGGCGTTCTCAGTATAGGAATTTTATACAGTAACATGCTAATCAATGGTTCATAATCCGAAAATCTATTGCAGGAAATACCTTACGGATGCACAATTTGCAATAGAAAACTTGAACTCTAACAGTGATACTACTTTCACTTTCAAGGAGAGCGGAAAAGAGGAACTGACAATGATAAAGGTGGTGCCTGAATAGCTTGGTGCCTGTAGGCGCCAAGCTATTCTGACACCACCCTTTAGCTATCATGGTCAAATTACATCTTAATTACAGAGTATCTAGAATTGAACAGGTTAACCAGAAGAGTGGCTGTGACACCACTGTGAGACAAGTTGAAATAAAATCACATCTGTCTGTGAAATCATCCTAATTTAGCCCTAACGCACTACAGCAGGTGGTGGATCGTCCATAATAACTCAAGGGTAGTGCCAGATTAGCTTGGCACCATTAGGTGCCAAGCTAATCTGGCACTACCCTTGAATTACTATGGTTGATCCACCTCCTGGAACTGGCACATAGCTGTTATGCAACACCTAAAATTTGAGAAATGCAGCCTTGGGGCTAAACAGGTTAACTTTAATGCAAGCAGCCATGTACTGTTTACACGGCGGCTGCTTTCACTGTTTGATTGATTGACTGTACATTGCTTAACGTCCCGACAGCAACAAGGCTTTCTCAGGACGTGCCTGCACTGCGTGTGAAAACAAAAAAAAAAGAATATTGAATGTATGTCGCCATCCAGGCCAATACGTTAAATAAACCTAAAACATGGGGCCTAAATAAAGCTAAGACCATTTAGCAACACACATCCAACATCAAGAGCTACAGGCAGCGCAGACAGTAGGGAGAGTTTAAAAAAGGAAAATACAGGTGAATGGACCAAGGGTCGACAGAAACACATGCCCCAGAATAGAGAGGAAAACCCACCCTGTGGGGCTGACCAGGGTGACCCTGGGAACTAAAAAGTAGTTACCCCACCCAAGTTCCCCCAGGGCAGACCCGGGTGGGGGCATTCACTGGGGGAGGGGGGGGGGGGGGTAACTTATATATTACAATGGATCAAACATTACAAGCTCTGTATGTACAGGATATGTATCGGATGGTAAAACTGCAGATGGCACCGATTTCCCTAGGTTGGGCTATACGGTCCAGTCGGCACCAAGCGTCCTTTCTTGATGCATGACCAGAGCCAGTCAGGCGTGACCACCTGTGTGGATTTCCCTTTGTCTTTCACGCTCTGCAACAGAAAATACGCTCGAGTCATCAGTCGATTGTGTGCAAAGAACGAAGTATGGCCTACAAAAATTAACTAGACAAATCACTGTTGAGCCAACACTGTAATCAAAGCTTTTTCACACAGATTTTGCCTGCAAGCCCTCTACTACAAACAGCTCGCATGGTGGGTTGTGAACACAAGACATGCATGTGTGACAGTGTGAAAAACTGAAATGACTGAAAACGGTCCATCGACATTAATTACTACACTCTATGAACCATGCCAGTAAGAGACTCATGAGCCCCTGCGGATGCAGGATGTGACTGTGGATGCAGGGACTCATGAGTATTTATGCCTCTTGCAATTGGAACAAGCTGGCTGAAGGCTGTTGTGTCTGAACCAAAAAGTTAAAATTCAGCTTTCTGGGATTTTAAAAAAGCTGAATCAGTCTCCAGGACAAGGCTGTCACCCATGGACGTGGCAATTTAAGTCGAAACCAGCTGATTGCAACAAAGCTCCTAAGTGGCTTTGCAACCCCTTTATATTATGTCCCAAACAACAAAATCCATATGCATATAAATGTCTCTCAGATGGCCACCACAAAGGACACAGACCGAAACGATGACTGCCAAGCTTGTGAAATGCAAAGAAAAGCCTAAGAAAAGAAGAAAGAAGCTTTGAAAGGACAACTAAAACAAAATTCACCAAAGAAATTCAAAACACATACAAACAGAAATGGACTAGATGTACTAATCTTTCTCAGTGAAGCAAGACTTGTACATCACAGATGTGTGGGAGAAAATACCTTTTCTTTGGTGACGATATGTGAAGCTACGTTCACATCGTAGTCTGGGAGCAGATCGCCATCATACGCTAGGATGTAGCGTTTCAGTTGCTTGTAGCCCTCTGTGGAAGTGGGCAGGATTATTTTACATCCGTGGAATGTGTCCGGCAGTGTCTGAAATAACATAATGAACTTGTAGCTGCTTTGAACGACTGCCTTCTTTGCAAGAAAAAAAATTGGTCTTCAAAAAATGGTGCTTTCTCAAGAGAGGTCGTGATGAGGAAAAGTGTCCCTTGTCACTAGCCCATTCAGCCCTGGCGCACTACAGCAGGAGACGCGTCGACCGTGATAATTCAAGGGCAGTGCCAGATTAGCTTGGCGCCTGTTGGCGCCAAGCTAATCTGGCACTACCCTTGAATTATTGTGGTTGATCTATCTCCTGCAACATGGTGCACAGTTGTTAGATGACGCCTGCAAAATTTGGAAAATACGTGCGCTGGGCTGAATGAGTTAAAGAACATCATTTAGGTGGCCACAGTCACAGCTACCGCCACCCAAATGATGGCCCTTAATGACAGGTGATTTTTCATAAGGGTGTTCACCCAACACAGGTTCTCGACTGTAGCACAAAAACATGGTTAACCCATTTAGCCCCGACGCCCTGCAGCAGGAGATGGATTGACCGTGATAATTCAAGGGTAGTGCCAGATTAGCTTGGCGCCTGATGGCGCCAAGCTAATCTGGCACTACCCTTGAATTATCACGGTCAATCCATCTCCTGCAACTGGTACATAATCGTTAGGCAACACCTCCCAAATTTGAGAAATGCATTTTTCTTTAAAAGGTATTTTTTCGAAAAATACTTACCGATGACATGACAAATGGGAATGTCTACTACGTGCTCAAATTCTAGCCTACGAATCCGTTGTGTGCATACACAACCCGGGAGGCACTCGGGGAACCCCCAGAGGGGCCAAGAGTTGTCTCCCGAACCTGCCTATCCGGTTCCGAGTCACCTGACTCGCCAGTCAGATACTAGGCTCACCAGCGGCAAGCGGGGCAGGTGGGAGGGTCCTCCGTGTCATGTCATCGGTAAGTATTTTTCGAAAAAATACCTTTTAAAGAAAAATGCATTTATTTCATCAAAAACATTACCGATGACATGACAAATGGGAGAATCACGAATAGGAGGAGGGTGCCGCACCGGTACTACCGGCGATCAAGACCGTCCTCCCATTGCTAATTCCCAGCTAGCTAGCTAGGTGCGTACCTACGGCGCCTGCTGCGCCGGGAGGGAGTGCTGTGCCACCGTGAGGTCCCCCATCAAGGCGAGGTTGTCTCGCTGTCCCGCCAGATCCCGAAGGTAGAAACGAGCGAAGGTAGATTCTGCTCGCCAGCCCACCGCTGCCACGATGTCCTTGACAGCGCAGTTCCGATCGAATGCGACGCTCGTGGCCATGGCGCGTACTTCGTGTGCGCGGATCTTCAGTCTCTGCGCTACTCGTGGGGAGAGATCCATGTATGCAAATCGTATGACCCAGCGCAGCCAGGAGGAGATCGTCTGGGCTGTGATATGTCTTGCCCTGTCGTATGGGCAGGAAGAGGCGGGAGCGCCCTCTACGGGTAGCTTTGGTACGGCGCAGGTAAATGCGTAGGGCATGCACGGGATCCTGTTGCCGAGTCTCCGGAGAGCAGCCAGGCCCTCCCAGGGGCCGCAAGGTGATGATCTGTGGGGCAGTTAGAGGAGACCTTGTCTTGGCAATAAAGTTGGGGTCTGTTAAGAGCTGAACGGAGCGATCTGCCCTGAACTGGAGGCAGTCTGGGCGGGTAGAAAGCGCGTGTAGCTCGCTAACTCTGGATGCCGTGGCCAAGGCCAGAAGGAAGCAGGTCTTGCGTGTCACATCCGCCCGAGAGGCGAGAGCTAGTGGCTCGAAGCGGGATGAATTCAGCCACGTCAGGACCCAAGGAAGGTCCCAGCGAGGAACGAGTGAACGCCGAGTTGGACGTTGGAGGCTGAAGTTGGACATGAAGTCGGCGAGGTCCTTACAGGCGCCGGGGTCTGGGAGGCCGAGATGGCGGTAAGTGTCGGCGACCATGGATAAGTATCCCCTGATGGTGATGGGAGCCAAACCTTGGACCACGAAGAGCCAGAGGAGAAAGTCCTCGAGCTGGGGGTTAGTCAATCCGGTGGGTATGAGGCGACGGGCGTCGCACCAGGAGCACAAAACGCGCCACTTTCCTTCATAAACACGCCGGGTAGACGGCTTGCGGGCTGCAGCAATTGCCTCCACTGCTGCACTTGAGAAGCCTCTAGCGGTGAGGGCGTGCTGCACAGCCTCCAGGCGTGAAGAGACAGGCGTTCGGGACAAGGGTGGAAAAGAGTCTGCCTGGGCTGCTTGAGCATAGAACGGGGCGTGGGAAGGCGCAGGGGAGGAGAGGTGGCGAGGCTGAGTAGGTCGGTGGTCCAGGACCGGGACCAAGCCAGCGGGGCGACCAGAAGCAGGACTGCGTTGCACTCTCGAAGTCTGTGGAGGACCTTGGGAATGAGGACTGTCGGGGGGTACGCGTAAGCGATGAGACCGTCCCAAGGAATCGTGAGGGCGTCGACTGCCCAGGCCAGCGGGTCTGGAATCGGGGAGACGAAGAGGGGAAGCTGGTGGTTCCACCTCGTAGCAAACAGGTCGATTAAGGGAGTCTCCCAACGGGCGCAGATCATCTTGAATATATCTGGGTGCAACGTCCATTCTGTGTGGAGCAACTGGCCGCGGCGAGAGAGAGAGTCCGCCAACACATTCAAGTGGCCGGGAATGTGTCGCGCAAGGAGTGTAATGTTGCGTTCCTCGGCCCAGCGCATCAAACGGAAGAGGAGCATACATAGGTCGGGGGAGCGGGTGCCACCCTGCCTCTGGATGTAGGCCACCACCGTCGAGTTGTCGGAGAGGACGAGAAGCCGCTGGTTCCTGAGCTGGCTCTCCCAAACGAAGAGGGCTTGCCAGACTGCTTGTAGCTCCAACCAATTGCTGTGCTTGTCCGCAAACTCCGGGGGCCAGAGGCCGGACGCCGAGGCGAATTAAGGAAGCAGGTGGGCTCCCCACCCAAAGAGGCTCGCGTCGACACACAGGGAGAGGTGCGGGGGGGGGGGGGGGGGAGGACAAGGGGACTCCCGAAGCCAACCAAGCCGTGTCGGTCCAGCGCAGAAGATGAGGGTGAACCAGGGGGGACACCGGGACCGGAGTGGTAAGGTCGCCTGAGGAGGGCCTCCAGAGGAGCAGGAGGTGCAGCTGAAGAGGGCGGGCGTAGAGGCGACCAAGGGGGAGAAGCTCCGCCGCTGCGTTGATCAGTCCCGAGGAGTTGAAGCCAAACTCTGGCGGGAGCTGCTTCCTGCTGAGCTAACTGGTTGGCGAGGGCGGACAACTTCCGAATCCGGGGATCCGGGAGGCGAACAACGTTGAGATCGGTGGCAAAATCCATCCCAAGATGTATGAAGCGGCGCGAGGGCGTGAGATCTGACTTCCCGACGTTGAGGAGGAACCCCAGTCGCGACAGCAGACGCATCAGTGTATCCCTGTCCGCTTCCAAGACGGACTCGACGCGCTTCCTCAGGAAGAGATCGTCGAGATAGTTGGACATAGGGCTGAGAGACGACTGCCGCACCTTGGCCATTACTGCATCCATCAAGCGGGTGAAGACCCAGGGGCTGAGGTTGAGGCCGAAGGGGAGGGCGCGAAACTGGTAAACGGTTCCATCGAAGGCGAAGCGCAGATACCTCTGGGCGGCCGGGTGTATGGGTACATGTAGGTAAGCGTCGGAGAGATCTAGGCCGACGGCGTACTCCATGGGTCGCACCGAGGTACGAAGGGCTCGGGCCGTCTCCATGTGGAAGGAAGGAGCCAAGATGAAGCGATTCAGGGCTGAGAGGTCGATCACTGGACGCCACTTGCCGCCGGGCTTGGGGACGACGAAAAGTCGGCTGTAAAATCCCAGCGAGTCTGTGCGGCGCACAACCTCTGTGGCGTCCTTCCTCAAGAGAGAGTCGACTTCCCCCCGTAGGGCGCACTCCTTGAGCGGGTCTGCGGGGATCTCGGTCCACACCGGAGTAGAGCACAGAGGAGGAGGGGAACGAAAGGAGATCCTTAGGCCGAAGGTAACAGTGTCTAAAATCCACGGGTCATCTGGAATCAGCAATCGCCACTCCTCGCTGCAGAGGGCGAGCCTGCCGCCGACTGGAGGACCCAAGACGGCCGGCGGAGGTGGAGGAGGGGCGGAGTCACTGAGCCCGCCCGCGCCCAGGGCGACGGGCGGGACGGGGCCAAGCGGGGGCGGGGGCGCTAACCTGGCCGGGGCGACCGAAGGCGGGGCGACGGCGGCGCAGGGACTGCAGCTGGGCTGTCAAAGTCGGGGCGAAGGGTCTGGCGGTCCGCAGGGAGCGACCCACGGCCTTGCGGGCTGACTGAAAGCGCCGTGGAACAGACTTGGGAGGCCACCTGTCCGAATTAGAATCCTTGACAGCTTGCCAGGTGTCACCAAAGAGAAGAGGGCCCCCGAGGGGGTTACGATGCAGCTGAATCTTCAGGTCGGCAGGCATTCCCCGGCAGGCCTGTAGGACAGCGTCCCGGCGGAGTAAGTCACAATTGGAGGCTGCAGCCATAGCGTTGACAGAAGAGTGATAAGCGGCGCGGTTGGCCGCTTCTGCCAGGACGAGAAGATCTCCAAGAAGGGGGGGTCAGGGAAGGGTGCCACGAATCTTCCACGCGACGGAGGAAGGCTTGCGTAAGGAGCTCCATGAAGCCGGCGCAGGCCAAGGAATTCCTGACAAGCGAAGCAGTCTTGTCCAAACCAGCGGGGAGCGCGCGCCTAAGGGCAGAGGCCCCACCCGCCTGCACCACAGCGGCTGGGTCCACCGGAGGGACAGGGCAGAGGAAGGCCTGGGAATGGCCGGCGTACCACTGCTGGCGCAAGTAAATGTCGAGGTCAGGAGGCCATCTGTGGTCCGAGAAGAAATTGCTGTCCCGCGAGTCAGACACCAGGTGGGCAGAAAAACATCCCGAAGCTCACGAAAGCCGGGGGGCTGAGGGAGGGTCTTGAACTTCTTCACCTGTCTACCCGCGTCGACAAAGGCGGAAGGCTTCCTCTTCAGGGGGGGGGGACGGAGGGCAGTCCTCTGCCGGAAGCGTGGCGGAGATGAGGCGGGCGACCTCGTCGAGAGCCAGAAGAGCCTCTGTGCGGGAGGAGACCGGTAACCCGTGGGCGGTCGACGCATCCGAAGGTGAGAGAGGAGAAGGGGAGCAGCTGAGAACTCCTAGGAGAACCGAGATCGAATCGTCAGGGAGAAGACTCAACGAATCGTCGTCCACGACGCAGGGAGCCGGCGAAGAGTGACAGCGACCGGGACTCCGAGAGCGAGCAGCTCGACGAGGACGAGGGGAGCCATAAGGCGCCGAAGCACGCGGGGGAGAACGACGTCCGCGATGGCGACGCGGCGAACTAGAGGAGCGGGAACGGCGGCGACGACGAGACGAGCGACTGCCAGCTGGAGACCGCGATCCACGGAAACGAGGAGGAAGGAGAGAGGCTGGGCGAGGGGAAGGGGAACGGAAGGGACGAGGCAGACGGCGGGGAACGTGGGAAGAACGCCGCGAAGAGGTAGAACGCGGGGGTCCATGGTCCTTATGACGAGGAGAATCACGGTCTTTAATACGCTCACGCGAAGGAGCGCGAGAGTGGTGGTCCGACTTCGAGCGCAGGGAGGAACTGGACACAGGTAGTGGTGTGGTGAGTGTGAGAATGTCTCCGCGAGCCGGGCTCTGTGGCGAGGGGGGTTCGCAGCGGCCGAGGAGGATCCAAGGCCTTCCTAGGAGACGAGTGGGGACCGGTTGACCATGGACGGCACGAGGCACGTCTCTCCGAACTGACCTCTGTATCGAGATGGGTTCTCTGCCTGGCGCAAGGCTTGGTCCAAGCGCGTTCCCTCCTGGGAACCAGCGCCTCGAACTCCCGACTCCACACACTACCTTGCTGTGTCCAACGTGGAGATCTTTCCAGACTGGGGCCATCGGGGGCAAGTGTGGCCGGGGAGCCGGAGACAACAGCCGGCACTTCCTCAGGTCTTGCAACAGGCACAGGTGTCGGGCGTTCACGTCGGTAAAAGCTGCAAAGTTGGGACCAGCGGAGCTCCGGCCAGCCGGTGCAGACGTCACATGAACGCTCAGATGTACAGCCGACACACGGCAGGCAGACCTTGTGCGAATCCAAGGGCCACTGGAATCCTCCACACTGAGTGCAGGTCATCAGGAGGGCACTGCAACACACAAAAAACCCTGCCGGTACGTGGTCGAGACCAACAGGGCTCGTCCTATCAAGGGGAAACGTACCGAAACGACAATAAAAACGACAGGGCTGTGCCCCCAGGCTATACTGTTGTAGCGCTCTAAGCTACGAGTGCGCTCTCGTAACAAAGCCTACCCCAGCCAGGGTGGAGATTAAACGTGCGCCGAAACGACAATAGGAACGACAGGGCTGTGCCCTCAGGCTATACTGTTGTAGCCGCTAAGCTAAGAGTGCGCTCTCGTAACAAAGCATACCCCAGCCAGGCTGGAGATTAAACGTGAGCCAAGCGCCGCAGCCGTTTCAAACAATGCTCCCCAAAAGCTACCCGGGGAAGCCATTAACTTCTCACCCAAGAAAGGGAAGGGCGAGGGCGCCAGGGCCCCGCCGAGCTAAGAGTCCCCGCTCAACAAACCCACACAACACGAAATAGCAACGTAGAGTCCCAAGGCTCAGGCCGGTACCCCGCCCGGGAACCGGCCGAGTGCACAACTAACTACCCTACCTCTCTGCCGAAGCGGTAGCGGGAGAAGAGACGCCCATGTCGCCACAGGCGAACGGGCGGGAACCAGCCGGTCCACCAAGAGAAAGCCAACCCAGAAGGAGGACGCCAAAACCGAAGAAAGCGCAAGCGAAGCTGAAGCGAAGCGAAGCAAGAAGTCACAGCTAGACGCGAGCACCAAAGACCGACCGGTCGAAAGCGAGTGCGAGAGGCTAGAAAAACATGTCCGAAGGTCGTGAGCCTACGTAGCTGACTGGCGAGTCAGGTGACTCGGAACCGGATAGGCAGGTTCGGGAGACAACTCTTGGCCCCTCTGGGGGTTCCCCGAGTGCCTCCCGGGTTGTGTATGCACACAACGGATTCGTAGGCTAGAATTTGAGCACGTAGTAGACATTCCCATTTGTCATGTCATCGGTAATGTTTTTGATGAAATAAATGGGACCTTGGGGCTAAAAAGGGTTAACTGATCTCTGTTGTCTTTAGAGTTTAGAACACAGCTAATGTGCGAACCACTTGGTGCTGGCAGTGAAAGGACTTGATTTCTTGAGCATACCAGCTATCAGGAGACCGGCGTCCAACCTGTGCCAGTTCGCAAGAGACACAGATTCTCATCAGGCCCTACAGCTGCAGGGGCTCATGAGAATCTACGCCTCTTGCTTATTCATATTTGTTCTGTGTTGTTGGTACCTTTGATGAAGAGCCAGGAGAGATCCCAGCCTTCCCTCCTGGGGACGGTTTTGACAGCGAAGCAGACAGTTTGGATGGTGACCTGTCCGACTGGGGCGGGTGGTAGAATTTCTGTAAGTGGCTGGGTTGTTTCTGGTAGCAGTCAGCTCCATACTTGCATGTTGGTTTGCTCTACAGGAAAAATTCATTTTTCTCTAAAAGGTATTTTTTTTTTAAATACTTACCGATGACGTGACTTTATGACTTTATGGAAGTGTCTACTACTTACTCATTCTAGCCTAAGAGCCGGTTGTGTTAAAACACAACCCGGGAGGCACTCGGGGAACCCCGAGGGGACCAAGAGTTGTCTCCCGATACTGCCCATCCGGTACCGGGTACCCATAATCCCTCAGTCAGGATACTTAGCTCACGAGCGGCAAGCGGGGCAGGTGGGAGGGTCGTTTGAGTCATGTCATCGGTAAGTATTTTTCGAAAAAATACCTTTTAGAGAAAAATGAATTTGTTTCTTCAAAAACATTACCGATGACATGACTTTATAGAAGATTTGCGAATAGGAGGAGGGTGCCGCGCTCCAGCACACCTTAGGGCCCTAAAGCCGTCCTCCCTAACGCAAACTCCCGACGACCCTAGGTAGGTGTAAACCTAAGGCGCTGAGGCGCCAGGAGGGAGTTGTGCCCCCCCGAAAAGGCCTCCACCCGAGCGAGGAGCCTCGCTGGCCTGGCAGAACCCTGCGATCGAGGTGGGTGAAGTCATCCTGCCCGCCAGCCTCCAGTAGCCACGAAGTGTAGGCCAGTACAGTTCCTGACGAATGCGACGTTCGTGGCCATGCAAGTACCTTGATAATGTAACTTTAGCCTCTACACTCCCTGAGGGAGGGGTCCTGTAAGTCGGATCGTATGACTGAGCGTAGCCAGGAAGATCGTCTGGCCTGTAGCGTCAGTGCTGCCGGAAACGGCAAGAGGCGAGCGCGTCCGTCCCGGACGGCTATGTCGTAGGTACACGTGAGGCTTGCACAGGGTTTTGCTGCCTGGTCTCCTGGTGGAAGTGCGACCCCTCAGCGGGCGCAAGGTGAACCTGTGGCGTGGGCCACGGAGCGGAGGTCCAAAAACAAAAAGGTCTAAGAGGAGCTGTACGGAACTGTTCCCTCGAACAGTAGGTAGACAGGGAGAGTCGCAGCTCATGTAGTCCGCCTCATGTAGTCCGTTAAGCGGTCCACTGTGGCAACATACCTCAGGTGCCGTATGGTGACGACCTCGACGGCCAGCCTTGGACTCCGAAGCCAGGGAAGAAGCCTGCGAGCTGGGATCAGCAGGGTAGGAGGGGGTGAGGTGACGGTCGCCGCCCTTGAGCACAGTGCCTCGCCAACTTACTCGTAGAGACGTCAAGTTGAGGGATGCGGGCCGTAGCGAAAGCTTCCACTGCCGCCCACACGAAGACTCTAGTGTCGAGGGTCTGCCGCATAACTTCCAAGGTGATGGAGTAGGCGCTCCCGCAAGGTGGAACCGCGACCGTCGCGGCTGCATGAGCAAGACGTAGAATGCGGAAAGCAGAAGCGGGGGGTCCGTGACGAGTTGAGGAGGTCAGAGGTCCAGGATCGGTTCCAACGGAACGGGGTGACCAACAGGACGAGCAGTGAATCCTCACGAGGGGAGTTGACAGGAGGCTCCGGACGAGCGCGTGCAAGTCTCTCCGAACCGGGCTCTGAGGAGAGGCGGGCTCTCTGCCGGCAAGGGGACCCCCAGCGGGATCCCGGCGGCTTTCTTGGAGACGATTGGGGACCGATAGTGGACGTGGGACGTCGCCAAGCGCGTCTCTGAACTGGGCTCTGTGAGGCGAGTTCTCTGCTTCTCAAAAAGCTGTGTCCGGGCGCGCTCTCTCCTGGTAGCGGCCTTGTCGATCAACAACCCACCCCGCGCACTAGTCCGCTGAATTCGTTGTGGCGTCTTCTCCACAGGGTCATCCTGGTCTCGAGCGTCCGGTGCCGAGGGCACGATGGAAGGCGTCTCGACAAGCTTCGAAGCACCAGAGGGTGTCGGTCGCTCGCGTCTGTAAAAGCTCCAGAGATTCTTAGCTCAGGCCAGGTTGCACAGACGTCACAAGCGTGGTCGGAAGCACATCCAGCGCATAAGAGACAGACCTTGTGGTTATCCGACGGCCACTGGAAGCCTCCGCATTGCGAGCAGGTCATGAACAGGCCACTGAAACACACAAAAGATGACGGCACTCGGAGATCCAGAAGCTCCAGAAGCGGTGACTCCTCCTTCGCAGGTGAACCGAAGAATTCTGTGGAGGCCGAGTGCACAGGAACCTGGAGGCAAGGGTCGGCAGCTCCGGAAGAAGTCGAAGTCCAATATCTGGAGGCGGCGCCGAGGACCACATGCGAGGACCGCCTCCTAACGCCGGACTGGGGCAGAGAAAGCGTAAGCGAAGCCAAGGTCCTAGAAGCCTCCTCCGTTATGCTCACCGCACTGCAATCCAGGAACTCCCAAGAAACCTGGACCAGCAGAGTCGTCAGCACAGGAGTCGTCGATGCGGAGAACGAAGGCTAGGGTCAGGAACTCCCCAATCCCACGTAGCGTAGGGCGTTGCGGGCGAGCTAGGACATCTAGTCCAACTGTAGACCCAAGAGCGTATCCACAGCAGGCTGGGGCAGACAACTCCTGTGAAATGCCGCGGGCCAGTCCTGTCGAGGGAAGCCAAGCAGCCGGAAACTCCATGGAGGGCGAAGCAAGAAGATCCGGGAACCGAGAGAAGAAGAGCAGGGTAGTCGTAGGGCGGTCACGAAGTCTGGAAGCCGCGGCCAACCTCCTAGCTGTCTCCCAGAGTGCAGCAGTGGAGTCAGAAGCCGAAGCGCTAGCAGACCTGTTTACCACCTGGGTGTAGTAAGAGTACTTCAAACTGACTAATGTGTAATTTGGACCTCACGCGTATAAATTCACAAGCCAGTGAGTAGTCAAATTCCAAAAGTGTATATTAGTGTAAAATGTGTCTAACCATGTACCTGTAAGAACCATGTACCTGTAAGTGTACCCCAAAGCCGAAATGTGCACAGAGAAAACGACAATGAGTAGGTAAACAGGTCTGCGCTAGGCGAAGGAGCGACAGCGTCCTCCCCGAGGAACCACCGTAGAGGGTTCGTGGAGCGACAGCAGCTAGGCGACCGGGGCCGGAGCACGAAGAAGGGGAAACGGGCTGAGTGAGGGGAAGAGGGAAGGGACGAACGGCAGCCGGACGCGAAGGGGTACGAGCCGAGCGGGGAGGCACCGACGAGCGAGGAGGAACAGGATCCCTGGAGCGACGTGAAGAACGGCAACTCCTCAGCACGCCCGCCGAGGAAAGAGAGCGGAGTGCAGACCTAGCGTGGCGGAAGAGTCACTCCAACGACGGTGATCCGTAGAGGAAGAGCCTCCAAGGTGCAGAGAGTCATCCCTACTCTGGTCTCGCGTAGGGCGAGAGTGACGAGAACCTCACGTGGTGGTCCGGTTCCATGCCAGTGAGAGTCTCTGGATGCGCGCGTGAATGTCTCTCCGAGCCGGGCTGTGAGGGAGGCGGGCTCTCTTGCCGGCAAGGGGGACCCCCAGCGGGATCCCGCGGGCTTTGTTGGAGACGAGTGGGGACCGATAGTGGACATGGGACGTCGCAAGGCGCATCTCTCCTAACTGGGCTCTGTGAGGCTAGTTCTCTGCTTCCTAGAAGGCTTAGTCCGGGCGCGCTCCCTCCTGGCAGCGGCCTCATCGATCAACGCCCACTCCGCGCACTAGTCCGCTGAAACCGGCGTGGCGTCTCCTCCACAGGGTCGTCCTGGTCTCGAACGTTCGGTGCCCAGGGCACGTTGGATGGCGTATCGACTGGTATCGAAGCACAAGCCGGCGTCGGTCGCTCGCGTCCGTGAACACCCCAAAGCTGCGACCAGCGCAGCTCCAGTCAGGTGGAACAGACGTCACAAGCGTGGTCGGATGCACATCCTGCGCATAGGAGACCAGACCTAGTGGTTGTCCGACGGCCACTGGAACATCCGCCTTGCGTGCAGGACATCAGCAGGCCCCACTCTATCGGGGCGGAACGGGGTCCTTTCCTTCGAAGCACAACCAGGCGTCGGGCGCTCCCGTCTGTAGACGCTCCAACGCTGCTATCAGCGCCGCTGAGGCCAGGTGGCACAGTCATCACAACGTGGTAGGAGGCACCTCCAGCATCGGGAAGACAGGCCTCGTCACCAACTGGCCGCTGTCGCCTGGACACGAAGAACACACCCACCAGTAGCAGCCAGGCTGGTGCTTCCTGCTGACATGCTGCTTTGTCCTCTCATGGCGGTAGTGTACTGTGTCGTCCTGAAGTCGTCGGACGCGTGCGTAATTGTCTCTCTGAGCGGGCCTAAGAGGCGGGCTCTCTCTGCCAGCAAGAGGACCCCCCAGTGGGAGCCCCTCGGACTTCCTGGAGACGAGCGGGGGCCGAAAAGGACAAGGGACGATGCGCGCCGTGTCTCTCGGAACAAGGCCCAGGAAGGCGAGGTCTCTCCTTGACAGAAGGCTGTCCATGCGCGCTCCCCCTGGAAGCGGCCTTCACGATCCACCCGCTCGCGCTCTAGTCGTCATGTCCGGTGTGGGTTCTCTCCCAGGCCGGTCCGCTGTCGTGCGGACAGTCCGCAGTGTCCGGAAGGCGCCTACACAGGTGCCGATCGCTTGTGTCTGTACACCCATAGCTGAGGGCCCCGCCGCTCAGTACAAGTAGAGTAGGTGTCGCAAGCATGGTCGGCGGCGAATCCGGTACAGTGGCGAAAGACCCCTGGGAGCTGAACCAGCCACTGTCATCTGTCCACCCTGCGAATGTCCCTGCAACAGATAACACACCCGAAGGCACGCGGGCGAGTCCTGTGGGACTCCGCCACGAAACGGCTAGCCTTCGTAACGACAAAAAACACAAAGCACCAAGCGAGGCACCAAACTGCACGCCTGCACGCTAGCAGTGCAGTAAGGAGGTAGGCTAACTGCCGTCAAGCGCTAAGGCGAGCAAACAACATATGCACCAAAAGTCAAACATGTCACGACAGAAGCGAGGTACCAAACTGCACGCCTGCATTCTAGCAGTGCAGTAAGGAGGTAGGCTCATTGCCGTCAAGCGCTAAGGCGAGCAAACAACATATGTACCAAAAGTCAAACATGTCACAACAGAAGCGAGGTACCAAACTGCACGCCTGCAACCTAGCAGTGCAGTAAGGAGGTAGGCTCACTGCCGTCAAGCGCTAAGGCGAGCCAACAACATAAGGAGGTAGGCTCACTGCCGTCAAGCGCTAAGGCGAGCCAACAACATATGTTACCAAAAACATCATACTAAAAAGGGCGACCGCGTGTGGACAATGAACACCAGACGCATGCTGTACAACAACTCCACACGCGATGACAAGCAAAGGCAAGAATAACATCTGGGAAGTAAGATCACCGTTAATGGGGACATGGCACGTGGGGCCCGCCCAGCTAAGGAGCGTAAAAAACGCCAAGCTGCCAGCCGTAACGTATATTCACTCTATAGGTACGTGAGTACTTGTCTACAGCGTAAGCATGCGTATGCGAGTTGTGAGTGTGCGCTTAAATTCATCAACCATCAAGATTAGCGCATTAAAATTACAGCAATCATCACCCTTATCTATACAACCATTCAGGCAAGAGATACTAGAAAAGGCAAGAAACAGGTGCTGGCACAGAACAAAACTACGCAATGTCGACGAGGCGTGACCCAAGCTGTCCCGCCAAGGTAATCAAGCCATGGAGTAAGAAAACACTCCAACCCCAAGGTACAATTGCTTAGGTAAGCGTCACAACAATACACCGAAGGTGAATGGGCGCAGGCGCGAGGGGCCCCGCCAAACGAAGAGTTGCGAAATTTGGCGCGCAAACTACAGAGAGAAGAAGACGACAATCGTCGTACCTGCTCAAACCAGTGCCCAGCCCGGGAACCGGCCGAGGGTCCACCCAGCTACCTTACCTCTCTGCCGAAGGGGAACGGGGGAAGAAGTCCAAAAACCCGCCTGGCACGACCGGCGAAGCTCACCGCGCAGCCCAAGCCCACAGAGGCCGAAGAGGGCAGCCGCCAACGAAGTGGGGACGAGATAGCCATGCAGCAGCACCGGCAGGGCCGACGAAACGATCATCCTCTCGTATCTCAACTTCTATCTCCTTCAGTAAAGTCCGAAAGACCAGCGAACCGGTCGAAAAATCCGAAGTCCGAAGGCTAGAGCAGAAGAGCAACACGTCTGATTCGTGAGCCTAAGTAGACTTGACTGGGGGATTATGGGTACCCGGTACCGGATGGGCAGTATCGGGAGACAACTCTTGGTCCCCTCGGGGTTCCCCGAGTGCCTCCCGGGTTGTGTTTTAACACAACCGGCTCTTAGGCTAGAATGAGTAAGTAGTAGACACTTCCATAAAGTCATGTCATCGGTAATGTTTTTGAAGAAACAAACAGGAATGGCAAAAGCCCTTATGGCTCATGTGCATAACTGATCCACACAGATAATCTGGCCTTTGTGACCGTGACTTTTCCCACCTGATCAATCACAAATGTTAGGTGCACAACCCAAGGGAGATCACACAGTGGTTGACAAAGTGACGGGACCTAACTGTCCAATGCTGAGTGGCTGTGGTATGTATAGTCTTTCTACCAGCCCACATCTCACCTATGGCTTGCGCACCACAGAATGCTAGACAAGAAGGCAAACTGCACCAACCTTCTTGGCGGGAGAGGAATCCGGGGAGGTATCGCTAGCAGCACGCTTCACTCCCTTGCATGGAGTCGATGCCCCTGAACTGCTGTTGCCATTGAGCCCTTCATCCCCACTATCTTCATCGCTGCCCCCATCCACTGCTTTGCTGGTTGACGCTCTTACATCGAGGTCTGACTTTGTTTTGGATTCCTTGTACAGCACCTGCCGGAGGTAACAAAGAGAAGATAATAAGCAAAAGAAATGGGACATCACTGGAATCACTGGTAACACGCGGGTGACGGTACCAAAAATTTGAAGGGTCCACGGCAGGGCCAGCAAGAGACATAAATTCTCATGAGCCCTGCGGACGCAGGGGCTCATGAGAAATTATGTATCTTGTAGCTGGAACAGGCTGGCTGAACGGATGTTCTGTCTGAAACAACAAGCAAAATTCAGCTTTCTTGGATTTTGAAAAAGCTGCATCAGCCAACAGGAATGAAGATGGTCACTCGTGCATTAAAGTGTTTCCGATGATTCCAGTGATCTCGCATTTCTTTTGCTCATCAGTATACATTGGTGAAAGATGGCAATAGAAGTTTCCTTAACCCATACCATACTGAGGCCAAAAGCTTCACATTTGTACACGGCCATATGCAAGCTACATTATAGTACTTACAGATAAGGATATAGACCAATGGCTTTATTTCAAGGGTGGTGCCAGAATAGCTTGGCGCCTAGAGGCGCCAAGCTATTCTGGCACGACCCTTGATTTATTTTAGTCACACTTATTTAACACGCTGGTGTATTTCAAAATGATAAGGGTTAATTAGAAGTTCAATCTACATGTCCCATCTCACACATTCAATACTCCCTACAGCTGTTTGGACTCATGAGGATTATGCCTCCTGCTGGCAAGGAGAGGCCTCACAACCCCCGTTTGAGGTACCCATCCTGACATAACTGTGCCAGAGACTCCTGTCTGTCTGTCCCAGGTGTTAGGGGAAGCCATCTCATCAAGTAAGCAAAATGTTCCATGCGTTTCTGCTTGGATGTTTTGACTATCAGCGGACGCAATCTGATCTAGAAATGACTTCCACTGTGAACAAGGTTCGTAATATGAATTTTTCTTTAAAATAATTTTTTTCGAAAAATACTTACCGATGGTATTACTAATAGGAATGGTTTCTTAGCTAGTCTAATTTTAGCCCAAAATTGTTGTGTACGAGTATGGTCATGATGGCAGGTGAGGGGCGCCATAGCCTAGGCGGTAACCCGAGTAGCCTCCCTTCCAATCCAACCACGCATATGAGTGTGCCCCGCACAAATGCAGTGGTGTTTCTTGTGCTAAAAGCCCACCGGACAGACGGACGTACGAATGTACAATACTGAAACTACCTTTTGTAAGGCAGCTGTCGTGGTGACCTTGTGCACCGATAAACCTCTGACCTAGAAACTTGCAGCGAGCGCGTTCGCCGCGCAAAATTGCCAGCATCTGTGCTCCGCACGTAGCAATGACCTCTGCTGGTGGCTCTAACCCATAGAGTGTATATATTTAACCTCATGGCACAGATTTGGGGAAACTCCCCCACACAAGCCCGCGAAACAGACAAAGTCGCAATATTGCCGGCATCTGTGCTCCGCACGTGACAATGACCTCCGAGTGGCTGGCTCTAACCTAATGGCACAGATTTTGGGAAATCCCCAAGAAGCCCGCGAAACTGAGAAAAGCGGTCAAGATATGCATAGTAATGGCTGGCCTCACATCCAGCCACAAACTGGCCGCAGGACCAATGATGAGGACTCCTTTTTAGACCGACACAAAAAGGTCGGCTGAAAGCGGGTTACTATACGTGGCGGAAAAGCCTACCCCCGAGCGGGGAGTTTTCCCTGGAAGTTTTAGACGCACACCTGTCACTCCCCTCTACCGGAGGTCAATATGTTTTTAACGGTGCATACCTTGGGTGCATCCTGCGATACTATGGAATCCCCCAGAAACTTGTCAACACCATCAGGTCCCTGTACAAGAATTTTGAGTGCAGAGTCGTCCACAACAACCAGCTCACCAAACCGTTTAAGGTGGAAACCGGAGTGAAACAAGGATGTATTCTTTCGCCGATCCTCTTCTCAATGGCAATTGATTGGATCATGCGCCGCACCACAGAGGGAAGGAGGCAGGGAATTCAGTGGACGCTGACCTCAATGCTGGATGACCTTGACTACGCCGATGATATCGGGCTGCTGGCAAGCAGAAACCAGGACATGCAACAGAAGACACAACAGTTGACACAGTCAGCAAGCTCCATAGGTCTCGGGGTCAACATTAGGAAGACTCAAGTCATGAGGAAGAACACCATAGTGGGCGACCCAATCACCATCAATGACCAACCTCTGCAAGAGGTGGACGAGTTCACGTACCTGGGCAGCAAGGTTACCACAGATGGAGACTGCACAAGGGAGATCACCACAAGAATCAGCAAAGCCAACCAAGCCTTCGCAATGCTGAAACCCATCTGGAGGACCACAAACCTGAGCATCCACACCAAGCTCCGTATTTTTAAGAGCAACGTGCTGAGTGTCCTTCTATATGGGTCAGAGTGCTGGAAATCCACTACCGCTACGGAACGCAAGCTGGAAGTCTTCCAGAACAAGTGCCTGCGACGGATCATGAAGGTCTTCTGGCCAAACATGATTACAAACGAGGAACTACGGAAGAGAGCAGGCGCAGACAGCATCGCTGAAACCATCGCCACACGGAGATGGAGATGGCTAGGCCACGTTTGCAGAATGTCACTCGACTCATTACCAAGGGTGGCACTGAGATGGACACCACAGGGGAAGAGAAACCGTGGGCGACCAAAGGAGACGTGGCGCCGAACCGTGGAGCGAGAGCTCAAGAACAGAGGCCTTACTCTGCAAACAGCACCCAAAATAGCAGCTGACAGACAAAAGTGGCGCTCCCTTGCCGTCGCCTCAAGCACCAGACGGCGCAGAGAGGACTGAATGAATGAATACCTTGGGTGCATGAGTACCTGAGCGGGAAACATTTGTAGTCTCTCAAAACCGGCCAAATTGATACAAAATTGAACATTTGGGAAACTCTTTCTTCTAACCAGGAAGCTGAAAAGGTCATAGGTGTGAAACTTAGTTTTGAGCAGATACCTGACAATAAGCTGTGTAAAGCACAGTTATACCCCAGTGAAACAGAAAACAAAACGATGAAAGCAGGAGTCAAAGACCCGCTACGAAAAGGGGTCATAAATTAAAGATACTCACAAACCAGATAGGTGAGGCTAGCGCTGGCAGAATTGTACAACAAACCAAGGGGAATTACTCAGCGCTGGACAACAGTTAGATCCCCTGCCCCCGCCTATCAGGCACCCAATCGCCAGCCCACAGAGAAATACGCAGGTATAGAATAAGACGATCATTTGCATCTTCATAAGATGCATCAGGTCTCTTATATAACCCATGTCTTTCTCCGGAACTTAGGAAGTAGGCAGGGGAAACATACATACACATCACCTATCTGGTTTGTGAGTATCTCAGTATAACTCGAGGCAAATTTGTATCGTTACATTGTTGTGTAATGTTCTGTGCATCTACTGTGGGAATACAGGGTATTTACCCGACCACATATAGTAATGCACCTTCGTGTTTGTGTATGTATGTTTCCCCTGCCTACTTTCTAAGTTCCGGAGAAAGACATGGGTTATATAAGAGACCTGATGCATCTTATGAAGATGCAAATGATCGTCTTATTCTATACCTGCGTATTTCTCTGTGGGCTGGCGATTGGGTGCCTGATAGGCGGGGGCAGGGGATCTAACTGTTGTCCAGCGCTGAGTAATTCCCCTTGGTTTGTTGTACAATTCTGCCAGCGCTAGCCTCACCTCTTTTGAGAGACGGGGAAATGGCGCAGTGGTTAAGGCGTCTGCCTCCAATGCCAAGGGTGCGAGGTTCGATACCGGGTTCCGGCGTTGGATTTTTCTCCTCTGGTAAGTGTCACCGTCTGGGCAGTGGGCAGATGTTCACATCTGCACGGGACATAGACGACCCCGGCCCCCACGAGTCCCCTGCTGCCTTGCAGGCTTGGCCGCTTGGCTGCGGAAAGGCTAAGGGAGGAAACCCCTGACATCAAAGCCCTCGTGTCTCCGGGGAAGGCTTTTGAGCCAGAGACTAAGACAAGGACAGTCTGATATAAAACCTACGACCCGAGGACCTCGATGCCACCGTCCCAGCTTGCTAGGCCGTGGCAAACGAACCAAGGGTTTAAAGGGTGGGGCCAGTACTGCGCACACTGCACTCCACCAAAAAGCTCCACCGCGCAGGCTTTAGGAAACGCCCACGGACTATGACACTGAACTTTCCAAGTCCTGTAGCGATGGGCAAGGGGCAAAACGGCAGGTGAAAGATGTCACTGGAAGCCGCAGTCTCAAACCTGCATGCAGGCGGTTCAGGATATTGGTCGCCTGATGTTGACATGGGGATGACAACGTCACTCGGCACACCCTGAACGACCAAGCAGCCTTCTCTAGGGACAGCACTGCTTGCTCCACACGGAGAGGGGCCTAGAAAAGGTGGCCTAACCAAAGCTCATCCCCTCGTAACCCAGTTGGCTAGCCGCGGTCAACGGGCATCTTCTCATGCGGTCAGAAAACAAGAAAAAACAATGGATCCACTCTCATGACGACCACGACCGGACTCAACGTAGCATGCTGGAACATCCGAACCATGCTCGACATAGCAGACAGCGGACGCCCTGAACGTCGCTCCGCCCTCATTGCCCATGAATTGCGGAGGTTAAACATCGACATCGCCGCGCTCAGCGAAGTACGCCTCCCGGAGGAAGGCAGCCTCCAAGAACTTGGCGCTGGCTACACCCTCTACTGGTCAGGCAGGCCTGCATCAGAAAGACGGCTCTCAGGCGTGGGCTTCATGGTGAAGACCCACATTGCGACTAAGTTGGAAAACCTACCAACGGGTCACTCCGACCGCATCATGTCCATGCGCCTCCCACTGAGACACCAGCAATACGTCACCCTTCTCAGTGTGTACTCCCCAACCCTCCTGGCAGAGCCTGCAGAAAAAGACAAGTTCTACTCTGACCTGCGCAGCCTCCTGCAGAGCACCCCTGCAGACGACAAAGTCATCATCCTTGGCGACTTCAACGCCAGAGTGGGCCAAGACTCTGAAGCCTGGAAAGGAGTCCTCGGCAAGCATGGCGTTGGGAACTGCAATGACAATGGTCGCTTACTGTTGGAGCTCTGTGCAGAGCAGCAACTTGTCATCACCAACACTACTTTCCAGCAAAAGGACAGTCGAAAGACCACCTGGATGCATCCTCGCTCCAAGCACTGGCACCTTATCGACTATGTCCTAGTGCGTCAGAGGGACCGCAGTGACGTCCTTCTCACCAGAGTGATGCCCAGCGCAGAGTGCCACACTGACCACCGCCTTGTTCGCTGCAAACTCAGGCTCCGCCTCAAGCTGAAACCCAAGAAAGGGGGCCCCCCCAAGAAAAAGCTTGATGTTGCCAGCCTTCAGCGTGACGACAAGAAAGCTGCCCTTCAGGCCGATTTACAGCGCATGCTCAAAGACACAGTTGATCCAGCAGACTCCTCCCCTGAAACACTCTGGGAACAACTGAAAACTGCTATTGTAAAATCTTCTGTGGAAGTCTTGGGCTTTGCTAGAAAGAGGAACAAAGACTGGTTTGACGAAAACGACGTAGCGATCCAGGAACTTCTAGCAAAAAAAAGAGCCGCCCACCAGGCCCACCTAGCCCAGCCTTCCTGCCCTGTGAAGAAGTCTGCCTTCCGCCTCATCTGCAGCAGTCTCCAGCTCAAGCTTAGAGAGCTCCAGAACGAGTGGTGGTCCAGACTCGCACAGAGGACCCAGCTCTGCGCTGACAACGGTGACTACAGGGGCTTCTACGAAGCACTGAAAGCAGTGTATGGCCCTAGGCACCTGGTACAAAGTCCCCTGCGAAGCGCTGATGGACAGGCACTCCTCACAGATAATACCTCCATCTTGAACCGCTGGTCGGAATACTTTCAGGACCTCTTCGGCGCTGAGCGCACTGTTCAAGAAACAGTCATCCTCCAAATCCCACACCTTCCACTAAAGGTTGAATTGGACGAACCGCCCACCGCCGAAGAGACCCTCACAGCCATCCACCAGCTCAAGAGTGGCAAAGCAGCAGGCAATGACGGAATCCCGCCAGAGATCTGGAAACATGGAGGCCCAGCACTGCACAACAAGCTCCACGACCTCTTTCTCTGCTGCTGGGAAAAAGGAACACTACCAAAGGATCTCCGTGATGCAGTCATCATCACCCTGTACAAGAACAAAGGAGAGAAGTCTGCCTGCTCTAATTATCGTGGAATTACCCTGCTGTCCATTGCCGGGAAAATTCTCGCAAGGTTGCTCCTGAATCGGCTGGTACCTGCCATCGCTGAAGACCACCTCCCAGAGGGCCAGTGTGGCTTCAGAGCCAACAGGAGTACCACCGACATGGTCTTTGTGCTGAGACAGCTTCAGGAGAAGTGCCGCGAGCAGAACAAAGGGCTGTACGTAACGTTTGTCGACCTAACAAAAGCGTTTGACACTGTGAGCAGGCAAGGTATGTGGCAGATCCTGGAGCGACTAGGCTGTCCCCCAAAGTTCCTCAACATGATCGTCCAGCTCCACGAGGACCAGCAAGGCCAGGTCAGACTAAACAGTGACCTCTCAGAACCATTCCCCATTCGCAACGGCGTGAAGCAAGGCTGCGTGCTGGCACCGACCCTCTTCACCATCTTCTTCAGCATGATGTTGAAGCAGGCCACAGTGGACCTCGACGACGACGACGCAGTGTACATCAGGTATCGTCTCGATGGCAGCCTGTTCAACCTCAGACGACTGCAGGCCCACACGAAAACCCTAGACCAACTGATTCGTGAGCTGCTCTTTGCTGATGACGCTGCCCTCGTTGCACACACAGAGAGAGCCTTGCAGCGCATTACGTCCTGCTTCGCAGATGCCGCCCAGCTCTTTGGACTTGAGGTCAGTCTGAAAAAGACAGAGGTCCTTCATCAGCCGGCACCCAAGGAAGAGCATCGCCCTCCCCACATCACCATCGGCGAGTCCGAACTGAAGTCTGTACACCAGTTTACCTACCTTGGCTGCATCATCACGTCAGACGCCAAGCTGGACAAGGAGCTGGACAACAGGCTGGCAAAAGCGAACAGTGCTTTCGGGCGACTATTCAAGCGGGTGTGGCACAATCAACAGCTGAAAAAAGGCACCAAGATCAGCGTGTACAGAGCTGTCGTCCTCACCACCCTGCTGTACGGTTCCGAGTCCTGGGCCCTCTACCGCAGCCAACTACGACTCCTCGAACGCTTTCACCAGCGCTGCCTGCGTACCATCCTCAGCATTCACTGGAGTGACTATGTCACCAACGTCGAGGTCCTTGAACAGGCGGAAACTGTGAGCATCGAGGCTTTGCTGCTGCGGACACAGCTTCGCTGGGCGGGGCACGTCTCCAGGATGGAGGATCATCGCCTACCCAAGATCACTCTGTTCGGCGAGCTCGCCACTGGACACCGAGACAGAGGGGCACCAAAGAAGAGATACAAAGACGGTCTCAAGAAGTCACTTAGTGCCTGCCAAATCGACCACCGCCAGTGGTCTTCGCTTGCTGCGGACCGTGACACCTGGCGCTCCACCATTCACAAGGCAGCCGTCTCCTTTGAGGACTCTCGCAGAGCTAACCTTAAGGACAAGCGGCTCAGAAGAAAAAACAGAGCTGTCGTAACTCAGAACCCTGAACAGACCTTCCCCTGCAGCCACTGCGGTCGTACCTGCCTGTCCCGGATTGGCCTCCGCAGCCACGAAAATGCCTGCAGACGACGTGGGCAAGCCCTATAGAATCTTCGTTCGCGAAGTCAAGCCAAGAGATGAGATGAGCCTCACCTATCTGGTTTGTGAGTATCTCAGTATAACTCGAGGCAAATTTGTATCGTTACATTGTTGTGTAATGTTCTGTGCATCTACTGTGGGAATACAGGGTATTTACCCGACCACATATAGTAATGCACCTTCGTGTTTGTGTATGTATGTTTCCCCTGCCTACTTCCTAAGTTCCGGAGAAAGACATGGGTTATATAAGAGACCTGATGCATCTTATGAAGATGCAAATGATCGTCTTATTCTATACCTGCGTATTTCTCTGTGGGCTGGCGATTGGGTGCCTGATAGGCGGGGGCAGGGGATCTAACTGTTGTCCAGCGCTGAGTAATTCCCCTTGGTTTGTTGTACATAAATTAAAGAGTCTTGCAATGAAGCAGAGCAATTTGTCTCACATTTTTTCTCAGAGAAAACATGACGGAACCATACCCACCAGGTTATATTTCTCGAATTCTGAACAAGGACATTGAGTACCACTCAGAAATTCAAAATGGAAACCATTCATACTGCACTTAATATTGTCACTAAGGACTGCTATTTTGCATCGCTTGATCTTCGAGATGCGTACTACTCCGTCTCTGTACATACCGAACTGAATACCAGTACAATTTCGCTGGACAGACAAATTTTATTGTTCCCAAGCATCGCCAGTGGGCCTTGGCCCGATACCCAGGAAGTTTACGAAACTCACAAAACCAATCCTGGCAAGGCTACATGATTTGAATCATTCAATCATATCCTTCATTGACGAGAACCTCTTAGTGGGCACGACAAAAGAGGACACAGTTCAAAATGGTATCGATACGGTTCAACTGCTTGATGCAGGGGGTTTTCACGGTCCACGGGAACAAATCTCAATTCCTACCCATGCAAGAGATTACATACTTGGGATTTGTGATTGACTCTATCGACATGTCAGTGATACTGACGAACGAACGTAAGCAAAAACTGAGCGAAGCGTGCTCCGAAATAATGAGAAAACCAGTAGCCAACATTAGATCATTGGGCTGATGGTAGCAAGTTTTTTCAAGTACTCCTAGGCCCTCTCTATTATAGGGTCTTTAAACAAAAAAAACCCCGAGTTCTCAAAGAAAACAAAGGAAACTGAAAGAAAATCATGCCTATAACACAAGACGCGGTTCTTGAGCTGCAATGGTGGGGTGATAACATCGGACACCAAAAAGCTCCCCTACAGAGGGAAGACCCTACCGTTACACTGAAAACAAACAACTCACTTTCAGACTGGCCGGGGGCTGTTGCAAGGGGTTTTGGAATGAATGATTGTACATTGCTTAACGTCCCGACAGCAACAAGGCTTTCTCAGGACGTGCCTGCACTGCTTGTGAAAAAAAAAACTAAACAGAACATTGAATGTATGTCGCCAGCCGGTCCAATACGTTAAATAAACCTAAGACACGGGGCCTAAATAAAGCTAAGACCATTTAGCAACACACATCCAATATCAAGAGCTACAGGCAGTGCAGACAGTAGGTAGAGTTTTAAAAAGGCAAATACAGGTGAATGGACAAAGGGTAGACAGAAACACATGCCCCAGAATAGAGAGGAAAACCCACCCTGTGGGGCTGACCAGGGTGACCCTGGGAACTAAAAAGTAGTTAACCCCACCCAAGACCCCCAGGGCAGACCCGGGTGGGGCGGTTTTGGAATGAAAATGACAAAAACACAAAATGCTGAAAGCTATTCCTTTTGGATTAAAATTGCTCCTCCGAAAGATGATAGACATGCATGTGCGTGTACTGACAGACAACACCACGGCTGTTGCTTGCATAAACAAGATGGGCCCAATGAAAGTGAGTTTGCTAAATGAAGTTACTTGGGATGTCTGGTTCAGGTGAAATCAGAGGAGACTGTGGCTGAGTGCAGCACACGTACCAGGTACCAAGAATGTAAAAGCAGACCATGTGTTTAGACAGTTGCACAGTGACACAGGGTGGAGAATTGACTCTGAACCTAACTGTTTGCATCCAAAATCAATGCTCTTTTTCCCCCAAGTATGTATCCTTTCTCCCAGACCCTGGGACTTTCACTGGGGATGCTTTCTCCATTGATTGGGGTGATTGTACTCTGTGTTTTTCCCCCTTTCAGTCGAGTCTGTTACTGGTGGTCTTGGCATGGCAAAGATAAACAAAGACAAAGCCATGGGAGTGGTAGTGGCACCATCATGGCCAAACCAGAGTGTTTCCGGCCAGTGCTGATGCAAATGCAAACCAGTACTGCTGTCAGCAAGAGATACTTTGTTATGTCAACCAAGCGACTTGACACAAAGACATCCTCTACGCAAACCACTGAAACTACAGACTACTCATTTGCAAGGTGTCAGGGATAGATACAGAGGGAATTTCTGCAGATGCCACCGACATCACCATGTTATCGTGGCGACTGGCCACCTGTCGCTTGTATGAAGGATACATCACTCCTTCTAGACGGTACGCGAGTGAGAGATCGGTGGATCGTGTCTCACCGCTGCTAGCCGAGGCAGTCAATTTTCTTGCATCATTGGCACTCAATGACCTATGATATAAAGTATAATGCTATGGCTACAGAAGGGTCAGCGCTCAGCTGTTATTTGTGTGGATGGAGTGCCGCTAGGGTCTACAGAAGTGATTAAGAGATTCATGAAGGGTGCTTTTGAGAGAAAACAGTGTTTCTCAAATACCATAGCACATGGAATGTGAATGTAGTGTTGCATCTGCTAAAGACGTGGGTGCCTCTATACAAACTTACGTTCGGCAATGAACTCACGCTAAACTTGTAATGCTTATTGCTTTGCTCTCTGGATAGAGGTGCCAAACGCTACGAGCGCTAAATGTTACTAACATACAAGTGTATATGTTATGTAACTAAGCTGTTAAAACATTCAATAAGGGTAAAATATCACTTATCAGGAACCCATTCAATTTCATGCTTTTCCAACAGTCAATTCTTTGTATGTGATTCATACGTTAAAAATATTTGAAACAAAAAGACAGACTGGAGCTGACGGACAAAAATTTGTTTGTTGCAATCCTCGCTCCGCACACTGAGCAGGCCAAGCTCAAATACTGTGGCCAGATGGCTAAAATGGACTCAAAAGAGATCACAAGTGGACACTTTGCATTATTCTGCTCAGTCCACCAAACTGGCCAGAGCCTCAGCAGCATAAGATATGGGTGCTTCCATAGATGTCATCATGAAAGCTGCGGGATGAACGTTATTATTGCCGGGTTCCGCGTGTGAAACTCACCTTATGTCGGGTGGTGATGGACAGGTATCTGGCAAAGAAGTAGAGATAAGGCTGCTTGTCATTTCAGCATGACTTACCCTTTACGTTCATTACCACTGTTGCTCTCAAATCTCAAGTGCACTTAGTGACGGGATACAGGAAATGAGTAAGAATTGTTAGCAATACAGCGAGACTTACCTGTAAGGTGAAGCTGATTGCAAATTCTTACGAATTTGTTGTAGACCGAAACTAGTGCACTTGCCCATCCCACTGTGTTGAAGAGCACTGCGCTCTACCCTGCCCTTTCACTTCGTTGTAAGGTGCACTTGTTCCGGGGTTCCTTCAGTGGTAATGAGCTGTCTTTCAATACTGAGGGGAAAGGCAGCGCGCGTTTCTCAAGTGCACTAGTTCCGGTCTACAACAAATTCGTAAGAATTTGCAATCAGCTTCACCTTACAGGTAAGTCTCGCTGTATTGCTAACAATTATCACTGTACCTGCAATCTGGGTAAATCAGTAGCCTCCTTCCAAGTCTTGTCATCACGGAATTTCTGTATGCGTGGGAAACGGACGGAGATGCCGTCTGCAGTGTGGATGTCAGCCTTGCTAAACTCGGCTCCAATTATCTCCCACACCGGGGCCTTCTTTGGGTCCGCGACTACAAAGTCTGGCACCACCTGCAAAGCAAGAAAGTTTTGGTGAAGGGGAGAAGGAACGAGCCACAGAAGAAGAAAAAAACATAAAAGTAAATTTCAGAAATTTAATTCCTTTCTGTTTGTCCCTTCCTTGCCATTGCATGTAGATTGTGCTTCTGAATTTACCAATCTTATAGGGAACATGGATAAGACGGTTTTAGGTGGAGGTATAGATCCTCATTAGCCCCCACAACTGTGGGAACTATGAGGATCTATGTCTCCTGCATTTGGATCCGGTTCACCTTCTCTAGGTAGAGAAGTGGTTAGGAGGCTACAGCAGAAGGCAGATCAGTCATGACAATCTAAGATTAATTTCGTCCCTTCAAGCTTATCTGGCATTAATAATCTACATTATCTCCATTCCTGACTTACACCCACGCTGATACTTCACAAGAAACTTTGTCATCTGCAAGAGGCATAGATTATCATGAGCCCCCGCAACTGCGGGGGCTCATGAGGATCTAAGCCTCTTGCCTCCCTCCATATATCACCACCAAAAGACTCATTCGTCATTAATTCGCCCACAAAATTCATTCTTCATTAATCTTCTTACCTGCTTCTTGACTTTGAGCCACGACGGCACTTTGCTTGGGTCCTTGCTGATTTTCACCATATCCAGCTCCGACTGCAAACTCTCTAGCGTCTTGTCATCGAGACCGCTCCCGCACTTTGACACGGTGCAAAAACTGTCTGTGGCCGGGTCGTAGCACCCCATGAGAAAAATGGACATGAGTCCGCCCTTGTTGCCCGTGCCGTAGTACGCTCCAAGAACAATCAAATCGGCAGAATCGGCCATGCTGCCTTCATGCAGGTAATCTTTCTTGATCTTCAGCCAGTGACGTTTGCCTGGCTCATAGATGCTCTGCAATGTTTACAAGAAGGTAATTTACTTCAACTTCCAACTTTACCAGCCAGTACAGCTTTTATAATCGTTTCAATTATCAATTTTTAAAAAAACTCTTTCCATTCTACGTGTCATTAATTCCCTGACCCATTAAAGCCCAGAGTTGCATTTTTAGAATTTTGGAGGCGTCACGCAAAGATCATGGTGAGTACTAGACCTAGGAGATGGATCGACCATGATAATTCAAGGGGGGAGAGGGGGAGGCGGGGGGGTGTTTGGAAAGAGGAAAAATTAAATAAGCACTCACTGATTTACCACTGACCTTGGCATCCTTCAGAACAAGTCCCTCCAGGCCCTCATTGAACACTTTCATCATCAGGTTCTGAAGGTCAGCCGCTTTCTGTTATACAGGCAGACAATACGCATTTTTAGAACATGAAGCCCTATGCCCTGCTGTGTGTAAAGTCTGTACATGCTTCAACCATTCCATAGCGGCTATTTTACAGTAAAAGTAATTTATTATAAAACAAATTAACAAACAAACAAAAAATCAAATAAACAACTCATTTAACAAATTAACTGAAACGATTCCATATTCGCCAGAGACATCTTCAAAACTCAGCAATCTACTTATTTTACTTACCGTGATTTTGTGCACTTCTGACAACATCACCCTGTCTGTAATCTGTGTCATGTTCTTCTCCAAGATGGCTCGTCGCTCTTTAATTGGCCTGAACGCAAAACACTAACATTTTTACATCTAGTGAGCATAGGATCTTCGTACTAAATTCTACACAAATCAACAAGTAGATGTGAGGCCTACATGCACAAAAACAACATTGGCCTCGTCCTGGAACTTTCACGTCTGACCTTTATCTTGTTGAAATCTTCTAGAACTGAATGACTGATAACCCTCTGGCTGTCTGTAGCGTTTTTAGTCATGATGATTCCTGCTTGAAGCATTGTGACAAAAAGCACTAGTAATACCCTATGCAAAAAGCCACAGAGCTAAGGCAGTTCCTTCCATCTACAAGCGGCAAAGATTGTCATGAGCCCCTGCAGCCGCAGGGGCTCATGACAATCTTTGCCTCTTGCTGGCAGCCGGATCAGCTCTCACTTTATTAACCCAGCTTTTTGTCACGTATTCAGCAGTACATCTCCAATGTGTTAATCACTTACCTTTCCATGAGATTGTCGCAGTCGATCAGAAGACAATCAAAGACAAACAGGCACACTTTGGCATCAGAGAAGGCAGCTTTCTGGAAGAAACAGAGAACAAGAATGGCAAAGCCATCGCTACTCACGTGCTGATATTCGTGACCTTGACCTTCTGACAGGTCACTCAAATGAGCAAATGCTGAAGTGTCTTGACATAATGACACAGTTGGCCAAAGTACCCGCCAATTGTTGTCTTGTCAACATATTTACATGAAAGTTTTACACATTTGTTGACCTCCCTTGACCCCTGACCTTCATAAATGGGCTAGCAAATGATTATGCATAGGAAGGTATTATCATTTGTGCAACCTTAACGCAAAGTTTGACTGAACAATTTTAGCAGTGCAATCAAAAAACAGTGGAATTCCCCCCTACCCACCTCAACAACAACACCACAATTTTAAAAGCTGGACCTTTAAAATATGAATTTTTCATTAAAATTAATTTTTCTCTAAAATGTATTTTTTCGAAAAATACTTACCGATGACATGACTGTCTGGAAATAGTCTACTTGCTTACCAATTTTAGCCTAAGACCCAAAGGGTCCCCCCAGGAGGCTCTCGGGGACCCCTAACAGGGGCGAGAGTAGCCTCCCCTGCCCATCCGGTCACGTGCCCGGTGGTGTCTCCTTTAGCCAGTTGTCTACGGAGTTACCAGCGGCAAGCGGGGAGGAGGGAGGGACCTCCGAGTCATGTCATCGGTAAGTATTTTTCGAAAAAATACATTTTAGAGAAAAATTAATTTGTTTCCTCAAAACACATTACCGATGACATGACTGTCTGGAAGAATGCCAAAAAGGAGGAGGGTGCCGCAGAATCCCTTTCTGAAACCTCACTAGGGACGAAGACGGCCCGTCACTCCTGATCACACACTCCCGACAATTTTAGCGAAGTGCATATCTAAGGCGCCAGGGGCGCCTGGAGGGAGTGCTGTGCCACAGAGATGACGCCCACCAGAGAGAGGTTGTCGCGCTGGACCGTCAGGTCGCGGAGGTAGAAGCGGGCAAAGGTGGTTTCGGCCCGCCATCCCACTGCAGTCACAATGTCCTTAACCGCGCAGTTGCGGTCAAAGGCGAGACTTGCGGCCATAGCGCGAACTTCATGGGCGCGTATCCTGAGGGCCTCGGCTCCCTGTGGGGAGAGGTCGCAATAGGCGGACCGTATTACCCAGCGGAGCCAGGAGGAGATCGTTTGGGCAGAGATGTCAGTTCTGCCGGCGGTCAGAGGCAAAAAGAGACGAGTCCGTCCCCTCCATACGGACTTGGAGCGACGCAGGTAGATATGGAGTGCACGCACCGGATCTTGCTGCCGAGTCTCCCGAGGAAGGTCGGGCCCCTTAAGCGGGCGAATAGCGATGACCTGAGGCGCCGTCAAGGGAGATCTAGTCTGAGCGAGAAGGACGGATCCGGGAGAAGCTGAACGGAGCCATCCACCCGGAACTGCAGGCAGGAAGGGCGAGACGAGAGTGCGTGGAGCTCGCTGACGCGGGCTGCCGTGGCGAGGGCCACCAGGAAGCAGGTCTTCCGAGTCACGTCCGCGAAGCTGGCCAGATGGAGCGGTTCAAAACGGTCCGAATTCAGCCAGGTGAGGACCCAGGGTAGGTCCCAGCGTGGAACGAGGGAGCGGGAAACCGGACGCTGCAAGCCGAAATGCGCCATAAGGTCGGCCAGGTCCTTGCAGGCACCAGGGTCGGGACGGCCGAGGTGACGGTAGGTGTCGGCAATCATGGAGAGATAGCCACGGATCGTGATGGGAGCCAAACCTTGGTCATGGACGAGCCAAAGGAAGAAGTCCGCGAGCTGAGGGGTCGTCAGAGCGACGGGGGAGAGACGACGGTCAGAGCACCAGGCACGAAGCACTCGCCACTTTCCCTCGTAGACACGTCTGGTGGAAGGTCTGCGGGCTGAAGCGATAGCGTCCACTGCCGCACTCGAGAAGCCTCTAGCGGAGAGGGCATGCCGCACAATCGCCAGGCGTGTAGGAGAAGTCGCTCGGGGCAGGGGTGGAAGAGCGGCTGGCGGGGCTGCTTGAGCATCGTGCGAGGGGTGGGAAGTGGAAGGGGTGGATCCGTGGCGAGACTGAGCAGGTCGGTGGTCCAAGATCTGTCCCAGGAGAACGGGGCCACCAGGAGAAGGACTGCGTTGCACCCCCGGAGCTTGAGCAGAACTTTGGGGACCAGGACCGTCGGAGGGTAGGCGTAAGCAACTAGTCCGTCCAAAGAGATCGAGAGCGCATCGACCGCCCAGGCCAGCGGGTCGGGAATCGGGGAGACGAAGAGGGGAAGCTGGTGGTTCCACCTGGTGGCGAAGAGGTCGACAAGGGGAGTCTCCCAACGCTCGCAGATCAGGCGAAAGATGTCCCGGCGCAGGGTCCATTCTGTGTGAAGAAGCTGGCCCCGCCGAGAGAGGGAGTCTGCCAAAACGTTCAGGTGACCTGGAATGTGACGGGCTCGTAGGGAGATGCCGCGGTCCTCGCACCAGCGAAGGAGTCGGTAGAGAAGGATGCAGAGGTCGGGCGAGCGGGTCCCTCCCTGCTTCTGTATGTAAGCGACGACCGTGGAGTTGTCGGAGAGGACAAGGAGGTCCTCCATCCGAAGATCGGGTTCCCAAGCGCGGAGGGCCTGCCAAACCGCATTCAGCTTCAGCCAGTTGATGTGCCGCGAAGCCAGGTCCTCGTTCCAGCGGCCGGCCGCATAGCGAAAACTCGGGAGAAGGAGAGCGCCCCACCCGGCGAAACTGGCATCGAGGCAGAGAAAGAGACGGGGCAGTGGTGAGGTCAGGGGAATCCCGGAGCCGAGCCAAGAAACGTCCGTCCAGCGAAGCAGATGGGGCCGCAGCATAGGGGGTATCGGCACCAGGGTGGAGAGGTCGCCGGAGGACGGTCTCCAGTGGAGGAGAAGATGCAATTGAAGAGGACGAGAGTACAGACGACCGAGGGGAAGGAGATCTGCCGCAGCACTCATCAGGCCGAGGAGCTGGAGCCACACCCTGGCGGGGACAGCCGCTTCCTGAGCTACCAGACGGGCGAGATCGGCGAGTGTCCGGATCCGAGGCTCGGGAAGACGCACTAGGTTGCGGTCGGTCACAAACTCCATCCCCAGGTGCACGAAGTGGCGAGAGGTCGGACTTGCCAGCGTTGACCAGGAAGCCCAGGCGGGATAACAGGAGGAGAAGAGAATCCCTGTCCGGGAGGAGAGAGGCCACCGACTGGTTCGGCAGAAGGAGGTCGTCCAAGTAGTTGGAGATCGGGCTAGAGGAAGAACGGCGGGCTCTGGCTACCACGGCGTTCATGGTCCGCGTGAAGACCCATGGGCTGAGGTTGAGACCGAAGGGGAGGGCCCGAAACTGGAAGACAATCCCGTCGATGGCAAGGCGGAGGTACCGGCGTGAGGCTGGATGGATCGGGACGTGCAGATAGGCAGCGGACAGGTCCAGGCAGGAGGTGGCTGGGGAGAAGCCCGAAGCACAGGTGGCAGGGGGCGGAGGAAGAGCCGAGGGGCTAGGTTGCCGACGCCGAGGGGAAGTGGAAGGCGAAGGATGCTAGAACGAAGCGAGCGCCGGTCCCGAAGGATCGACTACGCATAGAACGAGGCGGAGTCCTGACGTCTCTGTGACTCCTACAAGGGGTGCGCGGAGAGCGGCGCCGAGAGAACCAGGGTTGCGGCGAACGACTGCGCCGACGGAAGCATAGGAAGAAGCCGAGCGTAACGACGATGAATGCCGGGGACTACGAATCCTATCAACGCGACGGAGGCTAAGCCGACGGTCCCTAGAGCGGCGCCTGGAAGAACGGGAACAGTCAGTCCGGTCACGCGCAGGCGGACGCGGAGACGAATGTCGCGGTGCCCGAGGCTCAAGGAGGGGGGCACGTAACAGGCTATGCGACTGGTCGTATAAGTCTGCGGGCTTAGAAGGGGGGGCCTTAAGGCCCACACGTCCAGAACCAGGCGACAGGGGTCGCAGTGCTCGGGGCTCCTTCTCAAGGAGCGGGGCACGACTGGATGGAGAGGCCAAAAGGCCGACGCGTCTACACACAGGCGACAGTGCTCGCAGTGCTCGGGGCTCCTTCTCAAGGAGCGGGGCACGAAAAGACGAAGGGGCCGAAAGGCCAACGCGTGTATTCACAGGCGACAGTGGTCGCAGTGCTCGGGGCTCCTTCTCAAGGAGCGGGGCACGAAAAGACGAAGGGGCCGAAAGGCCAACGCGTGTATTCACAGGCGACAGCGGTCGCAGTGCACGGGGCTCCTTCTCAAGGAGCGGGGCACGACTGGATGGAGAGGCCAAAAGGCCGACGCGTCTACACACAGGCGACAGTGGTCGCAGTGCTCGGGGCTCCTTCTCAAGGAGCGGGGCACAATTAGACGAAGAGGCCGAAGGACCAACGTGTGTACTCACAGGCGACAGCGGTCGCAGTGCTCGGGGCTCCTTCTCAAGGAGCGGGGCATGACTGGATGGAGAGGCCAAAAGGCCGACGCATCTACTCACAGGCGACAGGGTCGCAGTGCTCGGGGCTCCTTCTCAAGGAGCGGGGCACAATTAGACGAAGAGGCCGAAGGACCAACGTGTGTACTCACAGGCGACAGCGGTCGCAGTGCTCGGGGCTCCTTCTCAAGGAGCGGGGCACTAAGCCGGCTAGGCGACTCGCCGGAGGAGTCAGCGGGCAAGGGCGGTGCGGACACCGTAGCAGCACTAGTCTTACCGAGAAGATGAGGTGTGCGTATCTCCACGTCCGAGGGGGGGAGCTGGCCTGGGTCCCGGCGAGCTGTGACAGGTCGGTCGCGCCGGTAGAACCTCCAAAGCTCCGACCAACGAACCTCCGGCCACGAAGAGCAGACAGTGCAGGGGAGGTCCGAGGAGCAGCCGGAACACGGAAGACAGAATTTATGCCGGTCACTGGGCCACTGAAAGTCGCCGCACAGGGGACAGGTGCGCACTTGATAACTGCAACACAAACCAAAAGGTGAGAGGCGACCGGTGGCGGGAAACTAACCCGCCAAAATAAGTTATAAACGAGAAAACGAGTGAAGCTCAAGCCGAAACGCGGGAAGAGACAAAACAGGTCGAGACGAGACCGACGTCCGGCCCAGCCGGGCGAGACGAAGGAAACGGCCGAGACGTTACCTTTCCATGGCGGCGCCGAAGCGCAAACCACCGTGAGCGACGAGAAGACGCAGCAAGGTCACAGGCCCGGTAGCAGCATGAGGCGCAGACGAGGGCTTAGCGACAAGGGTCGCGGTGCCCGGGGCTCAAGGAGGGGGGCACGTAGCCGGCTTGGCGACTCGCCGGAGGAGTCAGCGGGCTTAAGGTTTGGCCGAAGGCCGACGCGTGAACTAAAGGCGACAAGGTCGCGGTGCCCGGGGCTCCTTTTTTAAGGAGGGGGGCACGTAGCCGGCTTGGCGACTCGCCGGAGGAGTCAGCGGGCTTAACGCATCTACAAGAAGCGACCAACTTACCAGGGACGTGAGGTGTGGATATCCCAAGTCCGAGGGGAGCTTGAACAATCCCACCGTGCCGCGGGAGGTCCCCAGGAAGGCGGAAAGTCGCGGGTCGCTCGGCGGTGGAACCAGAGTAGAGACCGAGAACCTCCAGTCAAGAGGGGCAGCCAGCGCAGCCGATGACAGAGGAGCAGGCGGCACCCGGTCGACAGACTGTGTGGCAGACACCAGGCCACGAAGTCGCCGTCCTGGGCAGATGCGCACTTGGTACTGCAACACATACCCATACATGAAAGGTGACGGGCGGCGGGCAACTAACGCCGCCAGGTAAAGCTCCGAAGGAAGTAATGAGCGAAACTCACCGTGAAACGCGGAGAGAAAACAAACAGAAGTCCGAGCCAAGCACGACGTCCGGCCCTGCAGGGCGAGACGTAGGAAGCGGCCGAGATGTTACCTTTTCATGGCGGAACGGCAGAGTGGCGAAGCACAGGCACCGGACACTAGGACACTGGAAGTCGCCGTACTGGGGAGAGGCGCACTTGGTAACTGCAACCCAAACCCAACATGAAAGGCGACCGGCGGCGGGTAACAACGCCGCCATTTAAAGCTTCGAAATGTAAGAAACACACGAAACTGACAGTGAAATGCAATGAAAAAAAAACAACAACAGTAGCTCGAGCGAAGCCCGACGTCCGGCCCAGCCAGGCGAGACGTAGGAAGCGGCCGAGACTTTACCTTTCCATGGCGGAACGGCCGAGTGACGAAGCACAAAGTACCGGACAGTAGGTCACTGGAAGTCGCCGTACTGGGGAGAGGCGCACTAGGTAACTGCAACCCATACCCAAACATGAAAGGCGACCGGCGGCGGGTAACGAACCCCGCCATATAAAGCTTCGAAATCAAGAAACACTCGAAACTCACCGTGAAATGCGGAGAGAAAACAACAGTAGCTCGAGCGAAGCCCGACGTCCGGCCCAGCCAGGCGAGACGTAGGAAACGGCCGAGACTTTACCTGTCCATGGCGGAATGGCAGGGTGACGAAGCACAACCACCGCGCGACGGAAGCCTAGAAGGTTCCAGGGCCAGCCAAGAGCACGAGGCAAAGACGAGGGCTAACAGCGAAGACGGAGGCCACGCCAGACGCAGAAGACGAGAGGCTAGGCGAAGGCAGGCCGGTAAGGGACAGTCGAACCGTACACAGTCTTCCCAAGGGTCAGAGGCTCAGGTAAAAGCGTCCGAACGCTAACAGCGAAGTAGACAACTGGCTAAAGGAGACACCACCGGGCACGTGACCGGATGGGCAGGGGAGGCTACTCTCGCCCCTGTTAGGGGTCCCCGAGAGCCTCCTGGGGGGGACCCTTTGGGTCTTAGGCTAAAATTGGTAAGCAAGTAGACTATTTCCAGACAGTCATGTCATCGGTAATGTGTTTTGAGGAAACAAATGCATTTTTTTAAAAAATACTTACCGATGGTATTACATATAGGAAAAAGCCCCTAGCTGGCATAATTTTAGCCCAAATTTGGTTGTGTCCATATACGGTATCGTTGGCAGGAGTGGGGCGCCATAGACCAGGTCACAACCCGAATAGATTCCCCTTCTTCCCATCCGGTACAAGATTACCCGGCATACATCAGTTTAGTTTCTTAGCGAACTGCGGCAAGCGGGGCCGGTGGGAGGGACCTTCGAGCAATACCATCGGTAAGTTTTTTTTTTTTAAATGCATTTTAATGAAAAATTCATTTGTTTTCTCAAAACACATTACCGATGGTATTACATATAGGAAGAATCCCGAAGAGGAGGTGGGTGCCGCTATAGCGCCCCTACTGCCAACAACATTGCCCACAGACCCGCCCTCCCGCAGCAAACTCCCGATAATTTTAGCTAAGATACCTGCGGCGCCTAGGGCGCCACGAGGGAGTGTTGCGCTGCTGCGATGTCTCCCACCAGCGAGAGGTTCTGCCGCTGGGCGGAGAGGTCCCTCAGGTAGGAGCGGGCGAAAGTGGTCCCAGCTCGCCATTTCACAGCCGCCACAATGTCCTTGACTGCACAGGTGCTGTCGAAGTGGGACTTGCGGCCATGGCTCTGACCTCGTACGCCCCGATGTTCAACATGTGGCTGCATCAGGTCGAGGTCCTGGAAGGCCGGGAGAATCACTCCCCGGAACCAGGAGAAGTTCTGGGCGGAGATGTCACGTCTACCTGGGGACATAGGGAGAAATAGGCGGGTGCGTCCTCTGCGCAAGGCTTGGTCCGGCGCAGGCACACACGTAAGGCTCTCACCGGTTCCTATTGTCTGGTCTACCGGGTGGAGTCTGTCACTCGTAAGGGCGGAAAACCATCAACTGTAGGGCAGCCAAGGCGACCACGACTTGTCCCGGAAGGTTGGTACAGTTAGCAGTTGCACAGCGCATTCCGTCCGAAACTGCAAGCAATCTGTGTGTGACAAACAGCGCGTACGTTCACTGACCCTAGAAGAGGTGGCTAGTACACACGTAAGTCTCTCACCGGGTTCTGAAGTCTGTTCTCCCGGGTGGAGTCCGTCACACGCGCAGGGTGAAACAACTGTCGCCGTCAGGGAGACCGCGTCTTGGCCAGGAAGATGGTTCAGGTAGCAGTAGCCTGGAGCCGGCCGTCTGGCACTGCAAGCAATCTGGGTGTGTGGACAGCGCGCGTAGTTCACTGACCCTGGAGGCTGAGTCAAAGACCCCAGGAAGCACATCTTCCAAGATACCTCCGTCAAGCGCGTCATGTGCAGGGTTCCCAACGGACGGGGTTGAGACCACGTAAGCCCCCATGGTAGATCCCTCTTGGCCCAAGCGAAGCAGTGCTGGGCGTTCCAGCCCAAAGAGACCTTCAGAACTGCGAGGTCTTGCAGCTACCCGGGTCGGATGAGCGCAATCGCCTGCAGGTGTCGGCGATCCTGTTTAGATAGTCCCGAAAGGTAATCGGAGGCCGTCCCTGGGCGTTGAATAGCCAGAGGAAGCACTCCGTCATCTGGGGCTTCGTCAAGTCCGGAGGAAAAGAAGGCTGTCGTTAGTATCGTCACACAGCGCTCGTCGTCTTCCCTCGTAACTCGTCTGGTTGAGGGTCTGCGGGTTGTCTCGGTAGCATCCACTGCCGCCCTAAGGAAGCCTCTGTGGTCGAGGGCTTGCTGCACGATCTCCGGGCGTGGCGGAGAAGTTCAGGGCACGGCTGTTACGGCGGCTGTCCCGGTTGCTTGAGCATCGTGCGAGTAGTGGGGAGCTGCAGAGGGGGGCATGTGGGGAAGAACTGACCCCGACTGGTGAAGAGACAAAGCGCCCCGAGGCAGGAAAATGCCCACCTAGCTCCGCAACCTGTAACAAAGGGAATGTCGGACAACCAAGCGTATAACTCAGCATTCAATCTCGATGGCGAGCAGGGAAGTTGGAAGATCCGGCCATAGCGACGACTCCACGCGCAGCTGGCCTCAAGAGCACTAGCATCTCCCATATGTACGCCATTCTTCTCCAAGCAGAAGAGGTGTCAGGCTGAAGGCGATCCACTGGCATGTCATCAGTCCTAAGAGAACCGAAGAAAGGTACAGAGGGTCGCTCCTACTCTGCCCTGCTCCCGTCCTACCGGGAGTCCCCTTCGCACAGGACGACCACGCATTCCATCCTCGACGGAATCCACGCGAAGAACCACGTAGTACCTGTCCCGTAGCGTAGGCAGCCTAGTTGACGGCGAAGTGGGCAGGACCCCAGCCTACCGCCCGGCTTGCCAACTGGTTTCGACGTCGAACCTCGAGTTGTCCCGAAGTCCTAGAGACGCACCGCTGCTCTCAGGACCTTGTCTAGCACCTGCCATGACGTCGAGGAACTTGTGTCGAGTCGATAGGACGAAGATCGTGCGCCATATCCACCGTCTAGTGTACGAGAAGAGTCAACCGTACTGCCGCGGAACTGAGCGCCAACCACCTCTCGGGAAACTAAGTTCCTGCCATGCTGTCGTCACGTCTAACCCCCGGTACTGGAGCCCCAGGCCGCAGGATCCACAGCGCCAAGTGGGTAACTTCACAAACAGGCTATCGAGAGCGAGTCCATCTGCTCCGGTCACGCGCCGCAAAATGCCGGAACTCCAAGTCGTCTCCACCCAGGCAAGCGAACCGCTTCTGCTAGGTCCTGAAGCTGTCTTAGTGCTTGGTCGCGGCAGAGCACGGTCAGTCCAATGCGATGTGGAGGGTAGCACCCCGCCGGGAGAAGGAAGCGACGAGCCGAGCTCGTCCCAACAGGAGCCTAATCTGAACTGTGTGCGTTAACCCGAATGTAGACCGAAGTCGGCCCCCGCAGTGAGGTCGGTCGGACCAGTCCTCCCCCACGCTGACCTCTACGAAGGTAGGCTGCAACTTGCTAGTCATCAGTCGCACGCCGGAGTAGGCTGCCACTGACGTTCCCGGGACCGTGCCGTCGGCGGCACCTAACGTCGCCTCCGTCCCTCGGATGTAAGCCAAAATTCCGGTGCAGAAGACGAACTGCGCCTCCGCGGAAGAGTGGTCCCTGCCAATCCCGTCCGACGGTCTGCGATGACCGCGAGCATGTCCTGCATCAGTGTCCCTGAAAGACTGCTACCTCCAACGGTGTAAGCAGCGTGAATCGGCTGTGCCAGCAGTCCTCATTAGCCTCCTTGTCGGTCTGCCAGGGGGGCCAAGGAAGTTCTCCAGCGAGCGGTGCCCTGCGTAGCTGACTCTTCAACTCGGGTGACCGCGAGTAAGCGTGCGGGACGGTATCTCGAAGCATCAGATCGCAGTCAGTAGCCGCAGCGCAGCGTTGGCAGTGGTGTGGTATTGCTTCCCCAAAGCGACGGAGGATGGGCCACGTCACCAGGTACCGGAACCCCGCAGCGGCCAGGGAAATGCGGAAGAGAAGTAGGATCACAAAGTTGAAGCAACCAGTGTCTCCCAAGGCGCCCTGAAGCGGGAGAGAGAAGACGGCGACAAGGACCCGGAACCCGAACGGTAGAGGAAGAGACTTGAAACGCTTGGACGCGATGAGGGGACCTGCTTCGTTTAAGGCCCGAGGAGACTCCCTCCTCTATCTCCACGTAGTTGGCGGCGAATCCAAGACCTCTCGGTACTGTGAGCGTAGCGACGTGGAGGAGCGATCATCGCCCAGCAACGGCGAACGACGTCCTCTGGAGCCAACGGAAGGAGCCGTCTGTCCCTCACGCGGGAGAAGCCTCATCACACTTGGATGTCTAACTGCTCCGAAGACCGGGGAACCCCGGGCGGTGGCGATCTGACGAAGGTGGACACAGCACTTGGAAGGAACAGCGTAGTCTCAGAGGGCCGGTCCCCCGAACTCAAACGGCGACGAAGATGCTTCGGAGCTCCGGTCTTCCCATTGCATAGCGCCTGTTCCTCTCGTACCCCTGGTCTCTGTGTACTGAGAACACTCTTCTGAAGTCAGGCGAACTGTAAGATCGGGACCGAATGCCGGGAACGGGGTCCCATCGTGGGGTCGTCTCTCCGCACTGCGTCTGGAGCGGGCTCTCGTCTGCCCAGTCGGGACGAGAGGGCGTGGCCCAACATCACTGAGCCGGGATCTTGGCGTGTGAAGTACAGCGGTCCGGTAGCACTTGCGGTCGCCACAAGCAGTAGTAAGTGCCGGTGTAACCCGAGACGGGAGAAGGCGCCAACGCATGTATAGCCCGGGCGAGGGCGCCCAAAATAATCATATTAATTAATTAATTAATTAATGTTTATTGAATGACTTTTATTTGATTGTAATTGCCCTTTAAGGGATAAATAAAGTTATTTGAATTGAACTGAATTGAACTATGAGAGTCAGTATACAACTCTGTTTTCTCATCTCCATTTTCTCAAAAATGAAGTAAACGGTTCAGTGGTTCTAAATAAAGTTATTTGAATTGAACTGAATTGAACTATGAGAGTCAGTATACAACTCTGTTTTCTCATCTCCATTTTCTCAAAAATGAAGTAAACGGTTCAGTGGTTCCAGAATTATAGCCTTATAAAGATAAGAGGTGTTGCGCCCCAGCGATGTGGCAAAACAGCTGCGACGCTGGGAGTGCAACATTTTAACACCTGTGGCAAAAGGGTTAAAATGCCTAGCTGGAACGAAAAGGCTCTAGGTGCCGTACCACGACAAACTAACATACCCAAATCTTGCACGCTACCGCGCAATACCTGCTCTCACATACACACTCGTCACTGACCTGAGCCCGAGAAGCCGAGCTGTCATCACTAGGGGCAGGACCCGCCGACAGTGGGTCTGGCCGTGCCTCTCCGTTCGTCACGGTAAGGAACCTTGGGAGGGCCTTCCGTGTTAGAATGCGCCTGTAGCTAAACTGGCCCGTGACGTCATTGTCCCGGAGTGGACGAGTCTCGTGTCTCACCGTGCGACTCCCAGAACGTGGTCACTTCTGCATGTCATGTCTATGATTTGTCGCCTGGGCCGGGACTGGAAGCGTCGTAGGATAGGCTGCCGACGCCAGCCTGACAGAAGTAATTGGTCTTAGCCATCCCAAGAAGGGGGGTTGCCAGCTATCACTCCGGCTGGCAAGTGCTCAGGATAAAGTAACTTGGTCGCCACGGTAAGGGGAACCTAGGAGGGCCCTCCGCGAAGATGCGACTTACAAGCTTACTGGTCCGGGACGTCTAGGTCACTGCCACTGACTTGGGTCCCACCTTGTTACTCTGGCCGGCTCTGTCAGTCCGTCGCGTGTCCACTCTGGCCTGCGGACGGGCGGTATAGCGGTCATCTCTCTAGGCCGGGTCCCGGTGTGTACGGGTCTCGCTGTCATGTCTATGATCCGCCGACTGAGCCAGAACTGGGAGCGTAGTATGGTCGGTAGCCGACGCCAGCCCGGCGGAGGAATCATTGGTTTTAGCCGTCTGACGCAGAGTTTGTCAGCTATCCCTCCCGCTGACAAGAGCCCATGATAAGATATCTCTTTACTGGTCCGGGACAACAAAGTCACTGCCATTGACTTGGGTCCCACCTTGTTACTCTTGGGCGTCTCTGTCAGGCGATCTCTGATAGGCGTTGTACGCTCTCTGTGGGACAACAAAGTCACTGCTTCTGACTTGGGTCCCACCTTCTTACTCTTGGGCGTCTCTATCAGGCGATCTCTGATAGGCATCGTACGCTCTCTGCGGGACAACAAAGCCACTGCTACTGACTTGGGTCCCACCTTGTTACTCTTGGGCGGCTCCGTCAGTCGGTCGCTGATAGGAGTTGGACGCTCTCGGCGGTAAAAAGCGCTCCGAGCTTGCTGTTCGTGGGGAAGGGCGCTATATAAAAACTATGTATTATTATTATTATTATTAAAAACACCACAGCTGTGACCATCTTTCTTCCAGTCATGGGGAGCACACACCCCAAGCATGGGTCGATTCGCATCCTGAACAGGGTAGGCAGACCGCATGCTCGTCAGAGGGCCACTGAAAATCGGACACACATCGTGCAGGTACGAACCTAGTAACTGCAACAAGAGGGGTACACTGATGAATGAGCGAGCGTGGCCTCTAGGTCACGCAATAATAAACCGCTCGCGATGGTGAATCGAACATAATCGAATACAATCGAAATCAAATGAGTGTACAGCGCGTGCCGACGCTCGGCGCTCCTCCCCACCCCAGAGCGCCGGTCGACGGCATTCACCGAGATATTACCTGGCCATGGCGGAAAAAAGGAGCAAACCCAAGTATCTCCAGTGAAGTGGAAACCACCGACAGCAGGTCGTAGCCGCTCGCCGCAAGGCACGACCGGGTAGGATACGCAGGGTCGAAGCAACGTCAGGAAAGGCCGCAAGCTCGCAGTCCCCACGGCAAATTCCAGTCGGCAAAAGACCCCAGGCCGAAGAAGAGAGAACAGTCACAGGCATGAGCACTAGGATTTCCAGCCACGTCACAAGCTCCAAAAGTTCCAAAGTTCAAACGAACTAACAGTAAGCCAAGGTCGAAAGTCGACCGGTTCAAGTACAAAACGCAGAGCTCGAAACAGACACAACCTACTCAGTTGCCAGCTAAGAACTAAACTGATGTATGCCAGGTAATCTTGTACCGGATGGGAAGAAGGGGAGGCTATTCGGGTTGTGACCTGGTCTATGGCGCCCCACTCCTGCCAACGATACCGTATACGGACACAACCAAATTTGGGCTAAAATTATGCCAGCTGGGGGCTTTTTCCTATATGTAATACCATCGGTAATGTGTTTTGAGAAAACAAATCTGTTCTCACCTTGTGTACCCCTAAAGTTCCAAATGGAAGTGGTTTTCCCGTGTTTGTGTCCACCAGCAACACCTCGGCATCCAGAATCAGGTCGCTGCTATTCGGAAACGCTTTAGGAATGAAATCTTTGAAGTGAGCAACCTGGGGGAAAGAACAAAAAAAAGCTATGCTCATAATTTAGACTCGCTGGCACTTGATGGTACAGAAAACTGTTTTAGCGACCATCTTTCTTGCAAGAAATATGCAGTCTTAAGAGAATGGTGCTCTCTCAAGAGAACAGTTTTGAACAGGGGAAAAGTGTCACCTGTCATTAAAGACCATCATTTAGGTGGCGACAGCCAGACAGCGACAGCCACCTAAATGATGGTCTTTAATGACAGGTGATCATCCCATAGTGCAGGTCGCTTAACCCATTTCGCCCCCAAGGCCGCACTTCACAATTTTTAGAAGTGTCACTTAACAACTTTGCACTAGTTCCAGGAGATGGGTGAACCATGATAAATCAAGGGTAGCTTGGTGCCAAGCTAATCTGGCACTACCCTTGAATTATCATGGTCGATCCATCACCTGCTGTAGGGGCAAAATGGGTAAAAACAGGTTTTTTGCTCATTAGCATCAGTGTATGTTTGGAAATTCCAAAATGGGAAAAGGGGCGACTGTTACAGCTTAGAGATTGAGGTTCTGTGCCTCTTGCTGGCATTATTTTGTAACATTAACTCATTCAGCCCGACGGCCGTATTTCCCAAATTTTGGAGGCATCATCTAATGACTATTCACCTGTTGCAGGAGATGGATCGACCGTGATAATTCAAGAGTAGTGCCAGACTAGCTTGGCGCCGACAGGCGCCAAGCTAATCTGGCACTACCCTTGAATTATCATGGTCAACCCATCTCCAGCTGTAGTGCGTCAGGGCTGAATGGGTTATTCCTTAGGCTGGACTGAGTGCCTTGGCTTTGAATGTGCATTGATTTTAGGACAGCTATGTCCACTGGCAGTGAAGGCGGTCCGTGGCACAGTGTTTAAGGCGCCTGCCACGAATGCCAAAGGTGCGAGGTTCGAAAACGGGTTCCGGCGTCGGACTTTTCTCCTCTGGTAAGTGGGGTTCTTTCTCCGGGTACACCGGTTCTTCCACCCCCCACTCACCCACCCCCCCCCCACCCACCCCCCACCCCCACCCCTCACACTTTGGTACCGGTTTCAGGCCAATTTACAAATTTCAAATACAAGCGATCAAAAATCTCTGTAACTTCAGTAGCTGAACTGGCCCTTCGTCTGTCTTGTACTGTGTTTGTCTTAAATGGTGTAAATCCATGTCTGTTACGTGAGTGTGCGTGTTGGGTTTCAGTTCGCGGCGCTTTGAGTCGATTCGCCCCAAAATTGAGAAAAAGCGCCTATATAATAACGGTATCATTATTATTATTATTAAGCAGCGGCACACTAGGACCATCGTACCTTGTGAGGAAGGACTGGCTTCAGGCTGCGGCTGTAGTAACGGAAGTCATGCCCCTGTTTATGCAGCTGCACCCTCTCTCCGTCGTACTTGATCTCCGCAAAAATCCCATTCGGACACTTCTTAAATGCCTGCTCCACAGATTTGCACGCCTCAGCCTGAAAAGTAGCAGTTGCCACGAACTTCACATCACACTGAACCCTTGAGTAAAATCCCAGGGAACAAGAGGTCCTCAGACTGACACTGACCCCAGCTTACTCACGCACTGCTGTGCACAGACCAACTGCAGCCGACTTTGGTCCAGGTACCTTTCACCTACTGCGACAAGTCTCTCTCTTTTGTCCCTACTGCAATTCGTCTCATTAGTGACGCCTAAGTGTGAGTGTGTCCCGCGGTGTATTATGTAACAGCAAATCGTGAACTTTTCTGTAAGTTCTCTTTCACAAGTAATGAATAAAGTTTACTGAATTGAATTGAATTGAAAGTCTTTATTAGTGTCTAAATACATGTATAACAAAATGCCAGGGTGCCAAATATTTTTCGCTAATGTATCTGAAGTTCCTTATAAATGGAGAAACGCACAAGACAAAGTGTACACAGGACACTAAGAAAGCCTTGTTATACATGTGCAATTCATGTTACAATATATATCGAATACCGATACGTGAGCTCTACTGAACAGCAGAACCTGTTTAAAGCAACCACCCTTATGAGAAATCATCTGTCAGGAAAGACTGTCATTCAGGTGGCTGTAGTCACCTAAATGATGGTCTTTAAACTGTCGACCAGCCTATATAAATGCTCAAGCAGTCCCTGTGAGTCATTTGAATGGTAGCCGTCAGCGTGAAAGCATAGCACTGCCTGCTCTGCGGCTGTCACCCGAAGGTACACCTTCAGGACCCGACCCTTTAACTCAATTCATCCTGGGGATGATTTTTTAGATGTCCTTTGAGATCTACATCACAGTTCTGGAGACAGATAGACCATGATAGTTCAAGGGTGGTGTCAGAACAGCTTGGCGCCTCTCGGCGCCAAGCTATTCTGACACCACCCTTGAACTATCATGGTCCATCCACATCATGTCATAGAAGGTCAAGGCTTTATGGGCTACTGACAGGTGACACTTTTTTATTCCCCCTTGAAGACTTCTCCCCCTTGAAAACGTTCTGTGCAAACAAGGTGGTTACAATACTCGAAACAGGTTGTTCCGTACTACACCCACCAGCATGGGCAGTACAGGGGTCATGAGTGAGGTCTTGATGCTGAGTTTTTTGGTCAGCCCTGGCTTGCCGTTTTCTTTGGCGTCCAGCTTGTGCTTAAGCACACGGTCCACCACATCCCTCAAATTTCTTGATGCCTGGAAGGCTGCATACGCGTTGGGGTCAAGGCCATCCAGTCTGAAAAAATATGACTTAACTGACGTTTCAGATGATGGCAGTTATTTTCTGGAATCCTCACATGCAAGGAAGCAACCATCACAACACAAAGAGTAAATACAATATTCACTTGGGTGTCCCACTGCCAATCACGATTTTGCGTCTGTGTATGCACACCATAATCAAACACAAACATAAAAACAAAACCTGCACATAAGGACCGCTTCACCACTGACCCCCCAAAAAAATCAAAGGACGAAGTGGAGCAACTAACTGTGCAAATAAAATGTTGACACTGCCAGTGTAATCGATCCTGAGTGACCATGTTGCAGTTTCACTTCCAGTCCGAAGACTTCAAACTGAAAATTACTTGACCATCTCGAAAATACCTAAATAAATTCTTGTTAATCTGGAAATTACCATAAATTTTTCTCAAATACTCCGAAATTTTTTAATCTAAGTTTCCAAAAAAATCCAGAAAACTTGCACCCCTGGGAATGGGAATGTCTATACGTGTTGTCTGTTTCAAATCAAAAGCAACCATTATCTACATCAATGAAAGACAAAGACCTGGCTCTACTACCCCCGTAAAGAAACGTCTTCGGGCCCATGACAGTCGCAATGAGCTAGCGCACAAACGTGCACGGGCCCTGTGGGGCTGTCATGGGCTCGAGGACCTTTGCTTACTAGGTCTTACATGTGTTTGGCTCCAGCATTGATTCTCAGGTCATGTTTGATGAGACGAATCACCATCTTCAGGTCATTTGATGTACACCTGCAATACACACATCAATTTGTCAGTAAAATAAAAAAATAAACAAATGAACACAAAATTGATTGTCTTTGTTCAGCACAGATGTTTCACTGTACAAACACGAACAGAACAGTAAAATATATGCATAAATAAATAGCTAAATAAATACATAAATACATAAATATATAAATACATAATATATAAAGACTAAATGAACAAATGAATAAATAAATAAATAAATAAATAAATAAATAGGCATACACAAACTTGAATGTCTTTGTTCATCACAGATGTTTTCCTATACAGAAGACGAGATCAAAGTTAATCCTTTGGGTGTCGGTAATAGTTTCAGTCGCGATGATTCCTGCAGGAAGAACACTCCGACATCCGGCAGGAATCATTGCAACTAAAACTGCTACCAACACCCAAAGGGTTATATGACTCTTGAAGAAATGACACTTAATTACCAATTATCGACATGACAATTCATTCAATACTTATAGATGACTTTGTCAAAAAGACATCTGTCAGTCAGCCACTATATGCTGGTCGTCTTCTTTTTGATGATGTAACCCTCTAAGTAGTACACCAGCCGGTCTGTGATTTTGGACCAAAGGGCTGTATGCTGTAAGGTCCAAAATCACAGACCAGCATATAGTCACTGCAAAATGACCAGTTTTACAAATGTAAAGTCCCATCACACTGATGAACTGATCATCTAAAAAGATCACGTTTTTCACAGATTTCTAAGACAGCCGAACAATCCAGATCTGAGCATGTTCTCACCTGATGGCAATTTTCGTCAGAACCCTTTGCTGGTCCTCCTCTTTGGTGAACTGGGATAGTTTGGTCAGCAGAGCATCCACCTACAGAGAAATTATCAATCGCAAACCAAATGTTAGGCACATACTGGTATCACTACATATCCCAGAACCCTCTGGCGGAAGTCTGCCCGAAGACCTTTGCTTACTGGGACAAGGGGTCAGGAGAGCTAACTGTCTGTCTGTCCCGCACTGATGGCAAGGAAGAAATCACACCAGGCTTACGAATGGGTAGATCAGACGTGGTAAGAAACCTGAGAAAGCTTTTCCAGCGTCAGAGCCAAGGGCATCACATAATCAATTGCTCCTCAGCAGAGGTGCGAAAAAAGGCAATAGACATTGGGCAGACTTGAAATGACACAAGAGATCCACAGTTAACCCATATCATACTGAGGCTAAAAGCTTCAAATTTGTACACTGCCACATGCAAGCTGCATTATAGTACTTACAGATAAGGATATAGACCAATGGCTTTAGTTCAAGGGTTTGTAACATAGTGAACTGAACTCAGTGTCTGATCTGTACTCACCATCACTATATTTCACAGCAATTTATACTCACTATACTGTATTTGACATTGGCTTGCCACCGGTTGTACTCTTGACATGCTGCACCCGACTGCTGGGGGGGGTAAGTTTATTGTCTATTTTATTTGATTATTATATTTTTGATTATTATAATTATGATCGTATGTCGGATTAGAATGATTTTTGTGTGTTTGGTGTTAGGATTGAATGGTGTCGTTTGATTACGTTTATAGCATTCTCCCTGATCAATCTGTTGTAGACTGCGTGAGTCTTGGAGCAGATTGATCAGTGTGTGCTCTTTAATATTTATAGTGTTCATTCTTAAGTGTATTTTGTAGATTGTTCTGGTTTTGATTCGGAATCATTTGGTTTTGTAACTATTTTTGTCAATGTTATCGATTCATTATTTTGTGTGAATGGTTACATGATTTATATAGAAAAGTGAATGTTATATTTATTTATATCAGTTATATTTATGTGGTGTTAATATGTACTTTCGATGTTTATTTATTTATGTTGATTTGTCTTTGTCAGGGTTTTGCTTAATAAACAAAAGGAACCCTTACTGCGACTTCACGCCTGTTACATCTGGTGTCAGAAGTGACTCAACCCCCATCAGTATGGAGGATCGGAAGGTGGACACAACAGCAGTCGAGGACCTCCAGCGGAAGGTGGCCGAGCTTCAGGCGCAGCTGGATGCAGACCGGGGCCAACTGTCAGCGTCATGCAGGACAGCACAGCCCAGCGCTTTCGTCCTTTCTGACCAAGCAAGGATCGCGCGCTTCTGTGACAGGCCACGTGATGCAGGCGACATCACTCTGCAAGACTGGCTGGACGACATCCATGCTGCTATCAGTTCACGCAGGATCGAGGGCACCGACAGATCAGCCTTCATTCTGGAACACCTTGGTGGCAAGGCGAGACGGGAGATCGTGGGCAGAGGTGGCATCAGCCTCTCGGGGGATAGGATCTTGTCCATCCTGGAGAAAGTTTTTGGTGATGGCGCATCACTTCCCAGATTACAGTCGCAGTTCTACTCCTATCGACAGGACAGGGAGGATCTGCTGACATGCTCACACAATCTTGCTGTTCTGGCGGACAAGATTCAAGGTGTAGAAAAAGACTCTGCTTTTTCCAAGCGGAAGGACATTATTTTGAAAGAGAGGCTTGCGGAAGCAGTTGCAGATGTCACTCTAAGGAGAGAGCTGCGACGGCTGAATGAGGAGGTCCCTACACTGACGTTCTTTGATCTCCGTGATAAAGCCGTCCAGTGGATGGGTACCCCAGCGGCACTGCGTCCACGTCTGGAAGAGAAACAAACCCATAGTGAGCTCCTGGACATCCTAAAGTCTCAGCAGCAGCAGATCGCTCAGCTCACAGCTCAGCTGGAGGGCCTTACATGCCGTCACCAAGCAGAGGGCACAGCACGGAGCCAGCCAGGGGAAGCCCGTCGATGCTACATCTGTCATGCAACAGGACACCTTCAACGGCACTGTCCACAGCGTCAGCAGAGCGGCCGAAGATGACCGTTAAACGGGAGACACCTGCCATTGTGAGCCAGATGACAGATGGACGAGGTCAATACGCTAGTGGCTCATCACGGCTGGAGAAAGCTGTTGGAGAGTGTCCAGTGGTAACTATAAACATTGGGGGGAGTGATGTAAAATGTCTTGTTGATACAGGCGCACAGGTTTCAACCTTGACTGAGACATTCTTTAGACATGTTTTTAGTGACACAACACACATTGATGATGTTTCCCCTTACCTAAAGGTTTCCGGCGCTCAAGGCCTCGAGGTGCCATTTATTGGTTATGTAGAGCTAGACATTACAGTGATGAATAGAACTTTACCCAATATGGCATTCTTAGTGGTTAGAGATCCTCAGGGTGTCATGGCCGAGAGGAAGAAGAAGGTACCCGGTGTGCTCGGTTCCAACATCTTAAGACACCTGAAGACTGTCGAGGGAGGTAGCCATCCGGACTCGACTCTATGGCAAGGTGTAAGTGCCCTGTATGAAGAGAACGCCATTTCCGTGTCAAGCGACAGTTACGTGAAACCACTGGGGAGACGGCCCGTTCTGATCCCAGCACGCAGCCTAAAAGTAATCTCATGCACAACCAAGCCAGCTGCGCCGGGTACTACGCGCGACATTCTAGTCGAGCCATCGGACAAGCTGTACCTTCCGGCCGGAATCGGAGTTGGGAGATGCCTCTCTCAACTCAGCGATAAAGGGGTCGTACCAGTTCAGGTCGCTAATGTCAGTGACAGAGATATCTACCTCAAACCCTACGTCCCTATAGCATGTGCAGCTGAAGCCGACACCCCGCACCAGTACAGCGTGACTGTAACACAGGAAGAAATCCTCATCGAGGAAGCTACAGTACTGCCATCACACGATGCACTTAGAGACATCATGTCTGAAGTATCTGACGGCGACATCACCCAAGAGCAGGGCCTGCGTCTCTCTACACTCCTCCACAGTTATGAGCATGTTTTTAGCAGAGGCGAGGATGACCTTGGCTTCTGCGATCTAATCCATCATCGTATCGTAACGGATGATGACACGGCCGTCAAGGTCCCACACCGCAGGATCCCACCCCAGTACTGGGCTGAAGTGAGGGACTATTTGCAGTCTGCTTTGAAACAGGGCATCATCCGCGAGTCATGCAGCCCTTATGCCTCACAGTGCGTTATTGCGAAAAAGAAAAATGGCAAGATCCGCTTTTGCGTTGATTATAGGGGATTGAATACTAAGACACACAAAGACGCATACCCTTTGCCCAGAATCGAGGAGGCCCTGGATGTGCTGAAAGGATCTAAATACTTCTGCAGCCTGGATCTAGCTCATGGCTTTAACCAGATTCCAGTGGCGCAAGAAGATATAGAAAAAACGGCGTTCCGGGTCGGCACTGGAGGTCTCTATGAATACACCAGAATGGCCTTCGGGCTTTGTAATGCCCCGGCCACATTCATGAGGGTAATGGACAAGATTTTTGGTGATCAGAACTTCCAGACCCTACTCATTTACGTTGACGACCTCCTGGTATTTGGGAAAAGCTTCGACGAGACGCTGGAAAGACTGGAAATGGTGCTATCAAGGCTCTCAAACTTCAACTTAAAGGCACAGCCCAACAAATGCAACCTGTTTTTCAGCCGTCTGCGTTATCTTGGTCATATGGTTACACCTGAGGGAATACTACCCGACCCAGACAAAGTCTCCGCAGTGGCAGATTGGCAGCTGCCCGCCAGTGAGAAAGACTTACGGGCTTACCTCGGGCTGACCTCATATTACCGCCGATTTATACCTGGCTTCGCTCAGATCGCAGCCCCTTTGCACGCTCTGCTGAATAAAACACCAGGCTCGGGACGCAGCAAACATCTGAGCGGATGGAATGAGCAATGTACGCAGGCATTCCAGACCATGAAGCAAAAGCTAACAACAGCCCCAGTCCTCGGCTACCCAGATTTTACTCTGCCCTACATCCTGGAGATTGACGCCAGCCTCCAAGGCCTGGGAGCTGTGTTATCACAAGAACAGACCGGAAAGCGAGTTGTCATTGGCTACGCCAGCAGGGGACTCAGGGAAAAAGAGACATCCATGAAAGGTACAGCAGCATGAAGTTGGAATTGCTTGCGCTCCGCTGGGCAGTCACGGAGAAATTCAGAGATCTTCTGCAGGGCAGCACCTTCACGGTCTATACTGATAACAATCCTCTCAGCTACATCCAGACATCCGCCAAGCTAGGTGCAGCAGAGACTCGCTGGGCCGCAGAACTGGCCAACTTTAATTTCACAGTGAAATACCGCTCTGGGCGATCTAATGGGAACGCGGACGCACTCAGCAGAAGGGAGGTCCATGTCGAGCAATTGATGGCAGAATGCGACGAGCCTCAAGCTGCAGCCACCGCCGTACCAAATGAAATTAGAACAGCCATCGTAAACCTCACTCCAGAGTTTGTTCTGCACAAAATCCAGGTCAGGTCTACGCATACTTCTGCTCCTTCCTCCCTACCAGCAGCTGACCTGCCCAGGTTGCAACAGCATGATCCCACATTGAAAAGGGTCTGGCAGCTCTACAGAATTGGTCACAAACCCACCAAACGACAAGCAGCTAGGGAAAACCCCAACGTGCGGAAAATAATCCGCTGTTGGAACCAGCTGAGGGACCGGGACGGAACCCTTTATAGGGTGGCGCAGGACAACGGTAGAGACGTACTCCAGGTCCTCCTTCCTTCATCACTGAAACCAGACGTTCTGAAAGCAGTCCACGATGACGCCGGGCACCCAGCAGCGGAGAAGACTTGCAAGCTTGCCCAGGGGAGGTGTTTTTGGCCAGGCATGATGGCTGATATCACCAGGTACACAAATGATTGTGAAAGATGTTTCTTTGCAAAGGAAGGGAGAAGAGTCCACACCACCATGGGAACGCTCACCGCCACCCATCCCCTAGAAGTCCTCGCAATGGATTTCACTCTTCTCGAACGTTCAACCAGTGGCCTGGAGAACGTGTTGGTACTGACCGATGTCTTCACGAAATTCACTCAAGCAGTCCCTTGCAAAGACCAAACAGCACAGAGTGTAGCGAAAGCCCTGGTAAACAGCTGGTTTCTCAAGTATGGCATACCCAAACGCCTGCACAGCGACCAAGGGAGGAATTTTGAGGGTGATGTCATAAAGGAACTATGCAAGCTGTATGGCATCGACAAGAGTCACACCACACCATTTCACCCAAGCGGAAATGGCCAATGTGAGCGCTTCAATAGAACCATGCACGACCGACTGCGAACACTCCCCGAAAGAGCGAAACGAAGATGGCCGGAACATTTGCCAGAGCTGGTCTTCTTCTATAATGCAACAGTTCACTCAACAACTGGATACACCCCATACTTTCTGTTCTTTGGCCGAGACCCTTACCTGCCCATCGACAGCCTTCTTGGAATTCCTGGTGATGGAGTTTTGACGGATTCTCCCGTTAGGGTTGATGACTGGCTCGCGGAGCACCAGAAGCGTCTCCAGCAAGCCCACAAACTGGCACAGCAGCTGACGGATAGAGAGGTCTCAAGGCGACAGGAAGCTGCGGCCTTAAGGGTTAATGATGACGGCATTGCAGAGGGGACGACTGTTTACGCTCGCAATCGTCAGGTCAGAGGTCGAAACAAGATCCAAGACGCGTGGAATAGTGAACCGTACACAGTTTTCCGGAGGCCAGATTCACAAGGAAACACTTACATGGTGCACTCTGCGGACGGTGGCGGATCTGTTAGGACACTACATCGTACCGAACTACTCGTACCGCGATCGCCAGTGCAGCAAAGACCTCAGCCAACAGCCTCTTCTCTATCACCATCGTCAACGAGCGACACTGGTGACGACAGTCCGGAGTCCCCATCAAGGCCAGACTCTGTGCGTGACCATCAGATTCTCACCACAAACGGTGACAGCGACAACAACCAGAGCTGTGATACCACTGCTGGTGACATGAGACAACAGGTCAGAGATGGAGCTTCACCCTCAGGACGTGACCCCGGCAATGCTCAAGCAGGGGAGCGTAGCATTCCCCGGAGATCGACACGCCACAACAAGGCAACCCTCACCATCTCCCCCTTACAGCCATCCAGCAAGAAATGGGACTGTTTGAGAAACTGTTGACGACGCAAACTCTCCTGATGAAGATTCTCCTAGAAAGAGGCGTGGCAGGATATTTAGATGTTGTCGAGGACGCCAACTGTTAGCAGGGGAGTCTGTAACATAGTGAACTGAACTCAGTGTCTGATCTGTACTCACCATCACCATATTTCACAGCAATCTATACTCACTATACTGTATTTGACATTGGCTTGCCACCGGTTGTACTCTTGACATGCTGCACCCGACTGCTGGTGGGGTAAGTTTATTGTCTATTTTATTTGATTATTATATTTTTGATTATAATAATTATGATCGTATGTATGTCGGATTAGAATGATTTTTGTGTGTTTGGTGTTAGGATTGAATGGTGTTGTTTGATTACGTTTATAGCATTCTCCCTGATCAATCTGTTGTAGACTGCGTGAGTCTTGGAGCAGATTGATCAGTGTGTGCTCTTTAATATATTTATAGTGTTCATTCTTAAGTGTATTTTGTAGATTGTTCTGGTTTTGATTCGGAATTATTTGGTTTTGTAACTATTTTTGTCAATGTTATCGATTCATTATTTTGTGTGAATGGTTACATGATTTATATAGAAAAGTGAATGTTATATTTATTTATATCAGTTATATTTATGTGGTGTTAATATGTACTTTCGATGTTTATTTATTTATGTTGATTTGTCTTTGTCAGGGTTTTGCTTAATAAACAAAAGGAACCCTTACTGCGACTTCACGCCTGTTACAGGTTGGTGCCAGAATAGCTTGGAGCCTAGAGGCGCCAAGCTATTCTGGCACTATCCCTCGAACTATTTTAGTCAAACTTATTTCACAAACTGGTGTATTCCGAATGATAAGGGTTAACCAGACCAATATTGTCATGAAATCAAGAGGAACTTTGAGAAGGGCTTCCGATGGGTGGGAGAAAGGCAGAAGGGGGGGGGGGGGGGGGGGGGGAGGAGGGGGGTGGTGAGGGAGGGGAGGGGGTGGTGGAAGGGGGGGGAGGGGGTGTGGGGGAGGGGGTTGAGGGTGGAGGGAGTGGGGGGGAAGGGGGGGGAGTGCGTATGGACCTTTCTGAGTGCACAGATCCCATCCTGACAGAACCGAACTTAACAGAGTGGTTTCAATTAGTATGTGTACTGTACAAAAGTTATGTCACTGACAAAAAAGTAAACTTAATAGTACAACAAATTATGTTATTGACAAGAGGAAAACATTTCATTGTGATGTTTTCCTCTTTGTCTGGATTTTTAAATCTGAAATACACACTCTGAAATTTTCAAAATGTGAGGACCTCATCAATTGCTTGAGAGTACTTGTCCACAACAGATAAACCAAAAAAATCAACCAGCAAATTTGTAGTTAACAAAAGTTTTGGTTCACAAACCACTGTTAGAACATGCCATTGATGATACAAACAACAAACTAAGAACTCAAACACATAACTCATTCAGCCCGACGCACGTATTTCCCAAATTTTGGAAGCGTCATCTAACAAGTATGCACCTGTTGCAGGAAATGGATCGACCATGATAATTGGTTTGGTATGGTATGGTATGGTATGGTATGGTATGGTATGGTATGGTATGGTAGGGTATGGTATGGTGTCTCCAAGGCGCACATATCCATCTAATTAAAGATGCTCAAGGCGCTGCCATAGGGTCGTGCCAGATTAGCTTGGCGCCGACAGATGCCAAGCTAATCTGGCACTATCCTTGAATTATCAAGGTCGACCCATCTCCTGCTGTAGTGTGTCAGGGCTGAATGGGTTAAATTTAAAATAATACTACACATGCACCTGCACACTGAGACAAAATCGCTGCCTCACAAACTCGTACCTCTGGCAAGCTGAGGGTACTCTTCTTAAGGGGCATCAGCAACTGACTTTTCTCAAATGCCACTCGGATTGTTTCGGCCACATCACCCTAATGGACAAAGAAACACAAAGCAAATGTAACAGTTCATATGTAGGTAACACTGATAATATCAACCAATTTAACCCCAAAGCCCCACAGCAGGAGATGGATTGACTATGATAATTCAAGGATAGTGCCTGTTACGTTTGTGGTTGTGTTATTCTTTTTAGGGCATGTGTGTGTTGATCATGGGAAAGATCCAGTTAAGTTATTTTAGATAAGAATCACGTACCTTTTTAGTATAATTTGTTTTCTTTTGCATGGAGAAGTGTGATCGATTTTTGTTGCACATTGTTGTGAAGTACGACCTAGATTAAGCCGGAAGATTCTGGAAAAGGCGTGATTGTTCTAGTGACCTCAAATATGACATCAAAGTTTTGTAGTACACATGTTGGCTACATTTCACATTTACGAAATGCGCCTAGATGTTAGTGGAAGATTGTAGACAGATATAAAGTGTTCTTTTTAATGACTATTAATGAGTTTTGGTTACATTTTCTTTTCTGATTGGTCGAGTTGTGTAATTTGCAAGATTGTTCTGGAAATCTGTAATAGTATAAAAGAAGGTGTTAGGAAATATGTGCGTGCATTGTATTGGAGACACAGTGTATCAAAACTGCGGACACATTGTACAAGACAGTGTATCAAAGTGGGGATGCATTTGTGAGAGATAGTGCATCGCGAGAATAAAGCACTGTTGGAACTGTTACTCCAATGTGGTCTACAACCTTGTGCCACGTGTGACGAGTTGCAGGTGAGTGAGGTTTCTTTACAACAACCCTACGTGAGTGTGTCTGGTGTGACTGCATCATACTACAACCATGACTACCACCTAACAGTGCCAGATTAGCTTGGCGCCTGTCGACGCCAAGCTACTCTGGCACTACCCTTGAATTATCATGGCCGATCCATCTCCTACAACTGGTATAAAGTTGTTAGATGACACCTAAATTTGGGAAATGCAGCCATGAGGTTAAATGGGTTAACTCATCCAGCCCGACATGTATTTCCCAAATTGTGGAGGCGTCATCTAACGACTATGCACCTGTTGCAGGAGATGGATCAGCCTTGATAATTCAAGGGTAGTGCCAGATTAGCTTGATGCTGGATCGACCATGATAATTCAAGAGTAGTGCCAGATTAGCTTAGCGCTGGATTGACCATAATTCATGGGTAGTGCCAGAATAGCTTGGCGCTGAATCGACCATGATAATTCTAGGGTAGCCTCGCACTGGATCGACCATGATAATTCAAGGGTACTGCCAGATTAGCTAAGCGCTGGATCAACCATAATTCAAGGGTAGTGCTAGGTTAGATTCAAGGGTAGTGCCAGAAATAGCTTGGCGCTGGATCAACCATGATAATTCAAGGGTAGTGCCAGATTAGCGTGGCGCTGGATCGACTATGATAATTCAAGGGTAGTGCCAGATTATCTTGGCGCTGGATTGACCATGATAATTCAAGGGTAGTGCCAGATTAGCTTGGCGCTGGATTGACCATGATAATTCAAGGGTAGTGCCAGATTAGCGTGGCGCTGGATCGACCATGATAATTCAAGAGTAGTGCCAGATTAGCTTGGCACTGGATCGACCATAATGCAAGGGTAGTGCCAGATTAGCTTGGTGCTGGATCGACCATGATAATTCAAGGGTAGTGCCAGATTAGCCTGGCGTTGGATTGACCATGATAATTCAAGGGTAGTGCCAGATTAGCTTGGCTCCTGTTGGCGCCAAGCTAATCTGGAACTACCCTTGAATTATCATGGTCGACCCATCTCCTGCTGTAGAGGGTCAGGGCTGAATGGGTTAAAGTTCATTACATAAAGGGTGCTTGGTGCTCTTCTTTTCACTTTTACCGTAAGCGCATACATATATTTCAGCTGTGAACCTGCTAACATGCATGTGCTACTGTTAATCAGTCAAGTACATGTGGCTGTGCATGTGCCAACCAAGCCTGGAGTCGAACAGAGGACTTTTGCTTACTGTGTGTTTTTTCTTCAAGTATGTAAGTGTAGCACCACCAACACAAACGGCACGAACACAGACTGACTTTATGGCTTCCAGATATCACTATACAAATGGCATAAACCAGTGCTTTCATCAAGAATACCAATACTGAAAATGATGAATCCTGTGCATTGTAAAATGTAATGAAAAATATGGCAAAATCTCACCTGGTCTAGATCATCCACCATCTCCTGAAGGTCTGTGCCAAAAATCTGAAATATAAACAAGTAGCTGTGAAAATAATGACTCTTTTTACCAGACTGAATCAGATACAATAGTGAGATGAATTCACCATGCTTAAATAAAATCAAAGTTACCTGAGTCAGAACTGCCCATGTGCAAAACCACAGGAAAATAGCAGGGGTACAAAGGCTTACTAAGGCCTCTAAGAATACTGCAACTATTTGGGAACTGTGTAGTTCAGCAAAATAAACAAATCAAATGAGACTTAACACATTCAGGAAAAAAACAATTCCAAACTTCTTACTCCTTGGAAGAAACTTTTCTCCCTCAATCAGAAACAAAACATATTCAAGATGTGCTGTGCCCAGAAACACAGTTTTTACGCTGCTTATCGGAATGCTGAACTTTCCAATGTGTTTTTGTTTTTTCCTGATAAAACCACAGATCTGTATGATGAAAAATTAATTTTTCTCTAAAATGTATTTTTTCGAAAAATACTTACCGATGCCATTACTACAAGGAACAACCTATAGCTAGCGTAATTTTAGCCCAAAAACTTACGATGTGTACCTTTAGGGCCAGGGGAGGCCACCAGGGCTGCCGTGACCTGGTACCCGGGTAGCCTCCCTTCCCACCCGTTACGGGTAACTGCAAGAGCAGCCAAGCCAAACCAGTTCTTTCGTTTAGCTGGCGAGCGGCAAGCGGGGCAGGTGGGAGGGCCATCCGAGTAATGGCATCGGTAAGTATTTTTCGAAAAAATACATTTTAGAGAAAAATTAATTTGTTTCTTCAAAAACATTACCGATGCCATTACTACAAGGAGAATAGCGAAGAGGAGGAGGGTGCCGCGTAACCCAGTGACTGACTGAGCTAGCAAGCCCCGTCCTCCCCGGCGCAGGCTCCCGGTAATTTTAGCTAAAGGATTACCAACGGCACCGAAGGTGCCAGGAGGGAGTGTTGCGCCGCCGCGATGTCCCCCACCAGGGCCAGGTTATCTCGCTGGCCAGCCAGGTACGGAGGTAGAACCGGTTGAAGGTCGACTCGGTCCGCCAGCCTACAGCAGCCAGACTGTCTCGGACAGCGCAGTTGCGGTCGAATGCGATGCTAGCAGCCATGGCTCTGACCTCGTGGGCCCAGATGTGTAGCCGCTGGGCAGCAACGGGGCAGAGGTCCTGGTAGGCGGAGCACATCACCCATCTAGCCAGGAAGATCGTCTGGGCTGAGATGTCTTGTCTACCTGGGGACAGAGGTCCTGGTAGGCGGAGCGCGTCACCCATCTAGCCAGGAAGATCGTCTGGGCTGAGATGTCTTGTCTACCTGGGGACAGAGGTCCTGGTAGGCGGAGCGCGTCACCCATCTAGCCAGGAAGATCGTCTGGGCTGAGATGTCTTGTCTACCTGGGGACAGAGGTCCTGGTAGGCGGAGCACATCACCCATCTAGCCAGGAAGATCGTCTGGGCTGAGATGTCTTGTCTACCTGGGGACAGAGGTCCTGGTAGGCGGAGCGCGTCACCCATCTAGCCAGGAAGATCGTCTGGGCTGAGATGTCTTGTCTACCTGGGGACAGAGGTCCTGGTAGGCGGAGCGTATCACCCATCTTAGCCAGGAAGATCGTCTGGGCTGAGATGTCTTGTCTACCTGGGGACAGAGGTCCTGGTAGGCGGAGCGTATCACCCATCTTAGCCAGGAAGATCGTCTGGGCTGAGATGTCTTGTCTACCTGGGGACAGAGGTCCTGGTAGGCGGAGCGCGTCACCCATCTTAGCCAGGAAGATCGTCTGGGCTGAGATGTCTTGTCTACCTGGGGACAGAGGTCCTGGTAGGCGGAGCGTATCACCCATCTAGCCAGGAAGATCGTCTGGGCTGAGATGTCTTGTCTACCTGGGGACAGAGGTCCTGGTAGGCGGAGCGCATCACCCATCTTAGCCAGGAAGATCGTCTGGGCTGAGATGTCTTGTCTACCTGGGGACAGAGAGAAAAAGAGGCGAGTGCATCCCTGGCGGAGCGGCTTGGTACGGCGTAGGTACACGCGTAAGGCTCTCAACAGGTCCTGTTGTCTGACTTCCTTGTAGGAGTAGATCGGCGTCAGCGATCGTACAGTGATCACCTGTGGGGCTGACAACAGGGACTGGTTCTGGGCCAAGAAGGCCGGGTCCGTTAGTAGCTGCACGGGGTCATCCGACCTGCACTACAGGCAGGCGGGGGCGCGGAAGGCGCGGGCAGCGCACTCACTCTGGAGGCTGTGGCTACGGTGAGCAGAAGCAAGTCTTCGTGTAGCGTCGGGCAGGCTTGCTGGGGGAAGCAGCTCGCAACGCTAGCGTTCATCCAGGTGAGTACCCAAGGTAAGTCCCAGCGTGGGATCAGGTAGCGGAGGGCAGGTCGCTGTGTGGCGAAGTGGGCCAAAGGTCAGCGAGGTCCTTACACTGCCGGGGTCCGCTCGGCCCGGGTGCCGGTAAGCATCGGCGATCATAGTGAGGTAGCCCCTGAAGTGATCGGTGCCAAGAGCTGTTCGGCGAAGAGCCAGGAAGAACTCAGCCAGTGTTGGGGAAGTCAGATCGGTAGGGGAGAGGCGACGGAGGTCGCACCAGGCTCCAAGTACTCCCTACTTTCCCTCGTAGACACGCAGGGTCGAGGGTCTGCTGCCCGAAGCGATAGCTGTCACTGCCCAACTCAAGAACTCTAGTGGCGAGGGCTTGCCGTCCAAACTCCAAGCGTGTAGCAGGAGTCTCTAAGAGCACGGATGGTAGAGCGCCTGGCGCGGTAGCTTGACCATCGTGAGCGGCTGAGAAGGCGCGGGCGGTGAGACCGACAAGTGGAGCGTACGTGCAAAGGAGGGTGGAGCACGTGGTCGACGGCGCGAAGGGGAGGGGAGCGGGGAAGGTGGGGAAAGGGTGCCGGGGAAGGAGAGGGGGGAAGACAAGGCCGGAGGACGAGCAGCACGGACGACCAAGGACATCGACCGGAGGGGGCGACTTGTAAGAAGAACCAGCGAGACGTCCGCGAAGCTGAAGCGGGGAGCGAAGGGGAGGCGAGAACCGAAGACGCCGGGCTGCGGGTCCGGTGTAGGACGCCGAAGTCCGAGGGGGCGTACGCAGGCGAGGGGCGAGGAGCTGAGTCCAGGCGGTCGAGGGTCGTACGCAGAAGCCGAGGCTTCTCTTGTCTCTTATCTATCTTCTTCCGGCGTCGGAGAGAAGCGGCGTTCAGTTCTGCCAGAGGACTTGTGAGGCCTGGGTTCCGCAAGGCGGGGCGAGCTAGCTCGCTGCGGACCTGGCTCGAGTGAGCCGGTGCGCAAGGGGGGAGAAAGGCGTCCCCCAACGTAGAGTGTTGGGGTTTGTTTTCCGCAGAGCGGGGCGAGCAGACTCGCTGCGGACCAGACTCGAGCGAGTGGGTGCGCAAGGGTGGAGCCTTTGTGTGCCGTCCCCCAACGGCAGCGAAGTGCGTTTTTGCTGGATCCGGGGCCGAAGCATGCTTGTGGCTGCGGGCGGTGCGGCGACTGTCACGCCGTAGGCTCCGCAGCTGGGTGTCCAAAGGTCCTCTACCCAGAGCGCAGACATCACGGGAGTGGCTCTAAGCACAACCAGCGCAGGGGAGGTAGACCGCATGCTTGTCACTCGGCTACTGCAAGTCGCCACATCGTGTGCAGGTGCGGACTTGACCACTGCAACATAGAGTGAAACAACGAAGCGACTGGTCGCAGCAGAAGGCCACGTTTCTCAAAACGAAAACCGCGCACCACTTTTCACCTTTCCCCACCATCCTGTCCTGAGCAATATCGCTTTCTTAATAACAAGCAACGATATAGTAAAAGATGCCGGCGCACGCTGTCAGAGGCACAGCGCTGGCAAAACATCGAGACCTTACCTGGACATCTCGCAAGGGGCAGGGGAAGGTAGCACCTGTAGTCGAAGAAGAAGAAGAAGAAGCGCCCACGCGGCAGAGGCCCAGAAGCATCCAGGAAGAGGAAGGCTGGGTCCTCGACGAAGGTCCTGGCCGTCCAACCGGCGAACTTGACCGGCAAAGCCGAAGCACACCGGACGCCAGGTCGAAGGCTCCGAGAAGCACCGCACAAGCCGAAGTCTCTCAATGCCGGAACCGGTGCAGGACAGCACTCCCACAAGGGACGAAGGCCGGCCCCACGGCCCGGGGACCTATCTTCCGGCAGCGACGCAAGAAGCACCAGTGACACTTATTCACTTCCTAAAAGTCACAGAAGGCGACGTGCAGGCCGGGAATGAAGTCACGCTAACGAAAGTCCAAGGGCTCCAAGAACCATACACAGCCGTAGGTAGCACAGTAGAGGTCTAAAAACACGACCCTAAGCTACAACACGGGCAGAAAAGTTCCAAGGCAAGGCGACAGCACAGGCCAGGAACAAAGTCCCCTGTCGAAGGTCCAAGTACTCTTGAACCATACACAGCCGTCGGTACACACAAGGCCAGAAGTTCCAAGGCAAGGCGAAAGCACAGGCCGGGAACGAAGTCCATTGTCGAAAGTCCAAGTACTCTTGAACCATACACAGCCGTCGGTACACACAAGGCCAGAAAGTTCCAAGGCAAGGCGAAAGCACAGGCCAGGAACAAATTCCACTGACGAAGATATTCAAGTACAGCTTGAACCATACACAGCTGTAGAAGCACAGTAGAGGGCTAAGCGAACACGTCTATACGCTGCAAGCTAAAGGAAAGAACTGGTTTGGCTTGACTGCTCGGGCAGTTACCCGTAATGGGTGGGAAGGGAGGCTACCCGGGTACCAGGTCACGGCACCCCTAGTGGCCTCCCCTGGCCTAAAAGGTACACATCGTAAGTTTTTGGGCTAAAATTACGCTAGCTATAGGTTGTTCCTTGTTGCTCAAAAACAGGCTCTACTGAAGATAGTCTACACACACACTGACCTGACTGTACAGCTTGACGAGTTGCTTGTTGTTCAGGTTGTACACTGTCTTCACAACGCCGGGCAACAGCAGCTTCAGCAGCAGGAACAGGTCCCCTTGGAACCCAGCTGTGTGACAAATCACATTTTGTGAACCCTTCGGCTGTTGTTAGCGCTCTTTGTCGTGATGATTCCTACAGGAATCACCGCAACAAGAACGCTACCAACGGCCAAAACATGATTTCAGCAGAAGATCAATCCGTACAATTGTCTGAACTAGAATAAACCCACTGCTGAAACTCCCGAGCAGAAAACAGGTCATGATGGAATGTCAACACAACACCTGAAGACACCACAGCAGGGAAGGAAAGATCACCTGTGACAATTCATAACAGGGATGGATCATTAATCTGGTGATATCCGCAAAAACCAAGTGTCTGTGGCTCCTAAGTCGATATCCATGCAATGAGCAATAAGTCATCTGGCTGATGTCAGCTTTAGCTGGACTGCCCACAACGGACTTTACAAGCCAAGATTTAAGCTGACAATTACATCATAAGGCTGATTTTTAAAAGAAACTGCTTATTGTCTTATGAAGGCTACATTACAGATTAGGAGATAGATCCACCATTTTAGTTCAAGGGTGGTACCAATAACTTGGCGCCTCAGGCACCAGGCTATTCTGGCACCACCCTTGAACTATCGTAGTCAAATTTATTTCAAGCAATAGTGTATCAAGATGAAACGGGTTCAGTTCCACATAGATGTGCAAGCCAATAACGTAATCTGGTTTTTATGGTTCCCATGTACAGTGGAGTCCAGTTAGCACGAACTCGCTTTACACGAATTTCCGGTTAACACAAACCGTTTTTGCATTCCCGGACGACAGCTTTCTTATTCTGTGTTAAAATTTCACTAATAACACGAAATGCTTAACACAAAATTTCGCTTTACACAAAGCTGGTTTCGGTTCCCAACCAGGGCAATTTCACTATTATTCACCTGTTTAACACGAACACAGATTCCATTCACCAAAAACCAATTCACGTGTTGCTCTCATGCTGTACAGTCTGTGTAGTACACGTGACAGATCAGAGCGAACTCTAGTCTGTGATTGGCTGAATAGCCTTCAGCTGTTGTAATCCATCTTCTCATTGGCTAGCGTTTCTGAATTCTATTCATGTTGCATCATTCGTGTACCAACACAACCCTTTTACTGATGCGGGATTGTACTTCAGCCTGTGTTGCTTTTACCTGATGAATTGTAACTTACTATGGACTTTACCTGATGGATTTTACATTAAATATGCGAGCTGAACACGTTTCCTTGTGTTTTCCTAGCGAGCTGAAAGTATGCATATAAAGTATGATAATGTGCACTTTTAACCTCGTACTCATTCAAGCACACATCTCTTACACACTTTCTCCTTGAGGGCCGTGATCAATTTTGAGGCCATATTGGTTAACACGAAATGCGTTTAACACTAAGTGATTTTCCGTGTCCCCAGAAATTTGTGTTAAGCGGACTCCACTGTATGGCTATATGAGGCAAACCTGTATACATACAAAAAGCAGTGAGTTTCAATGTAACACATACTGCCGCTATGCCCCCTGGTGATGTAGTTGTGGACCAGCTGCGTTTTCCCCGTGTAGCTGCTTTCATCGGCGATGTCAGCACACAGACGGCGAAACTGACGGAAAGAATTATCCGTCTCCAAGTTCGGGTCATCGCTACTGCTGCCATGTTCAGCACTATGTGTTGCTTCTGGAACTGAAGTAAAATTTCGCTTTTTTATGTAAGCAGCAGAACGTGCTTTAAGAGAGCAGCAGCCATCTTTAAGAGAGATCACCTGTCATCAAAGACCATCATTTAGGTGGCTGTCGCCACCTAAATGATGGTCTTTGATGACAGGTGACACTGTTTGCCTTTAAAACTTCCCTTGAGAGAGGACCTGTCTTTTAAGACCACTTCATTTCTTGCAAGACAAAGGTGGCTGCTGAAAAAAGCAAAACAGGTTCTACTGTATCAAAATGTGCCATTCAAATTCTGATTCCCTCAAAAACAAGAACGGCAGAGCTCTCATGGCTCATGCGCATGACTGATCTGCATCATTTATCTGCCTTCCTGTGATTCTGACCTTCTGTGACCTGGACCTTTCTGACAGATCACTCACATGAGCAGGTGTTTAAATGTCCAATGGCAGCAGTACCTGCAAAATACTATGTCTTGTCAACATAAGTGCATTTTACATGCAGTTGTTAACCTCTCTTGACCCTGACGAGAGGTCTGCCAAATTAGCAGAAATAGGAAGGTCTTGACATCAACTAGCCGTTTGCCATGTTTGATTGAAATGATTGCAAAAGTGCCAATCATTACTTACATTCTATCAAAATTTAGAAATTTTTCCCCGACCTCTTGAGGCCCTTGGCCTTTCAACGGGGTTGCCCAATTTAGTATGCACAGGCAGACCTTATTATCAGGTATCTGTATACCAAGTTTGACTTTGAAGTTGAAAATAGTAGAGAAATTTTTTGTTTAAAAATAAAAATGAATTTTTCATTAAAATGAATTTTTTTGAAAAATACTTACCGATGGTATTACTCGAAGGACCCTCCCACCTACCCCGCTTGCCTCAAGTGCGCTAAGGAACTAAACTGAGGGATGACGGGTATTCTCGTACCGGGTGGGAATAAGGGGAGGCTATTCAGGCCATGACCTGGTCTATGGCGCCCCACTCCTGCCAACACTCCCTTATACGGACACAACCAAATTTTGGCTAAAATTAGGCTAGCTAAGGGCTTTTCCACAATGTAATACCATCGGTAAGTATTTTTCAAAAAAATTCATTTTAATGAAAAATTCATTTGTTTTCTCAAAACACATTACCGATGGTATTACATTGTGGAATTCCGAAGAGGAGGTGGGTGCCGTTATAACGCCCCTACTGCCAACAGACCAACCCTCAGACCCGCCCTCCCGGAGCAAACTCCCGATAATTTTAGTTAAGATACCTGCGGCGCCTAGGGCGCCGGGAGGGAGTGTTGCTCTGTAGTGATGTCTCCCACCAGCGAGAGGTTCTGCCGCTGGGTGGAGAGGTCCCTCAGGTAGAAGCGGGCGAAAGTGGTCTCCGCTCGCCATCTCACAGCCGCCACAAAGTCCTTGACTGCACCGGTGCTGGCGAGGCGGGACTTGCGGCCATGCTTCCGACCTCGTGCGCCTTGATGTTCAACACGTGGCTGCATCAGGTCGAGGTCCTGGAAGGCCGGGCGGATCACTCCCCGGAACCAGGAGGAGCAGGTCTGGGCTGAGATGTCACGTCTACCTGGGGACAAAGGGAGAAACAGGTGTGTGCGTCCTCTGCGCAAGCTAGGTCCGGCGCAAGCACACACGTAAGGTTCTCGCCGGTTCCTATTGTCTGGTCTACCGAGTGGAGTCTGACACTCGTAAGGGCGGAAAGTCATCAACACTATGATAGCCAAGGCGACCACGACTTGGCCCCGAAGGCTGGTAACGTTAGCAGTTGCACGGCGCCTTCCGTCCGTAACTGACAGCAACCTGTGTGTGACAACAGCTCGTACGTTTACTGACCCTGGGAGAGGTGGCTAGGCCACACGTAAGGTTCTCACCGGGTTCATAAGTCTGTTCTCCCGGGTGGAGTCCGTACACGCGCCGGGCGAAACATCTGTCGCCGTCAGGGAGGCCGCGTCTTGTCCAGGAAGATGTTTCCGGTAGCAGTAGCATGAAGCCGGTTGTCTGGCACTGCCAGCACTCTGGGTGTGTGGGCAGCGCGCGTAGTGTACTGATCCTGGAGGTTGAGTCAAGAAACGCCAGGAAGCACTTCTTCCGAGATACATCCGTCAAGCGCGTCATGTGCAGGGTTCCAAAGACGGGGTTGAGACCACGCAAGCTCCCATGGTAGATCACTCTTGGCCCACGCAAAGCAGTGCTGGGCATCCAGACCGAAGAGAGCCTCCGAATTGCGAGGTCTTGCAGCTACCCGGGTCTGATGAGCGTAATCGCCTGTAGGTGTCGGCGATCATTGTGAAATAGTCCCGAACGGTAACAGGAGACCGTCCCTGGGCGTTGAATAGCCAGAGAAAGCACTCCGTCAGCTGGGGCTTCGCCAAGTCCGGAGGGAAGGAAGGCTGTCGTTAGTCCCATCACCCAGCGCTCGTTGTCTTCCCTCGCAACTCGTAAGGTTGAGGGTCTGCGGGTTGTCTCGGTAGCATCCATGGCCGCCCTAGGGAAGCCACTGTGGTAGAGGGCTTGCAGCACAAACTCCGGGTGTGTCGGAGGAGTACAGGGCCCGTCTGTTATGGCGGCTGTTCCGGTGGCTAAAGCATCGTGCGAGTAGTGGAGAGCTGCAGAGGGGGGCATGTGGTAACGAGCTGACCCCGACTGGTGAAGAGACAAGCGCCCCAAGCCAGGAAAACGCCCACCTACCTCCGCAAACCTGCAACAAAGGGAATGTCGGACAACCAAGCGTATAACTCAGCATTCAAAATCGATGGCGAGCAGTGAAGTTAAATATCAGGCCACAGCAACGCCTCCCCGCGCCACAGGCCTCAAGCGCACTAGCCTCTCCCATATGTACGCCCTCCTTCTCCAAGCAGAAGAGGTGTCAGGCTGAACGGCGATCCCCTAGCATGTCATCAGTCCTAAGCGAACTGAAGAAGGTACTGATAGTCGCTGCTAGTCTGCCCTGCTCCTGTCCTACTGGGAGTCCCACTCGAACAGGACGACCACGCACTCCATCCTCGACGGAATCCATGCGAAGAACCACGTAGTACCTGTTCCGTAGCGTAGGCAGCCTAGTCGACGGCGAAGAGGGCAGGATCCCAGCCTACCGCCCAGCTTGCCAACTGGTTACGAGTTCGAACCTCGAGTTGTCCCAAAGTCCTGGAGACGCACCGCTGCTCTCAGGTCTTAGTCTAGCATCTGCCAAGATGACGAGGCACTTGTGTCGAGTCGATAGGACGAAGATCGTGCGCCAAATCCACCGTCTAGTGTACGAGAAGAGTCGACCATACTGCCGCGGAACTGAGCGCAACCACCTCTCAGGAAACTAATTCCTGCCATGCTGTCGTCACGTCTAACTCCCGGTACTTGCGCCCCCGGCCGCAGGATCCCCAGTGCCGAGCGGGTAACTTCACAAGGAGCTAACGAGGGCAAGTCCAAGGCCATCCGCTCCGGTCAGGCGCCGCAGCATGCCGGAACTCCAAGACGTCTCCACCCAGGCTAACGAACGCTTCCGCTAGGTCCCGAAGCTGTCATCTTAGAAGAAGAAGACCGTAGTGCTTGGTTGCCGCTGACCACGGCCAGGCCAATGCGAAGTGGAGGGTAGCACCCCGTCGGGAGAAGGATGCGACGAGCCGAGAACTCGTCTCAGCAGGAGCTTAATCTGAACTGTGCGTTACCCCCGATGTAGACCGAAGTCGGCCCCTGCAGTGAGGTCGGAAGGACCAGTCCTCAACCCGCGCTGCCCTCTATGAAGGTAGACTGCTACTTGGTAGTCATCCATCGCAGGCCTGGAGTATGTTGCCACAGACGTTCCCGGGACTGTGCCGTCGGCGTCACAAACGTCGCCTCCGTCCCTCGGATTTAAGCCACAAAATCCGGTGCAGCAGAAGAACTGCGCCTCCGCAGAAGAGTGGTCCCTGTCAAAACCGTCTGACGGTCTGCAATGACCGCGCGCCTGTCCTGCATCAGCGTTCCCGGAAGACTGCTACATCCAGCGGTGTGAGCCGCGTGCCTCGGCTGTGCCAGAGTCCTTGTTAGCCTCCTTGTCGGTCTGCCAGGGGGGCCAAGGAAGTTCTCCATCGCGCGGTGCCCTACGTGGCCAACTCTTCAACTCGGTCGGCCGCGAGAAGCGTGCAGGACGGTATCACGAATCATCAGATCGAAGTCTGTAACCGCAGCGAAGCGTTGGCAGCGGAAAGTAGGATCACAAGTTGAAGCCACCAGTGCCTCCCCGGCGCCCTGAGGCGGAGACAGAAGCCCGCGACAAGAATCCGGCACCCGAACGGATGAGGAAGGGACTTGAAAAGCTTGGACGCGAAGAGGGGACCTGCTTCGTCCAAAGCCCGAGGAGACTCCCTCCTTTATCTCCACGCAGAAGTCGGCGAATCCAAGATCTCTCGGAACTGCGAGCGTAGCGACGTGGAGTAGCTATCATCGCCCAGCCATGGCGAACGACATCCTCTGGAATCAAGCGGAAAAGTCGTCTGTCCCGCAAGCAGGAGAAGGGATGTCTAACTGCTCCGAAGTCCGGGGAACCCCGGGCGGCGGCGATCCAACGAAGGTGGACCCAGCACTTGGAAGGAACAGTTTAGCCTCAGAGGGCCGGTCCCACGAACTCGAACGGCGACGAAGATACTTCTGAGCACCTGTCTTCCCAATGCGTAGCGACCCAACGGAACTGGGACGTCGTCTCCTGTTCCTCCCGTACCCCTGGTCTCTGTGTAGCGAGCACATGTTTCCGAAGTCAGGCGAACTGAAGATTGTGACCTATAGCCGGGACCAGAATCCCATCATGAGGTCGTCTCTCTGCACTGCCTCTAGAGCGGGCTCTCGTCTGCACGGTCGGGGCGAGGCGTGGCCCAACATCACTGAGCCGGGATCTTGTCGTGCGAAGTGCAGCGGTCCTGTAGCACTTGCGGAAGTCGCAAGCCGAAGCAAGAGCCGGTGTAACCCGCGACGGGAGATGGCGCCAAAGCGTGTATAGCCCGGGCGAGGGCGCCCAAAATAATCATAAAAATAATTAATTAATCAATGCTTATTGAAAGAGTTTTATTTGATTGTAATTGCCCTGTCAGGGATAAATCAAGTAATTTGAATTAAATTGAACTATGAGAGTCAGAATACCACTCTGTGTCTCATCTCCATTTTCTCAAACTGAAGTAATCGGAACAGTGGTTCCAGGATTATAGCCTTTAAGGATAAGAGGTGTTGCGCCCCAGCCGCCTGGCGAAACCGCTGCGCAGCTGGAAATGCAACATAATAACAGCTGTGGCAAAGGGTTAAAACGCCTAGCTTGAAAGAAAGGCACTAGGTGCCATAAAACGACAACAAACGAACCCCAATCTTGCACACTACAGCGCAAAATATGCTCTCACAACACAGTCGTCACTGACCTGAGGCCGAGCTGTCGTCTCTAGGGGCAGTACCCGTCGTCAGTGGGTCTGGGCATGCCTCTCCGTCACGGTAAGGGGAACCTTAGGAGGGCCCTCCGCGTTAGTATGTGACTGTAGCTAACTGGCCCGTGACGTCATTGTCCCGGAGTGGACGAGTCTCGTGGCTCACCGTGCGACTCCCAGCACGTGGCCGCTTCTGCATGTCATGCGTCGTCTCTCCGGGTTGCATCTTGATTGTGGGCTGGGTCTACTGAACTAACACAGTGGAAGAGATCGGAATGCCTCCACTAACCTGTGATCTAAACGAGGATCGAGCCCTGGCATCTGGTTCGTCCGTCCGTCGTGTCTTCACTCTGGGCTGTCGGAGGGTGGTAGAGTGGTCATCTCTCGAGGCTGTGTCCCGGTGTAAACGAGTCTCGTGTGTCACCGCGTGACTACTTGTATGTGGTCGTTCCCGCCTGTCATATCTGCGATCCGCCATGTGCGTCTGGACTGGTAGCGTCATAGATTCGGTTGCCGACGCCAGTCCGGGGGAAGGATCATTGTTGTCTGCCTCCTCCAGAGGCGTACAGACTGTAATCCCTTCCGCTGACAAGGGTTCAGGATCAGGTCTCCTGGTCGCCACGGTAAGGGTAACCTTAGTAGGGCCCTCCGCGATAGTATGCGACTTGCCAGCTTTACTTGGTCGGGACGCCTTAGCCACTGGTCCCGGCTTGGTTCCCGTCTTGGTACTCTGCACCGGGTCTGTCAGTCGTTCCCTGACAGGAGTCGGTCGCTCTCGGCGGTAAAAGCCCCACAGCTGCGACCATCTTACTTCCAGCCATGGGGCGCACACAACACACGTATGGGTCGAACCAGAACAGGGTAGGCAGACTGCATGCACGTCTGATGACCACTGAAAGTCGCCACACAACATGCAGGTACGAACCTGGTATCTGTAACAAGAGGGTACAATGAAGAACGAGCGAGCGTGGCCTCCGAGGTCACGCCAAAATAAAATCGCGCGCGATGAAAAAAAACGAACCTTATCGAATTCGAAAGAGTACAGAGCGTGCCCACGCACGGCGCTCCTTCCCCCCCTAGAGCGCCGGTCGAGGGCATTCACCGAGATATTACCTGGCCACGGAGGCAAAAGGTAGCAAACCCACGTGTCTCCACCGAAGTGGAACCACTGTCAGCCGGTTGTAGCAACTCGTAGCCAGTCACGACCGGGCAGGCTCCGAAGTCTCGTCACAGCGGCAGGTCGAGTGAGCTCGAAATCCCAACCGCCAAAACCCCCGTCGGCAAGGTGAAACCCCAAGTCGACGAAAGAGAACAGGCACAGCAGAGAGCACAAGCAGTCCCAAAACGCTCAAGCTTCACAGTTCACAATGGTCCAAAGTTCTAAAGTCCAAGCTCACAGTAACCAAGGTCAGAACCGACCTGTCCAAGTTCAAAAAACGCAGAGCACGAACAGACACAACCTTCCTAGTGCTAGCTAAGAACTAAACTGAGGGATGACGGGTATTCTCGTACCGGGTGGGAATAAGGGGAGGCTATTCAGGCCATGACCTGGTCTATGGCGCCCCACTCCTGCCAACACTCCCTTATACGGACAAAACCAAATTTTGGCTAAAATTAGGCTAGCTAAGGGCTTTTCCACAATGTAATACCATCGGTAATGTGTTTTGAGAAAACAAAGCGATTTCTGACCTATGTGACATTGACCTAAGTTCAGTGAGATCACTCAAATTGATGTGCTTAGAAAAGTTTTGCAACAAAGTATCCTTGAGCCAAGTTTTGAGTGCGCGGTGTTGAGAAGTCTCCAAGAAATTGCCGATGGTAAAGTTTACCATGGACGATAGACAGAGAAGAAGTGATGGACAGATGACAGATAGCCAAACACACAGACTCACTTTTGCTGTGACTGTGAGCCAAAAGGGTTTCACTAAATCAATATTAACCCTTTTAGCCCCTTTAGGTGCATTTCACAAATTTTGGAAGTGTTACTTGACGACTATGTACCAGATAAGGAGTTGGATTGACCATGATAATTCAAGGGTAGTGCCAGTTTAGCTTGGCGCCTGAAGGCGCCAAGCTAATCTGGCACTACCCTTGAATTATCATGGTCAATCAATCTCAGGGCTCAGTGGGTTAAGGTCAATCCATCTTGCCCTATGGTCTGTAGGAGTTCCCACAATGACCTCCCAATGTCAAAATCAAAGTTGTGAGTTGTCTTTGGAACGCACCACCAGACCAGGATGAAGATCAACCATGACAGCTCAAGGATGGGCCTAGGACAGCTTGGCGCTTAAAGACACCAAGGTATTCTGATATATACCACCCTTGGACTATCACGGCCGATCCACATATTTTGCAGTGAATCATGACTGAAAGGGTTGTAAATGTATACCATCTGCACTGGGTTCCTTCTTGGTTTCTGTCTTGGCCTTTGTGGGTGAAAATGGTAGTTTGGCTTGGACAACGGCTTTCTTCTTTTTTGGTGTAGAGTTAATCTTGGACGCAAAATCTGGACAGAATAAAAGTATGACATTAGCTCAAACCCAAAATACAATGTACTATGTATAAAGCAATATATATACCAAACTACCTAAGTTACAAAGATTGTATACTGCCCACACACAAAAATCTTGGTTTGACAGTCAGCATCATCATACTGGTACAAACAGCAACCACCATAACTACACATCAGCATCAGTATAAAAGCACCAGTATCTCAAGAAATGACACACATATATACGTTAGATAAGCCTCTAGCCCCCAAGTGAATACCTAGTGACCAAAAGTCTTCTGGCATGGGCTTACTAAGGCCGATGTCAGCTGGAGGACTTTTGTTTCATAACTAGAGTTTGTTCTTCGCATAAATGTACATTCAGCGCCACATGAACATGAGTATGAATAACACTGCCATGTCTGACGTTATAAGCTACAACAGTACAAGGTATGTGACATGTACCACCACCACCACCCAACCCACCTGATTACTCCACTTGACTGCTGGGGGTGAAAAAAAAAGGAAGGGGGGGGGGGGAGGGGGCTGGGGGGCGGGGGGGGGGGGGGAGGGGAGGAAGGGGGAAGGGGGGAGGGGAGGAAGGGGGGGGAGAGGGGAAGTGAATACAATTCAACTGCAAAAGACAGGTCCACATGAGCGCCTAAATCGATTGCAGGGGCTCATGAGGAACTATGCCTCTTGCTTACACCACTTTGAATCCACTTTCTTGGTATGTCTCAGGCTCTATAGCACTGAATTAATGAAGACAGCAGAAACAATCTGCATCCACTGGCGTGTAGATGGAACGTGTGAGGATGGGTGGGTGGGTGGGGGGGCAGTCAACACCATCCAGCTGCAAGAGACACAGATACTCATGAGCCCCAACAGTTGAGGGTGCTCATGAGGATCTATCCTCGCGCTGGGACCATACGGCGTTGAGGCGCGTCCCCTGGGTGGTGGATAGGGGGTCCCTCGTGAGAGGGGTGCACCGAATGAAATAAGGTGCCGTGAACCAACATGGTCTAAGGGAAGGTGACCCCGACAGAAAACCCCTGGTCCTCCTAGTAAGGGGGTTGGGCGTGGGGGTAGCTTCCCCACCCTGCAAAAAAGGAAATAGCTACAAAAACGCCGACGAAAAGACTAACAGTAATTCCTTTCCTGGAGGAGGAAGGTTCTTCTACTAGAAGACTTATGACGTCCTGTGGTGAAAGCCGGAAGTCTTCGGAAGCCACAGGACCGAGCCGCCTCTCTCTATCCAGGGATACAACCATGGGCACATGGAACGTCAAGACCATGTACCAGAGCGGCAAGGCCGCCCAGATAGCAGCGGAAATGCAAAAGTACAACCTTTCCCTGCTAGGCATCAGTGAAGCCAGATGGACGCAGTCTGGCCAGAAAAGGCTGTTAAGTGGGGAGATGGTTCTGTATTCAGGTCATGAAGAGGAGAATGCCCCCCATACAGAAGGAGTAGCACTCATGCTGTCACCAGTGGCACAGGGAGCGTTGATGGGCTGGGAACCTCTTGGGCCAAGAATTATAACAGCAGCCTTTAGAACCAAGAAAAAGCTCAAGCTGAACGTCATCCAGTGTTATGCGCCCACCAATGACAGTGACGAGGAAGAGAAACAAGAGTTCTACGACCGACTCCAGAGTGCCGTGGACAAATGTGCGGAGCGAGACATCACCATCGTCATGGGCGATTTTAATGCCAAAATAGGGGAGGACAACACCGGATACGAAGAGGTGATGGGGAGACAGGGACTAGGCTCGGAGATGAGTGAGAACGGGGAGAGGTTTGTAGACTTTTGTGCTCTAAACCGACTTGTCATTGGAGGCAGCATCTTCCCACACAGAAGAATACACAAAGCAACTTGGGTCTCACCTGACCATACAACAGAGAACCAAATAGACCATATCTGCATTAGCAAGAAATTTAGAAGATCCCTTCAAGATGTTCGAGTGAGGAGGGGAGCAGATGTCGCCTCAGACCACCATCTGCTTACCTTAAGAATGAAGCTCAAGCTAAAGAAAAGCCGCACAGAGACGACAAGAAGACAGCGCTATAATGTAGGCCTCCTGAGAGAAACTGGAGTTAGAGAAGAGTTCAAACTGGTGCTGTCCAACCGGTTTCAAGCGCTACAGGAGCTAGTAAATGAAGAGGAGGCGGTCACCACAGAGCAGCAGTGGAAGGCAGTTAGAGAGGCGCTGAACTCAACCTGCAAAGACACTGTAGGGTTCAGGAAACACCACCACAAGGACTGGCTGTCAGCACAGACCTTGAAGAAGATAGAAGCGAGGAAGCAGAAGAAAGCAGCGGTCAACAACAGTCGCACGAGAGCAGCCAAAGTAAGGGCACAGGGGGAATACTGGGAAGCCAACCGCGAGGTGAAGAGGAGTATCAGGGCAGACAAGAGGGCCTACACAGACAGCCTGGCAGCAGAGGCAGAAAAGGCAGCAGGCAGCGGCAACATGAAACAGCTCTACGACATTACCAGAAGATTGTCGGGTAAGTATGGCCATACAGAAAGACCAATAAAAGACAAAGAAGGCAAGCCTATTGCAGACAGAGCAGACCAACTCGACAGATGGGCCGAGTATTTTGAAGAGTTACTGAACAGACCTAGCCCACCCGACCCCCCCGACATCCAGCCGGCAGAGACCGACCTACCCATCAGCTGTGACAGACCCAGCCGGGAAGAGATCAGAAAAGCAGTGGCATTTTTGAAGAATGGCAAAGCAGCAGGGCCAGATGGCATCCCAGCGGAGTCTCTGAAAGCAGACCTAGAGACAACAGTGGAGATGCTGTACCCACTGTTTGGAAAGATCTGGGAAGAGGAGGTGATGCCAGCTGACTGGAAGGAGGGGTACCTAATCAAGCTTCCCAAGAAAGGCGACCTCAGCAAGTGTTCCAACTACAGAGGAATCACCTTGCTGTCAGTACCAGGAAAGGTCTTCAACAGGATCATCCTAGAGAGAATGAAGAGCTCCGTTGACCCCCAGCTGAGAGACCAGCAAGCAGGATTCAGGAAGAACCGATCATGTACAGACCAGATCGCCACTCTCCGCATCATCGTGGAACAGTCTCTGGAGTGGAGCTCCCCGCTGTACGTCAACTTTGTGGATTATGAGAAAGCATTTGACAGCGTGGACCGAGAGACTCTGTGGAAACTCCTACGACACTACGGTGTACCCACAAAGCTCGTCCGCCTGATCAAGAGCAGCTATGATGGCATGACATGTCGCGTGATCCACGAAGGGCAGTTCACCAGAGAGCTCCAGGTCAGAACTGGTGTCAGGCAGGGGTGTCTGCTGTCTCCGTTCCTCTTCCTACTGGCCATAGACTGGGTCATGAAGATGACCACAGAGCACAGACGAAGTGGAATACAGTGGACACTGTGGACACAGCTTGACGACCTCGATTTTGCAGACGACTTGGCATTACTGTCCCACACTCATCAACAAATGCAGAACAAGACCACGAGGCTTGCTGACATCTCGTCCCAAGTGGGCCTCACCATTCACAAACAGAAAACAAAGACAATGAGGCTGAACGCAACCAGGGAAGAACCAGTCTTGCTTGCTGGAACCCCGTTGGAGGAGGTGGAGTCCTTCACCTATCTCGGGAGCATCATAGACAAAAAAGGCGGCACTGATGCAGATGTCAGAGCACGAATCGGTAAAGCCAGAGCAGCCTTTCTCCAGTTGAAAAAAGTGTGGAGTTCCAGAGAGCTGTCACAACACACCAAAGTCCGGATTTTCAACTCCAATGTAAAAGCAGTTCTCCTATATGGAGCAGAGACATGGAGATTGACAAAAACCACAGTCAACAGAGTACAGACCTTCATGAACAGTTGCCTTAGAAGAATTTTGAAAATCCACTGGCCAGAGAAGATCAGCAACATCAGACTCTGGGAGAGAACAGAGCAGATAACAGCAGAGAATGAAATTGGGCGAAGAAGATGGGGATGGATCGGTCACAGTCTGAGAAAGCCAGCTTCCAGTATCACTAGGCAGGCATTGTCATGGAACCCCCAGGGAAAGAGGAAAAGAGGTAGGCCGAGAAACTCCTGGCGTCGAGACCTCCAAGCAGACATCAAGAGACTGGGAACCACCTGGAGTAGAATCGAAGGAGAAGCACAGGACAGGAGTTGCTGGAGGTCTCTCGTCGACGGCCTATACCCGGGTAGGGGTGACAGGCGTAAGTAAGTAAGTAATGAGGATCTATGACTCAAGACACCACTTTGAATCCTTTTCCTGGCATGTCTTGGGCTTTTTGGCATTGAATAACAAATACTGCAGTAACACAATCTGCATGCACTGTCAGTGAAGGGATTAAGTTCATTAACCCCATGACATCCTGAAGTTGATTTTGTCAGATTAGTGAGCTGTCCTATAAAGGCTACATGTCAGTTCTGGCGATAGACTGACCATGATAGTTCAAGGGTGGTGCCAGAACAGCTTGGCGCCCCTTTAACTATCATGGTCAAATTTATCTCATATGAGAGCGTATCAGAATGTAATGGGTAAATACTCTTGAGCTTGCAGCCACCGGTATAGTAAACAGGTGGCCGCATACACAAAAGGTTATACCCTACCATCAATCAGTTGGTTGACAGTGTCCTTGTCTTCCTGCTTGAGGTCACCGAAGCCTTCCAGATCGTCCGGCTCCTCGATCTTTTTTGTCGTAGCTCGAGCACGCTGCAAGGTCTCAAACATACATGTCGGATGGTACCACTGCTTCATATCACCCCCATCATCACCAAAAGGGTTTGCGACAACTTTTCCGATCCTCAAACCCCCCTTGTCAATTTTCTGTTTACATTTCTTGCAGCTGGAAGTTCCCAGTTTAGCATAGCCAATAACGTACTTGTTGTCTGCCATGTCGCTTTCTGTGCCAAAAGATCGCGAAAAGTTGATAAAATTAGTTGGTGTCAGTGGCAGAACAAGAAACTTGCGATGTACATTTTGTGACAAAGCAGATCCACACAGAACAGTCAATGAGTATGAATTGTGTGAAAAATAGTTTTTCTGCTGCACAACTTGTGACTTTCGGGGTGACGCTAATGGAGAACACTTTAAATGATAATGTCTTCCCAACTTGGCAAAATGCTGATTACAGATCCCTGTCAGCTTGAACTGTGAATATAACTTGAGCAGTTGTGCACACACCAGTTTATGGCAGAACTCTCCTGACATCTGCTGGTCAGCAAAGATAGTCCATGGTGGATGTCTCTGAAATTAAGATGCAAAAAGTAACCAGTAATTTTGTATCAGGAATCTGCTGCAACAAAATGCAGGACATTAGGGGGGAAAAAAGGCAGTTGTGTGATTACTTTCAGTTATTGACAAATACTGTAATTGATAACAAATAGTTTTATCAGCTGTAATGCCTGCATACATAACATTAACAATAATAACAAAAATAATTATAATACTACTTGATGTGCAGTCGGCATACACTAGTAGATCGTTCTGATTCCATTATATTGTAAATACAATATACTGTAATCTTACCTACAGTACAGTTGAATGCAACTGTGTGTGACGGATTACGCGAAAGTGTGTAGAGTAGTAGAACTGGAGTAGTAGACTCTAATCAGTTTCAGAATATTCAGTTAATTCATCTATGAAATACATTACTGGACTATTTCCGATTTCATTCCACGTTTGTGACATGTCATTGCACCATACAATATAATGTCATACATCAGCTAGGAGCTTGAGCTCGCGTAATGTTTATTCCGGGAAACTGCTTTGAGCAAATTTGTTTACACGAGTTTTCGCTATGGGGTTATGGGGTTTATTATTAGACCTTAGTCATGTCCAAGACTTAGAATGATATTAAATTGAGCAAAACGCAGACATCTTAAATATCATGTCAATTTTACACCAGTAAAAAGAAGTGGCATCATAATCAATATTGCAAAGGGAATCTTACATGCTGCCGAAAACTTCGAAGAACGCGTTGACAGGACGTTCAAGGGAGGCAACTGTAAGACTATCTGTAGCTGTCTTTTGACACAAATGCGACAAGATTTTCGATGGCAGGCAACTGAAGGGTCAAATAAATGTTATTGCTAGGTGGATAAGTGCTCGGTTGGACCAAGGTGTACGCGATATGCTATCTCCCTAAAGCATTCAGTCTAGTCTATAGGGAATAACTCCTAAATTAGGGAATTTTGACACGGGGAGCTGTGTGATAAAGCGGAAGCAATTGTATTTTTGGGTTGCCGGTCAACTCGCCCATATCTTATCTCGCCCATGTGCTATCTCGCCCACGACACGCGTCGGACTCGGCAAAGTAAGCGGCCATGATACGAGTCAAGTCGCCAAAAGGGTCAAGTGCCCAAGGCGAGAGTCAACTTGCCCAAGATCGCTTGCTTTCTTGTTCCTCTGCTGTGCGTCTGCCGCAGTTGCGTGTTGTATATGTGTGTGCGTGCGTGTGTGCACGCACGTGTCATGGCGTGCGTGCGTGCGTGTAGTGTGTGGTGGTCTGGGAGGATAGAGGGGAGGCCATCAGTAGGCTAACTTAAATGTCCGGTGTGCATGTGTTTCCCTCGTCCTTCATTCAAACCTTTCCACTGATCAAATAGGCACCGCCCTCTTCTAAATACAGCGACAATGTAACACACACGCACACACACACACACACACACACACACACACACACACACACACACACACACACTCACACACACACACCGCACCCACACACCACACACACACACACACACACACACACACACACACAAGCACACACACACACATACACACGTGCACATGCACATGCACACGCACGCACACGCACGCACACGCACGCACACACACACACACACACACACACCATTGCACCGGCACACACACACGCACGCACACAAGCATCGACCATGCAGTCTCTCGGCGAGCCATTTCTACTCGTAACAGACATGAATTTATCTGAGCCTCTGACCAAGACTGGCTAGCTTCAGCTTTTCTGGAACCAAGGGTGCTGCTTTGAATAGGCATATTTGTTTTGACATACCTTTCATTCAGCAATCGGCCGTCCTGTTTATGACTCAGGATCGAACGATGAAAGATATACACGAAAGCCGATAGACTAACAGTGTGCCTGTGTGCCCAATGCGCAAAAGGTCATCGGGCCGACATCGGCACGATGACCTTTTGCGCGTTGGGTGCTGGGTCAGTGTGTTTGTCCGTTAAAATGAAAAAAAAATATGGTTATCCAAGTCAGTTTACCCGACCTACAATAAACATATATATGGTTATCCAAGTCAGTTTACCCGACCTACAATAAACATATATATGGTTATCCAAGTCAGTTTACCCGACCTACAATAAACATATATATGGTTATCCAAGTCAGTTTACCCGACCTACAATAAACATATATATGGTTATCCAAGTCAGTTTACCCGACCTACAATAAACTGTTCTAAAGTGAAGCGTATGTCTTTCTTTCAGGAGTCACATATTTGTCTGGATTTCGTCCTCAAATCACAAATCAGTGATGCCGGTCTGTTAGTTTAAACCTTGATACTATAACCGCTCCAGATTCGTTCACGCTGTGTCCGCACACGCACATTCATCACTACACACACGCTCCCAGTAAATAATACACACATTTAATTAGTGGAAGAAAGAACAAGCGACACTTATTTTGTTTAAAAGCAAAAAATACTTTATCACACACATCAAAAAAACCACTCATTCATAACAAGGCATTACACTAGAAAGCACATTCCTTCTTGCAAATCTTATGGTTAGGACACCATCACATCTTTATTTCAAGCGTCACACGCTGACGCTGCAAAAGTACAATGTGCTTTAGACTTGATTTTTGACGTCACAGCTTGAAACCATAATATGTCCAAAAATCACAGGCCTGCTTAAAACTGTTTTCTCAGACAATGATAATAATGTAACCTTTTAAGACGTATGAGGAAGCCACCACAAAGCACATACAACGAGCTACCACTAAGCCACAGAAGACCCCTTTGAAAATGTGTGCAGGGTCAAAGTTGAGATGACCTAGGCGTCAAGCTATTCTGCCACACCCTTAAACTATCATGGTCGATCTGTCTCCTGAATTGTAATGCAGTCATCAGAGGATAACGTCAAAATGTGGGTATTTCGTACCTAGGGCACAATGATTTAGTATTGGCATCGTTCTGGTAATGCTTTCTGTACTCATAATTGAACAGCCAAGATCGGCGTTTTTCAGCTAGCGTGTTCTAATGATAAGGACAAGACCACGAGGCTTGCTGACATCTCGTCCCAAGTGGGCCTCACCATTCACAAACAGAAAACAAAGACAATGAGGCTGAACGCAACCAGGGAAGAACCAGTCTTGCTTGCTGGCACCCCGTTGGAGGAGGTGGAGTCCTTCACCTATCTCGGGAGCATCATAGACAAAAAAGGCGGCACTGATGCAGATGTCAGAGCACGAATCGGTAAAGCCAGAGCAGCCTTTCTCCAGTTGAAAAAAAGTGTGGAGTTCCAGAGAGCTGTCACAACACACCAAAGTCCGGATTTTCAACTCCAATGTAAAAGCAGTTCTCCTATATGGAGCAGAGACATGGAGATTGACAAAAACCACAGTCAACAGAGTACAGACCTTCATGAACAGTTGCCTTAGAAGAATTTTGAAAATCCACTGGCCAGAGAAGATCAGCAACGTCAGACTCTGGGAGAGAACAGAGCAGATAACAGCAGAGAATGAAATTGGGCGAAGAAGATGGGGATGGATCGGTCACAGTCTGAGAAAGCCAGCTTCCAGTATCACTAGGCAGGCATTGTCATGGAACCCCCAGGGAAAGAGGAAAAGAGGTAGGCCAAGAAACTCCTGGCGTCGAGACCTCCAAGCAGACATCAAGAGACTGGGAACCACCTGGAGTAGAATCGAAGGAGAAGCACAGGACAGGAGTTGCTGGAGGTCTCTCGTCGACGGCCTATACCCGGGTAGGGGTGACAGGCGTAAGTAAGTAAGTAAGTTCTAATGATACACACTCAAAACCTGCAGAGGTACTCAAAGACTGGACACGTCAGGATGCCACTGTGTTACTCCATACGAAGTGCCGTCTTTTGTCAAGCACAAGAGACAGATTTTCCCTTCAGGATTGTTTTTGACATAATGCAACAAAACATTAGTGACGTTTTCGATTACGTTTGTTTTTTTTTTTTGTTTTTTTTTTCTTTAAAAATTTTGCATCACCGCATAACGTCTTGTGTTTGTGCACAGAAAGTGTCGACTTCCTTTCGATTACTTTGGCGTCCCTGACGGCTTAGGATGGCCCAATTGCCTCGCTATATTACATTTTTCTGGGTAAAAAAAAAAAAAAAAAAAAAAACTAGCACGGGCGTGTATCCACATATTGATTTTACAATAATTTCCTGAAACGGCGATGTAAATTAACATTACAGTGGAATAAATCATCCCAGTATGCTCTTAAATACTAGGACACAACATGTGCCACTCAAATGAAGTAGGGCATAGATCCTCATGTGCCTCCGAAGACGCAGGGGGTCATGATGGGCTATGCCTCTTGCCAACACAACAGGGCCTCATTTATATCTGTAGTGCCCCGACCGGTCGCGGCCAAGGTTGTGCCACTATCTGTCACCGTAATAATGACTCGACACGCAGCCATGTACTTTGACAACGCAACAAAAACAATCGTAAATGCATAGTACGTGACCTAGTCATCCAATGAACGCGCAACACAAAATTAGGCGGCAAGAGGCATAGAACCTCATGAGCCCCCGCGTCTGCGTATGCCTCTTGCAGTTGGGTGGTTCTGGCAGTCAAGAGGTTAAACTGACACTTGGTATAATAAAGCGACTTAATAAAAGAATATATATATATATATATATATATATATATATATATATATATATATATATATATATATATATATATATATATATATATATATATATATATATATATATATATATATATATATATATATATATATATATATATATATATATATATATATATATATATATATATATATATATATATATGAGGCGGTAGATCAGTATAGTTGCTCCAAGCTGTCGCGTTTGTGAATAGCGCCGCTGGGAGGTAACCGATCCGCCCTGAGTTTCGGGCATATAGTGGTTCTCTTCCACTCATCCGGAAGATACGAGTGGGAATTTTCTAGTTTCGGGTTTTCCACGTTTAACGGGGGAAACTCCCTTGAACATCTAATATTTTCACCAAGGACGTATCTGGTGATATTGCTACAAAATTTCACCGACTCAAGGACTGAGCTAGGATTTAAACCTTATGGAAGAAATTCGACAACAATTAAAGGCGTTTACTGATTTTCTGCCTGGATGTGAAACATCTTCGATACAAATATTCAGTAAAAAGATAAACTTGATTTAGAATTATGCGTACGCATCTAACCTGTTTGTATTTCATGTGCTTATGGAAGGAGATATCTACAACAAAGCGTAATGTACAAATGTGCCGGGGTGGGGGTTGCAGAATTTATCTAACCAGCAAAAGCCGGCCTGCGTTGACAGCGCGGTTGGTGGCTGCAAAGTTCGAAAAATTCTGTTCATCAGTCATCCTTTTCACACATGTAACCCTGTGGCTGTCGGTAGCGATTTTTTTTCTAGCGATGATTCTTGGAGGTCCTACCGAGAGCCAAAGGGTTAACCTCTCCACTGCCATTGTACTTGTGGCCGCGCCATTGCACGTCCGTAACTTCTGCGTAAATTCAGCCGTCCCGGCCATAAACGATGACGGCTGCAAAGTGGTTTTAGCAAGAGGCATAGATCCTCATGAGCCCCCGCAACTGCGGGGGCTCACGAGGATCTATACCTCTTGCAGTGGTAAGGTGTTCATTTCAGTTTCTCAGAAGTGAAGGGGTTAGTGACATGTCTTTAGCACTAAAGTGTTTCCGATGGTTCCGAAAATGTCGCATTTGTTTTGCTCGTTAGCATACTTAGCAGTCATCAATTTTCGTTTTAACTTCGTATCTCTCTTACAGACATGCATGTTGACAAGCAAATGAAATGCGACACTTCCGGGACCATCGGATGGTTCCGAAAATATCGCATTTCCCCGTTTGCTCGTCAGTATATAAACGGTCTCAGCCCCATTCTCCCCTGCTCTACCCCTGGTGGGATGAATAAAGTTTTTAAAGCTTGAACTTGCACAGAAAAGAAACGCCAGCTGGATGGCCCGGGCCAGCAAACAGTTTGTGTAACGTCAGTCCATCAAACGCTAAAAAGCATCGCAAGAGCTAGACAACAGTTCAGCTTCCCTACTGTCCCATCTGTTAAAATACCTTCGCCTTAGTCTGTCCCAGTCATCCCTTAAGTGTTCAGTCCCCTACATAATACTACCGCCCACTTGCTGCACGTTTGCCATGCTCAAAATAAGAAAATAATCAGGACTCATTTCCTGGCTACGAACTTGATTCCGTACTAGTGAAACCAAAACTGGTACGCACCTCAAATCACCATCCGCACAGGCAACTCAAATTAGGCCAAATAAAAGTCCGCTGGTTAAGCCAAGGTTGGTATAAATGAAAGCACCAAACATGTCTCTTCTCACCCGGAGGCGGATCTGGCGGAGGGGGGAGGGGGTCCCAGGGGTTCCGGACCCCACCACCCCCCACCCAGCCCCAAAATTGTTTTAAGATGCTACAACAAAGTCCCTCTTTGGGGTGTTTGGACCCCCTCCCGCCTCCCCCGCGTTTAAAATTTTGGCGAGTTTTCACACACGCACCCCTCCCACCCCACCCCCACCCTAGACCCAACATTTTTTTAAATGCTACAACAAAGTCGCTTTTTAGTGGGGTGTTTGGACCCCTCCCCCCCCCCCACCCCCACGTTTAAAATTTTGGCGAGTTTCCCCCCTCCAACCCCTCCCCTCCCCTCCCCCTCCCCATCCCCTCCCCCTCCAACCCCTCCCCCTCCCCCCGCCTCGCTTTTCGATTTTCCGGCCCTGGAACTTGAAGCAATGTCTAGCGTCGGGGAGGCCTTTTGTATCAGGTTGAAGGTCCTAGTTGGAACCCACCCCCCACCCCACCCCACCTCGTCCTAAACAAAAAGTTGGAACCCACCCCCACCCCACCTCGAGGTAACTGATCCGCCCCTGTCACCTATCAAGAAGTTTCAAGAAAATTCCAGCATACTGCATCTGTACAAAATTTCAAAGAAGGTAGAAGATTAATAATGATTTAAAATAAAAACAAATACCGTTCCTCTTACTGCCTGACCTGCCTAATCTGAATGTATTACTGCCTGACCTGCCTAATTTGAATGTATAAGTCGTGACCTACAGAATAAATGCTGGTGTCTACTTTCAGCTTTGCGGAAGCTTACATGTATTTCAACAGTTCGGGAATAGTTGTAGTTACACAGCTTTAGGATGACAAACAAGTGGCTCACACATAAAATATCAGCATAGTCTCAGTGTAGCAAACGTTTAAGAATGCTCTGTGATGACATGCGCACATTCTCAATAGAGAAACGTTACCTCATTCAAGACGTCCAGTATCAATAGCTGCGGAAGTGTCGTAGAGCGCTGCCGACGGCAACGTTATACGACAGACTTCCGCAGCTTTTCATGCAGGACGCCTTGAACGAGTTAACAGTTCTGCCACACCGCCAGGGAGCATTATAGGAGAATTAAATTTATCGACAGCGGCTCTGTTCAATAAATTTAATGTATATCATTTTTATTTTTAAACTGGCTAGAGGCTGAACTCGTGCAGGCTCCCTGGTTCTGTGGTTGAGCCACAGGGGCAGAAACCCGAAGTATGGCAAGAGTTTTGTGCCCCTTACTCGGCGGAGCGTCAATAGGATAGTAACTTACAATACAATACAATACAATACAATACAATACAATACAATATAATACAATACAATACAATACAACTTATTGTCTGTTCGAGTCAAAGCACGACAGAAATTTGCCTTTTGGCTCGTCATAAAATAACAAAACAAGACACTAATAAACATTATAAGAACATTCCATTAAAATTACCGTTGCAGCAATCTATCACAAGATGGGAGGTAAAGTTAAGTAGATCACACATTATATATCACGTCGTTATAAACAAGAGTTAAATCGAGACAGCAGTTGGAATAAAAGACTTCTTAAAAACGTCTGCATTATGGTAGCATTTGAAACTGATCAAATAGTGGCTGACGAGGATCACTAACAATGCTAGCAGCTTTCCTTCGGTACAGATCATCTAATGGGTACTGTCCTAGGCCAATGATCTTCCCATTATTATCCTGTTTTGACGATACGTGACAGTCTGCCCCTGTTTTTCATACTGAGGTTGTCATACCAAGCAGTGATGTTAAAAGTCAGTGGAGTGCTTTCAATCAGGCTTCTATAAACGAATTCTAAAACCTTAGAACTGACATCAAAACTTCTCAGTCTCCTAAGAAGGTACAGACGTTGGTTTGCTTTTTTCATAATCAGATCGGTGTTTCCAGTGAGACAGCCTACTCTCCACAACTGTGCCAAGGTATTTAAATTCAGTGACCACTTCTACAGGTTGATTATTACTTGAGACAGGTACAACAATATCACCAACTTTCCTGTCATCAATGACGCCGAGATCCTTGGTTTTCTGTAGGCTACATTCATATCCTTTAACTGTCTTTGCACCATGACTCTAATACTGCTATCTGTGCAAAGTACTCAGCCAGACTGTCTTCTTTTTGGAGTAGGCGTACAAGAGCCTTGTCGTCTGAGAACTTTAAGAGACGAGAAGTGGCAGTATGCTAGTATAGGATAGTATAATAATCGTATTGACGTTGCGAGTCAGGGGCACAACTTTTGCCATAATTGTCATAACTTCGGTTTCCTCCCCTTGTGGTTACGCAGGCCAACACATGATTGGGTCATCCTGAACCTCATATTCACAGGTATGGAATAATCGTTACGTAATCGATCGTCTCTTAACTCGGGCAGTAGTGTTGAGGTGCCTGATCATGCAACGACCCACGTGGCTGTGTTCATTGTCATAATAAATGCAAGCGCAAACAAATATCATAGTAATTTGTATAGTTGTTAGTCATGCAACGCCGTTCATTTTCATAATAAACGCAAGCACAACAACTCATATCATTTTTACTGAGGTTGTCAGCACTATCAGTAATTACGACAGGTCGCCTAGCGCCGACTCTCCAGCGGAAATGAAACTATAATAGGAAACACGTTTATATATAAACAGAATGGTTATGTTAATTGAATCCGCAGTCTCGCTACATGTATATAGGTATGAGGCTAATAGAAACCCGTAAAAGGCACAAACACAAACGCTTAAAACCCTATGACCCCTCCGTAGGAGCAACAGCCCCAGATGGCCTTAGTAAGCAAGAGACATAGATTCTCATGAGCCCCTGCGGCAGCAGGGGCTCATGAGAATCTATGCCTCTTTCAGATGTGTATGATGGCCCGTTGCAGACGTTGGTAACACGAGCGCTCGGGCCACGGTCGCACAAACTTATTGATTTTTACTGCGCTGGGGAATTTCAGCAATGAAGCCGTCCATCACGGGGCATAGACCTGCATGACCCACAGCAGGCATCCACCTGCAACACAGGAACCTTGACATCCTGGACATAGATCCTCATGAGCCCCATCACCCTGTCATTTGCAGCCAAGAAACCATCGCATCTGGGGGTCATAGATGCACGCTAGCTTCTGCAACGAAGTCGACGAATATTGTTCAACATCGTAGCGCGCAGTTCAACTGCAGTGAAAATTTACGGCGGTGGCATAGCTAAGCATGGGACACACCAGCACAATGCGAAATGCACAGATTCTCATGAGCTCCTGCACCAGTTACAGCTGATAATGGGTATACATTCTCTTTACATTCAATTGCAATGACATAAGATATATTCTATTTGTTGCAAACGCCACCTCACCACCACGACAAGCAGTTTTAAAGCATACATGCTCAAGCTCCTTTGCAGGCTGCAAGGGCCTATGAGGATCTGCGCCTCTTGTCACAGATGACTGTATTTAGCCCGTTCCTGACTGGCTGGCAAAATTTAGCACATTTTATCTCTGTGTTCTTTAGAGAAACAGGCATCAGTCCTTTGATGCCTGCGATTTTAATGTCGTTAACTTCAGTGCACACCTTCATCCAGCCCCCTCTATCTACAAGAGGCATAGATTCTCATGGGCCCCTGCGAAGCAGGGGCTCATGAGAATATATGCCTCTTGGTGGCCAGGACAGGCTCCAGCTGTGCCTCAGTGTGAGCGAACGAATGCACCAGAGCTGGCCTGTCTGTTGTGTCATGTCTGCATAGCCTATTCTGCCTACACTGTGTCATTCGCTCATTGTGCCGTGCGACGCTGCCATTGTATGATCAGGAGCTGTTTGAAGGCACCGTCATTTCTGCTCGCTCTGCCTTGCAGAGTCCGTGTGCGTGCGTGCGTCTGTCTGCTAGCTAGCATGGAGACGAACAGACACCTGCACCTCAGAAGTGAATTATGTGAAGCTGAAAAGCCGACTCGGAAATGTGAAATACGTAGTACAACAGCACTGTGTAGTTGATAGTTGCGAGGATCGATTTGTCCGCTAGTGAGTCAGTGTGTGTGTGTGTGTGTTTTCTAAATACTGGAGAGGCGAAATCTTCTTGAACTCAAGTTTTGACTAGTAGTGTGAGTACGTATAATATCGTTCTTTGTTTGCGTTTTTCCATCTGAATTTATCGTCTTCGTCGTGGCTGCCATCTCTTATTAGAACATTGTTCAAGTTGCTTCGATGCGGCCGTGTCAGTGCAATTATTTTACTATTTAAACGTGATAAGTTTACGACACGCCACGAGCTACCGTCAAATAAGCTGCAATCCCTATAATTAACCCCTGCTCTGCTAAAGTAGTCACAAGCTGTGCTCCAGATGATCTTCAAATTCGAGTCGCAAGATCAGCCGTCGACGTATCATCATGGAAACCATATGGTGACATCAAGAGGCATAGATCCTCATGAGCCCCCGCTTTCGCGGGGACTCATGAGGATCTATGTCTCTCGCGGTTGGATCGTGATCACGTTTTCTCGGCGTTGAGGGGGATGACGTACCCAAAACCGGACTAATTTCGTGACTTAGTTGAGCGGACTATGATGGAATTTCAAGTGTGCTTAGCCGTGACTCTTCAAAAGTTTATTCATCAATAGAAACCTGTTACTCGCGCGCCCTGCCGAACCCCAGACTGTGGCCTAGAAACGCGTTATTCCTTGAAATGTACCCGTAATTCAGTGTACAGTATTAAAGGCCCACTACCGCGCCGTAACTACTGTTCAAAGATACACTTATGTAACAGATGGTTACGAAACGCTACACACAGGTCTAGTTATGGTTCATTGGGACACAGGAGAATCCAATCTAGCTCATTTAATATCAAGTAACCTGACAAATGACTCCACTCAGTTCTAGAAACACAACGCAATTGATATTACGAGAAACAGTTAAAAATAGATTGACACGCTAACGGCAGCGCAGAATATATAAGTGCGATTACGCTGCGTGTCCAAACTGCTGTTAAAGTTCATTAGGTCTGTTGGCAAAGCATAGCAAACACAAATGGTGCTGAGTGTGTCTTCATATTTATGCGTAATGGTACTTTAACGTGTACCGATAATTCAGTGTACAGCATTGAGCTCATCCGTTTTACGAGAGGGCTATGGTGTCAATTGAAACATCCACATAATGAAAAATATATTTCGCAATCGCGGCTTGTGCGTTATAAAACAAACTTAATGTACTGACGAGCAAAAGAAATGCGACATTTAGTTTTTGGAATCACCGGACACATTTCAGTGTTTCCGATGAGTCTAAAAATGTCGCATTTACACTGACGAGCAAATAAAATGCAACATTTTTGGAATCATCGGAAACACTTCAGTCAGTTTACGATGATTCCAAAAAGGTCACATTTCTTTTGCTCGTCAGTATAGTTGAAGACAGGACGGTCGATACTGTAAATCGATGTACGTCGGTGAAAAAAAACAAACACAGAAAAAACGCATGTCTTATCTACAGCCTAATGAAATTACAATTCATTGATCCTGTTTATGCTCCAAACACTACACATGATGAAACTGTCATTCTCAAAGAGAGGCAGACATTAATGACACCATTTTTCATTTGGCTGATTCGCACATTATTGACGAGAAAAAGTGAACACAATCCAGCTGCAAGAGACATAGATCCTCATAAGCCCCTAAAGCTACGGGGGCATATTATGAGGACCTATGCCCATCAGTCGATGACACCAATTTTTATCTATGTTACTTGGACGCTGGGGCGGCTCTTCGTTGAACCGCCGTGAGATGGCCTTAGTCGCCTGCTCGGCGTTAAACCCTAATAGCTAACTAAATAGCTAACTCTTCGTTGAATTAACCCATTTTGCCTCGCAGGAGATGGATCGGCCATGATAATTCAAGGGTAGTGCCAGATTAGCTTGGCGCCTGACGGCGCCAAGCTAATCTGGCACTACCCTTGAATTATCATGGTCGATCCGTCTCCTGCAGCTGGTACATAGGCGTTAGGCGACACGTCTAAAATTTGAGAAATTCGGCCTTGGGGTTAAATGAGTTAACAAAGATTTTTACATAGAAGCGGCCTATGACCACAGGAAGGGTCAGAGGCACGTAACGGAATATCATGCTTCTCCGCCGCGTTTGTTCCATGACTGTTTGTGCACCGTGGCTATGGTAGGCATGGCCTGTCACGCTCCGTTGCTCTCTTTGAACACACCACAACTATAGCAGGAAAGGCTGAAAGTTGTGTGTCGTGCCGTGTGCCCCCGTCTCGGTGTTCTCAGCGTGCGGGGTCAAATTTCCGTGTGTGAATACCTGTATCAGTGTGTGTGTGTGTGTGTGTGTGTGTGTGTTATAGTGCTAATGTCCTTAGCTTTATTCCGACACTGAGTCGCAGCTTGCACGATAGTACTAACTAACTTGTGTGCTGGTGTTAAAAAATACGCCACCTTTATTCCAGTGAACGGTCGAAGACTATTTTCATGTTCTACTTTTCTTATGTGCTAGTGTTTTCACAACATTTTTCTACTGCTAATCTATTTTCACGCGATAGCTGTTTGCTGGTACTGTGCCTTATAGTCATCTAAAATATTTGGTCAGTGTGTTAGTATGACCCTTCCTTTATTTGGACGGTCGACAGTTGCCCTTTTTACGTATTACCGTGTGTGTCAGTGCAGCGGGGTGCCGTTCGATATAGTCATCAAAATTCCTTGGTGTCTGCAAGTGTTTTCATTTCCGTTGGCTTTAATTCGATGGGCGACAGTTACACCATTTTTAAGCGTGTTCTACACTAACGAGCAGTAGTGTAGAATGCGATAGTGTGTTTCCGATGAGTCAAAATTTTAATGATGTTGCATTTCGTTTGCTTCTTAGTATAGAATAACAACATCTTCATCTCGACGTTCCATAGTGTTAGAGAATTCCCACGTATATCTTGTGTGCATAGAGGTAGTCATCAATAATTTCTGGTGTGGGACACGGTGGATAAAAGATGCCTGACAACAAAGAAGTAACTTGGAGCCAGCGAAAGAGATTATAGATCCTTATGAGCACCCGCACCCTGCTCAAGGTGTGAAAAAGACATAGATCCTCCTAAGCCCCCGCACGCTGAACATCTGCAAAAGGCATAGATCCTCATGAGCCCCCGCACCCACAGGGTGCGGGGACTCATGAGGATCTATGCCTTTTGCAGATGTTGATCTTTTTTTAAACTATACTCCCAGTACAAGAGTCACGCTTATCCACCATGGTGCTAACTTCATTTCCGACGGTCAGCAGACAATTTCCGCGTACTGCTTGTGTGTACTAGTGTTACCGTAACCTCGAGACTTCATTGCGACAGACGACAGTCAGAGTTTGACTGGAAAAAAAAAAAACACAACAATCACGCCTTTCATAGCAGAGTTTCAAAAGCAAGATTCGCAAGAGAGTGTTTTGACTTTCGCAACGAAGTGAATTTCACGATACTGGAGCCTACATATAGACAACACTGTCGTCTCAGGTCGTGGTTGCTTCAAGTTTCTCCAAACAAAGGTATTGATTACGTTTGCTGTATCCACCATTATCTACTGTCATATCTCTTGTATGTGTTTTCGCTGTAACGATACACCGGCTTTTGCTTGTCGTGTGCGTTGTGGTTTAACCAATTCAGGAACCGACAGTCAGATGCAAGATATGGATCGACCATGATAGTTCAAGGGTGGTGCCAGGATAGCTTGGCGCCCATAACCCATAGGCACCAAGCTTTCCTGGCACCACCCTTTAACTATTATGGTCGATCTGTCTCCTTGACTGTCATGCAGTCCTCAGAGGACAACTCCAAAATGTGGGTATTTCGTACCGGGGACACAATGGGTTAATTAAATTATAGCCTTCCTGCGTGTTATGTATGGAATGCGATTTCAATTTGCAAGGGGCATAGATTCTCATTAGCCGCAACTGACGCAGGATCTCATGTAAGTCTATGTTTCTTGTTGCAGTAGCGGTAGGGTGATAGTTTTTGTTGGGAGGGTGGGGGTGAGGAGGGGTGGCTAGGGGCAACTTGCTTGACATTTTACTTTCCAACCTCCAAAATATTAAACAACAGAGGGTTGAAAAGGGGGAGAGATAGTGTTCAGGCTTGGAAAAAAAAAATCAACCATAAAATTTTATGTTTTTCTTCCCTCCACAACACCCCCCCCCCCCTTCCTGCGCCCCACTCCCCCATTTTGTGTTTTTTTACTAAAATTATTCTTCCGGCCTTAGGGGGTTCCCACCCCCCCCGGGGTTCCCACCCCCCCCCCCCCACCCCTTCTCCTGGTTTCTATCTCACCGTGTTGATTACGTTTGCTGTATACGCCTTGTGCCCTGTATCTATTGTGGTATTGCATCTGTTGTGTGCATTGTGCTTTCATTCAGGACCTCTCGTGTGTCACGTTGTTAACAGTTCCGTCTGCAAGAAGCATGGATTCCCGTGAGCCCCTGCAGCTGCAGGGGCTCATGGGGATTCATGCTTCTTGCTGGACATGATCTGGGTTAGGTGTTCCTTAAACTGAGGGTCTTAATCTGAACCTCTCATGCGTGACGGTATCAGGTGACCATATCTATATTTACGACTCACTGCAGTATTGAAATGTAGACGCACCTGTGGACGCAGGTGTGTGTGTGTGTGTGTGTGTGTGTGTGTGTGTGTGTGTGTGTGTGTGTGTGTGTGTGTGTGTGTGTGTGTGTGTGCGCGTGCGTGCGTGCGTGCATGCGCGTGCCTCATACTGTGTCGAATTACATACAATTTATACTGACGAGTAAAAGAAATGCGACATTTTTGGATTCCAAAAATGTCGCATTTCGTTTGCTCGTCAGTGTAGTTATTTGAAATGTGTTCCGTCCATGTAAATAAAAGCGAACCCGGCGCCGGTCCGTCACTGCAGACATAGACCATGTCTGTGGCCATACGTGCACTGAAAAGATGCGTACGAATGTTTCAATATTACCACTTTTTCACCGAATACGCAATTAAAAAAAAATTACTGTGTTAACGCTGTATAAGATTAAGAGCTTTAAAATAATAAAATAATAATACCGTTATTATATAGGCGCTCTTTCTCAATTTTTGGGCAAATCGACTCAAAGCGCCGCGAACTGAAACCCAACACGCACACTCGCGTAACAGACACTGATTTACGCCATTTAAGACAAACACAGTACGATAGACGAAGGGCCAGTTCAGCTACTGAAGTTACAGAGATTTTTGATCGCCTGTATTTGAAATTTGTAAAGTGGCCTGAAACCGGTACCAAAGTGTGGAGGGTGGGGGGATGGGTGGGGGGGGGGGGTGGAAGAACCGGAGTACCCGGAAAAAGAACCCCCGACGGTCCGCCCGAATTAACGGTGACACTTACCAGAGGAGAAAAGTCCGACGCCGGAACCCGTTTTCGAACCTCGCACCTTTGGCATCATGGTGGCAGGCGCCTTAACCACTGCGCTACGGACCGCCCTTAATGCAGCCTCCTGCTGTTGCAGTATTAGCGATGGCCCTCCAGCCATAAAACTGACGAAGACTCGGAGTAGGTTAATCAATTTGCGCCCAGCTTCCCAGTGCGTAAAAGGCCATCGGGCCGACGTCGGCCTCGATGGCCTTTGCACACTGGGCTTTGTTGTACATTTCCTATTCTAGTCGCTTGAGGAACAGCAGTATGATGCAGTGTGACTTTTTTCTTCGACCTACCATCCACCCCCCCCCCACCCCCCTCCCCACACACACACACACACATACACTCACACTCACACTCACCCACCTACCCCTGCCCGACGTCCCAGTAAACAAAATGTACTCGGTCTGGCGTCAGTCATAGTGACTGTGCATCTACTCAGGGTGGCGATTTTTCAGTGACAACGCCCATTGAGATATTGTGACTTCCTCGGCTATCTCGGATATCTCTCTCTCCTCCCTCTCTCTCCCAACATGCACCATATTTTTTTGGTGTTTTTTTTTTTTAATTTTTTACCGACGTTGGCCAAGGATGGCCTGCGCTCAGTGCTGTATGTCTGTCTGTCTCTCGTGTGTATATATATATATATATATATATATATATATATATATATATATATATATATATATATATATATATATATATATATATATATATATATATATATATATATATATATATATATAAAACAAAGGCGTCGCCCAAAGCCAAAAAAATGCACTCAATCAGATTAGCTCCAAGGGACGTCATTTTTCATTCAATTCTGAAAATGCTGTGCTAATGCCATGGAATTCCAGGCTGATAAGCTTGCATTGTGTCATCAGGACATCAGCTGCCCTTTTTGTGACTGCATCGCTTACTAGATCTTTTGAGCCTTCCACTGAAGACCTACTATATAAAGCAGTAGGGACTACCCCCAGGCGCCCCGCCATCCGCTGGTGAATATCCAGTCCTCCCCCCCCCCTCCTCCGAGGGGGGATGCTAGAAAATATTCCCAAACAGATATTGGACCTGGGGGCTGAGTAGATTTTAAGTTTTTGCCGCCTACGACCGGTTTCGCCCCAAGGGGGGGGGGGGGGGGGGGGCTCTTCAGGTAGGCATACGGCGTACCCTGAAATTGCAAACAAAACGCCTGTACTAGAAGCCACCTCCAGAATTTACTGGTAGCACCGCCAGCACAGCGCGGATTGCATCCCTAAAGCTTTATGAGGTGTTGCAGTGGAAGAAGACAGACATTGTGGTGCAATTACTATTTACTTATATCAAAGGCGTCGCCCAAAGCCAAAATATGCACTCAATCAGATTAGCTCCAATATATATATACATATATATATACATATAATCCAATATATATATATACATATATATATATATATATATATATATATATATATATATAATAATTTATTAATATTGAGTTTTATTATCATTATTATTTACTGTCACTGATATGATGTGTGCGCATTATTTGCATTGCTTTTGTACAGTCTGTTTTTCAGTTTATTTGTTCATGTTTCGATTTATTGTGTTTTTCTTGCTTTTTGCTGTTAATGTTAATTTTGTGCAAGGACAATTTGTACGAGAGGCGTTTCGCGTACAACTTTTTCCTGTAAATAAAACGTTTCATCATCGTATGTCATCTCTCTCTCTCTCTCTCTCTCTCTCTCTCTCTCTCTCTCTCTCTCTCTCTCTCTCTCTCTCTCTCTCTCTCTCTCTCTCTCTCTCTCTCTCTCTCTCTCTCTCACTGAAGTGGTTGATTAACCACACTAGAGATATTCCATCCGCCCACTTGAGGTCGCTATGTATCAATTTTACATTACTGAACACACGCACGCATTAATCCCCAGTAGCAAAGCGTCTTCGGGCCCGCTGCGGCCGTCGTGGGCCCGAATAGTTTTGCTTAATCGGATGTCAAGCCAGAGTATTTATGAATACATATATATGTATATCTCGTGTGTGCTGGTCGATGATATTGCATCTTTCGACCTCGAGACGTAAGGTCAAAATCACAGATCATCATGCGGCTGCGTACGCAGAGCTCTATACCATTATGTGTGCTGACCTGGGATTATGGACCTTACGGCCTGAGGCCGTAAAGACCCAAATCACAGGCTAATACACTTGTCATTAACTGGCAACACCTGCGATGCGAATAGGTGGACACAGTAATCTGTGGATCTATAGAAGTAATGTAAATATGTTGTACGGTGACTTCAGCGCCATGTTGGTTTACTGGCTGGAGGATGGATGAACAGTGACTTAGGCGCCATGTTGATTGATTGATTAATTGATTGATTGACTGATTGATTAATTGATTGAGTGAGTGAGTGAGTCAGTCAGTCAGTCAGTCAGTCAGTCAGTCAGTCTTTTATTCATTCATTTATTCATTGATTTATTCATTCATTTTGTCAACGATGCGGGTACCTCAACTGGCTCAAACTAGCTTATATCATCGGATACTTGAGCAACAAACATATGAACGGGGGGATTACATGTTATTCTGGGGTTTTTTGTGTGTGTGCGCGCCTAATCAAGAAACTCCGAACGAAAAACCAGTTACATGATTTGTTTTCTTTCCTTTTACACCGTATACAGCTTGTCACAAACGCATCGCAGGTCCGGTGCCTGGCGCGAAGAGCACACTGTCCCCGACAAGTTGATTTCTGATGCATGAAGGCGGGCTAAACGGCTTGGTCTTAATGCAATCTGCCCCAGGACCGAAATCCCCAAGTTTTAAAGTTGCCGTCTTAAGGACTGTATTAAAATTCTAGAGACAGATCAAGTATGATAGCATGATCAAGTATGATAGTTCAAGGGTGGTGCCAGAATAGCTTGGCGCCTAGGGGCGCCAAGCTATTCTGGCACCACCCTTGAACTATCATGCTCGATCCATGTCTTGCTGTTTTGTGTCGGGCAGAACTAGCTAATAAGAAGGTCTAGCCTATTGTTCATAGAACTTCATCTTTTTGGACCCAGTTGACCTTTCTTTAGCCACCTGTAACCACTTCACTGCAAGTGGGCGCAACGTGTGTTTGTTTGTTTTTTTTAAATCATGGTAAATTCAGCATCAATGATATCCAGCCGTCAAAGGATCCCCAGCCGTTAAATGACATTAATTAATCCTATCACTGACAGTGACGCAAACTGCGTTTTTGAAATCGTTGAAAATGTGACGTCAAAATTCACCAGCCATCAAAGCAACGTAAATTTAAAAGTGGTTCCATCAAGAGACATATATTGACATGAGCCCCCGCACCTTGCGGGGGCTCATGTATATCTATGCCTCTCGCAGTTGGGTGGGGTTCAGTTCTCTTCGGCAGTGACAGTGTTAAAGATTAGAAATCTGACTGTCTTGACGGCAAATAGTCTCAGCCTCAGATTAAAGAACATTAGTCCAAGTCCCAGTGGCAGGAAATTGAAAACCCATACGGCGCGAAAATTCTCTCTCTCTCTCTCTGTTTCTTGCGCGTGAAATAGTATTAGCTTTGTCAGGGTGTTCCCGCCACCCAATACGCAAAAGGCCATCGGGCCGACGTCGGCCGCCGTTGGTCCGCGCACGGCCGTGCGCGGACCAACGGCGGCCGACGTCGGCCCGATGGTCATTTTTGCGAATTGGGCAGGATTTGATTCCGTCAAAGGCCTATCAGTACCAGACGCAAAGACGTTGTAATGAAGACGTCCCTGTGGACGTTGGTGTTGGAGGGGGAGGGGGAGGGGGTGAGGAAAGGGGAAGGGGGTGTAATCCCAGATATTGGCCCCAAAAGCTGAAAATCCCAACTAAAGAAAAGAAACACGCTTAAAAAGAACAACTGCAAACACAAGTACCACGTGTTATTTAAATGCGACAGTTAAACTCTTGTTCAAAATGAATACACAGAGAAAAACACGATTTACTTTTATTTTCTTTTTCTTTTTTCTTTCTTTTTTTTTCTTTTTTTTTTTTTTTTTTTTTTCTTTTTTTTTGGGGGGGGGGGGGGGGGGGGGGTTACTAATACATCCATTAACATAAAATTCTCCGAATTTGACGGACACGTTTTGACAGGGACGGAAAAAAATGGAAGGCCGTCCGTCCTCTGGATGGACAAATTACGAGAAAATATGAATTTATTCCTGCTGTTTCAAGTACGTGACGGACTGTAGGGCGTCTTGGACGGATTTGTTATCATGCTGTCCGTCCCCATGACGGACAATTTTAAATCCTAGTGGAAAGCCTGCTAATACATCTAGCACAAGAACAAGATAAGAAGTTATTTGTTTTCTTATCTTCATATATATTTTGAATAAAACGATTATAACCCGAACATTTAATTAATTGTAAATGTAACTGACCCTTCTAAGGTGTTTATTTCTTTGATTAGATTTCCTTAACTTGTACATGTTTGGCAGTCACCTTTTTGACCTGGTTTTTGATTTAGGATCTACAGGGCACGCGACGTCGGAGTGGGGTGGGGTTGTGTGGGGCGGGGGGTGGGACAATGAACAAATAACGATAACACCAAAGATATGGTTCGCAGATTGTGTAGATTCACCAAACTGTTCGCCGTTGTAGACCAAATCGGGGAGTACGCCACAAGTACACTTCTATTCAGATGAGATGCTTTGCATCTCATTTGAATAGAAGTGTACTTGTGGCCAGAGTTGCATACCGGTAAGAAAATCCGTACCGGTATTTTAACGGTATTTGTTATGTGATAATGCTTTTTTGTCCGTATTCCGGTAACAGCAAATATCACTGTTCCACACCACTCATCCACACATATGATACAGGCACACACACTACACTGTCTGTCTGTCTGTCTGTCTGTCTGTCTGTCTGTGTGTCTGTCTGTCTCTCTGTCTGTCTCCTCTCTCTCTCTCTCTCTCTCTCTCTCTCTCTCTCTCTCTCTCTCTCTCTCTCTCTCTCTCTCTCTCTCTCTCTCTCTCTCTCTCTCTCTCTCTCTCTCTCTGTATAACTGCACTGACCCTGATAATGCGCTCACTATATGGCTTGATCTGTTCCTCGGGGTGCTGAATAAACACGCGCCGCTAAGAAGGAAGCGAGTCCGACGCCGCGAGCCTCCCTTCTGGATAACGGAGGAAATCAAACAAACTATGGAGGCACGAAACACCGCTAAACGAGAAATGAACTTCGCTGAGTTTAAACGTTTGCGTAACAAAGTTAAGTACTTAGTTCGAGAAGCTCAAAAGTCATTTGTTGAAAAGACAATTGAGAACGAAAAATCTCCTGCTTCTGTTTGGACTGCTTTGAATACTCTAACAAGCAACACGCGCAGGCAGACTCATATCATTCCACACGAATTCTCTGCGGAAAGCATAAACAATTGCTTTCTCACAGCTCCAGAACAGCTACTTACTTCCAACAGCCCTGATCCGTCAGCGTATGTAATATCGGATCAACTGTCCATGTTTTGCCAGGAACGATTATCGTCCGATGATACGTTTGGTATCCCCTTTATCGCTGTTCACGAACGGGCGTTATATTACGTGCCTTAAGAACAAGACATCTGCTGGTGTGGACGGTATAAATGGTTATATACTCCACATATCACTGCCTTATATTGTTGAACCCCTCACTTACATTTTTAACTTATGTATACAGTATAATACTTTTCCTGTGGCGTTTAAAAAAGCAAAAGTTGTTCCTATACCCAAGACCAAAGATACTACTGATGTAAATGACCTTCGTCCCATTTCTCTTCTGTCTGTTTTATCAAAGCCACTTGAGAAGCATATTCAAAAGCATCTCCTCCAGTACCTCGAAGAACGGTCCTTGTTAAATAACTTTCAGTCCGGTTTTAGACCCAAACACTCATGCCATTCTGCATTAGTACGTATGGTTGATTCATGGCTAGATAACATCAACAATAACAAAATGACTGGCACGGTATTCTTGGATCTGAAAAAAGCGTTCGATCTGATAAATCATGAAATCTTGCTGAGGAAACTTAATGTTTATTTCAACAACAACAGCCCGTCAGCCCTTTCATTCTTTAACTCTTATCTTTCTGCGAGAACACAAGCTGTCTATGTAAATGGTAACTATTCCACAGAGGGTAAGGTAGAGCTTGGTGTTCCTCAGGGTTCGGTTCTGGGCCCATTGTTATTTTGTATCTTTATTAATGATTTACCACTACACATCACATGTGCTAGTGCCGAGTGTGACATGTTTGCTGACGATTCGACGCTACATGCATCCGGTAAAACTGTAGCTGACATAACCAACAGCCTCCAGCAGAGCCTACAAGAAGTCTCTAAATGGTGCAGTAGAAATAGAATGATAGTCAATCCAACTAAAACAAAAAGCATGTTAGTCACAACACGTCAGAAACATCAGCTGCAACCCGCGCCTCTAAACCTCTCATTTGAAGCTGTCCCCATAGAGCAAGTACAGCAGCACCGTTTACTAGGGTTAGTTGTAGATAACCAACTTAGTTGGCAGCCTCATCTCATACACATCGGAAAGACAATTTCAAAGAAATTATTTTTACTGTCTAAACTGAAAGCGGTCATTAATCTGAACACGCGTAAACTATTTTTCAATGGATACATCAAGCCCCACATTGATTATGCCTCAACAGTTTGGGATGGCTGTAGCGAGGTTCAGTTCAAGAAAATAAATTCGCTATACAGAAGAGCAGCCAAACTCATTATTCCTAGCTCATCTCTACCCACTAAGGCGAGGCTCGAGGCAGCTGGACTCCTTCCTCTTGACAAACAATTAGTATTTAACAAGTGCGTACTAGTGCACAAAGCTCTTAAGGGTAAGGCCCCCGGCTACTTATCGGAACTTTTTACTCTTATTGAGAAGAGATACAGCACCTCTCGGAGCAACCTGAGCATAAAACGGCCCCGCATTGATTTGTATAAATCCAGTTTGTCATACTCAGGTGGTTTCCTGTGGAATTCTATTCCTCTGCATCTACAACAAGTTAATTCCCTAGCTGCTTTTAAAGCAAAACTGTACAAGCACTTATCCAAGGCAACGTCAATTTAATTATCTCGTGTTGTCTAAACATAATATATTTTTATTTCTTTTTATGCAACTATTATTTTTATTATACCATTTGCGTTCAGGTGCCGTTTGTGGGGGTGCTTCCCGTATAGACCTGGTCAGAGGATGCAGTGCCGGTGCACAGTTTATTCAAACGATGTGCTCAGCATGTCATTCGAGTGAAAGTATATTTGTAGCGTGCCCCCCGGGTGGGAGTGTCTGGGGAGGGCTCCCGCAAACGGATATTATGACACGTGCAAACATCTTCGTATGGGTACCTGTGTGTTTTGTTAAATCATTGTTGCAGTTTGTAGTGTTGTCGTAATTCGCATTACTTTCGATGTTGTTTGTGAGTGTAATGTAGCTTTGCCTGTTATTATATGTCAGTAGATGTAGCAAGGACAGATTGGAAGAAAGGCCTGTGCGCCTAATATCTCAATCCTTGATAAATAAAGTTTCAGTCAGTCAGTCAGTCTCTCTCTCTCTCTCTCTCTCTCTCTCTCTCTCTCTCTCTCTCTCTCTCTCTCTCTCTCTCTCTCTCTCTCTCTCTCTCTCTCTCTCTCTCTCTCTCTCTAGATATTTACATGACGTCCCTCTCCTATTCTGGTGCAAAATTATGGAACACAGTTCCTGCAGACAATAAAGCAGCACCTTCTTTACCAACGTTCACGAACCAACTGCATAACTTATTAAGAGCATGTGAAAACATATTGTTCATATTTTTCTTTCACATACCATCATTGTCTGCAGAAACATTTCCTTATTCATATTCATGTATCATAACACTTAAAACTTGCTGAGGTGTTCTTTGTCATTTCTTTTGCAGCATAACATCATAATTTTTTAATGTTTAATGTTCGATGTTTTGCTTGGTGTCTGTGTGTGTGTGTGTGTGTGTGTGTGTGTGTGTGTGTGTGTGTGTGTGTGTGTGTGTGTGTGTGTACGTGTGTGTGTGTGGACTGGTAGAAATCAGTGCGAGCGTGTGTGTGTGTGTGTGCGTGCGGACTGGTATATATCAGTGTGTGTGTGTGTGTGTGTGTGTGTGTGTGTGTGTGTGTGTGTGTGTGTGTGTGTGTGTGTGTGTGTGTGTGTGTGTGTGTGATGGTGTGTGTGTGTGTGTGTGATGGTGTGTGTGTGTATGTGTGTGTGTGTGTGGTGTAATGTGAGCATTGATTATTTGAAATGGAATTATTGTTGCCTGTACTTTTCACTATTATGTATACTTTTTTGTTTTCCTCCCTACGTCACACGACCAGTCACTTTAGCGCAAACCGTACCGTGTGACCGTGATATAAAAACCCGTGTAGCGAAAAATGGCGGACGTTTTATAGCCCTCTCGATGACGCATCTTGGATGCCAGTTTTGTTCTTTGAAAAAAATCGCCAAACGTTCTAAAGTACAAAGTTACTTAGTGTTGTTCGAAACAACAAGCACACTCAGTACTGGAGACGGCAACGTCATGGCATATTTTAAAATTACGTCGTAAGTCTATTATGTATAAATGTATATTCCTTTGACGTCAGTCATGTCTGGCGTGATCCAGGTCGCAAGATGTCTTATTGATTTCTTTTACGAAAATAGTAGAGGAATGAAAACAAATACGTTATTGGTCGGAGGGGTTAGCTGCAGGGGTTCGGGAGGTCAAAGGAATCATTGTACCCCTCAGGCCTTCGGCCTTTGGGGTACAATGATTCCTTTGACCTCCCTCAGGCCTACAAAGGTCCGTGTAGCGAACCCCTCCGACCAATAACTTATAATATATAAAATTATGTGTGTGTGTGTTTACGTGCATGCTATAGCTTAGCAAGGACATGATTGAAAAAAAGGTCATTGAAGCTAACTAATCATTTATCCTTGAAAAATAAAGTCTCTCTCTTAAATTGACTATAATAGTTCATGGGTAGTGCCAGAATAGCTTGGCGCCTCAGGCGCCAAGCTATTCTGGCACCACCCTTGAACTAAAATGGTTGATCTATCACCCAATCCGTAATGTAGCCTTCATAGGATAATAAGCAAATTAAAAAAAACAAAACTCAGCCTCAGGATATGGGACCTTTTAACTGCGTGTCAGAAACATCACTTCTGCCCATTAATTTTTGTCTGACACTTTTCCTCCGCAATAGTGAACCCTAGCAACATGTTTCTGCACATGGAGTATAGGGAGTCACAGCTAGCAAACGATCAGATTCATTACCGAGAAAGCGAATGCGATCTAACTGCAAGAGGCATAGATCCTCTTGAGCCCAAGCGATTGCGGGGGCTCATGAGGATCTATGCCTCTTGCTGAGAACACTTTGTGTCCTTTTTTTTTTTTTTTGGGGGGGGGGGTGGGGGGGGGGCAGTTGTGGCTTTTGGTCGTTCATTGACCCAAATAAAAAGTAGATTTATTTTCATATGATACCAATCGGTGCTGGGAGGGGGAAAAAACAAATTAAACAATATGATTTATGACGCAATAAGACAAAAATAATTAAGTAACACTGGCTGTAGTCAATGGAACAAATATAATAACACCCTGGACCCTATGCCGGAAGCACAGGCAAAACGCCCAACATCTGCAATAGGCATAGATCCTCATGAGCCCCGGGAGGGTTACGGGGCTTATGAGAATCTATTCCTCTTGCTGGTTTGAGTTTCTTCTGTGATCTTATGCATCGTATGCTCCGTTACCCACCGTGTTCATCCCCAGGCATTCACGGCAGCGTACTTGTCTAAATGATGTCTTTTGTTGTGTGACTACTCTGCATCTTTGAGGGATTGAGTTTGTTTCATTCGTAACACAGGCGTCGGATGATCGTTGAAATATTTCACCAGCTCTATACTGACCACTTGTAGTAAGAAACAGCACACTGTGCTATTACCTACTACCCGTGTTAACTCATCCTACCCCAGACACACCACAGCAAGATAAGGATCGACCACGATAGTTCAAGGGTGGTGCCACAATAGCTTGGCGCCTATTTAGAGGACAACGGCAAAATTTGGGGATTTCGGTGTTGGGGTAGAGTGGGTTAAAGTACCATTACGCAAAAATCCGAAGACGTGTTTCTGCACCATTTGTGTTTGTTATGTCTTGTCGACACACTTACTGAACTTTAACAGCAGTTTGGACACGCAGCAAAAGCCCCGGCGTAATCTCACTTATTTATTCTGTGCAGCCGTTAGCGTGTCAATCTATTTTAAGCTGTTTCTCGTACTGATAGCACTGTATTTCGGAGTGGAGTCATTGTCAGGTTGCTTGATGTAAAGACGACGTGTGCTGAACTGGATTCTCCTGGGTCCAAATGAACCATGACTAGACCTGTGTGTAGCGTTTCGCAACGTTTGTTACAGAAGTGTATCTTTGAACAGTTACGACGGTAGTGGGCCTTTACAGAGGCGATCGATTTCGCAACAACCATTCCATGCCTGTGGTTTGTAATCTGAGCGTACCGGAATTCCCTAACTCCAATGGGAAATCAAGCTAAATATTAGTATAGACACGGAGATGACAGGCGCGTGGTCCGCTTAGAGTTAATTCACGGATGAAACCTTCATGACGATAAAAGTCAGTTATTTGATTAGTAGAAATCAGTATTAGTTATTAGTTATTCGATTAATGTTAATAGTATTAGTTACTTGATTAGTGTTATCTGGCCTGGAGCCGTGCATGAGGTCATTAGCAGAAAAGCAGGCAATAAAGTATACGACTCTTCAGAGTGGCTAAGAGATTCCTGCTAGTAATCAGCTAATATTGTAGTCTATAGCTACAATCTGTGGTTGTAACCCCCTCGACTGTGCGAGCAGCCGCCGACGCGCGGCTGCATGCACAAAGGGTTAACCCCTTCACAGTCAGTCTCGGGACACAGAGAACACGACCCAGCTGCAAGAGGCATAGATCCTCATGAGCCCCCGCAATTGCGGGGGCTCATGAGGATCGATGCCTCTTGCTGACCTAACGATGTATCCATGTGTGGATGAAGTTAGTTAGTTATTGGGGTCTAACGCCGAGCCGGCGACTTCTTCTTCTTCTTGTCGTTAGCAGTGGGCTATACGGTCAGACCAGCACCGGCGGTGAATGACGTCGTTTTCTCCAGGTCTTCTCGACTGCCGTAGAGTTTGGTCTGCAGTGGAGTTGGCGATGGCCACACTTCTTTTCTTTCATCGTCCAGTAGAGGGCATCAGTCTGGAGAATGTTCCGCTGTTTGGTCTTCGTTGACCACAGGTGCAGGTTGGTGATGGCGCCAGCTTGAGCTTTCTGAGCCGGCGACTAAGGCCATCTCACGGCGGTGTTTGGACGAAGGTCTTTTCGCGTTGAATTAACAAAGATTGTAGAGAAACACGGTCTGCTTCACTCGGCACTGATAGGAGTTAATCTACAGTACACATCGTTATTTTAGGCTCAAAGCGGGTAGCCGGGTAGAGCGCCTCTCCGTTGGTAGAAAAATTACGCATGCAACGTAGAAGTCGACACATGCCCACCTCCGCATTAAATAAAGCCGAATCTTCTGCCTTGTAACTTAAAGAGGCCCACTACCGCCGTAACTGTTCAAAGGTTCACTTCTGTAACAGATGGTTACGAAACGCTACATACAGGTCTGGTTATGGTTCACGTAGACACAGGAGAATCCAGTTCAGCACATGTCGTCTTTACATCGAGTAACCTGACAATGACTCCACTCCGTTCTAACCCCACCCGGGTCTGCCCTGGGGGACTTGGGTGGGGTTAGGTACTTTTTAGTTCCCAGGGTCACCCTGGTCAGCCCCACAGGGTGAGTTTTTCTCTCTATTCTGGCGCATGTGTTTCTGTCTACCCGAGGTCCATTCACCTGTATTTGCCTTTTTAAAACTGTCCCTACTGTCTGCACTGCCTGTAGCTCTTGATATTGGATTTGTGTTGCTAAATGGTCTTAGCTTTATTTAGGCCCCATGTGTTCGGTTTATTTAATGTATTTGACCGGCTGGCGACATACATTCAATGTTCTGTTTAGTTGGGGTTTTTTTCACAAGCAGTGCAGGCACGTCCTGAGAAAGCCTTGTTGCTGTCGGGACGTTAAGCAATGTACAATCAATCAATCCACTCCGTTCTAGAAATACAACGCTACCAGTACGAGAAACAGCTACAAATAGATTGACACGTTAACGGCTGAACAGAATAAATACGTGCGATTACGCGTGCGCTTTTGCTGCGTGTCCAAACTGCTGTTTAAATTCAGTAGGTGTGTCGACAAGGCATAAGAAACATAAATGGTGCTGAAATGTGTCTTCAGATTTTTGCGTAATGGTACTTTAAGTGGTAGTGCCTCATGTCAGTTCTTTTTAGAACGTCTTTTATGAACTGAACTGAGCGGCACTTATACATTCACACCCACCTCTACACATGCATCCATAATACGCGTGTTTCAACCTAATCCTAACCCTCACTACTTTTATATACAAACATCTCAATACATTATTACACATTATTACACATTATTACACAAGCTGCGTAATTAAAATCTACCTTAGTAAAATAATTAGTGGGTAAACACTCAGTAACAACAATCTCAATATGTCCATGTTCACCACCAAATAAAACACAATATAATCACTTCTCTAAAATCAACAAGCTCCATTCCTACTGATTGCACAGGTAAAGGAGGATAGGGGGAGGAGTTAGGTTTGGGTATGCGTGGATGTATCTACAGATTGCTTAGAGTGATGGATTTGGGGATGAAACTGTGCTGTAGTCTGAGTGTCCTAGCTTTGTGCGTGCGGAGTCTGCGGCCAGAGGGGAGGAGTTCATTGAGGTGGGCAAGGACATGGGATCTGTCTGAAGCTATCCGCCTACCCTTTCTCACCAAACGCTGTTCATACAGTGACTCCACACTGGCTTGCTGACTGCCAATCACTTTGCTGCAGATGTTTACCATTCGTGCCAGGGTGTTCTTGTTCTTCACACTCAGACCTCCATACCAGCATACAGAACCGAAAGTGATGACAGACTCAATAAAAGAGCAGTAGAAAGTGTGAAGGACAGAGGGGTTCGCATTCAGCTTCCTGAGTTTCTGGAGGCAGTAGATGCGTGACTGATATTTCTTGTGTATGAGGGTGGTGTTTGCGTTAAAGGACAACTTATCATCTATAACTGCTCCAAGATACCTATACTCAGTTATTTTACGAGTGAACACAGGGCAAATTATCAAAATATTGCATAGATTCATCTTTTACAAAAGTTCGTGTTAAAATAAAGGGTTTTGGTGATACAAAATACTGATTTGTTTCCAGTACGGTTTTAACTGCGAACAATTTGCGAGTGCGAACATTTTGTAACAAGATACTTTGCCCTTGATTTTGCGGTAAAAATGCGTTACGAAATGTGTGTTTAATCTACCGCCTTTTTGCGTCAGAAAGGTTTTACGCCATTTTAAGGACAATGACCTTTTCACGTCGTCTGACCGTCAGGCGCCATAGGGGATGAAAACGAAAGATAAAACAAATGGTATGTCCCGTTGCCATGGCGACCAGAGCGTCGCCTCATGTCGCGCGGGGTTCTTCAGCCAATTTATTTTTTTCTTCGGAAATCTGCCCCTGATTAGCTCGTTACCACATCTGCAAGAGACATATATTCTCATGAGCCCCTGCAGCTGCAGGGGCTCATGTGAATCTTTGTCCCTTGTTCAACAGTAAAGGCTTCATTTAGTCCTATGACTGAGGATGTAATGCTGTAACGTGTTTCGTGATTAACTTATTGTGCCGGAGGTACGAAATACCCACATCTGGGAGTTATCCTCATAGGGCTGCATTACAATTCAGGAGACAGATCGACCATGATAGTTCAAGGGTGGTGGCAAAATAGCTTGGCGCCTATAGGCGCCAAGCTATTTTGCCACCACCCTTGAACTATCATGTTCGAGCCATATCTTGCTGTGGTGTTTCGCGGGAACTCTGCCAGAGACGTAGAATGACATGTGGTAGCCACAGTCGCCTCACGCTTCTCCTCAAATGGGGCATGTTGTGTCTGGGGTTCAGCCTAGGTGTCTAATCTGTTCCTTTCTTAGCTCGTTAGTTGAGTAGCGTCTTCTTGTGGCGATTAATCTTTTTCTTCTGGAGCCGAAATGGAAAAAGAAACTGTCCGAAAGTCTGAAAGACTGTCTCAAGACACACTCTGTAAAATTGCATCGTAGGAAAGCATGCCTTATATGCATTAGCCCTTCCACTGCCGAGAAATAAGTAAACACGACCCTCTCGCAAGAGGTATAGATCCTCATGAGCCCCCGCAGATGCGGGGGCTCATGAGGAGTCTAAGATAACATACACACAAACCAAGGGAATCACTCAGCGTGACAGACGAACAGTTAGATCCCTGCCCCGCCTATCAGGCACCATTCGCCAGCCACAGAGAAATACGCAGGTATAGAACAAGACGATCATCTACATCCTTAGATCATCTACACCTTAGGATGTAGATGATCGTCTGTCTATACCTGCGTATTTCTGTGGGCTGGCGAATGGTGCCTGATAGGCGGGGCAGGGATCTAACTGTTCGTCTGTCAGCGCTGAGTGATTCCCTTGGTTTGTTGTACATTCTGCCAGCGCTAGCCTCACCTATCTGGTTTGTGAGTAAGATAACATAAGATAAGATAAACGTAATTGCCATTATATGCATAAACATAAGAATTTTTTGCGCATAATTGACGTGCGTCCATGTTAAGATCAACACATAAAACATTACATACATCACGATCAAGCAGACTCTAAAGTACCAAACCACACATGCAGTAGTTCTACTAAATACGCACACACATCTAAGTAAATAAAATAAGATAAATCTATCACATAATAAGCATATTCTGACGCCAATAACCGCCAAGTGAGCCGCAACGAAAACAGATTAACTAAATTCATATGAATTTATAAAACTGAATATAGCCTGTCTAACTTAAGAAATGGTTAAGAGAACTTATAAAAAGAACTATAAACAACTAAGATGGGCTGTAGGTAATTCTAAAGGGACTTACGCCTCTTGCTGACACCACTTTGTGTCGCAAGTTCTTTGGGACTCGTTGGCTTTGCATTCACGAAGATTTAAGTGTGTGTCCATTAGCAAGGAAGGGTATAACCCATTCACTGGCGAAAAATAGTAAACACGACCCTATTTGCAAGAGGTATAGATCCTCATGAGCCCCCGCATTCGCGGGGGCTCATGAGGATCTATGCCTCTTGCTGACACCACGTTGTGCCCATGTTCGTTGGGACTTGTCTTTCAATCAACAAAGGTTTAAGTGTGCGTCGACTGGCAGGGAAGAGTTTAAAGCTGATGGAATATAGTCACCAGGAGGCATCTAGACATCTCAGACCGTCCAATATTGGTGTCCGCCACTGTGAAGACGAAGCTTATAGTCTCCCTACAGACCTGTCTAAGGACAAGGTCTGAGAGACATTAATTCACGTGACTTTAATGATTGCCCAGAATGACAGAGGGTTTGCCTGTGCTATTTTTTAACAATAAACAAAATACGTCGCTTTTCCCAGAGTTGTGCAAGAACGAAGAATATGTCACACAGGCAAAGTTTGATACAAACCGTGAGACACGATTTTTGACGAATACTGTCAAGCGGAAAAATTAGAGCGGCTAAAAATAGTCCCTCATGGCTGAGGAAACTGCTTGGGATGAACCCATGACTGTTGAGGGAATTCCATCAGGTCAAAGTTTACCGAATTACAAACTTTTTATTTTTTCATGTGACAACTACGTTGACTGCTGTTATGATTATATTTAACACTCTAAATAACATCATAGACAAGTTTTCTTTTCTTTTTTAAATGCTGCGCACTGACTTTCGGGGTCATATGAAAGGTCAATTTCCACCGACGTCATTTGTCGTTGAGTTTGCTGAGAAACAGCACGGTTATTTCGAAGCTAGCAAAGCAGGCTAGACGGAGCTGTCCTCATGTTCTCTTCTTTCACAAGAGAGCTTTGCTTTCATCCAATCAGACGAAAGGTTCGCTAAACTGACAAATAGTTCGATGCTCAGTAGAGCTTTGTCGTGCGTGTCTTGCACGATCCCAAATCCTGAACAATTAAAAAAAGGTTTGATGACCTCTCTGGGCGAGGTTCGCGACGTGAATGTTCGCCCAGTTAAAAACGGCATAAACAGACCAATAATGTGAAACGAAACACGCCGCGAAAGCGCTTTTCTCTCCAACGTCTATGGTGTAATGTTCCTTCCCCGGAAACACTGAAGTGTTTCCAGTGATTCGAATGACGTCACATTTCTTTTTCGATGATTCGAATGACGTCACATTTCTTTTGCATGTCAGTATAATTATATGTATTTTTAAGTTTTGTTTGTTTGCGTTTGTGTGTGTGTGTGTGTGTGTGTGTGTGTGTGTGTGTGTGTGTGTGTGTGTGTGCGTGCGTGCGTGCGTGCGTGCGTGCGTGCGTGCGTGTGGGGAGCGGGGGTGGATAAGATGTTGGGGATCAGCACATGTTAATGTTCAGATCTACGTTCAATAATGTGTGTGCCTATAAGGGTATTTTTATGTATGATATGTGCAACGTGTTATTGTGCATATTCTATGTAGAACGTGTATCGCGCATACGATGAATTTTTCCGCTGTTATTGACTGCTCGCACGAGTTATGAAACAGCTCTCTGACCACAGGTGCTTTGGCGATTAATTCACACTCAGTGTGCCTGGTGATCATATATTATTCAGCTGTACACAAGATCGGTTTGCAATACAACTAACTGAGTTATTCACATCCATGAGAAACCAACCCACGCAAGAGACATAGATCCTCATGAGCCCCCGCGTCCGCGGGGGCTCATGAGGATCTATGGGTCTCTTGCTTAAACCTTTTTCATCTATGCATCTGAGGCAGAGTTATCGGAGTACAGAGTTAGTGTTTTTTCAGCCCATACAATTTCAGCCCAGCCACAGGCAGTGCAAAAGTTATAAATATACATTAATTAACACATTCTGATCCAGGACCGAAATCCGCAAATTTTGAAGTTGCCCCCTGAAAACTGTATTACACTTCTGGAAACAGATCGAGCGTGATAGTTCAAGGGTTGTGCCAGAATAGCTTGGCGCCTATGGGCGCCAAGCTATTCTGGCACAACCCTTGAACTATCACGCTCGATCCATGTCTTGCCGTGGCCTGTCAGAGTTGAATGAGTTAAGTAGACACTGAGGTCAGAAGTCACACCTTCAGGTCGCACTTCTCACCTACAAAGATAATTATTGCTTTGTATTCTTCTTTTTATGTCCATGTCCAAAAAAAGGGGGTTTCAATCCGAAAATTAAAACGATCTGCACCACGGTAGACTTTCATTGCTAAAAAAAATTAGCATTCGCCGATACAACGGGTCATCAAGGTTGTCTTGCCTCAACTAAGACTTTCTTTTACCGTTCTGTTCACAAACCATGTGATTAGGCACAAGTACCATGATTAGTTCGGGTTTAACGTCCACGGCACAGAAATGATAATGGACGGCCCTCACGGGCGGGTTATGGGGGACAGGGAAATCTATTACCTATGGAGTACGATCTAAACACTGATCAACTCAGGCGCACTCCAACTGTGCCACTTTGATTTACCAGGACCTTTCACTAACGGACATGCTATTGAACAAGCCCGCCTTCCCCCCTCCCCCCCCCCCCCCCCCTGGATTGCGAGTCCATCTACCGGGGCCGGGACGGGTGTGCGAACCCACGACCTTTGCTCTCCTGCTCCGACGCTTAACCGCCTGAGCTATTTCGGACTCTCCGCACAAGTACCAGAGGTTGTACACTGCCTTTGACCGTAACGGAAGGAACTCTTTTGTGTACAAAAGGAGAAGAGAGCAGAAAAGTATTTCATTTTACGACATTCAGACTTCATAATTTTAGTTAGGCCTTTTGTCCAGCATTATTGTAATGATTTTTTTTTTTTTAATGAATGAATGAATTTTATTTCACGTCTCTTGACATCTTGGTGATTTTAGACAAACAGATATAAAAAAGGAAAAAAAAATATATATATAAAAAATAAAAACTCTTTAAGCTTTAAACATAATAATATAAACTATACATGCATTTTAAATAGGTTTACCTGTTAGAGTCCATTGTTGTAAAAAATTAAAATAAATAAATAAATAAAAAGATATTGCTAGCTGTTAAACGCTTTACTGCCTTGGGTAGATCGTTTTAATAAACTGTACTTGGCCTTTGTAAACGTGTTTCTTTCTTTCTTACGTTTTTCTTTGCTGTTTTCACTCTCTTGGCAGGCTCCTTTTGGGTCTTGATGACGTATAAAGTTTGTCACAGATCAATGCAATTTGTTTTTGTTTCTACGATGTAATCTGAGGTCGGATAATAGCGTGGTTACGTTTACCCAACAGCCGCGAATGAGAGCAAAGTCATGTCGGTCATCATAAGAGGGCTCATGAGGATATATGCCTCGTGGAGATGTTTGGAGTGTTTCGGTACAAGCTAGTTATCCGCCATGACGTTTGTCGTTTTTGTTGGAAGTCGTTCGTTTCAAACGAAGCCTCAGTAAAGTTTGTGTTAAAAGTGCTGACGGTCAATACGGACACTAGATGCATTACAAGGGTATGCATGGATTTCGTCTAGAAAACTATTTCCTGCAACAGCTTCAATGTGATTTAACACCCTTGTGCATGTGGCCACCGGTAATGTTAACAGTACCGGTGGTTGCATACACAAGGGAGTTAACACCTCGCGCGCGTCTGTTGGCCTTTAATGCAGAGGTTGGCTTTTCTCAAGACTTGGATGAGCAAAGATATCTCCACGGTACCCGTTCCTCTGCAGTTAAGAGATGAAGAGAGGTACGCTGTTTCTACGTTTAGTATTGCGTCAGTATTTTTGCTTCGTGACTATCTGAAAAAGGCTTTATGTGATCTGTCATTTTAATTCTCACACAATAAATACTTAACCCTTTGGTTGTCGGTTGCGTGTTTGGGCGAGGTGATTCCTGCAGGAATCACCTCGCCCAAACAAGCTCCCGACAGACAAAGGGTTAAGTATTATTGTGCAAGAATTAAAATGACAGATCAAGTCACACGACTAATAAAGGCTAAATTCTCCCCAATCAACAATTTTTTTTTTAAATTTTGCTTTGCACTACATAGAGTCACTGTCTTTTGCCTTCGGTGCAAAAAAAAAGAAGCCGGCCTACCACTACAATAGTGTTGGGTGATGTTTGCCCACAATCTAGTCATGGTTTATGTACTGAAAAATTCATGGTTTCTCTACTGACAAATCGAGTGATAGGCCTTGAACAAATAGGATAGTCATGAACAGGATAATCATGTAGTCATGGGGACACAAAGCACTATGTAGAGCCAAAGGGTTCACAATGGTCACAAACCAGATAGGTGAGGCTAAATAAAGCTTAAATATTTGCGTTAATGTGTGTGTGTGTGTGTGTGTGTGTGTGTGTGTGTGTGTGCGTGCATGGATGCATGCATGCGTGCGTGCGTGTGTTCTGGGCACTGGGTGGCTCAGTGCTAAAGCTTTTGACTCTCGTCCGAAAGGTGCCGGGTTCGAATCCAGCTGGAGTCAAAATTTGTTCAGACCCTACTCGGTGCCCCGTCTTTGAGATCACCTTCGTGATAAACAAAAGACATTAAGCCCTACATGTTTAGCGTTTTGGGTGTGCACATTTATATGTGCGGAAGCGATGCAGAATATGCCGTATGTCTTCAGGTTGTGCACCGTGGTCTAGCATTCTGACATTTTATCTCCAAAAAGAACTTGATGGCATGATTACAGGCTTGGCAGACACTTGTCTGCTTCACAATCGATTTTCAAAACAGCTGCTTTAAGCCACCGAGGATCTTCTAAAGACCTCCATCTTTTTTGCACGACAAGATGTAACCAGTTGCCGCCTGAAAGTGCATGGTGCCTGCTAATAGACGTTGCACTCAGAATTTTTTTTTTTTTTTTTTTTTTTTTTTTGCTACTCCAATTTTTTTTTTCTTTGTCGACCTCAGAGGTCTTCCTCTCACGCCGCTCATCCCCGTCAAACCCTGTGTGCTCACCCAGGCCCGCTGGTTGTTCCAGCCAGACTCCCGGTCCTGCCGCTATATATATGGCAGGTAGTAGGGGACTCCCTCCGGAGGAAACTCCGCACTGCTGCCGAGTCACTTCGGTGGTGTTCAGTGTGGCCTTCAGGTAACCACACCTACTATTCCCCCTACTTACGACATTGCTAGTCGCGGAGTCGACGAGTGGGAGCTCCCCCCAGAGGTCGCGAGTCAACCACTACGTCCTTTCACGCACAGCAGCAGGTCTGGCCGAAGACAACCGCGCACCTAGGGCTCCTGGAGGACTGGGATGAGGTCACCATGAGACGGAGACTTGAGGGATCAGAAACCTGGAACAGCATTTTTTTCATTTTGCATGATGATGAGGATGAAGATGATATGATGATGCCATGGTGGTCCATGTGGTTGGGGACTGCGTGACAGGGCCGCATTCCACGCTTCCTGTCATAAATATCCTGGTGTTAACCAGGCCCGGGAACTGCGGACACCTGTGGTGCCAGCCGTGTAATCATTCACACCTTGCGATGTGTCATAACCCGGGTAGCACCCCCAAAGTCGCACCCGTGAAGTGGGTGAGTCTCGGCTGCGTGGCATCAGCCTTCCCATTAGCACATAGCCATAGCACATAGTCCATAGCACACCCGCTCTGGGTAGGAGCCGACCCAGGTAGGAAAAATCCCGCTTGACTCGGCTGGGATTCGAACCCGGATCTCCCGGCCGCCAGTCCGACACGCTAACCACTGCGCTACGGAGGCCGGTTACGTTGCACTCAGAATTACTTGAAAACAGTTGACTACACGTCCTGACAGACATGCCATATTCAGAAGTAGGTCAAACTTGCGCGTGTTTCGACAAAGACAGTGGATTAAAAGCCCGGACAAACAAGCGATATCGCATGTTTGTCCGGGCTTTTAATCCACTGTTTTCGTCGAAACACGTGCAACTTTTGACCTATTTCCGATTTCCGAACATCTACTGTGTGCGGGTCTGTGATTGTAGACCTTGCGACTTTCAGTCGCAAGGTCTAAAATCACAGGCCCGCACATAGTTGATGTAATGATGTGTGATTTTGAAAATATGGCCTTCACCCTTCAGCCGTATCGTGTTTATTATCAACCCCTCTCCCTGCCAGTGATCACACACTTATTTTTGTCTTGTCTTGACTTCGAGTACCCAAAAGCAGTACATCACGTTATGTCAACCTTTTTGTCCCTCAGGCTGTCACCCTTTTCAATAGTAATGTCAGTAGATAGTTTCTGCCAACCAACTTTAGTTCTTTAGTCCTAGCCCTTTCAGTAGTTCATTGCAACATTGCTGACATCAGAAGCACATGGGGCATACACCACTAGTGTTTCTGATGCCAGGAGTGTTACAAAGGTACCAGTGCGTCTGTTACAGCTCGTTTCTTTAGCTGAGAGTTATAGTTTATTTAATTTATTGAATGAGTGAATGATGCTGCCATGTGTTGTATGGGCAGACAGTGAATTTCCCCATGAGGGATTAATTAAGAAATATTGTCTTGTCTTGTCTTGTCTTGTCTTGTCTTGTCTTGTCTTGCCTTGCCTTGCCTTGTCTTGTGGGTGGTCTACTCTTGTCTGGAGTCATGGTCATAGGTGGTCTTGTCTAGTGGATGGTCTTATCTGGCGTCTTTAATTGTTTTGTATTGTTTTGTGGGCAGTCTCTTCTTGTCTTGTAGATGGTCTTGTCTGGTGTCGTATCTTGTCTTGTGGGTGGTCTTGTCTGGTTTCTCTTGACTTGTGGGCGGTCTTGTCTGGTGTCTTATCTTGTTTTGTGGGTGGTCTTGTCTTGTGAATGGTCTTGTCTGGTGTCTTGTCTTGTGGGCAGTCTTGTTTTGTGGATGGTCTTATCTTGTCTTGTGGGTGGTCTACTCTCGTCTTGTTTTGTCTTGAGAGCAGTCTTGTCTAGTGTCTTATCTTGTCTTGTGGGGGGGTTTGTCTTGTGAATGGTCTTGTCTGGTGTCTTGTCTTGTCGGCGGTCTACTCTTGTCTTGTTTTGTCTTGATGGCGGTCTTGTCTGGTGTTTTATTTTGTCTGGTGAGTGGTCTTGTCTTGTGGACGGTCTACTTTTATTTTGTGGGATGTTTTTTCTTGTTGGTGGTGTACGTTTTGTGGGTGGCAGAACGTGGTTGTTGTTGTTTGTTTTTTCTTGTTTTTTTTGGTTTTTTTTTTTTGGTTTTTTTTTGGGGTGGGTTGTTTTTTTTGGTTTTTTTTTTTAGATATAATCGCATATAGGTCTGAATAACTATAAGTGACGTGTATATAACTGGTTATGCCACCTTAATTATGTCAGTTCTGCATGTAACCCAGCAGAATATGACTGACCTGGTGCTGTTTTTTCCGCCGGTTCGGAATCAAGTAATAACACATAAGGCGCTGACGTGCTACGACAGGATGTGGATCGACCATAATAGTTCAATGGTGGTGTCAGAATAGCTTGGCGCCTGTAGGCGCCAAGCTATTCTGACACCACCCTTGAACTATTATGGTCGATCTGTCTCTAGAACTGTGACGTAGACGTCAAAAACGAGTATTTCATCCTCAGGGTGTAATGAGATAAGAGTGGAACAGAGTGAAACAGCTCTAGCATGAAACACGCACTTCCCTTAGTATCGCACAGTGTGAACTCCCGCACCTCGCGTCCCAGAGCTGTTGGCACTAGGGAGGTAGGTAGATTAACATCGCTGTCGAGGAAATTCGAACAGCTTCAAGAGGTATAGATCCTCATCAGCCCCCGCAGTTGCGGGGACTCGTGAGGACCTGTGCCTCTCGTTGAAACCATTTTGTATCCACGTTCCTTTGACGTCTGGGGATCTGTGACGTTACATTTCCAATGATGCATTAGCATGACCACAGACAGAGAAAGGGATTAAAAGTCACTGTCCTCTTTCGCACTGACAGTGAAGGGGCTTAAAGTCACTATCCTCTTTTTTCTTGTGAATCGAACAGGCATGGTCCAGAAAGGTGATATTGATGTGGTTTTCAACAATGGCTGCGCAGGAAAGCGAGCAATCGATAGTTAGACAAATAAGGCTTTGTGTGTAGAGAAGAGGATGTCTTCAAATCAGTCAATAGGGCCTTGTCACCGGGGGCAATTACTGTCGGTCAACATGACCCCTTCCTACCATCCCCATTCATCCCCATTACACCCCACCCCCCACTCCCCACCCCCACCCCCACCTCCACCCCTAAGACGAAATAGGGGTACCGGAAGTTTTTTCTCATTCTAACCCTTCCCCTGCCACTGTACATACACCTTTGTTTCTGAAATCTTCGTTCATACAACGACCAAAAGCCAAAACCGTCCAGGAAACATGGGTACAAATTGGTCTCAGCAAGAGGCATAGATCCTCATGAGCCCCCGCTATCGCGGGGGCTCATGAGGATCTATGTCTCTTGCAGTCGGATCGTGTTCACTTTTTCTCGGCAGTGAAGGGGTTGACTCACTCAATAGCCGAAAGCTCCGAGATGGGCCAAGGCTCTCTTTCGTGTTGTTTTTTTTTTTAATTAATGGGTGTTCACCGTTCATGTCTCTCGTCTGTCTTGATATGAAGACGATTTTACCACAGAACTTCGAAAATAAGACTTTAGTCCCTTCACTGAGAGTGGACTCAGACTGTGATTCTGAAATCTTTGTTAACTCATTCGAGACGCGCCATATACGGATACGCGGCTGCGGGGGGCTTATGAGGATCTATATCTCTTGCAGCTGAGCGGTGCTCAATTTGTTTTCCGCAGTGAAACCTATTTTTTATGATAGGACGGACACCAAAAAAATACAACAACAAAACACTTGATGCGTCTTTGAAATAGCTGACTCTTCTGCAACTCACGCGCAGTACTAAATAAGTGAAGGGAGATGGATCTAGCATTGCAGCTCAAAGATAGTGGGCGTAACGGGCAATACTAGAGGAGGAGATGGATCCACCATGATATCTTAAAGTTAGTGACTTTACGTTAAGTACTCTCTCCAGTCGTCAGACACCTGTAACGAAAACTTGTCGCGCTATGTAATAGGCCCCGTTTCCCGCATCGATCCAACATGACTTCGGACACCATGCAAAGTCCTCTTCATTATGTCTGCAAGGGCCATAGATCCTCATAAGATGCTGGCAGATGCAGCATCTCATGACGATCTATGGCCCCTTGCTGGCAGATGCAGCATCTCATGACGATCTATGGCCCCTTGCTGGCAGATGCAGCATCTCATGACGATCTATGGCCCCTCGCCGGCAAAAACAAAAGGGAGAAAAAATCTGCGGCATCGGTTTTCCCCAGATCGCGGGATGTCATGTTTTCCCCAGATCGCGGGATGTCATGTTTTCCCCAGATCGCGGGATGTCATGTTTTCCCCAGATCGCGGGATGTCATGTTGACTCCGAGGACAAAACAAATAGCAGCTTCGTTACATCGTCTTCAAAAGTCATAGATCCTCGTGATCTACTGCAAACTGCAGCAGCTCATGAAGATCTATGTCACTAGCTGGAAAGGACTTGATTTACGTTACGTCTGTTTGTCAAAGTGACGAGGTTACGGGTGTTAGGCAGTGTTAGGATACAATACAAGAATTCGCTGCAAGCCCGCCTGCAAGAGAAACAGATGTCGCAGAAGCTCATGAGCATCTATGTCTCTTGTTGAGTTATTTGGATCCGTATCTCTCAAAAGGAGGAGGTTTGGGTGGGCCTGTGTGAACAACGGATATACGCTAAGGCCCTCGGCGGAGCTCATCTTTTATTTATCCATCCTCTTGTCGGCAAGGCCTTCCAACACTCAGACCGTGCACACGCTCTTCATCACAAGTATGCAGCTGGGAGATGACGCGAAGCCGGCCCTGTGTGGAGGCAAAAGACGGTAGGCTCCTTTTGGCGAAAAGCGAGATTTTCATTGTAATGCCATGCAAACCTCGCTCTCCGCAAAAAATGGACTTGCTGTCTTTTGAATGAAAATCTCGCTCTGTACAAAATTGGGTTCGCTGTTGTTGTTTCGCCTGCCTAGAGCAGATTAACCCATTTAGCCCCGAGTCCCTACAACAGGAGATGGATTGACCATGACAATTCAAGGGTAGTGCCAGATTAGCTTGGCGCCTGAAGGCGCCAAGCTAATCTGGCACTGCCCTTAAATTATCATGGTCAATCCATCCCCAGCAACTGGTACATAGTCGTTAGGCAACTCCTCCAAAATTTGAGAAATGGGACCGTGGGGCTAAAAGGGTTAATAGAGTTTGTGGATGGGACGGACCTGCAGGATTAGTTAGGTTTCGTTTGCAACGAACGACTTCCAACAACAAACGCGAGCAAAGTCAGGGCGGATAACCAGCTTGTATTGTAATCATAGTCAATGCTCCGAACATCTCCGGGTTCATGAGGATCTATGCCTGTTGGAGATGTTTGCAGCTGTGTTGTCTGTGCTTCTATTACACACTGGTTATCCGCCGTAACATCGCTCTCGTTCGTTGTTGGGAGTCGTTCGGAGTAAACGTCTCTATTATCTTAGAAAATGTGTACACGCAGAAAAGTGTAGAACAATTCACGTGTAAGCAAGTTGACGTCAGTTTATGACGTAGAAAAGTACGGTATCATAAATGAACGTCATTGCAAAGTGAGACGTCAGGCAAGGTAATTTTTAGAGTGAACAGCACAGCGTTTTGCAGATTCTCAACCCGGAGAAAATAAGTGATTTCTAATCGTGTAAAATGCACAGCATAATCCAACGAAGAAAGACACACGCTTAGAAAAGACAGTTACAACACAATCGTGTTGTAACTGTCTTTTCTAAGCGTGTTTCTTTCTTCGTTGGGTTATTCTCTCGAGACACACAGTCACGTTATGTGTGTTTGTCTGTATAACACACACAGCAACCTACCCCCCACCTCCCACTCCTCCCCCACCCGGGTCTGCCCTGGGGGACTTGGGTGGGGTTAACTACTTTTTAGTTCCCAGGTCATCCTGCTCAGCCCCACAGGGTGGGTTTTCCCCTCTATTCTGGGGCATATGTTTCCGTCTACCCTTGGTCCATTCACCTGTATGTTCCTTTTTTAATTAAACTCTCCCTAATGTCTGCGCTGCATGTAGCTCTTGATATTGGATGTGTGTTGCTAAATGGTCTTAGGTTTATTTAGCGTATTATACCGGCTGGCGACATACATTCAATATTCTGTTTGTTTGGGTTTTTTTCACAAGCAGTGCAGGCACGTCCTGAGAAAGTCCTGTTGCTGTCGGGACGTTAAGCAATGTACAACCAACCAACCAACCTCCCACTCCTTTTTGGCGTGGTTTCATGCTTGGTTCAACAAAAATTAACCTACGAAAGGGATTTACAAGTAGATTAACCCCTTCGCTTTCAGTGATCACGAATTTCGCGTCTGCATCTATGCGCAGTGATTCTATGCGAAATGTACCGGGATAAATACTATGTGTGATGCATTCTTTTTATGTGAGGATGTATGCTATTTATATATTTCAATATTTGTTTATGATTATTTTCCTACTGAGACAAGACGGTGCAGTTTGGTGTACGGGGATAAATAAATTATTTGAATCTGTGTATCTTTAACTCATTCGAAACGTGCCGCCTCCATATACGCGGCTTATGCCGCGTATCTGGAGGCGGCACGTCTCGAATGAGTTAAGCCACTGCACACACGACATTTGCGTGAAGATAAAGACGCAAATGAGACCGAAAATGGGCATAAACAACAAAAAACTAGCAAGAGACATAAATCCTCATGAGCCCCCGCGACTGCGGGGGCTCATGAGGGTTTATGTCTCTTGCAGCTGGGCAGCGTTCGCCTTGCCCCGTCAGTTATGGGGTTAAGCTCAGTGGCCACACCATTTTTTTTTTTTTTGTGACCAGGACCCGATAAGGTGACTGCCAAGCGTGTAAAAGTAAGCCCTCCATCTCCAGCCTATGAAAACTAAGTATTCCACTGGGCCATTGAACAAAAGGTGTAGCCCGAAAGGTCAATAACCTGTGCTGTGCTCACCCTTTCTAAGCATTTTCTTCTTTGTTCGGTATCTCTTTTACGCCTTTTGGGACACAAGTAACCCCTTAAGAGTCCGAAATAGCTCAGGCGGTTAAGCGTCGGAGCAGGAGAGCGAATGGAATCGCCGGGTCGTGGTTCGAATCCCGGTAGCTGGACTCGCAATCCAGGGGGAAAAGACGGATTTGTTCAGTAGCATGTCCGTTGAAAGGTCCTGGTAAATCAAAGTGGCACAGTTGGAGTGCGCCTGAGTTGATCAGTGTTCAGGTCGTACTTCATAGGCAATAGATTTCCCTGTCCCCCATAACCCGCCGTCAGGGCCGTCCATTATCACTGCCGTGGTATGGTGTTTTTTTTTCTGAAATTTTGGTTCATTCAACGACCAAAAGCCAAAACCGCCCAAGAAACATGGAGGCAAATCGGTCTCAGCAAGAGGCATAGATCATCACGAGCCCCTGCAACTGCGGGGGCTTATGAGGATCTATGTCTCTTGTAGTCGAATCGTGGTCCCTTTTTTCTCGGCAGTGAAGGGGTTAACAGAACTCGAAGAGCAACGACAACAAAAGTAGATTCTGTCCATCAGTTACAACGAAAACAGCCACTGCGTATAATACAAGCTGCCAATTGTCCAGGGTGTTTTATATAGGCCCTACAAAGAACTACACACAAAAAAGAAACACACTTGAAAAGGGCAAGTACAAACCACTTCATCAACCCCTTCCCTGCCACTGGACGCATACTTTGTTTGTGAAATCATTCTTCATTCAACAACCAAAAGCCTCCACCGTCCAAAGAACATAGGCACAAACTGGTCTCAGCAAGAGGCATAGATCCTCATGAGCCCCCGCAACTGCGGGGGCTCATGAGGATCTATACCTCTTGCAGTTGGGAGGTGTTCTGTTTTTCTCGACAGTGAAAGGGGCTGAATTTTCATACAATTATTAATCTGTGCTGTAATGTCCTTTCTACGTGTGTTTCCTTTGTGACAAAAATTAATAGACTCGCAGAAATACACAACGGCATGAGACACGAAGATGCAAACGAGGGGATGACTGCGTTTGTGTTTCTGTATTGATCTATCTGTACTTCGACAAGACTTTGTCTGAGCCTGTTTGTATACGGCTGTTGTCACGCCGGCGCACAACAGACAGAAAGGTTCTGTCCCCCTCTGAGCAAGTTCTTCAAGCCAGACACAGCCATCTGCAGCAGACATCGACTCTGATTTGGCCCCCAAGAGCTGCAGGGCCAGATGAAAATCTACGTTTTGTGCTGATCTAAATTTGCCCTGCCAACTATTGTTCAGACTGAGGGGGTCACGTGATCTAACCCCTTCACTGCCATTGGACGCCGATTATGCTTTTGAAATCGCAAATTCAACCAACGTCAAAGACCCCCAGACGACATGGAAACAAACTGGTTTCCACAAGAGGCATAGATCCTCATGAGCTCCCGCAACTGCGGGGGCTCATGAGGATCTATACCTCTTGCAGCTGAGTCGTGTACACTCATTTTTGCTAGGCAGTAAATGGGTTAAGCGTGCGATGTTTGTTTTTTCTCTTCTCTTCCGCTGCCATGGAGTTTACTCAATAAAGCGAGTTTTGTGCTCTTTATACTTTTCTATCAGTCTTTTCCCGCATGATTTAGCTAGAGAGAGCTTTTATCCCCGAAATAAAATCTTGTGGTCAATGCCACACATTTGCAAGAAGCATAGGGTCTCATGAAACCCAGCACGCTGCGGGGGCACATGAGATTCTATCTCTCTACTGGGTCTCATTTTCATGTGTGTTCCTTGACGAAAGTGTTAATCGATCGCCACATTTTTTTATGATCAAGATAATAAAACGTGGGTCCGAATATAGTATCCTTGCATCGGAAATTATGCGGGAGAAAAATTGGAAGATAAATTTTATTTAGTATGGGGCTCCAAAAGAAAGGCATGCTAAGATACTGAACGTTTTGGGTGAGAGAGTGTACAATATCAATACTTTATAGGTCGAATCTTTTTTCTGAATGGAAAATGAATGAAAGAATCGAAAACATGGAAGAGGAATAAAGTTTAGTGTGGGGCTAAAAAATAAAATAAATTAAATAAAACAAAGCATGCTAAGATGTTGAACGTATTGGGTGAGAGAGTTCACAAAAATAGGGAACAATGCGGTCGAAACTGATGGAAAAACTATATGGTAGAAAAATTGAATTTATGCTGACGGCAGCGAATGTTTTATGGCTGCAAATTTGTGGTGTGCTAAGAGGCTGAACTTTGAGGCGAGCGAGATCAAAAAGAGAATGGTAGCGTTCTTTGAGGGGGAGGTAGGGTGGGAGACGATAGGAGTGTGTGTGTGGGGGGGGGGGGGGGTGGGCGGGTGAGGGGTGAGGGATGCAGTGACTTGTGGTTCAGCGTTAGCTAGACAGGGCCATGAAGCCTAAGACGAGTTAGCTCCTGTAGCGCCGACGCACTACAACAGGCGATCAGCCATGGCAATTCAAGGGTAGTTAAGATTAGCTTGGCGCCTGTTGGTGCCAAGCTAATCTGGCACTACCCTTGAATTATCATGGTCGATCCATCTCCTGCAACTGGTATATAGTCGTTAATTAGGTGGCAAGTCCAAACTTTGGGCAATGCGGCCGTAGGGTTAATTGTGTTAGCGTTCCCTGACATCGGCTCTTGAAGAGCTACTGTCGTGGGACTTAACTCGTGCTGGCTTCCTGGTCTTGTGGCTCAGGTGGTGTGTGTGTGTGTGTGTGTGTGTGTGTGTGTGTGTGTGTGTGTGTGTGTGTGTGTGTGTGTGTGTGTGTTTGCGTGCGTGCGTGCGTGCGTCCGTACGTGCGTGCGTGCGTGCGTGCGTCTGTGTGCACTTCTGACTCTAAAGGCGGCTACCCATCAGTAAACACGAAACCGATCCGAATCCGAAGCGGGTCCGAACACAGAAAAAGAAAATCGTGCACGTCCTTTTCATGTTTTTGTGTTTCCGTATGTCCGATGCGATAAACGAATTCGCATCCGGCTTTAAACGAAAATGACGCAATTGTTTAGTAAAATTGCACTTCGGGCATCGGGGTCGGAACGTATTCCGGTAGCGGATTCGTGCTTATGGAAACGTAGCTTTAAGCCGGGCAAAAAGCAGTAGTCCTATTTTTGTGAAAATCGAGATTTTTATTGAACGAGACCAAAGGGTTGACTGCCAGTCGGTTTGAAATTTAGAAGAAACCACCAAGTAAGTAGTAAAAAGCACTGTCCGGGGAGAGAATTGTGCACAATTCTCTCCCCTGACAGTGCTTTTTCCTATTTGCTTGGAAGTTTCTTCGACAGTTTCAATAGTTTTGTTGTGATTTTTTTTTTCATGTGTGTGCGTGCGTGCGTACGAGTGTGCATTTCTGCGTTGTTACCACGTTTTCAAATGCGTAATGTTCCATAACAAGTTAGTTCTATGTTTTGAGGAAGAGTATTGTTTTAAATGAAGACAGTTCTACAAAAGCATAAAAGTTGTTTTGTGGTTTGTTTTGTGTGTGTGTTGTTTTTGGGTTTTTTGTTTGTTTGTTTGTTTGTTTTGTTTGTTTGTTTTTGTTTGTTTTGTTTGTTTGTTTGTTTGTTTTGTTTGTTTGTTTGTTTTGTTTGTTGTTTTTGTGGGGCTTTTTGTTGGTTTTGTTTTTTTTTTGTTTTGTTTTTTTGGAGGGGGGGGGGGTGGGCACAAACAGACAGACAGACAGACAGACAGACAGATGCGCAGTTTTTGACCTACTTCTGATTTAAGGAAATCGTCTGTTACAGGTTCGGAAGCAGGTCGACTATGATAGTTCAAGGGTGGTGCCAGAATAGCTTGGCCCCTTGAACTCTCATGGTCGATTCAGATATTGATGTAGTGTACACGGGGTTGAATCGGCAAACCTTCAGTTCTGTTCGTGTATTTTCAGAGTTCACTACTATTTATTTATTACGAATCTGGCACCGCATCCTGATCTCCTATGACCGCAGGAGAAAAGTTGACCGTCGAGGCGACGACCCAGTGCGCAAAAGGCCATCCGGCCGACGTCGGCCCGATGGCCTTTTGCGCATTGGAGATGTACCATTTCACAGAGAGAGAGAGAGAGAGAGAGAGAGAGAGAGAGAGAGAGAGAGAGAGAGAGAGAGAGAGAGAGAGAAGGCCGTCAAACATTTTGTATACCAAGAATCTAATGTAGACCTAAAGGAAAAAGACAGCTCCAAACTAATGCGACGCTGGCATTTTGTTGAAACTTGATTTTATTTTTTTTGCCTGTAAAGAGGTTAATGGACACAAAAATGTTAACTTAGTGTTCTAACTGACGTATTTGTTTTGTGTGTGACGCGTGTGTTTTCTTTGGTTTGCGTCATTTTTGTTTGATACAAATTCTTATAGACAGTCTGACTTCCGGGAAGGCCTCCAGCTTTCTTCACCTCTGTGAGTTCAAATTCTGTGTTCGGAAAACTGCTTGGTTTCATCGTCAGTTATATCATTGTGATCATATTGGGACCTACGGAGGAAACTATATCCTAACTTTGTGATTTGTCCTTAAGTAGACATTGTTCGGAAATCAGAAATAGGGCAAATTGCACGCGTTTCGACAAAATCAGTGCACTACTAACCCGGACAAACGTGCGATATCGCATATTTTTCAGTGTTTTTAACCCACTGCTTCCACAGATGCGCAATTTTTTACCTACTTCTGATTTAAGGAAATCGTCTGTTACAGCTTCGGAAGTCTTTCGACCATGATAGCTCAAGGATGGTGCCAGAATAGCTTGGCGCCTATAGGCGCCAAGCTATTCTGGCACCACCCTTAAACTATCATCAGTGGTCGATCCAGATCTTGATGTCGTGTACAAAGGGTTGAATCAGCGAACTTCAGTTCTGTTTGTGTATTTTCTCAGTTCAGTACTTTTAATTTATTACGAATCTGGCACCACCCTTGAACTACCATTTTCGATCCAGATCTTGATGTTGTGTATAAAAGTTACATCGGCAAACCTTTAGTTCTGTTCGTGTTTTGTCAGTTTAGTACTATTTATTTATTTATTTATTCATTTATTATTTTTATTATTATGTACTTTTTAATTATTATTATTGTTTATTATTAGTAGTATATATGTTTGTTTGTTTGTTTGTTTTTTGTTTTTGTTTTGTTTTGTTTGTGGTTTTTTGTTTGTGTGTTTGTTTGTTTTGTTGTTGTTGTTTTTTGTGGTTTTTTTGTTTGTTTGTTTTTTGTTTTTTGTTTTTTTTTGGGGTTTTTTTTTTTTTTTTTTTTTTTTTTTGGGGGGGGGGGGGGGGGGCTGTTTCAATTGTGGCTGTTAGTTTCAGCATCAACCTTTACACTTCTGCACTGTCAAAGTGATCCCACAGAGACTATACCATGCGAACATTGGGGCCTGACGAGTGGTGCTTTGACTAAATGTAAATCCGCTGCGCCACCGCGTGCGCGCCGCCACCGTGTAAATAGCTCAAGTCAGAATACAAGGAAGGAAACGAAAGGCACGCAAAGCTGCTAAGCACTGTGATTCCGGAGCAGTTTTCAACCCTCAAAGCAGCCATCGGCCTAAAACCTCTAACTGAACAAACTCGGTAGATATTTTGCCACATTGTCCTCCGACCAAAACTGATAGTTTAGTATCAAGGCTTTTTGCACAGTCAAGCATCGTTTTACTAGCAGACGTCGATTTGTTGGGTTTTAGATGTGGCCGGAAATACGCCTCATGCTCATTTTTCATTGGTATATGTAAATTAGCATATCCAATTAAATTAAAACAAGAGTGCATCTTGCTGTTGACATGAACTTGTGACCTGCACGCAGCAATCGCTTTAGGTACGTATTTCCCCCAGCCCAAAAAAGCTATACTTTAATGGAGTCTGGTTTAAACACTGCTTAGTTGTCAATATATTTTCGAGTAATTCGCTTCGACTTTAGAGTAAACACCTCATAAAACAATGGATGCACAGCAGTGCATAGTGGCCTCTTTCTCGACACTCTACTAAAGGGTTTAACGTTCAACTCTAGATGTTGAGAAAGAGGTCCGGGATACTTCCGACCACAGCTAGAATTTCGCGGGTGTGCTTCGTTTCCTCCCTTGTATTCTGATTTGAGTTAATTACGCGGTGGCCGCGCGCACGCGGTGGCGCAGCGGATTTGCATTTAGGCAAAGCACCACTCGTCAGGCCCGTATGCACGCGAATGCGAGGCAATCCTTGATAGATACAGTGAAGGAGACTAGAGGGAATATGCAACACGCAAACCGATAATTAAGCGCTATCCTCACGGCACCAGAAACAAAGACCGGCAATGCATAAACTAGTAAGTTAAAGCCGTAGGAACGTCAGCCGCCGTTGCCCGGCGGCTGACGTCGATCCGATGATCTTTAGCGCTGTGGGTTGTTGTTATGAGTCAGATCAAACCAACCGTGTGTCATGTGTAATGCTGATATAATCATTAGAGATGACGACTCTTCCAAACATTTGCCTGTCGTCTGCTGATTTGCAGTTGTCTGGTTCGACTTGTCTGCTGATTGCATGATGTAAGTGTGTGTGTGTGTGTGTGTGTGTGTGTGTGTGTGTGTGTGTGTGTGTGTGTGTGTGTGTGTGTGTGTGTGTGTGTGTTCCTTCTTCTTCTCGCTACATGTACCTGTCGTCTGCTGATTTCATGACTGTCTGGTTTAACTTGTCTGCAGACTGTTTGCTAGGAAAACCTTTTCTCATCTCTTTTCTTCTTCTTTTTTCCTTGCTTGTTCACCATCTTCTTCTTTTGCTCTAAAAATGTGGTTTTGTCGCGACAAATTATAATTTAACTATCTACGTTTCTACTGAATTAAGTTTTAGTCGGAATGTCGCTTTTTGTGACGAACTGAGCCAATACGGACATATGCAATGCAGCGGCGGATTTTTTGTGTGTGACAAGCTGTGTACCAGTACTCAGCGAAGCATGAGCAGGGGATGACGGTGCTGTTGCAGCTAATGCAGTTCGGACATAGCGGATTTCCAGTGCGCAACGACCATCGGGCCGACGTAGGCCCTATGGTCTTTCATACACTGGGTTGGTACTTAACCGGTCACGCGGGCACTGAGTCGGCGGAAGATTCGTGTAATTTGGCAATGTCGGCAGACGTTTCTACATAATTGATTCCACTTCTTTTGTTACTTGCTGCGCACGTGAAAGTTTGAGAAGTAAGACTGTCCGAGAGAAATCAGCGGCGCAGACTATTCCGGCGTACAAAACGTTAAAGTTTAGGGCTTAACTCATTCTACCCCAACACCGAAATGCCAACATTTTGCCGTTGTCCTCTGAAGACTGCATTGCAGTGCAGGACACAGATTGACCATGATAGTTCAAGGGTGATGCCAGAATAGCTTGGCGCCCATAGGCGCCAAGCTATTCTGGCATCACCCTTAAACTATCATGGTCGATGCTTATCTTGCGGTGGTGTGTCTGGGGTAGAATGAGTTTTAACGTCTTTTGTCCACCACGAAGGTGATTTCAAAGACGGGGCACCGAAATAGGGTCTGAACAAATTTTGACCCAAGCTGGGTTCGAACCCGGGACCGGCTTTCGGTCGAGAGGCGAACGCTCTACCACCGAGCCACCCAGCTCCCCCATATTCCGGCGTACAGTGAAACAAAAAAAGGGTAGTGTGAGTGCTAGCATTATCATCACAGATATGACATATATGAGGCAGCCCGTCAGAAAAAAAAAAAAAAAAGACCCCGGAGAGGACTATGTATCATAGACCAATTTCATAGTCATAATTGGCCTCAGCACACAAATTACATTTCCCATATTTGTTATGATGGAAAAACATCCAACGCCGTATTTAAGGAGTATTTCGGCTTTACTAGCCTTCTTTAGCCAATGTTGCGATGTGACAAGGTTTAAAACTAGAACTGATCACAATGGAAACAAATGATGACGGAATAGGTGATGCAAATGTTCTTTAGAAATAGTACAAGTAGCTATGATGCCATTTTCCCTTCTTTTCTTCACCCACCCCTCCCCCCCCCCCTCCCCCCCCCCCTTTTTTTTTTTTTTTTTTTTTTGGGGTGTGTGTGCTTAGACCGATTAGATCTATAATCATCATCATTTCTTCACTAACCTTTTTTTTCTTGTCTATCTCTTGCTTTGTTCATCCACTGCTCACCCATTAGGATCTTGCGCCGTCTAAAAGAAAGGTACCTCGCTGTTGTTAGAAGGTGAACCATCTCCAAGCCCCAATCTTCGGTGCAAAATACTTCCGGTGTCCAAAATCTTCATATTATTCGGATCTGCGCACTGCTAACCGTTTTCTGTATGTGTCAAAAGCTCGGTTCTACTATCATTTTCACTTTCACAAGGAGGAATATTTTCTGCTGTCTGACGTTTCATCCAATCAAACACTGAGCTCGCAGGGGCAGCCATTTGCAAGCGGATAAGAGACTTCCGGTTTCTTGACGAATCTTGGGGCTTGGACTGTACTGAATGGAGTCAGGAGGAGATAACTCTGTTTTTCTGCCAGAAGTTGGACAGTTTTCCGTTGCCAACGGAGAAGTGTTTTGAATGAGGCAGTTTCATAGCTGATACTTTCTGTTAGAAACTAAGTCGAAATGTACCATTGTGAAATTACCGTTTTGAAATTTTCCCAAATTTGGATTTGTCCTGTGAAGAGTAGGCCAGCATAACAGTTCAGGAGTCAAGCAGATCATAGATCGTGTCAGTTCAAGGGTGGTGCCAGAATGGCTTGGAGCCTACAGCCGCCAAGCTATTCTAGCACCACCCTTGAACTAACATGGTTGATCCATAGCTAACTAAAGAGTGTCAGTAAAATGGGTTAATTCAAAGTGTGTGGACGCACAAAGTGGAATTCGTCAGACATTGTGTGCACAGCTGTGCAACTCGTCAAACCCCCGTAGGTCAAACATTGTTTCAGCATGGGCAGACTTTACACTGGATTAAGTGACACGCTGCGATATGTACGTACAGCGTCACACGTTATACTGAGGGACAGACATCACAGTGGTGGCAACAGGGCCAGCAAGAGCCATAGATTCTTTTATGAGTCATTTTACTTTGTGAAGGCCTATGAAGATCTGTGCCAAGGACTACACACATAATGACAGTGCGACCGCATACGCGCTGAGAGCTAGGACAACTTTTACATTAGACCGAGTGAATCTTGATATTGATGTGCATCGGTTTTGAAAAAAGGATTTTGATATTGATACCTTCAACTTCGCTTATATATAAGGACAGATGTTACAAAAGTTGGATATAATAACACTTTTTCAGGGGTCCCTTGTACAATTTTCCTCTGTATATTAATTTGCTTGTAACAAACTTCGGATATACAGTAACAACAAAAAGTGGGTGCCGAAAGCATTTTGTTATATTCGAAGTATATTCTGTTGTAAAAACAAAATCTGAGCGTTTTTTTGTTTTGTTTTGTTTTGTTTTTTTCTCCGGAAGGATTTTGTTGTTGTTGTTGCATTCTACACGCGTGCGTAGCAGTCATCTTTTTGGTCTGGATTTTGATGTAAGCGCGCCGAACAGGAGGCCTTTGTGTCTTATCAGCCCTTGTACGTTGTGGTGGCCTCATGAGGATCTGTGCCTCTCCCAGATGGACTACACACATGTAAGAGTACGGTGCGCTGTGGAATTTAGCCACAGGTTGTGGAGGAGACATGCGTTTCAACGCTGTAGATCAATGTACAGTATTTTGTGTAACATGGAGCCGGCCAGACGATAGTAAACATTCGCTTGCAACAAACGCCTCCCAACAACGAACGAGAGCGAAGTCACGGCGGATAACCAGCTGCTACCATAAACATAGACAACACTCCGAACATCTCTAAGAGGCATAGATCCTCATGAGCCATCGGGTTCATGAGAATCTATGCCTCTCGGAGATGCTCGGAGTGTTCACTATGCTCCATGGACACAAGGGTTTTCTGCCTTGATTAAGCTCTCGTTCGTTGTTGGGAGTAAACGTGTCCTCTCTATACGGTGAATAATGGAAATGATACGCGTCGTGGATGTGCGTTGATGCACACTGTGAGTGCGCGTTTGTTACAAATGTTTTATTTTACAGTGACTAGAAGACATGAATATTTTGCATTGCTCACGTGTAAAAAAAAAATCTCTACAACAGCCTGTGGGGTATAGTACTTATGTGGGCGTGAGGTTGTAATCAGAGAGTCTGCGATATTGACGGCCAGCCGGGTCACGCCATTTATTCGGATGAAAGGGAGTTTTTGTACTCTGCTCCATACAGGCAGCGGCTGACACAAAAATGACGCGAAATTCACTTTGTCTAAGTTGTCCTAGGGAACAGGGTGGTGCCAGCGAGTGCAAGAGACATAGATCCTCATGAGCCCCCGCAACTGCGGGGGCTCATGAGGATCTATGTCTCTTCCAGCTGGGTTGTGTTCACGTTCTCTCAGCTCCCTTCACCGCCATTGGACGCAGATCATGTTTCAGACGTTTTCATTGTTAACCCATTTAGACCCGAGTCCGGGCAGCAGGAGATTGATTGGCCATGACAATTCAAGGGTAGTGCCAGATTAGCTTGGCGCCTCCAGTCTTGGCGCCTTGAATCTGGTACTACCCTTGAATGATCATGGTCAATCCACCTCCTGCAGCTTGTACGTAGGTGTTCCATAACACTTTCAAAATGTGGGAAATGCACCCGTGGGGCTAAAAGGGTTAATATAGCGCCAAAGAGCCCAAAGCCTCCCACAGAACATGGCGGAACAGCAAAGGGGTATATTGATTCTCATGGGCCCGCTCACTACACTGTGGGGGCCCATGAGGGTCTATGTCTTCTGCTGCTGGATCTTGTTCACGTTTAACTGGCAGTGAAGCCCGGATACAAATACAACTTTGCCGTTTAACGGTTCGATATTTGTTGTTAGTTTGTTTGTTTGTACACCAAAACCTATATAAGGTGAATTTTCCGTCCCGGCATTAATGTTCTCTCTCTCTCTCTCTCTCTCTCTCTCTCTCTCTCTCTCTCTCTCTCTCTCTCTCTCTCTCTCTCTCTCTCTCTCTCTCTCTCTCTCTCTCTCTCTCTCTCTCTCTAATAGTTACAGTTGATGGTTAGTGTCCAATAGTTTACTTTTGAAGTTTTAACTTTACTCGTTCAGTTTTTAGTTGAAATCTTGGAGTTAATATTCTTTCATATAATCTATGATCACTTTTAGGTTTATTTAAATCTAATGTATGCGCACGCGCGAGTACTGATGTGTGCGTCTGTGTGTGTGGGTGCGTGCGTGATTGTAACGCATCACCTGAGTAAAAGGCATCATGCGTTACCCTTGTGCTGCCTTACATCTGAAAGTATGTGTGTGTGAGCGCGAAATATTTATTATTATTATTATTATTATTATTATTATTATTATTATTATTATTATTATTATTATTATCTCTTCTTTTTATTTTATTTATTTGTCATGTTACCTTTTCTGCTGTATTTAAAATGTTATTAAGGACAGACATGTAAACAGGCCTGCGTGCCTACTGTCTTCATCCTTAGAAAATAAAGTTTCAACTCAATTTAATTCCGATCTCTCTCTCTCTCTCTCTCTCTCTCTCTCTCTCTCTCTCTCTCTCTCTCTCTCTCTCTCTCTCTCTCTCTCTCTCTCTCTCTCTCTCTCCTGAATAAAAACGTTTCATCATCATCTCTCTCTCTCTCTCTCTCTCTCTCTCTCTCTCTCTCTCTCTCTCTCTCTCTCTCTCTCTCTCTCTCTCTCTCTCTCTCTCTCTCTCTCTCTCTCTCTCTCTCTCTCTCTCTCTCTCTCTCTCTCTCAGTATTATGGATGCTAGTGAAACCTTAGGGTCTCAATGACATACAATGAAGCGAAAATTGTTGTTGCTGTTTTAATTCGGCGGCAAAATCGTTAATGTCAGAATCAATTCCATGCGGTTGTTCCAGACATTCGCTGACCCTTACTTAATGCCCATTTTGTATGGCATTCATTTAATCACTTTGCGAATTTCCAAATGACATGCTCAGTTTAGATACACTCTTCTCTGTGTCCCTCGCTGTTTCAAATCACGGAGTAATATCATTGCGTATATCTTTTTCTGTGTTGACATGTGTGTAGCGTAACTCTGTGTATCATGTGTTATGTTCCAAAGGCTGATGTGACCAATTATGGTCGCCCTGACATTATTAAGGGTAATTCTGGTTGACATTTTCAGCAGTCATGCGTTGCCTTTGCTAACTGTAGTTAACTCCGCAAGAGTCCCAGAAGGCAGTGCTGAAAATAATGCTGCAGGCTGCAGTGTAAGTCTTTTTATGCTGATTCGAAGTTAAGCTCATTTTAGATTCCTAAGTTAGCGCATTCAAAGTACCCCGCATCAATAGCTGCGAAAGTGTCGTACAGCGTTGCCACAGGCAACGCTGTGCGACACTTCCGCAGCTATTGATGCAGGGTTCCTTGAATGAGTTAAGAAAACTATCATTCAAGCTTACGTATGCTTAGAGCGTTACAGTATAATAAAAGTCGGCATTTTTATTCTGAATGCATGATAAGCCGCAGATCGATTTTGGTTTAACACTTTCGTGACGTGCTGCAGTCGGATACGCGACTTTATGCCGCGTATTCGGATGCGGCACGTCTCGAATGAGTTAACCATCTTGCAAAAGACGTTAGTTAGCTCGTGATTCTTTTTGTTAACACCTTACTGCTCTCCTTGCGAGCAAGAGGCATATATTTTCATGGACCCCCGCGTCTGCATGGGTTAATATGAATTTATACGCCTCTTGCAGATGTATCAGGCTTAATGAATCCACGGAATGTTTGAAGCCTGTGCAATCTTTGACCTACTTCTCGTTTAGGGCCGGATCATCTCTATTTGTAGTCTGATGATTCGTAAAATGTCAACTCTGGCTTTTTTCCGCGTGATTACTGACGAATCCCTAGCGTTCATCTCTCATAAATCGCAGTACTCAAGAAGCAAAAGGTCGTCGGCCGCAGTGGGCCCGCGCACGACAGTGCGCGAGCCCACTGCGCCCAACGTCAACCCGAGGACCTTTACTGGACATACTGTATCATGGCTGATTCAGCTCCCAAGAGAATGCCGTGCTTTACAGGCCTTCGATTCGTGAAATGTCATGCGTTTGTCTTAAAAGAGATCTCCTTTTAATGTGAGTGGCAACGATGCATTATGGAAATAGGACGACGGTATTTCTGCCCTGTGAATTACGAAAAAGACAGTAAGTCCATTTTGTGAAAGGCGAGATTCGCATTGTATTACAACGAAAGTCTCGCTTTTCGCAAGAATGGACTTATTGTGTTGTGGGTTGAAGGAGCAGTTATGTGCATTAGGGAAATATGACGACGGTTGTGCTATTGGTGTCATAATTTGAGGCTGTTAACTCTTCATCATGGACTCGTTGATTTGCATAACCACCAGGATTCTGCATGTTGCCTTCTCATCGTTAGAGTCTGTGTCGACATAAACTGACGAGCAAAAGAAACGCGACAACATTGAAATCATCGGAAACACTTGAGTGTTTTCGATGGTTCCAATGATGTCGCGTTTGTTTTCCTCGTCAGTGTATTAACATCACTAATTGCATGTTGCCTCAGCCTAGAGCTGATACGCCATTTCTTGTAAAACTGCTTTTACTCAGGATAATCTTGCTCCGGGTCCTGATCTGGTATGACCGTAGGAGAAAAGTTGACCGTCGTGGCGACGACCCAGTGCGCAAATCCCATCGGGCCGACGTCGGGCTGATGGTCTTTTGCGCATTGGGGACGCGCCAGTTTATCTGTAAAGTTTGACTTTCTCACGGACTGTTTATCGAATTAACTGATTTTTGAGAGATGGCACTGAAAATAAAGAGATCAGCAACAAATGTGTGTTAGTCTATAACTTTGGACCCTAATGCGATAAGGTCTGAAGTCAAAGACCAGACCAGCACACGTTATGAAAATCTCATTGGTCGAAAATGACAGACCGAGTTTCGGATATATAGCAAACAGTCAGCGGATCAAAAATTCGTTTTGCTGTTGTATCCGAAATTTGTTGTAAGCGAAGTAATTTTCGTAGAGAGAGCGAGAGTTGTCGGAACCTCGGAAAAAGTGTTGTTATGTCCGAAGTTGGGTATATCCGGCCTTGTTATGAGCGAAGTTTACCGGTTTTAGGTTCGAGTTGCACGTAATTTTCAACAGCCATTGCCTGCCTGCCATAGTTTCAACGGTTTGTTTTGAGCTTTCTCAAGCCCCACGCAACAACAAAAAAAATCTCGCTGCAGCACTATGGGACGTTTGGCTGGCAGTAACTAGCCTGGAAAAGTCTTTACAACTGGAGTCAAAACTGCACGCAGGGGAATTAAAAGCCCGGACAAACATGCGATATCGCATGTTTGTCCGAGCTTTTAATCCCCCTGTTTTCGTCGAAGCTCGTGCAATTTTGAACTACTTCTGTTTCCCGTACCAAGTCTGTTAAAAAGCTAAATGTTTTGGTTGTTGTTGTTTTGTTTTCGTTGTTCCAGATCTCGGGCCAAGCGAGACTGAACCATGGAGAAGCGAGTGTTGAACGGGTCTGGCCTTCAGCTGGAGGACTATGGCGCTGTGTCTACCCGGCAATCCGAGGACAGAGTCAAGATTTTGGGACAGGAGATGCATGTAAGTTGTTGTTGTTGATGACACAACAGAGACCGTGTCAGTTGAACGACCACTCACCTGTCACTAAAGACCATCATTTAGGTGGCTGTAGCCAGCTAAATGATGGTCTTTAATGACGGTTGACATTTTCTGATTCCAATACTTCTTTTGAGAGAACACTTGTTTTTATAAAGACCACTTTTTCTTGTGGTTGCTCAAGTCATGTTCTACTATATAGTTATCAAAACACTTTTTGAAAATAATTGACGACTGCACAACCTTCGTGAGGCATTAACTATAATGACTGTGGGAGTTGGATGGACCATAATAGTTCAAGGGTAGTACCAGATTAGATTGGCGCCTTTCACTACCTATGGCCTTCTTCTTCCTCGAACACTCTTTATATGGACAGCCCGGTCTCCTCTATAAATGCTGCCGTGCGCCGCAGGTCCTCCAGGCCTCCATAGAGCTTGCGGGACACCTCTGTCTCTTCCGGCCAGTGTCTCCGTCTGATGGTTGTGAACGTGGGGCAGGTCTGTAGCACGTGGTCTGTTGTCATGCTACCAGAGTTGCATGGGCACTGATCTGACTGGCCAATTCCAAACTTTGTGTGGAGATGCCAGTTCAGTTTGTTATGGCCGGAGCGTAGTCGGAAGATAACTACCTGCTCCGGTCTGGTCAGTAGATGACAGCCATCTGTTTTGTTATAGCTGGGGTGTTCTCGCAGCCACTTTTTTTCTGCTTGTTTTTTATGATAGTCTTGGCTTCTGCATATGATGTTGTTTTGTCTTCTTGGGTTGTTGAAGATCCCTCCTCTGCTAGCCTGTCTGCAGTTTCATTGCCTCTCACCTTGCAGTGTGCAGGTATCCACTGCAGCACAACCATGTGTGTTGTACAATGGGAGGCGGGTGCCAAAAACAGATCATTTAGGTCCTTGTAGTCTTTGGGTGTTTTTAGGGCCTGTAGGATGGAGAGGGCGTCAGTGAGAAACACAATGGAGTTAGATGTTTCCGGGCAGTTTTTCACTGTTGTTACACCACTACCTATGGCCGATTCGTCTTGCGATGAGGCGTCTCAAGGATGAATGTGTTGATGCTATCTTTATTGACTGGAAGACTATGGCGCCTTGTCCACCGGGCACACCCGACTCCGTAGTGATAATATACGTTGATTGCGAGTCAAAAGTAAGTCAAAATAACTTATATTTCGACGAAACTGGATTAAAAGCCCTGACAAAGATGCGATATCGCATGTTTGTCCGGGCTTTTCACCCACCGTTTTTGTCTAAACACGTGCATTTTTTACCTACTTCTGATTTCCGGCAATCGTCTAGACGTGCAAATTTGCCCTAGAGCAGTATACTAAAGGCCCGGCCAAACGTGGGATATCGCATATTTGTCCGGGCTTTTAATCCACTGTTTTCGTCAAAACACGTGCAATTTTTGTCCTAGAACAGTGGATTAGACGCCCGGACAAACGTGCGATATCGCATGTTTGTCCGGGCTTTTAACCCACCGTTTTTGTCTAAACACGTGAATTTTTTACCTACTTCTGATTTCCGGCAATTTGTAGAGGAAACAACGCAGCCACAATGTAAGGTCCCTGTACCGTAAGATATCGAATGTTTATGGACACCAGAATGCTCAGCAAGGGGCAGATCAGTTACCTCCCCGGGGTGAACATTAAAGACTTCTTATACGCTTAGGAGGCGTCAGAGGCGAGACCTTGACTCTCTGGGGAAGGGGGGTGGGGTCCACACTCTCCGAGAAAGGATTTCCAATCTACCCAAAGAGAAAATTACGTAGCATTTTAGAATATTTTTAGGACGCGATGGGGGGGAAGGGCGTTTCCAGTATCCCTTGACCATCCCCCCCCCACACACACACACACCAAACCCCCCCATCCCCACCCCCACCCCCCACCCCCGTTGCGGGGGCTCATGAGGGTTTGTGTCTCCTGTAGATGGGTAGCGTGAACTCGCCTTGCCCCGGCAGTTAATGGTTAATGAGAACAGAAGACGTCTGCGTGTTCCTCGGAGACGATAATAATAGACTTTTTGGCAGGGTGTCTATCCATGTAAGTGCGCGATGTGCGACCGCACATATTACTGGACTTGGCCGCGTGGCATAAGTGTGTGCATAATGCATAATATTCCTGAAAGCTGCTGCTCTGACAGCAGGAATAATGTCTGTGTATGCAGGGCGGATCTGGTGGGGCGTCCTAGGGGTTCCTGACCCCCCCCCCCCCCCACTCCAGACCCAAAATTCTTTAAAATGTTATAACAAAGTCCCTTTTGGGGGTGTTTGGACACCACCCCCCCCCCCTCGCCCCCTCCCCCTTGTTTGATATTTTGGCGAACGGTGAGAGTCTTAACACACGCGCCTTCTCCTTACTCCCCCCCCCCCCCCCACTCACACCCACCTACCCCTCGCTTTTCGATTTTTCAGCCCCTGGAAGCAAGGTCTAGCGTAGGGGGAGGCCTTTTGTATCAGGTTGAAGGTCCCAAACAAAACGTTGGAACCTCCTCCCCCCTTTCTCGAGGTAACTGATCCGCCCCTGGTATGGTACGGATTCAAGATATGTATGGTCCCAAAGGGGTATTCTTGTTAGAACTCAGCTCATGGAAGAGAGAGAGACAAAATGATTAGTAATAAACATTAATCATCCAAAAATAGAACACGGATAAGACAGATAAAAAATATAATTATAATTTATCAGCATCGTTTGTTATTAGCGGTTTGTTTTTTGTTTTTTGGGGTTTTTTTGTGGATTGGTTTGTGTTTGTTTGTTCGTTTGTTTGTTTGTTTGTTTGTTTGTTTGTTTTGGTTTAGGACGGGATAGGGGAATGGCCCGTCGGCAGAACTATGCGTGAATCTTGCGTTGCGAACGGAACTCGTTTGGGAAGAAAAAAAAAAATCGCGTCCCGGGGTCAGTTTGGCGGGGAAGTAACGCGCCTCGTGCTACATCGACTTGTGCTCTTTATGGGTCAAGATCGTCCAGGTCACTTTGGCGTGGAAGTAACACACCTCATAATTGGTCGGTTCGGGGACAGTTTGGCGGGGATGTTGCACATTATACCCCCCCCCCCCCCCACCCCTTGCTAGACGCACCCAGGGTTATTTTGGCGTAAGCCCAAATGACCCCGTGTTGATCTTGTATGATTGATGTGACTGAGAGCCATTTAGGCGCGTTGCAGTAGCTGTTTACAGCGGTCTTAGCAAAGGTCAAACATAATCCATATTTAAGGTCTTCGGCCAGAGCAACAACAAAAATTCTCACACAAGGGGTCGATTGGCGCGGAGACGCTGTGATAATGTAACCTCGAGGTGACCTGAGAAACTCTCACATACATTTTTAGATCCCAAACCCTGAGGATCAGTACTGATGTGAATAGATCCAGCTATATGCTTATATCTCATAGGCACCCGAAGTATGCGAGTGCTCATGAAAATCTATGCACCTGGCAGCTAAAGTGGACTTAGTCATTCCCATAACACGCAGTTTCTTAAGAGCTTCTCAGATGGATATTTAGATCCAACATTTTCAGAATCCATCAATTAAGGTATAATTGGCCCCAACAAGACGCAGACATTCTCATGAGCCCCCGCACTTTGCGGGGGCTCATGATAATCTTTGCGTCCTGTAGATAATCTTTTTTAATAAGCGCATTAAATAGGCGCTTTATCCCAATTGAAAATCAGCTCAAAGCGCCGCCGCGAACTGAACCCAACAAGCACGCTCACGTGAATCACGCGCATTCACTCACACACTGAACGTAAACACAGAACTTTCACGTGGTGCTAAGGGCAAGCTCAAGCGAGCTACTGTAGTTTTTGGAAATTCAAAATCGTTTGTATTTGAAATTTGATTAAGTGGACTGAAACTGATACCAAAGTGGAGGGGGAGGAAGAGCCGGAGTACCCGGAGAAAGAACCCCCGATAAAATGCACTTATTCCAGCCCTGAAGAAGAAGTGAGAGCTTCTTCGATGGATCCGTGGCCGAGGTCTCTGCCTTCCTATTTAGGCGGGGAAATTGCCGGTAATAGCGCACTCTGGCATGCTAATGTCTTTGTTAGTTCACGGTCGGTGACCGGCTGAAATATCACACCACCTGTTACTGTGCAAAATGGTCTGTGATATGACCTGCTGTATTGTTGATGGGCATTTCAGTTCACAATATCCCATACATTTCCTCGTTTCCTCAGTCGGACAGTCTTCAGTCTTACTTTATTAATCTAGACCAGAAATATGACTGAAACAAAACATGTTAAATGCAAATATCACAAGAAACAAAAATAAGCTGTGTTGCAATTGTGTCTTTTCTAAGCATAATTCTTTCTTTGCTGAGAATTTCTTTCCTTTCTTAATCGCTTGATAGGGACAGAACCTTTTGAGAAGACCCCATATCAATATGTGTGTGAGATTATAAGTTATTGGTAGCAGAGGTTTGCTACACGGACCCTTCTAATCCTGAGGGAGGTCAAAGGAACCATTGTACCCCGAAGGCCTAAGAGGTATAATGGTTCCTTTGACCTCCCGAAGGCCTACAAGGGTCCGTGCAGAAAAGCCCTGCTACAAATAACGTTATTTGTTTTCATTCCTCCACTATTTACGTAAATGAAATCAAGAAAAAATCTTCCGACCTGGATCACAGTCATGACTGACGTCAAAGGAATATAATAGACTTATGACGTAATTTAAAATCTTTCATGACGTTGTCGTCTCCAGTAGTGTGCCTGTTGTTTCAAACACTAAGTAACTTTGTATTTTAAAACGTTTTGGTGATCTTTTATATAATAAAACTGGCATACAAGACGCGTCAGAAAGAGGGCTACAAAAAGTCCGCCATTAGTCGCTACAAGGGTTTTTTGTAACTCGGTCATGTGGTACAGTCTGTACTAACGGGATTGATCGTGTGACGTCAGTAGGGATGAAAACAAACTAATACCATTGTGATAACTTATGTGGCTGAAATCGTACGCGCGCATGTCTTTCGCTGATTTAGCATAACGATCCCAACAAAAGAAAATGTGTCGGTCAGACTGACACATTAAAGCTTTTAAATCTTGAATCTTAATAAATCCGGCGTCCGACAATTATTGCCGAATGATCATTTTTAGAAAGCGATTTGAGGAGGAGAGTGGGCCTGCACAAACAATTTGGCCGTAGGTAGAACTTTTAGTCGAGCTGATTCCTACAGTAATCGCCTCGACTAAAAGCACTACCGACAGAAATAAACCCAACTTGTTCAGCCTGGTCTGGATCCAGTTCTTGAAACATTTTACTGTATTTATTTCACAGTTATTTCTCAAATTACTACACTTATGACCAACTTCGGATTGAGCAACAAACAAATGTAGGCCTCTGGAGGTGTTGTTACTGAAATGTTACTTTGTACCTGTGCAAACAGAAAGATTGTGTAAGCGGTACTAATTTGTGATTGATAGATGCAAGTATTGACTATGTATGTGTATGCTACCAGCCGTAAGAGCCAAAATCACAGACCAGCACGCAGGTTTTATTTTCGCTTATTTTCTGCTGACTAAATATAATGCTTACACCGTGCACTTCTTCTGTGTGGTATATGCTGTAAGCGTGCTCAGTTTCCCAGTCATTTCCCTAATGATACAAAATGCTGTCACATAATCACCACGGTCCATATGAATTATGGTCATAATCGCATGGTCACGTGATTAATGGTCCTTCCGGCTGCGCGCCCGAACCAAACACGGAAGCACGCATCTGCAGCAGAATCTATTGGTTCTGCTCTTTTCGTAGTTGGAACACTCTATGGCATACGCTGCTTGACGAACACAGATTCTAATGCAGCAAGCAAGAGGCATAGATCTTCATGACTGAGCCCCCCGCAGATGCGGGGGTTCATGAAGATCTATGCCTCTTGCATTTCAATGTCTGTTGATGACGGAATGCACTGTTACATGCAAAAATATGTGCTTGCGTGTGTAGTGCTGTCATTATACTACTATTTACTGTTTTCGTTAGTGTTGCGTGCTATTGCGTATTTTGGAACGTGTTGGTGTGTTTCTGTGACAAAGAAGATTCTGAACTGATGTTGTGTGCGGCATCTGTAGTATAGATAAAGTATTTCAGACTCGTCGTTTTCCTGCAGTCAATGAGCACATATTTAAGTACAGCCTATAGTCAGTCTGATTGTGATTAAGATCTTTTTTAGTGCGGCATATATCATGGTTTATGGTGTTTCAAATGCAGTCGCAATGGTGGATTACAATCAGGTTTTTTGTCTTTGCGGAAATAGCCTAGTTTTACATAGATTATAAATCCTCATGAGCTACTCTGACAGAATTTGGCAATACTCTGCAGCATAGGTGACTCACGTGCATTATCAGTCTTGTAGTGTCAAGATACTCCTGCAGTCGGAGTTTAAAGATCGATTCTGTGCGTCTTGTAATGTTTCTTGTGAACTGAGTGGCCAAGCTCATTCCGCTGGACTAAATTTTAAGGAGCCATTCTGAACGACATCTAATGTGTAGAGTATGTCATATCAAACTTAACTAATACGTTCACTGCCTAGAAAATGTTAACACCAACCAACTGCAAGAGGTATAGATCCTCATGAGCCCCTGCAGTTGCGGGGGCTCATGAGGATCTATGCCTCTTGCTGAAACCACTTTGTATCCATGTTCCTTTGACGGCATGGGATCATAGACGTTGAATTTGGAATGATTCCATAAACAGTCTGCATCCACTTTCACAGTGAAGATGTTGAACTGATACACTAGACTGGTTCTCGTCGTTGTAAATGGTGATTTAGATCGAGAAGTACATTTTTAAAATAATGCCGGCAGCCGTGATAGCTTCACCCTCAGATCCGAAGATACAGCCAGGTCAAAACAGCTGTGAAATGGAAATGAAGGTAAGGTTGCTTTTGCTACAGAACAGCGCAATTGTTGCTATTGTTAGACCACAACCATATCCACGCCCAAGGCTTCGGTACAAAACAGTTCGGTCTCTAACATTTGCATATTATTTGGGTTTTCACTGCGAGTAGTTTTCTGCACGTGTTAAAAGCAGGGTCTGACTATCATTGCATTTTCACAAAGTGGAAAACTTTGAGCAGTCATTTACCCAATCAAACAGCTCACAGCTGCGGCCATTTGCAAGCAGAAACGAGACTTCCGTTTTCTTGACTATGTTTGGGGCGTGGAAATGGCTGGGGTGTAACAGACATAACTGTAACAGACGCTGTCGTATAATAGCGTTCCCCGATGTCACAGTGGAGACAATTTCCCAGATCTCACACCTGTAAAGGCAAAAAACATTTGTTGTGAAAAGCGAGAGTTTCATTGTAATACAATGAAACTCTCGCTTTTTACAAAACAAAGGTAGATCTGTTTAGAGCGTAGCCTTGTGTTTCAGTTGTGTGCATAACCATTCTGTTCTCCACCCTCAGCCAAAATGCTGTGTATGAAGTCGTTGCCTGTACACTGCCTCAAACTCAAAGTTGTCTGTCTTCACGTGTTTGTTTGTTTGTTTCTTTCTTTCTTTTTTATTTTTAAATAACAAGTAGGAAAAAATGTAAATACTGCTGCGTGGTACTGCCGCCCAAATTTTCGTTCTGTGGCCTTTTTCAGGGAGGGTTGATTGATCGACTGACTGATTGATTGATTGATCGACTGACTGATTGACTGACTGACTGACTGATTGATTCATTGATTCATTGATTCATTTCAGTATTGGTGGTAATAGGTCAAGCTGAGCCTGTTCGTGTGTTTTTGCTATTCAATGTGCAACAGGTGCCCATTCCTCTCGTCCCCGCCCCCTCCCTCCTCCTCCCCCTCCCGCCCCTCCCGCCCCTCCCTCCTCCACCCATGAATGCATGGTGGCAAAATGTCAGTCCAGGAACAGACAGTCGCGCTCTCAGGACGCCTGACTACCCTCTCATGACTTCCGTTGTCGCCATCTTTGCCTGTCGAGAGCCGGAAATGAGAACACTGGCGGTAATTTTCTCTCTGATTGACGTAAACTACATCATTAGACCGCTAGGCGCTTTGGGCCAGCCCAGCCTAGACGGCACCTCTGCGAGAGGCATAGATCATCATGAGCCCCTCATGACGATCTGTGCCTCCTGCTGACCTCATTTATCTCTGTTTACGTCGTACAGAGGTGGTCTCTGGTCACAGGACTATCTTCCCTCAGGCCGCATTTTTGAGATATAGATCTACATGAACCGCTGCATTTAGGGGGTATCATGAGGATCTGTGCCTCTTACTAACTTAATTTATTCTTTTGTTTTCCGTGTGGAGGCGAGGCGGTCCGAAGACGTGCGATATGGATTTTTTTCCTTCTTCTTCTTCTATTTATTTTATTTTATTTATTTTTTTTTTTTTTGGTGGGGGGTGGGTGGGTAGTGTAGATCTATAGTGGATTATTCCCAGGAAAAACACAAGTCAGACGGTCCAGGGAGACTGCTCGTTAGCGGTAGATCAGCAACACAAGTTAGTTGCTCCTCCAATGAAAGAGTTCCTCAGTATGCAAACGGCCGCGTACATCTTAATGCGCTGCCACTCCTTTTCTAGGCACCACCCTTGAACCATCATGGTCATTCCATCTCCTAGACTGTACACTGTAGTTCTAGAGAACGACTGAGCTGTCAATTTCTACCGCACGGCTCAGTTGCTCGAACACATCACGACTTTGTATTGCATGAGAGCTGAGACACCCTCCTCTCTGGCTTCTGTCAGGAAGGTATCATGCACTCGCGCTGTGTTGACGATCCTTTCCCGGGGGCTCATGAGGATCTATGCCTCTTGTAAAGCTCCATTTGTCCTTCCTACTCCTGGAAAGGCTGCATGACGTGCAGTGCTCGATGAATCAGACGACAGGGAACTGAGATACTACGCTGCAGAAGCTCGTTCAGCACGCTGGATGATGACTGCATTGCGTGACTTGTCACCGCGAGGTTGTTCGCTATTGTTCTTGCGTCGGGAGATCATAACTCAGACATTCAAGTTATGGGACGACACTTCGCTGCTGATGGTCGTTAAAGTCTCCTAAAACTGAACGCCGCCGAACTGCAAGAGGCATAGATCCTCATGAGCTCCCTCTTGCTGAGACCAGTTTGTAACCATGTTCACTGGCCCCTTCACTGTCGAGAAAATATTAACTCATTCAGCCCGACGCACTGTATTTCCCAAATTTTGGAAGCGTCATCTAACGACTATGCACCTGTTGCAGGAGATGGATCGACCATGATAATTCAAGGTTAGTTCCAGATTAGCTTGGCGCCGACAGGCGCCAAGCTAATCTGGCACTACCCATGAATTATCATGGTCGACCCATCTCCTGATGTAGTGCGTCAGGGCTGAATGGGTTATCTGCACCGGCCCAACTGCAAGAGAAATAGATCCGCATGGGTTGTGACCATGTTCATTGGACGGTTGTGACTGTTGGCCTTTTGGCAACAGAAAATGCGACCAGTATCGGGGGTGGGGGGTGGGAGTGGGCGGGGGGGGGGGGGGGGGGGCTTAAACCGTGGATTTCAACCTTAGGACGCATTCCATGCTGTCCTCTGCAGTCAATACTTTGGGTGCTAAACTTCGCAAATCTAACGGGCTCTCATTGTGTGCCCTGCTTTAACTTAGACATTTTTTACCCATCGTTTCACAAGCCATTTGAGTAGGCACACACAACAGAGGTGTGCTGCTGCGCAACTTGCGCTGCAGAGGAACTCTCCAACGTGGCGGAGAGAAGGAATGCAGAAAAGTCTTCCATTTTACGACATTCACACTTGATAAAGAGAAATGAAATGAAATGAAACTTTATTTCTCAACGGATAAAGTAATTAGCACGTGTGCCATTTTTCATACTTGCCGTTGCTACTCTACAAACACAGGATAATAATTGTAATACTAATAGTACCAAATTACACAAAGAAAAATTAGGAAAAGAGGTAAAGTTAGACCCTTTTCTCCAGCAAGACATATTGTAAACATTTATAAAAGAGATATTGCCAACAGTTGACCCTCTATGTATTAACCCTTTATTGTCCTTGTAACACCGCTTTAACCCGTTCAGTGTCAGTTGATGCAGACTGTGTTTCTGCACTCTTCGTTAAATCTACACACACGCGAAACCCTCGCTGTCCCAGAAACATGGATTAAAAGTGGTTTCAGCAAGAGGAATATATCCTCATGAGCCCCCGCAACTGCGGGGGCTCATGAGGATCTATACCTCTTGCGGTTGGGTGTTGCTCAGATTTTCTCGACACTGAACGGGTTAAAAGTGACGGATCACTGTGGATTTAGTCAGGAACGTTTTGCGTTTGCCATCGGCCGGGAAAGGAGTTTAGAGTGATGGATGCGTTTTGCTCGTGATCCTGATCACTAATTCTTCGCCTCCTCCGCTCTTCTGCGTTCAGTGCGAGTTTAGGAAGATGGATGGGTTTTCTTCGTGATCATTCCCATTGTCTCCCCTTGCATCCCACTGTTCGTGTGTGGGCTGCGGTCAATCCAAAAGTAACTTTTCCTGATTATCTTTGCTTGCAAGTCGAACCCCTTTACTGCCGAGAAAAATTGAACACGCCCAACTGCAAGAGGTATAGGTCCTCATGATCCCCGCAGTTGCGGGGGTTCATGAGGCTCTATGCCTCTTGGTGAAAACACCTTAATTTGTTTATGTTCCTTTGACGTCTGGGATCATCTATGGCGCTGAATTTGCCATTTCTAGATTGATTGATTGATTATACATTGCTTAACGTCCCGACAGCAACAAGACTTTCTCAGGACGTGCTTGCACTGCTTGTAAAAAAAACAAAACTAAACAGAACATTGAATGTATGTCGCCAGCCGGTCCAATACGTTAAATAAACCCAAGACATGGGACCTAAATAAAGCCAAGACCATTTAGCAACACACATCCAATATCAAGAGCTACAGGCAGTGCTGACAGTAGGGAGAGTTTTAAAAAGGCAAATACAGGTGAATGGACAAAGGGTAGACAGAAACACATGCCCCAGAATAGAAAGAAAAACCCACCCTGTGGGGCTGACCAGGGTGACCCTGGGAACTAAAAAGTAGTTAACCCCACCCAAGTCCCCCAGGGCAGACCAGGATGGGGATGCCATTTCTAGAGCTTTTCTATCAAAAGTATAGGCGCCTTAAAAAATATACATTATTATTATTATTATTATTTCAAAAACACAGTCTGCATCCACTGGCAGTAACGGGGTTAAGTTACGCCTTTAATACAAGTTATTTAGTTACCTACCTTCAATGCTTCAGGTGGCATAGATTCTCATGAACCCTGGGCTCATGAGGATCCATGTTTATTGCTGACTCGATTTACACCTGTGTTTCTCGGACGCACGTTTGTCGGGATTTCAGTCTTCGGTGTTTTCAGAGATAGAATTTGTGTCCACTGGCACTGAATGGGTCAATTTCGCTCTCTCTTGGCTTGACTTCGCGAACGAAGATTCTTTAGAGGTTGCCTACGACGTCTGCAGGCATGCTCGTGGCTGCGGATGTCAATCCAGGACAGGCAGGTTCGACCGCAGTGGCTGCAGGGGAAGGTCTGGCCAGGGTTCTGAGTTGCGGCATCTTTGATTTTTTTCTCCTGAGCCGCTTGTCCTTAAGGCTAGCTCTGCGAGAGTCCTCAAAGGAGACGGCTGCCTTGTAAATGGTGGAGCGCCAGGTGTCGCGGTCCGCAGCAAGCGAAGACACTGGGGGTGGTTGATTTGGCAGGCACTAAGTGACTTCTTGAGGCAGTCTTTGTATCTCTTCTTTGGTGCCCCTCCGTCTCAGTGTCCAGTGGCGAGCTCGCCGAATAGGGTGATCTTGGGTAGGCGATGATCCTCCATCCTAGAGACGTGCCCCGCCCAGCGGAGCTGTGTCCGCAGCAGCAAAGCCTCGATGCTCACAGTTTCTGCCTGTTCAAGGACCTCGACGTTGGTCACATAGTCACTCCAGTGAATGCCGAGGATGGTACGCAGGCAGCGCTGGTGGAAGCGTTCGATGAGTCGTAGTTGGCTGAGTTAGAGGGCCCAGGACTCGGAACCATACAGCAGGGTGGTGAGGACTACAGCTCTGTACACGCTGATCTTGGTGCCTGTTTTCAGCTGTTGATTGTGCCACACCCGCTTGAATAGTCGCCTGGAAGCGCTGTTCGCTTTTGCCAGCCTGCTGTCCAGCTCCTTGTCCAGCTTGGCGTCTGACGTGATGATGCAGCCATGGTAGGTAAACTGGTGCACTGACTTCAGTTTAGACTCGCCGATGGTGATGTGGGGAGGGCGATGCTCTTCCTTGGGTGCCGGCTGATGGAGGACATCCGTCTTTTTCAGACTGACCTCGAGTCCAAAGAGCTGGGCAGCGTCTGCAAAGGGGGACGTGATGCGCTGCAGGGCTCTCTCTGTGTGTGCAACGAAGGCAGCGTCGTCAGCAAAGAGCAGCTCACAAGTCAGTCGGTCTAGGGTTTTGGTCTGCAGTCGTCTGAGGTTGAACAGGCTGCCATCGAGACGATACCTGATGTACACTGCGTCGTCGTCGTCGAGGTCCACTGTGGCCTGCTTCAACATCATGCTAAAAAAGATGGTAAAGAGGGTCGGTGCCAGCACGCAGCCCTGCTTCACACCATTGAGAATGGGGAATGGTTCTGAGAGGTCATTGTTGAGTCTGACCTGGCCTTGCTGGTCCTCGTGTAGCTGGACGATCATGCTGAAAAACTTTGGGGGCAACCAAGTCGCTCCAGGATCTGCTACATGCCTTGCCTGTTCACAGTGTCGAACGCTTTTGTTAGGTCAACAAACCTTACGTTCAACCCTTTGTTCTGCTTGCGGCACTTCTCCTGAAGCTGTCAGCACAGAAACCTGTTGGCTCTGAAGCCACACTGGCCCTCTGGGAGGTGGTCTTCAACGATGGCAGGTACCAGCCGATTCAGGAGCAGCCTTACGAGAATTTCCCCGGCAATGGACAGCAGGGTACTTCCACGATAGTTGGAGCAGGCAGACTTCTCTCCTTTCTTCTTGTGCAGGGTGATGACGACTGCATCACGGAGATCCTTTGGTAATGTTCCTTTCTCCCAGCAGCAGAGAAAGCGGTCGTGGAGCTTGTTGTGCAGTGCTGGGCCTCCATGTTTCCAGATCTCTAGCGGGCCGTCAATGCCTGCTGCTTTGCCACTCTTGAGCTGGTGGATGGCTGTGAGGGTCTCTTCAGTGGTGGGCGGTTCGTCCAATTCAACTTTTACTGGGAGGTGTGGGATTTGGAGGATGACTGCTTCTTGAACAGTGCGCTCAGCGCTAAAGAGGTTCTGAAAGTATTTCGACCAGCGGTTCGAGATGGAGGTATTATCTGTGAGGAGTGCATGTCCATCAGCACTTCGCATGGGACTTTGTACCAGGTGCCTGGGGGCATACGCTGCTTTCAGCGCTTCGTAGAAGCCCCTGTAGTCACCGTTGTCAGCGCAAAGCTGGGTCTTCTGTGCGAGTCTGGTCCACCACTCGTTCTGGAGCTCTCTAAGCTTGCGCAGGAGACTGCTGTAAGACGAGGCGGAAGGCAGACTTCTTCACAGGGTAGGAAGGCTTGGCTAGGTGGGCCTGATGGGCGGCTTTTTTTTTTTTTTTTTTTTTTTTTTTTTTTTTTTTTTTTTTGTTGCTAGGAGTTCCTGGATCTCTACGTCGTTTTCGTCAAACCAGTCTTTGTTCCTCTTTCTAGCGAAACCCAAGACTTCCGCAGAGGAATTTCAGTGCAATAGCAGTTTTCAGTTGTTCCCAGAGTATTTCAGGGAAGGAGTCTGCTGGCTCAGCTGTGTCTTTGAGCCAGCGCTGTAAATCCATCTGACTGGCAGCTTTCACGTCAATTTCGCTATACCTAGACGAAAATCTACCTCGCGTGAACCTACCCAGCGCGAGCCCACTCAGTTTTCATTTGCGTCGCCGCTATTCCATCTATGTGTAGCCAAAAATGTAGCAGGTGTATAAGTCTATCCATTGTAAATCTACCCAACATGAAGCCACACAGTTTTCAATTACAGCCACCCAGTTTAAGGATCTGGGTGAAACAGTGGCGTTACAAATTCACACTGTGTGGATTGACATTTAGGTGGATGGACGTCTAGGCAGACCTACTATGGATAGATGTACGCTTAAATTTAGCGAATCGACCTCTTCAGCGCCACTGGCAGTGGTGGGCTGAAGAGTGATGGATGGGTGTTTTCGTTGCTTGTTATCTCTGCTTTTGACAAATTGAGCCCCAGGGTCGCAATTCCATAATTTGAACGATGTCCTCTAAAGTCAAGTACATACCAGTCGAGGAGATGGGTCGACCATGCTAGTTCAAGGGTGATGCCAGAATAGCTTGGCGCCTACAGGCGCCAAGCTATTCTGGCGTCACTCTTAACTCATTCGCGGCCAGCCGCATCCAGCCGCGCATCTGGATGCGGCAGGCTGCGAATGATTTAAACTATCCTGGCCTATCCATAACTTCACTGTGCTGAGTTTGGACTATAGCCTGTTTCTGTTGTGTTCTAGTGGTTGATTCTACAGGAAACGTTCTTGTTTGGCTCTGGCTTTCTCTCTCTCTCTCTCTCTCTCTCTCTCTCTCTCTCTCTCTCTCTCTCTCTCTCTCTCTCTCTCTCTCTCTCTCTCTCTCTCTCTCTCTCTCTCTCTCTCTCTCTCTCTCTCTCTCTCTCTCTCTCTCTCTCTCTCTCTCTCTCTCACACACCCCACCCGGGTCTGCCCTGGGGGACTTGGGTGGGGTTAACTACTTTTTAGTTCTCAGGGTCACCCTGGTCAGCCCCACATGGTGAGTTTTCCTCTCTATTCTGGGGCATGTGTTTCTGTCTACCCTTTGTCCATTCACCTGTATTTGCCTTTTTAAAACTCTCCCTACTGTCAGCACTGCCTGTAACTCTTGATATTGGATGTGTGTTGCTAAATGGTCTTGACTTTATTTAGGCCCCATGTGTTAGGTTTATTTAATGTATTGGACTCTCTCTCTCTCTCTCTCTCTCTCTCTCTCTCTCTCTCTCTCTCTCTCTCTCTCTCTCTCTCTCTCTCTCTCTCTCTCTCTCACCCCACCCGGGTCTGCCCTGGGGGACTTGGGTGGGGTTAGGTATTTTTTAGTTCCCAGGGTCACCCTGGTCAGCCCCACAGGGTGGGGTTTTCTCTCTATTCTGGGGCATGTGTTTCTGTCTACCCGAGGTCCATTCACCTGTATTTGCCTTTTTTAAACTCTCCCTACTGTCTGCACTGCCTGTAGCTCTTGATATTGGATGTGTGTTGCTAAATGGTCTTAGCTTTATTTAGGCCCCATGTGTTAGGTTTATTTAATGTGTTTGACCGGCTGGCGACATACATTCAATGTTCTGTTTAGTTGGTTGTTTTTTTTTCACAAGCAGTGCAGGCACGTCCTGAGAAAGCCTTGTTGCTGTCGGGACGTTAAGCAATGTACAATCAATCAATCTCTCTCTCTCTCTCTCTCTCTCTCTCTCTCTCTCTCTCTCTCTCTCTCTCTCTCTCTCTCTCTCTCTCTCTCTCTCTCTCTCTCTCTCTCTCTCTCTCTCTCTCTCTCTCTCTCTCTCTCTCTCTCTCTCTCTCTCCCTCCCTCTAACAGCCTAACGCGAGACCTAAAACTATTATTTCTGTCGTCAAGTAAGTCAAAAGCAACTAGCAGCAGGCGTCTATGCACACTGAATGTTGACCGTAACTGTACAGCATAGCTCAGCCCGCACTAGAAGATGAAACCTAAAAATGATTCGTAATGGAAGTCAGAAGTCGCATCAAAGCAGCACTTTCAATACCTGCTATTACCTGCCTAGGTGTGTGGGTGGGACAGATGGGGCGGAGGCTGGAGATGGGTGATTGCCATATGTGGCAGTACACAGGCTTGGGTTCAGAAAATCTATTTTTTAGCGATTTAGACTAATGTACAGTCTTGTTCTCTCTTGTTCGCTGTCTTTGACAGCGAACAAAAGAGAACAAGACTACATTTGTAAGGCTACTGAAAACTATTTCCTCAGCCAAAGCCTGTAATTCCCGCCCAGTATCGTTGATAATGAACAGAAGAGAACAACACTGTACATGGTGAAAATACTTCCTCGACCAAAGCCTGTGGTCAGAATTTACACTTTAGAGAGCGTTTCAATAGCTAGCAACTGTTCAGGTGTGTGAAAGGGATGGGTTATGAAGGGGTGGGGGAGGGGGGGGGGAGTTGATAGGCTCATTATGACTACCTGCACAGGTGCGAAACTTGTCAGCAAGTAAGAGGGTATACCTGTACATGCATTGTGAAGTTATGTCGTGTTCTCATTCGTATTGAACATGGCGGTCACCAGATGGCGCCACACAGAAACACGATCGCTACCTCTTTCACCGCCAGTGTCAACAGCGGGACATGGGGATCGACCGTGATAGTGCATAAAGTTGACGATTCAACGAGAGATGAGTCGACCGTGGCAGCTCAAAGAGAAGTGCCTAATATAGATCGACCGTGATATCTCAAGGAGACGTGCCTGATTAGCTTGGCGCCCCGGGCGCCAAGCTAATCAGGCAGTCTTCTTGAGTCACGATGATAAATTCATCTCCTTCAGTGGGGCTCAGTGCTGCCCCTTCAGATTTCATGGTCGATCCACCTTCCACCGCTCACAAGTTGCGCATAACCCGTTTAACCCCCAAGGCCGCATTTTCCAAATCTTGGAGGTGTCACCTAACGATTATGTACCAGATCGACTATGATAATTCAACGGTAGTGTCAGATTAGCTTGGCGCCATCACTACCCATTGAACTATCATGGTCGCGCCATCTCTTGGTGTAATGCGTCGGGCTGTTTGGTGTAAGCAGACAATTAACTCATTCTACCCCAGACACACCACAGGAAGATAAGGATCGACCATGATAGTTCAAGGGTGATGCCAGAATAGCTTGGCGCCTATGGGCGCCAAGCTATTCTGGCTTCACCCTTGAACTATCATGGTCGATCTGTGTCCTGCACTGCAATGCAGTCTTCAGAGGACAACGGCCAAATTTAAGGATTTCGGTCTTGGGGTAGAATGAGTTGAGAAATAAGTGCTACAGTCGACTTAGTAAGGTCGGATGCCCTAAAACTCGCATATGACAGCACTGTTTCAGAGGTGACTACAGCACTATACCCAGATGTACTTCTCTTATAGCACGGTCAGATATGACGTTATGTCTGATATAACAACGTTTCACAGAGAGGTCCATACTGTTTTGTAATTGTATTTAACAAGCTTAGGATATATAACAACAAGACAGTTGTCTTCCCTGATATTCTTGTGATACAACCTAACCTGTAAAAGGCAACCATTAAAGGGACTATGAAAAGTGTTCCCCTTATGTAAGGAACGGAAATACGACCATTACACTAGAGAAAAAAAATGGTCTGCTTAGACATGTGGTTTGTCCTATAGTTATACAGGCGGTCGTTTTGACAGGTTTGACTGTGTCCACAGTTTACTGAGGTTTTTTTTTGTTGTTGTTTTTTTTTGTTGTTGTTTGTTTGTTTGTTTTTTTTGTTTGTTTGTTGGTTTTTTTTTTTTTTTTGGGGGGGTGGGGGTGGAAGGGGCAACTACCAGCTGTTACCCTTTTGTAGATAACGGCGCTTTTGTTCTCATCACAGGCAATACCTGCTATCGAGCCTGACGTGCATACCCTGGCACACTGAAATTCAAAACAGAATCAATGAAACTTTATTTACTGACGATGGATATGTATTGTTCAGAGAGAATCGACAAAAACTTCGTTTAACAACGGCGGTGGTCGTTGTTTTAACCCCATCACTGCCAGGGGACGTCAATTTATGTTTTAAAAACACGTCAAATTCAACTCCGAATAATCCCACCCGTCTAATGAACAGGGATATGAGTAAGGGTCAGCAAGAGGCAAAGAACCTCATGAGCCCCCGCATCTGCGTGGGCTCATGAGGATCTAGGCCTCTTGCAGTTGGGTGGTGTTCGCATTTTTCAAGAAGAGAAGGGGTTAAATCTATCAACAACAGTCAAGTTTTAATTAAATTTAATTTTTCGAGTGTTTGCATCGAACTAGTACACAACAAAACACGCGAGATAAAGGTGAGTTTTTTGGGTGTGTGTCAATTGTGAAAGTTTGCAGTGAGAAGACGTTTTCGTGCGTGCCACTGCTCACACACTATTAAACCCTTCGGCTGTCGGTAGCGGTTTTTGTCGCGATGATTCCTGCTACGTATGAGGCTCGCAAAAATCATCGCGACAAAAACCGCTACCGCAGCCAATAGGCTAACGAGGACAAACATTGATCTCGCGTCAAATTATTGTCAAGGGGAAAGTCCGCTTATCTGTCCATGTCATCCGGAGAATAACAATTTCACACATTTTGATGGACCAACACGGCATTTTCAGCGTTGTCAAGAGAACCAAATTTATTTGTATTTTATTAAATGAATTATTTTGTTCTCATCTGCTTCCAGTCTCCCGCTGTTGCACAGTTTAATTTCGTTCATGCATACGAGCACACGTAATTATTACACGAACACGTAATTTGATCCTTATTTGATGGCTCATATCTCTCGTGCTTAGAGGCGTAGATCCTCATGAGCCCGCAAAGAAATTACACGTTGTACATGTAAGTCATCATGAGCCCCTACACCTTCCGGAGCTTATGAGGATTTACATCGGCAATATACATGTACCTGTGTGTGCGTTTCTGTCGCATTGGAGCTTTTGTTGTCATGTTTTCATAATCAAAACGTTTATGATATTTACAAAAGCTTGCATTGTGTTATTTGGGAGTGGTCCTTCGTGATTAATGCTTTTGTTTGATCATCTGTTTGTTTTGGCTGTGTATTTGTTGTTGTTGTTGTGCGTGTGTGTGCGTGCGTGTGTTAGGAAAGAAGGGGGGTGGGGGGGGGGGGGCGGGGGGCGTGCATGCGCAATGTTTTATTATACGTATGTACATTATTTTGTGAATAGATAGGCCTGGTCTTGTAGCTAATAAGAGAAACATCCAACGGAGAAGGAAACACGTTTGTTTGGTTTTTTTACACGCTTGGCAGTCACCTTTTTCGTCTGAATTTTGTACTTGACAGCAACGCCAGGGGCCAGTTGCATGAGTAAGCTTAGTCCTGCGCCAGCGACTAAGCAATGAGCTTCGCGATAGCGGAGCTCCTTGCTTATTGGCTGGCGCAGGACTAAGCTATAGCGGAGCTCCTTGCCTTAGTGGCTGGCGCAGGACTAAGCTATAGCGGAGCTCCTTGCTTAGTGGCTGGCGCACGACTAAGCTCACGCATGCAACCGGCCCCAGGTTCTAAAAGCAACTTATGTCTGTGACGGCGTCAAAGCACGTTCAGGGGAAGGAACTGTGCATAACTTAACCAGTGATCATAGCCGATCTACGATACGATACGAATACCTGTATTGTCCCAAGACAATAATTTGTTTGCAGCGGAATTTTTAAAACAGGCGTAAAATCAGATGTGAACATTAATAACCCAATGTGCAAGGGCTTCGGGCCGACGTCTGCCGCCATTGGCCCGCGCACACCTGTGCGCGAGCCAACGGCGGCCGACGTCGGCCCGATGGCCTTTTGCGCATCGGGCAAGTAAGTGACTGGAAGCAGTGTCGCCAAATGCCGAAAAGGTGTCTGTCAAACGTGTAGAATCGGAAGAAATTCCCCGCAAACAAAGAATCACGCTTACAAAGGACAAGAGCAACACAGTTAAAAACTTCGGATCAAAGTCAGCGAAAATTGTTATTGTGTTCTGCTCGTCTTTTCGAAACCCTCCTTCAGTTTTCACATCTTTTTTTCACAGATTTTAGTGTTATCTTAATTGTAATACAGCTCCGTTGAAATCTCCAACAATGCACGTAAAACAAAATAATAAGATAAGATAAGCGCATTCACTGCAATCACGTCGTGACGAGATAGGCGTCTGCGCATTTGTTTCTTTTATGTTCCGTTTAGAATCGTGCCTCTTGGGACGAAATACGTCCTCAGTGCGCACGGGATCTTGCAGGACAGTAATTTGTTTTGAAACGATGCCGAGAAACGGCGAACACGTTTCCACCTGCAAGAGACGCAGATCCTTGCGGGGGCTCATGAGGATCTATGCGTCCTGCTGACACCACAGCGTCTCCTCGTTCCTTCGGCGGCAGAGAGTTCTTGGCGTGGAATTGGCTGAGGTTTAAGCAACGCAATATTCGACCGCTGCCGGCAGCGATGGGCTTAACCCTGTGGTTGTCGGTAGCGGTTTTTGTCGCGATGATTCCTCTGATTCCTTGCAGGAATCATCGCTACAAAAACCGCTACCGACACCCAAAAGGTTAAAATAATGATAAAATAATGCTATGAAAAACGCCTCAAGATACTGTTACCTACGTCATCAGAGTATTTTACGAGAATGTCAAAGCTGAACAGAATCATGTGGGATTCATTTTTGGGTTTGCCAAAGGATACCTATTGCGTGGGTGTTCATTTTGGAGACTAAACTGTCTTTGCAGACGTGACACAGATACGAGTTGATTTACTCTGAAAATTAAGAGATCAGCGTGGACAAAAATCTATTTTGCCGACATCCGTTTGATGGAGATTGAAACACTAAGATCTGCTTTGTTCCTAATGCATTGCCTGATGAAACACAGTTTGGGCTTTGTATCTCCTGAGAACACAACATGGGAAACTCCACTGCTGACTGGCGGTGCTTTGAATGTCTTTGAGTCTTGCAGAAAAGTCTGAAGTCTGAGAGTAATGCGACTTAGGCTCTGATTGCAAGAAATGACTGATCTGTTCGACAGCGAAGCGCAAACGGTAAACAAGTATTCTTGTGTATGCAGGCTTAGAAACAGTCACACAATTTAACTGTCTTTCCTGAGCGGGTTTCTTTCTCCGTTGGGTTCTTCTCTGCATTTTACACGCTTGGCAGTCACCAGGTGTTTGGTCTGAATGTGTATGCATTAAACGACACATACGCACACGCACGTACGCACACACTTACACACACACACACGCATACACACACACACTCACACTTACACACACGCAGAGGCACACACACACACACACATACGCCCACACGGACGCACACACACACACACTTATGCACGCACGCACTGACACAAACATACACACCCGAGCTCGTGCGCAACTTCAGATTCATACCAACTGACTGAAAATGTTTGGGTAACTGATTTGATTTATTGAATAATTAATTTCTGCGGGATGCTTTGAGAATAGCCAGCCTCTCGTGACCCATCGACCCGAGGAACACGGCTTCTCTCCCATCTGTTTTAAATGTACAGGAAGACAGACACATGCTCTAAGCACACGTTCTGTACGGCTTCACACAAGTAGCGTCGGCCTCAGGCTAAGACAAACCGATGTGTGTGAATATTTGTTTAATCGGAGGTAGTTTAACCCCTACCCCTACCCCACCGAACGCTTCCCAGCTGCAAGAGACATAAACCCTCATGAGCCTCCGCAAATGCGGGGGCTCATGAAGGTTTATGTCTTTTGTTATAGTCCTGTGTGCTGTGTGCCTGCTTCTGCGGTCCCGTTTACATTTGCGTTTCTCACGCGAACGTCGGTCAGTGTGTAGTGGTTTCAGACGCGTAGTCCTAGAAGGGGTTTAATGCTTTCTAAACATGCTGCATTCAGTATTAAGTCTTCATTTTTTTTATTTTTTAGATTTTTTTTTTTTTTTTTTTTTTGGGTGGGGGGTGGGGGGTGGGGGGGTGGTGGATACTAAAGTCGTAAATCCTGGTCACTGGCAGCGAAGGGGTTAATGCATTTGAAACGTGCTGTCATAAATCCCGGTCACCGGCAGTGAAGGGTTAAAGTGACCCTAGAGAGAGAGAGAGAGAGAGAGAGAGAGAGAGAGAGAGAGAGAGAGAGAGAGAGAGAGTGACCTCAGTGCACTTTCGAACCAGGTTTGGCGCGGACGCTGGAAATGGAGACGACAGCGCGTGGGTGTCACGTGCAGACACAAAGCAATGCCTCTGACTGACCCACTTCCTTGCTGTCTGTCCTTCATACCAAACCAACAGGTACTAGGTGGCTGGTCGAGAAGCCCCTTTTTGTTTTAATAGGTGTGTGTGTGTAGAGGCTGGATCCACATGAGACCCTGTTGCTTTATGTGACTTCATCTTGTCAGCACGTTTGTGGGTTGTTTGGTTGTTTTTTTTTTTTTTAAATTAAACAGAAGAAAATGATAAGAAGAGAGTATGGAAAAATTGTTATAAGCAACGCACAAGGAACACTACGTTGCGGATCGTAGATCTTTGTGCATTGTTTCTAAAAAAAATAAGGTCATACTGACTTTCTCCTGATGTTGTTTTCTAACACGAATGTACCCTAGCGGTGTCTTTTAAATTTATCAAGTTATTTTCTGTATTTATCAATTGGAGATGGACCTCCTTGAGGCTTTTTTTTTTAAAAATCTTCCTGCAGTCATTTCTGTGCGTTTGTGCCTGTCCGTGAAAAAAGTGTTTAGTCGTAACTTTCTGCCAACGCTCTGTAGCAGGATGTAAGGGAATCGATATTTCATCATTATTCTCTGCTCAAGATATTAACCCTTTTAGCCCCGGATCCCTACAGTAGGAGATGGCTTGACCATGATATTTCAAGGGTAGTGCCAGATTAGCTTGGTGCCTGCAGGCGCCAAGCAAATCTGGCACTACCCTTGAATTATCATGGTCAAGCCATCTCCTGCATCTGGTACATAGTCGGTAGGCAACACTTCCAAAATTTGAGAAATGGGACCTTGGTGCTAAAAGGATTAAGAGGCATTAAGTCTATTTTTGTGAAAAGCGAAATTTTGCTGTCTTACAGAGCAACTCTTGCTTCGCACAAAAATGGACCCCGTCCATTTTAGCTTTTTGTGCACATATCTTCTGGGTTGAAATTCAGGCGCGCGGCTTATTGTAAACGATACCCACCTATACGACGAGCTTTGGAATCCAAAAATGTAGCATTTCTTTTGCTCGTCAGTGTACAAGAGACACTCCTTGCCTGAGTCACATGTACATCTGCCGTCCTCATGGCGGGGAGGTGGTGGGACATGCGCCGGGCGGGTCCTTCAACATAGAATGACCTAAGCTGGTTTTGTCAGCGGGAGTTATTTGCACGCTCGACAAAATCTGACGCTGGGGGGTATGAGATCATAGGGGTCGAGTCACTGTGACATTTTAATTTGACGCTTTCACATCTAGAGCCAAAAACCGGAGAAGGGTCGACCATGGTAGAGAAACGGATAGTGTCCGATTAGCTCAGCAGCCGCACACACATGAGAGAAGTCAAGCAACGCTAGAAAATATGCACACAATAAGATCGCCGTGCCAGCCCAAATGAAGACAGCGTTTGATACATGCCGCTTACGATTGGCTTACGCGGCATGTCTCAAACGCTGACTTCATTTGCCGTGTATCCGTATGCGGCAGCGTTTAGTATGACTTCAACACTTGTCATACTTGCCAACATCGTGAGATGGCCTTAGTCGCCAGCTCTGCGTTAAACACTGACTGACGAGCCAAGTACTGAACTGACTGACTGACTAAACGCAACGCAGCGCACTCACTGAAGTAGACTCGACTAGATTAGACTAGACCAGACTAACTAAACTAAACGCGGAGCGAACGAACGAAATAAGGCAAGAAGGAAGCTACGGACTGACTGACCGTGGCTCATCTGAGGCGTATCGGGCCACAAGCGACAATCTGCCGCAAGTCCCAGCCGTCAAACGCTAATTTTATATCCATCGTATATAAACTGCAACCAAAAAGAATAAATCACATATTATCTTTGACGCTAACTTTATATGGCGCGTATCCGTAGACAGCACGTTTAACTCGCGTTATTCTAACGAAGTTAATCGATTTTAGCCGCGTATCCGTATGCAGCATTGACGTTTCCTATGGGTACATCCACGCAACTGAGGGCCACCGTGTTCTGCTGTCTGTTTCAGAGCCCCGTATCGTCGGATGGTCCGTTCGAAGTGAAAGCGCCTGTGTACCACAACCAAGAGTGTTACTTCTCTGATGGGCAACGCCAGATTGGTGAGTTTTTGTTGTTCAGTGTTGTTTTTAAGTCCCTTCTATTTATAGATGTGACTTTTTAGGACGGGTTGCGGTGGGGCGAATTTAATATCATGTCCATGTCATGTCCAGTAAAAAAAAAAAAAAAAAAAATCAGAAAAAAAGCATTAAAACACTAAAAAAAACTTTACTTCTAGAGAAAGTCAGACAGTGGCGGCGTAAAAGAGCCAACTCCGTCACCACGCAGACACTGACATAATACTCTAAATATGACGTCATTCTCTCTCTCGCGCGCGGCTCTCTCTCTCTCTCTCTCTCTCTCTCTCTCTCTCTCTCTCTCTCTCTCTCCTCTCTCTCTCTCTCTCTCTCTCTCTCTCTCTGTCTCACTCTCACAAACAAACATGCGCGCATCTCCAGGAGGACTAGATCCTCATGCGCCCTCCAGGCACATGAGGGATCTCTGCCTCTTGGAGATGTTTAAAGCGCACGCGCACGCACGCACTAACACGCACACACCCGGCACACACATCGACGTGCTTTCAGAAGAGCATGCAGGTGACCCGTGTACTTAGTATATCATGTAGCTAGGTGAAGTCAACCTCCTTTCACACAAATTATAGCAAGACAGAAATTGTACCGTAAAGTTCAGTTTTGTCACCATTTTCTCAAGCCTATGAAGCAAAAGTGAAACTCATATCACGTAAAATATAAAATTACGTCATGACAAATGACGTTTGACAAATCAATGACGCGTATGTCCTGCGCCCCTTATAGAACTCACTGACGCATTGGCAGATCTGCGAGACTTTTTCAATAGAATCTACATCAGAATCAGGTCAACGACAAAAGGTAGAGACCATTGACAGCGAGGACAGCTCTCATATAAAAGGGACTTTGTGGGCTATGGTTCACCCCATCTTGTTTTTTATTTATTTATTTATTTATTTATTTATTTATTTATTTATTTTGATTTATTTATTATTATTATTTTTTTTTTTTTTTTTTTTTTTTTTTTTTTTTTTTTTTTTTTTTGGGGGGGGGGAGGGGGTGTGTGTCAAATGCACGCCGATGTCATATCGATTTTAGCCATAGGCTCTACTCGGTTAAAGGCCCAATACCGACGCAACTGTTCAAAGATTCATTTCTGTAAAAGATGGTTACGTAATGCGACACACAGGTCTAGTTATGGTTCATTTAGACACAGGAGAATCCAGTTCAGCACACGGCGTCTTTATATCAAGTAACCTGACAATGACTCCTCTCCGTTCTAGAAATACAACGGTATCAGTACGAGAAACAGCTAAAATTATATTGACACGCTAACGGCTGCGCAGAATAAATAAATGCGATTATGTCCGTACTTTTGCTGCGTGTCCCGCTGTTAAAGTTCATTAGGCGTGTCGACAAGGCATAAAAAAAAACACAAATGGTGCTGACATGTGTCTTCAAATTTACGCGTAATGGTACTTTAACTCAGTCGAGACGTGCCACATCCGGATACACGGCATAACGCCGCGTATCCGAATGCAGTCTGCCTCGAATGTGTTGACGGAGAAAGCAAATACGTGCATTAATAATACACACTTAACTCGTTCTACCCCAGACACACCAGAGGAAGATGAGGTTCGACCATGATAGTTCAAGGGTGATGCCAGAATAGCTTGGCGCCTATTGGCGCCAAGCTATTCTGGCATCACCCTTGAACTATCATGGTCGATCTGTGTCCTGCACTGCAATGCAGTCTTCAGAGGACAACGGCAAAATTTAAGGATTTCGGTCTTGGGGTAGAATGAGTTAATGCGACCATCTCTAGGCAATAAAAGCTTTAACCCCTTCACTGCCGAGAAAAAGTGAACACGATCCAGCTGCAAAAGACATAGATCGTCCGGAGTCCCCGCGAGACTGCGGCGGCTCATGAGGATCTATGCCTCTTGCTGAGACCAGTTTGTATCCACCCCCACCCGGGTCTACCCTGGGGGACTTGGGTGGGGTTAACTACTTTTTAGTTCCCAGGGTAGTTTTTTTTTTTTAATCTGGGGCTTGTGTTTCTGTCTGCCCTTGGTCCGTTCACCTGTATTTTCCTTTTTTAAACTCTCCCTACTGTCTGCGCTGCCTGTAGCTCTTGATATTGGATGTGTGTTGCTAAATGGTCTTGGCTTTATTCAGCGTATTAGACCGGCTGGCGACATACATTCAATATTCTGTTTAGTTTTCTTTTTCACGAGCAGCGCAGGCACGTCCTGAGAAAGTCTTGTTGCTGTCAGGACGTTAAGTAATGTACAACCAACCAGCCAGTTTGTATCCATGATCAAGCTGTTCTGGCACCACCTTGAACTATCATGGTCGATCTGCCTCTCTTGCTGTTATAGTGTGTCAGGGTCGAAGGGGTTAACTTGTCTGTGCAGATTTTATTCTGGTGTACGAAGAGACCCTGGAGACGAAAAAGGTGAAAACGGAGGACAACAAAATTGTCCAGTGGAGAAACAAATACATGAGGAACGTCACCAAGGCCGGGCTGGAGATGGAGGAAGTGAGTAGAGGGGTTTTGTTTGAGACGAACGACTCCCAACCAGCAAAGTAACGGCAGATATCCAGCTTGTACAGTAGCACAGACAGCACTCCAAACATCTCCAAGAGGCACAGATCCTCATGAGCCCTACGGGCTCATGAGGATCTGTGCCTCTTGGAGATGGTTGGAGTGTTGTCTGTACTTAGTATAAAGTATGGATACTTAAAAAATTAATTCGCTCTCAGTCTCGTTTGTTGTTGGGAGTCGCTTGTTGCAAACGGAGCCTTCTCTGATGTCTCTCACATTACAGTAGAATCTGTTTTTGAGCGACGAATCGTATGAGATGTCACTTGTCGTTAAAGACCATCATTTGGGTTATGTAATAGCAACCTAAATGATGGCCTTTAACGAGAGATGACATTTTTGGCCCGTCAAAACTTCTCTTGAGAGAGCTTCTGTCTGTAGCGCACATATAACTACGCGTCTTTTTCGCTGATCGGTATCGTCAGTAGACGTCAGGGGGTTAATCTTGATACTGAAGTTTCATCGCCATTTAGTTGCATCGTATAAGCGCAAAAGCGAGTGGACGGTTTCTCGAAGAAAACTCGGAGATCCTTACATCTGAGTACAACTGAGTTTTCAGCACCATATGTTTCAGAGTTCAATGGTTTGAACTGTTTGAACGAATCAATCAATCAATCAGTCAATCAATCAGTCACCCAATTAATCAGTCAGTTGACCCAATCAAGCAGTCACCCAATCAATCAATCAATTTTATTTCATATCTTTTCACATCTAGGTGACAAACTGAACTATTTGTTATTATTCTGGACTATCATTGAGTATCTTCATAAAACGAAGGTAGAGATGTTATTCAGCAGGGTTTAAATTAAAGATATCTTTTTTCCGCTTGGCCAGGGTTTTTTTAAGAATAGAACCGTCCACACCCTTTTGCGTTCATAGAAAGTGTTAACCCTTTGAGTGTTGGTAGCGGTTTTTGTCGCGATGATTCTTACTACTTTTGTGTGTCGGTAGCGGTTTTTGTCGCGATGATTCCGACAGGAATCATCGCGACAAAAACCGCTTCCGACACGCAAAGGGTTCATTCTCGGCAGGAAATGTTGGAGAGCGGCAAGAAGCTGATCACGTTTGTCAAACTCCACGCCCCGTGGGACGTCTGCTGTCTTCACGCTGAAGACCTGTGCCTTCGCGCGCCATTGCAGGTCCGTTGTTTTTGTTTAATATTTTTTTCTTTCATTCTTAAACTCCTAGAACCGAATGACTTCCATTCTATAGAATGGAAGTCATTTAGTTCTGGGAGTTTAACAGTTAAAGAACGACTCTTACGTTCAGCCGCATTTTTGCTTAAAAACTCATGCTTAATTCAGGCTTAATTTGTGTGTATGTATGAGACACTTTGATTGCACTGTCCCTGCAATTTGTGTTCCGGAGCCATGCGTCACTGCGAGTATGCGGCATGAAAACGTGTGCAGCATCTCAATGTTTTTGTTGCAGTTTTGGTCTTCCATAACCTCTTACCTGCTACAGACGATACCATTAGGCTGAAAAGACGCCTAGTTACGCGGGCTTTTTTTCCCGTCGAATGTTATCGTCAGTAGCAGTGAAGCGGTCTAACACTTCTCAACGCTTTGCGCTCATCAGGCAGAATAGGGTGAAACATGCAGTTTACAGCGCTCAGAATATACTATGAATTTTACCCAGAAAATCTGACCCTGTACTTAATATAATAATAATAATAATAATAATAATAATAATAATAATAATAATAATAATAATAATAATAATAATAATAGTAGTAGTAGTAGTAATAATCTCTTGGCTTGACTTCGCGAACGAAGATTCTATAGGGCTTGCCCACGTCGTCTGCAGGCATTTTCGTGGCTGCGGAGGCCAATCCGGGACAGGCAGGTTCGACCGCAGTGGCTGCAGGGGAAGGTCTGGTCAGGGTTCTGAGTTACGACAGCTCTGTTTTTTCTTCTGAGCCGCTTGTCTTTAAGGTTAGCTCTGCGAGAGTCCTCAAAGGAGACGGCTGCCTTGTGAATGGTGGAGCGCCAGGTGTCACGGTCCGCAGCAAGCGAAGACCATTGGCGGTGGTCGATTTGGCAGGCACTAAGTGACTTCTTGAGACCGTCTTTGTATCTCTTCTTTGGTGCCCCTCTGTCTCGGTGTCCAGTGGCGAGCTCGCCGAACAGAGTGATCTTGGGTAGGCGATGATCCTCCATCCTGGAGACGTGCCCCGCCCAGCGAAGCTGTGTCCGCAGCAGCAAAGCCTCGATGCTCACAGTTTCCGCCTGTTCAAGGACCTCGACGTTGGTGACATAGTCACTCCAGTGAATGCCCAGGATGGTACGCAGGCAGCGCTGGTGAAAGCGTTCGAGGAGTCGTAGTTGGCTGCGATAGAGGGCCCAGGACTCGGAACCGTACAGCAGGGTGGTGAGGACGACAGCTCTGTACACGCTGATCTTGGTGCCTTTTTTCAGCTGTTGATTGTGCCACACCCGCTTGAATAGTCGCCCGAAAGCACTGTTCGCTTTTGCCAGCCTGTTGTCCAGCTCCTTGTCCAGCTTGGCGTCTGACGTGATGATGCAGCCAAGGTAGGTAAACTGGTGTACAGACTTCAGTTCGGACTCGCCGATGGTGATGTGGGGAGGGCGATGCTCTTCCTTGGGTGCCGGCTGATGAAGGACCTCTGTCTTTTTCAGACTGACCTCAAGTCCAAAGAGCTGGGCGGCATCTGCGAAGCAGGACGTAATGCGCTGCAAGGCTCTCTCTGTGTGTGCAACGAGGGCAGCGTCATCAGCAAAGAGCAGCTCACGAATCAGTTGGTCTAGGGTTTTCGTGTGGGCCTGCAGTCGTCTGAGGTTGAACAGGCTGCCATCGAGACGATACCTGATGTACACTGCGTCGTCATCGTCGAGGTCCACTGTGGCCTGCTTCAACATCATGCTGAAGAAGATGGTGAAAGAGGGTCGGTGCCAGCACGCAGCCTTGCTTCACGCCGTTGCGAATGGGGAATGGTTCTGAGAGGTCACTGTTTAGTCTGACCTGGCCTTGCTGGTCCTCGTGGAGCTGGACGATCATGTTGAGGAACTTTGGGGGACAGCCTAGTCGCTCCAGGATCTGCCACATACCTTGCCTGCTCACAGTGTCAAACGCTTTTGTTAGGTCGACAAACGTTACGTACAGACCTTTGTTCTGCTCGCGGCACTTCTCCTGAAGCTGTCTCAGCACAAAGACCATGTCGGTGGTACTCCTGTTGGCTCTGAAGCCACACTGGCCCTCTGGGAGGTGGTCTTCAGCGATGGCAGGTACCAGCCGATTCAGGAGCAACCTTGCGAGAATTTTCCCGGCAATGGACAGCAGGGTAATTCCACGATAATTAGAGCAGGCAGACTTCTCTCCTTTGTTCTTGTACAGGGTGATGATGACTGCATCACGGAGATCCTTTGGTAGTGTTCCTTTTTCCCAGCGGCAGAGAAAGAGGTCGTGGAGCTTGTTGTGCAGTGCTGGGCCTCCATGTTTCCAGATTTCTGGCGGGATTCCGTCAATGCCTGCTGCTTTGCCACTCTTGAGCTGGAGGATGGCTGTGAGGGTCTCTTCGGCGGTGGGCGGTTCGTCCAATTCAACCTTTAGTGGAAGGTGTGGGATTTGGAGGATGACTGTTTCTTGAACAGTGCGCTCAGCGCCGAAGAGGTCCTGAAAGTATTCCGACCAGCGGTTCAAGATGGAGGTATTATCTGTGAGGAGTGCCTCAGAATATACTATGAATTTTACCCAGAAAATCTGACCCTGTACTTAATATAATAATAATAATAATAATAATAATAATAATAATAATAATAATAATAATAATAATAGTAGTAGTAGTAATAATAATACATAGTTTTTATATAGCGCCTTTCCCCACAGACAGCAAGCTCGGAGCGCTTTACAACACATAAAAATTATTATTTAAAAAAAATAATTAAAAATAATAAATAAATGAGAAAAAAAAAAAAAAGAAGAATTAGAACAAAATAAACGCAACCCTCCCTTTTCCTTTGCACATAAAGGAGAGCAACTTAATAATTTGGACATTGGCAATGGTGGGTTTTGTCCCTTCGGAGAAAGGGAGAATTGGCGTCATTTAGATATTAAAACTCACAGTATTTTCGGCGCGCTTTAACTCATTCAGCCCGACGCACGTATTTCCCAAATTTCAATTGGAGGCGTCATCTAACGACTATGCACCTGTTGCTGGAGATGGATCGACCATGATAATTCAAGGGTAGTGCCAGATTAGCTTGGCGTCGACAGGCGCCAAGCTAATCTGGCACTACCCTTGAATTATCATGGTCGATCCATCTCCTGCTGTAGTGCGTCAGGGCTGAATGGCTTAAATCAGTAACAGGAGAAAAACATGTCTGAGCAATGTTTCATAATTATTAGTTGTACATCTGTCAAGACAATGACTACATTTTTTTTTTAAATATTGTTAATGCACTATTTTTGAGCCATGCACATTTCTGCAAAACTTCTTCTTTCTTTTTTTTTTAAACGGTGTACGTGAATTACCACGTAAAGTGTTGCATGTCTGCATTGGCGCTGTGCTTGAATCAGTTTTAGTTTCATCGGGAGACGGTTGGACATTTAAAAAAAAAAAAAGGGTTCAGGCATTTTGAAAATATGTATGTAACCCCTTCACGGCCACCGGAGAGACAGATGGTGTCGCTGCAACAATCGCAGATTCAGCCAGTGCTTGAGACATGCAAGAGACATAGATCCCCATGGGCCCCCGCATCTGCGGGGGCCCATGAAGATCTGTGTCTCTTGCATTTGATTGTCGTTCATTGATCCGACAGTGAAAGGGTCAATGGTTGGTGCATGGGGTGTTAAAAATCGCAAATATTCATTTTCTGACCTACACAATGTTATGTAACAGATTTGCACTGAAACCGGCACGGATTTGGTATGTATCTGGTATTTGAGGAAGTTTATTGTGCTATCTGTACCGTATGCCATTCCGCCCTGTGGTATATCGCACTGTATATACCATATTGCACTGTGGTATATATCGCCTTGTATACCATTGCATGTTGTCACCATCAGAAAAAAAAGCAGTCGGAAAGTTCATTGATGTCTTAGAATCGTGTGTGAATGTGCTGCAGTTCCTAGCCGAGTTCGGTACGTTAATTTTACAGTGTATATACCATATTGCCTCGTGGTATATCGCTCTGTATACCACTGCAAGGGCGGTCACTGATGCCTTTGCCCCAGCTTCATTGATGTGCTATGGTGTTCATCGACGTCTTAGAATCGTCACAGTGTGAATGTGCAGCAGTTCCCTCAGCTGTAATTATACATTTACTTAACTGAATGTTTCAACGTGAAAATTGCAACCAACAGACGAACCTCAACAATACAAAACATGAATGTTGCCTGTGTCTGTGCAGAACCCCATGTGTTGCTGTTCCTGGGAGTGTGCGGATCTGTGATTTGGGCCTGGCGGCTCTAGGCCGTCAGTTCCAAAATCACAGACCAGCGCATGCATACGATTGTATTTGGCATTGAATGTTTCTAGTGTATTGATAAAGTAAATGCTTTCGTGATCTTGGTATTGTTGTGAGGGTATGTCCACAGTGGCTGAAATCTGTGTAGCGTAGATGCGAATATACGATAAACAATTAATTAAACGTAATTGCGTAATTAAAATCATTCTGAAGACATAATTTCATAATTATTGTGTGGTATTACGTCTTTAACTCTTTCAAGGCGCCCCGTATCAATAGTTGCGACAATAGGCGCGCCCCATCAATAGCTGCGAAAGTGTAATAATATAGCATTGCCGGCGGCAACGCTATACGACACTCGCAGCTATTGATGCGGGGCTCATTGAAGGAGTTAAACGTGAGCCACTTCGTGATTTTAGGCCTTATAGTTAGGTTCAAATTCACAGACCAGTTCAGAAGTAGTGAACGATTGTACGTCTTTCGCCATGCTTGTCAAAGTGGGTCACGGCTTTGCGCGTGCCAGCCACAGACTATAACTTTAGACCTGCGGACATGAACTATTCTTTTCTCGAAGGGTTTCAGTATGCTTGAAAAAAAGTAAAAACAAAAATGTGGTCTTACCAGATGCGCTCGTCAATTGCACATTGATGTGATGTATTACTATGTCCCTAAAAGTGAACCCCCGGAAGCCGTTTATTTAACCCCCCTAGTCTCTGCCAGTGGACGCAGTTTGTGTCTCTCGCTGAACTATTCGTTAATTCAACGCCAAAGAGCCCAGCTATCCAAGGTACACAAAAAGTGATTCTGCAAGCGGTATAGATCCTCATGAGCCCCCGCAAATGCGGGGGCTCATGAGGATCTATACCTCTTGCAGTTGGGTGGTGTTTCTTTTTTCTTGGCAGTGAAGGGGTTATATGCTACAGCAAACCAATGAACAGTCAACGAACGCATTTGGGGAGTCATAATTATTTTGGATGTTCATTGTAGGTACTTATGGATAGTCTGCTTGCATGCTCGACAAATTTTTGATTTTGCTTGCTTGTTGGAGAAAAGATGGATAGTTGAATGTGAGTTTGCATGTGCATGTCATTACACGGGAATCGAACGTGTGACTATGCGAAAGTCAAAAACAAATGGCGGTGAAAAGATGATTGAAGAATATGAGTGCGCATGTGCATGTAAATTTACACCGGAATTGTAAATGGGGTGTTACTAATAGTCCCCCCCCTCCCCCCCGCCCCCCCCCCCCCCCAAAAAAAAAAATAATAATAATAAAATAATAATAATAATAATTAGGGGCTGCAATTCATCAGATTAGATTCATTTTGTTCCACAACTGAAAGTATACAAATTCAGCATTTGGTCACAACTGCCACTTTAGATTTGTTTGCATTATAATAGTAATAATAATAATAAAATATTATTATTATTATTATTATTATTATTATTATTACGAGCATATATTATATTATTATCATTATTTTGTATATTGTTTGTTTGTTTATTTGTTTCTAGTTACTTTTGTCGCCCACTACTTCACAATGTCATGTATGTCCACCTAATTATGGAAAGTTTAGAGCATGAAACAAACAAAAGGGCTTTATAGAGCCAAGTATGGCTATGTGTATTGTAAACCTCCAAATTCTGCACAAAGAAACAATAATCCATGTGTTAATTTAACACACTTATGAAGACTACGTCAGTTCTTCTGTGTTGATTCAGCATCCGAGTATTATAGATTGAAGGTGACAACAAGAGGACTAGGTCCTCATGAGCCCCTGCAATTGCGGGGGCTCATGAGGATCTGTGCCTCTTGCAGATGGATCGTGCTGACTATTTCACCCATGATGAGAAATCACAGTGGGGTTTTTTTCTCACTCAGTAAAGACAAAAATTAAAACATATACATAGCATACACACATAATAAACAGTTACTCAGCGGTGGCACATGTGTCAGCGAATAGTCTATAAAACATTTTTACCCCCGACCCCGTTATTGGCAGCTGGTGTATCACGTAGAATGAAAGAGTCCTTATGTCTCTGTGAGTACAAGCGTGGAAGTATCGGGGGAGCTGGATGGCTCGGTGGTAGTGTTCGACTCTCGTCCGAAAGGTCCCGGTTTCGAATCCAGCTAGGGTCAAAATTTGTTCAGACCCTGTTTCGGTGCCCCATGAAAAGTCTTTGAAATCACCTTCGTGGAGGACAAAAGACGTTGAGCCCTAATTTTTTTTATTTTTGTTTTTTTGTTTTGTTTTGTTTTGAAGTATCAATCTACCACCTCTGTTACCCCAACTAGAGTCACATTCATCTATCCAAGTATGCGTCCCGTCATTAACTACGATTTTTGTCTTGTTCGTCAGTCATTTGTGCTAGGTTGAATGAGTGTTCTTTAACCCATTTAACCCCAGGCTCTCGTTTCCCAAATTTTGGAGTTGTTACCTAACGACTATGTACCAGCTGCAGGAGATGGGATTGACCATGATAATTCAAGAGTAGTGCCAGATGAGCTTGGCGCCTTCAGGCGCCAAGCTCATCTGGCACTACCCTTGAATAATCATGGTCAATCCATCTCCTGCTGTAGGGACTCGGGGCCAAATGTGTTAATCAAAATCGCACACCGGCAATGTTTTTACTTTATTAGCCACACAATGGGAAAGTTGGGCTGCCTTCCCCTGGGAAGACGCCTACCAATGCTTTATGTCCAGGTGCTTTTGCTTTGTGCAGGCCCACCCGAATCCCAGCAGCAACTGGTCCGCTAAACTGCTGGCCATGCTTCATATCCCGAACATGATGCAGCAAAACGTGCCCAACCAGCCGCTGGACTACTACACATGCCAGTTCAAGACCTCGAAACTTGAAAGGTACTCAGCCATCACGGCTCGCTGTTCTCTGTTTGCTGCACACGTTATGTTAACACATCAAGCCCGAATGTCGAAAACACAAATTAACCCTACAGCCTGAGAATGATTGACCACGATAATTCAAGGCTAGTGCCATATTTGCTTGGCGCCTGAAGGCGCCAAGCTAATCTGGCACTACCCTTGAATTACCAAGATCAGTCCATTTCATGCAACTGGTACATAGTCGTTAGGCAACACCTCCAAAATTTGAGAAATGGGACCTTGGGGCTAAAAGGGTTAGGGAGTTGTCCTTTGAAGACTGCATTAACCATTTGACTCCCAGAATTAAATGACTTCCATTCCGTAGTATGGAAGTCTTTTAGTTTGCGGGGGGAGGGGGGGGGGGCGGGGGTCAGGGGGCGGGGGTCAGGGGGGGGGTCAAAGGTTAATCCTTTGACTGGTACTGAATACCGCTGGCCAGAAAATAACTACCGGTCTTTTCCGCCAAACGGTATTGTCAGTATCGGTCAAGAGATAGAAGTTCTGGAAACTCAGTGGAACCCATGACAGTTCAAGGAAGAATAAGCTTGGCGAGTAAAATCTCTCGGCTGATGTGCAGATTTTACAGACACTTCCAGAAGTTGCAAAAGTTACTTTCAACTGTGAATGTGAAGGAGGTGAACGTTGGTACACTACATTAAAATTGTGTGCACCAATCTTTGACGATGATGACTATTTCGATAATGGTGATGATGATGGTGGTAAAGGTGTGTCTGACGACGACTGCTGCGACGACGACGGTAATAGTGATGGCCTATTGTCATTTGTTGCAGGTTTCTGGGCAGCGAAGACCGGGAGAACTTCTTCCCGCCTGTCCAGCGCCACAGGATCGTGGAACAAATTCTGAACACTTCGGCGTACGGGAAGAGGAAGAAGGCCGAGATCGGAATAGAGAGATTACTGGAGGAAGGAGTCTATACTGCGGCCTTTCCCCTACACGATGTGGGTTGTATTTTCTCAGTCGCCGTGAGCCGCATCCTGATACGCGGCTCGCAGCGAATGAGTTAATTCTTTATCTTCACTGTGGTCTGGCCTTTAACACCTTCCCTGCCACTGTACGCACATTTTTTTTTTTTTAATCTGCTCATTCAACAATCATAAAGTCAAACCCGTCTTAGAAACATGGATACAAATTGGTCTCAGCAAGAGATATATATCCTCATTAACCCCTGCAGTCGCAAGGGCTAATGAGGTTCTATTCCTCATGTAGTTGGACCGTGTTCACTTTTTTCTCGGCAGTCAAGGGGTTAATGTGTCAGTTGGAAAGAACTTTCTTTCTTTCTTACTTTCTTTATTTGTAAAAAAAAAAAAAAAAAAAAAAAAAAATACAGACAAAAACGTTGACTATCAAGTGTGTAAAATGCAAAGAAATCCCGAGAAAGAAAGAAACAGTCTTAGAGATTGGTTTGTTGGTTAGTTCGGGGTTTAACGTCCACGGCACCGAAGTGATAATGGACGGCCCTGACGGGCGGATTATGGGCGACAGGGAAATCTATTGCCTATGGAGTACGACCTGAAAACTGATCAACTCAGGCGCACTCCAACTGTGCCACTTTGATTTACCAGGACCTTTCAACGGACATTCTATTGAAGAAGCCCGTCTTTTCCCCCTGGATTGCGAGTCCAGCTACCGGGGCCGGGACGAGAGGGCACGCACAACACAACTGTGTTGTAATTCTCTAAGCGTGTTCATTCTCTCTTTCTTGGGATTTTTCTTTTCTCGCGAAATAAAAAAAAAAAAAAAAAAAACAAAAAAAAAAACCTGCAACTGAAAATCCATATTCTTGGCTTGACTTCGCGAACGAAGATTTTATAGGAGTTGCCCACGACGTCTGCAGGCTTGTTCGTGGCTGCGGAGGCCAATCCGGGACAGGCAGGTTCGACCGCAGTGGCTGCAGGGGGAGGTATGGCCAGGGTTCTGAGTTGCGGCATCTCTGTTTTTTCTCCTGAGCCGCTTGTCCTTAAGGCTAGCTCTGCGAGAGTCCTCAAAGGAGACAGCTGCCTTGTAAATGGTGGAGCGCCAGGTGTCACGGTCCGCAGCAAGCGAAGACCACTGGTGGTTTTTCGATTTGGCAGGCACTAAGTGACTTTTTGAGACAGTCTTTGTATCTCTTCTTTGGTGCCCCTCTGTCACCGTGTCCAGTAGCAAGCTCGCCGAACAGGGTGATCTTTGGTAGGCGATGATCCTCCATCCTGGAGACATGCCCCGCCCAGCGAAGCTGTGTCCGCAGCAGCAAAGCCTCGATGCTCACATTTTCAGCCTGTTCAAGGACCTCGACGTTGGTGACATAGTCACTCCAGTGAATGCCCAGGATGGTGCGCAGGCAGCGCTGGTGGAAGCGTTCGAGGAGTCGTAGTTGGCTGCGGTAGAGGTCCCAGGACTTGGAACCATACAGCAGGGTGGTGAGGACCACAGCTCTGTACACGCTGATCTTGGTGCCTGTTTTCAGCTGTCGATTGTGTCACATCCGCTTGAAAAGTCGCCCGAAAGCGCTGTTCGCTTTTGCCAGCCTGCTGTCAAGCTCCTTGTCCAAAATCCATTTGGAAATATGACAAAAGATACTGTATTTGCGTTTATCTCTTTTACATCACGCAAATATATCATCCCAAATCTAATTCAGACACACAACTTGCGCCGGCAGGAAGTCAATAGATAAAGTATTTCTACCTTTCAGGGTCTGTACGAGAAGCCGAAGCACAAAATACTACCGGAGGAATTGAACCCCAGGCAGGTGCTATTTGAGTACTGGGCTCGCTGGGGGTGTTGGTACAAGTACCAGCCCCTGGACCACATCCGCGACTACTTCGGCGAGAAAATCGGCATCTACTTCGCTTGGATTGGTAAGATCCTATTTTCCTCACAGACTACACAGACGAGGCTAGCGCTGGTAATTAGCTTGTGCCGTTCTTTGGCAAAAGCCAGTGGTGAAGTTTCGTTTGCGACGAACGACTACCAACAACGCACAAGAGCAAAGTCACGGCGGGTAACCGGCTTCAGTCATGAGCATAGACAACACTCCAAACATCTCCGGGCTCATGAGGATCTATGCCTCTTGGGGATGTCTGGAGTGTTGTCTATGTTTATTGTGCGTTTGCTCTCGTTCGTTGTTGGGAGTTGTTCGTTGCAAACAAAACCTCACCAGTATGTCCGTACAGTGCAAATCTCGCTTTTAACTCATTCTACCCCAAGACCGAAATCCCCAAATTTTGCCGTTGTCCTCTGAAGACTGCATTGCAGTGCAGGACACAGATCAACCATGATAGTTCAAGGGTGATGCCAGAATAGCTTGGCGCCCATAGGCGCCAAGCTATTCTGGCATCACCCTTGAACTATCATGGTCGATCCTTATCTTGATGTGGTGTGTCTGGGGTAGAATGAGTTAAAAAAAAAAAATAAACAACATACTTTTGCCAAATAAAGGCAGACGTACATACCAAGGGAAATTAGATCTGCTGTTGGAATGTCCAGATGATGAATTTCCCTTGATAGATCAGGTTGTCGTGCATAATAAGTTATGGACAGTTGTCTGCTCTGTGTGTACATCGGAACCTGTTTTCAGCGACCATCTGTATGAGGGATTGCCTGTCATTATGGAACATCATTTGGGTGCCTTTAGCCATCTAACTGACGGTCTTTAATGACAGGTGACAGGTTCTGCCCGTCAAGACCTGTTGAGACAGCACCTATTTTTAAGACCTTTTTTTTTTTTGAGGGGGGGGGGGGGGGTAAAACAGATTATACTGTGCTCTTGGACCATTTTTACTTATCCATGCTGCCAACAAGATGCCAAGAGACAGCAATTGTGCCAGTGGTACACGATTGACAATTACAGGTTAAAATTCTCGAAGTCTAGCTGCATTAGAATGTATCCATTGTAATGCTTTGTGCGCTTATATTAAAAGTTAAAAAGTTCTAAATTAGTTTGCCCTTGAGTTGACCTTTTGGCTGTCGGTAGCGATTTTTCTCGCGATGATTCCTGCAGGAATCATCGCGACAAAAACCGGTACCGACACACAAAGGGTTAATTTATCTTCAACCAGTCCGTACCATTGTAATAAATATCTATTCCTAAAACAATGATTGAATGATGAATAAGGGGAAGTAAATCTTGCAGTGCCCAGCAGAATAATATTTTCTGTAAATATGCATATTTTTACAAATAAATTTTAAAACGTACATGCAAGAGATATACATGAGCCCCCCCCCCCCCCCCCCCCCCCCCCCCCCCCCCCCCCGCAAATGCCGGGTCTCATGAGGATTTATGCCTTCTGTCGCGATGGCATGGCGTACGTCTGTGATCCTTAACTAAATCAGGTCAGCTGGGTTCTCAATGTCTGTCGGACTTTCTGTGGCAGGGTTCTACACAGCGTGGCTTTTGCCCGCGTCTGTTGTGGGTGTCCTGGTGTTTTTGTACGGCCTGGCCACCATCAACAAGAACATACCTGCGTAAGTGTCACATTGAACACCATAAAGGTATAGCATTGTTTCATTTAGATCTGCTCAAGGAATTGGTAAGCATACTATTGTCTGTCTTGCTGCATGACGCTGTCATGTTTCTTGGATTCAAGGGATTATTCGGTGCTGAATTTGCCTTGCTTTCAAAGACGTAGTTTTGCGTCCTTCGCCAGTGACGAGGTTAACTTGCGCAATTGCACTGTATATTTTCCAGACAGGAGATCTGCAACAGCGGTAACAGTTACCACATGTGTCCGCTGAGTGACGAGGGAGAGTTTTGGAGCTTGTCTGACGTCTGCCTGTTTGTCAAGATAGCCTACCTTTTCGATCACCCGGGCACTGTCTTCTACGCCGTATTCGTGTCCTTTTGGGGTGAGATGATGATGATGATGATGATGATGATGATTATCATCATTATTATTATATTATGCCCGTTGAAGGCAGAAGATAGTAAGTCAAATTTGCGAAGAAGGAAGATTTGTATTCATTCATTATTATCATTATTACCATTATTACTAGTATTATTAGCATTATTAATACTATTATGATTATTTGAAGACGGAAGAAAATAAGTCTATTTTGTGAAAGCAAGATTTTCATTCATGAAATTATTAATAGTATTATTGTTCCTGTTGTTGGAATTACTATTATTAATAGTATTAGTATTAGTTATTGTTAGTATTATTAGTAGTATTTTATTAGTATTATTTTTATTATCTTTACAGCCGTGACGTTCCTGGAGTACTGGAAGCGAAAGAACGCTAGTTTGGCGCATCACTGGGACTGTATGGATTTTGAAGAAGAAGAGGTCGGCATTTTGTTTTTGCAGGGACAAAATGATTTGTTTGTTATATAATTTGACTGGATACATTCGCTGTACAAATGAACATCTGAATCATACTTTTGTTTTACCGTCTTTATGAAAGGAAAACACCCAAAATCCCGACCAAAAATGTGAATGTCAATATACAGAACACAACGGAGAAAGAAACACCCTTCGAAATGACAGTTACAACACAATTTATGGTATTATTGTGTTGTAACTGTCACTTTTAAGTGTGTTTCTTTCTTCATTGGTGTAAAGCCAGCTACAGCCCCTTAGCCGCTGGGGATAAAATGAACAAGAGACGACTGCAAGAGGCAAAGAACTTTATGAGCCCCCCGCGCAAGTGGGGGGGGGGGGGGGGCTCATAAAGTTCTTTGCCTCTTACTGTCCCTATTTGGGTTAATTGACATGAATTTTTCATGGTTTCTATGGCATGATTTGGTCGACGGGCAGTGAAGGGTTTAATTTCTGATTTTTTTTCTGTAACAGGAGCGGCCCAGACCGGAGTACGCGGCCAGGGCACCAACATACAAGGAGAACCCGATTACAGGGGTCAAGGAACCCTACTTTGACCCCAAGGACAGGCTGCCCAGGGTCCTTTCTGGCATGGCGGCGATCGTCGTCATGGTCAGTTGTCAGAACCATTACTTTTTTGTGTGTCGTTCTGTGGTATACATAACCCCTTCCCTGCCACTCTACGTACTTGTTTGTTTCTGAAATCTTGGTTTATTTAAAGACCAAAAGTCAACACCGTCAAAGAAACATAGATACAAATAGGTCTCAACAAGAGGCATAGATCCTCATGAGCCCCCGCAGTCGCGGGGGCTCATGAGGATCAATGTCTCTTGCAGTTGGATCATGTTCACTTTTTTCTCGGCTGTGGAGGGGTTAATACTAACCCTTTCACTGACGGAGGATGCAAATTATATCTATTATAGAGTGTAGGTTGACTGCCGTGTGTCGGCTTAGAGAAGTAATAGGGTGCAGAATCGCACGCCATCACAGATCATGTTTTCACAGAATGTCTGCTACAGCAACATTAAAGTTATCTTGAATCTTGAAACTTTTTCTGCCCTACGTCAGTAATGGGGTAATGCTTGTTTTGTGTTTATTTCTCTACAGGTCATCATATTATGATGATGATGATAGCTGCTACTACTACTACTAATGATGATAATAATAATAATAATAATAATAATAATAATAATTTTAATAATTTTAATAATAATAATAATAAAATTCTGATATAACAGACATCAGGAAACCTAAATTTACTTGCTAACCATGTATCCAAAGTTTGTTAAGCAAAGTAATTTACATACAATGAGTCTTGTGGGTCTTCTAAATAAACGTTAAATCCGAACTTGTTATATGCGACCTTTGTATTAGCAAAGTTGTTGTTTTTGTTGTCATTCATTCATTCTTATTCTTCTTATTACTACTACGTATTCATTGATGCATTCATTCATTCATTCATTCATTCATTCATTCGTCTACAGATATTCCTGGTACTGATTTTCATCGTGGCGGTGATCATGTACCGCGTGGTGATCAGCATGCTGCTGTTTGAGAACAAGGACCTGCGTTCCCGGGCCTCCATCATCGCCTCCATGTCGGCTGCAATGGTCAACCTCATCCTTATCATGGCTGTGGGGAGGGTGTACGAAAAGCTAGCACTCAAACTCACACAGTGGGGTAAGACTTTCTTAGTTTAACCCATTTAGCCCCGAGGCACTGCAGCAGGAGATGGATCGACCATGATTTTCAAGGGTAGCGCCAGACTAGCTTGGCGCCGTCAGACAGACAGACTGGCAGAGAAATATGACTCGATGAGATAAAAAAATCTATTATGTTGTATTCTTTTAATAAATACAAAAATACAAAAAATAATTTTAAAAATTTCAAAAACCGAACATATGCCTACACACAAACAAAGCAAAGAACAAAGTTTGTCTTTCCTTCACATTTATCTCATAACATCCTGAGAATGAATTTTTTTTATATATCCTCTAAGGTCCACGACACTGTTCTGGAGACAGATCGACCATGATAGTTCAAGGGCGTTGTCAGAATAGCTTGGCGCCTACAGGCGCCAACTATTATTACACCACCCTTGAACTATCATGGTCGATCCACATCCTGTAGCAGAATATCAGGGCTTTATGGGTTACGATGGTGTAGAGGCTAATAGTGTACGCATAATTTATTTCACATGTTCTGTGTCGTCATTTTATTGTGCAGAAATGCATCGAACCCAGACGGAATTTGAGGACCAGCTGACGTTCAAGGTCTTCATCTTTCAGTTCGTCAACTTCTACTCTTCAATTATCTACATCGCTTTCTTCAAGGGGAGGTAAGGAGCTTTTTTTTCCTAGGGGCGGTAAGAAACTTTTTTTTTTCACAGGGAAGACATGAGCATTTAAGGGGAGGTAATTAGGTCACGCTGCTCGAAATCCAGAATAACCCCTAAATTGTCGAGGGAAAGGGAACACCACACAAACTGCAAGAGGTATATAGATCCTCATGACTCCCCGCAGTTGCGGGGGCTCATGAGGATCTATGCTCTGGCAAACACCTTTATATCCGTGTTCCTTGGACGGCTGGGGCTCTTTGACGTTGAATTAATACAGATTTCGGAGGGAAAAAAAATCTGCGTCCAATGGCACTGAAGGGATTAACCCCTCCCCTGCCGATAATAGGTGAACACGATCCACCTGCAAGAGGCATAGATCCTCATGAGCCCCGCGACAGCGGGGGCTCATGAGGATCTATGCTCTTGCCGAGGCTATGTTGTCAACATACTTTTTGGACGATTTCCGCTTTGGACGACTTCGGTTTTGCACGACTGAAGGCAAGTCTAAGGCCGGAGGACAACATTGATGACCCTTTGTATCTGGGAGTTTGAGCAATGAAAGCCTTCCATGGACCGCCGTGACGGATGGCCTTTTAGCCGCCTGCTCGGCGTTAAACCCAAATAACTAACCAATCTTCCATGGAGCAGATCGCTTTAACCCTTTTAGCCCCAAGGTGCCATTTCTCAAATTTTGGAGGAGTTGCCGAACGACTATGTACCAGCTGCAGAAGATGGATTGACCATGATAATAAAGGCGCCAAGCTCATCTGGCACTACCCATGAATTATCATGGTCAATCCGTCTCCTGCTGTAGGGACTCGGGGCTAAATGGGTTAAACGTGGTATATTAAATTTCCAGGTTTTCGGGTTATCCCGGACACTACAACCGGCTCTTCGGACTGAGGTCAGAGGAATGTAACAACGGCGGATGTCTGATCGAGCTGGCCCAGCAGCTAGGTGAGTGTTTCTGTGTAGTATTTGCTTGGCTGTATATAGGGCTCGGGAAGCTGACGTCATCCCGCCAGTCGTGGCGGCCATCTTGTGAGGATACGGGACTAAGCGCTCATAGAGAAATCGCTGTTTTTGTAATGTCAGGAAGTCCTGACGTACTATAAGCAATAACAGCAAGTCTTGCCATCACTGTAGGAAACCGCTCACCAGAATCTGTTTTTGTTTGTTTCCAAAGAGGAAGAAAAACGTGTTGAAACACTAGTTCGCTACTATCTCATGACTATGGTATCCTCATAAGATGGCGGCTGACGTGCCGACGCTGCTAGGCAACACGTGGAACTTCCCGAGCCCTATCGAAGACGTATGGCCGCGCACAATTTTATTGCATTAATCGAAAGATCTCCATTACTTATGCTTATTCCGTCATTTTTTATATCCATCCTGCTTTGGTTCTCTTATAGCCGTCGGAAATGGTGATTTGCACCTGTCATCCAGACATTTCACACTATCCCGTGTTAGGTCTGCTGAACGCGTCTGACGTCAAGAACGTACATTGTCGTCTGTTAGCAATAGGGATGGCTTGAAGCGGAACAGCGGAAGCACGATTCTAAGTTACGATCTCCGTCGCCAAGAATATTTCAAAGTAATGTTCGGCAGTTCAAGAAGAATAAACGCCCCCTTTACCATAACGTTTTCTTTTATCTCATTGAGCCCGACGCACGTATTTCCCAAATTCTAGAGGCGTCGTCTAACGACTATGCACCTGTTGCAGGAGATGGATCGACCATGATAATTCAAGGGTAGTGCCAGATTAGCTTGGCGCCGACAGGCGCCAAGCTAATCTGGCACTACCCTTGAAATATCATGGTCGATCCATCTCCTGATGTAGTGTGTCACGGCTGAATGGGTTAACGTTATCTGTGGCCGCTGCCCTCGAAATTTTTTAACATGACCTATTTAAGCCTGCTAAAATATACCCCGACCCCAATCCAGCACACCCCACCCGGGTCTGCCCTGGGGGACTTGGGTGGGGTTAACTACTTTTTAGTTCCCGGGGTCACCCTGGTCAGCCCCACAGGGTGGGTTTTACTCTCTATTCTGGGGCATGTGTTTCTGTCTACCCTTGGTCCATTCACCTGTATTTACCTTTTTTAAACTCTCCCCACTGTCTGCGCTGTCTGTAGCTCTTGATATTGGATGTGTGTCGCTAAATGGTCTTAGGTTTATTTAGCATATTAGACCGGCTGGCGACATACATTCAATATTCTGTTTAGTTTGGGGTTTTTTTCCCCACAAGTAGTGCAGGCACGTCCTGAGAAAGTCTTGTTGCTGTCGAGCAATGTACAACCAACCAACCGATCCATCCCCACTCAGCAACACTGACACACAATTATTCTGGTGAACTTCATGCTCCTCGTGTTGAATGTTTGATGGCTTGATCTTGCTAAACGTCTGATCCGTGCATAACTTGCCACAGTTTCAGCGTCAATGAGGCCTGAAAATGGTATATGTTTCAACGTTTATGTAGGTCATCTCCATGATCTACCGAGGGTGGTGGCTAAACCGTTGGGGTTTAATGCCAATTAAACTTTTTAATAAAATTGGACCAAGTTTGGTGATCACGTTTCGCTCTTAGCATTGTCCTGAAATATGTCTTGTTCAACAGTTAATTGAGGAAAAAAAAACGCGAGGCTAGCTTTACTCAAACGGACTATACCGCATGTCATTGTTCTTTCCTACAGGCGTCATCATGATCGGCAAACAGGTGATCAACAACGCGCAGGAGATCATCATGCCGAAGCTGAAGGGCTTCTGGCATCGGTTCAAGGTCCGCATGGTGAAAAGCGTGAAACGAACTCGCTGGGAGGAGGACTACGAGCTGATCGAAAACGAAGGGCTGTTCCAGGAGTATCTGGAAATGGGTCAGTAGTGTTGAGTAGTATTGAGTAGTGTTGGCTAGAGGCATATTTAGTCGGGAAACGGCAGTCATAATAATCAGAATTTAAGTCAAAGTTGCACGTGTTTCGACTGAAGGGGAAAAAAAGTGGATTAAAACCCCGGATAAACACGCGATATCGCGTGTTTGCCCGGGCTTATAATGCACTTTGCAATACCATACAACCCAGACCGCAAAAGGCTATGGGGCCGAAGTCGGCTGTAGTGGGCCCGCGCACAGTCGTGCGCGGGCCCACTACAGCCGACTTTGGTCCCGATGGCCTTTGCGTACTGGCAATACAATGCAACACGACACGACACGACACGAGACGAGGCGATGCGATGCGATGCGATGCAATGCAATGCAATGTAATGTAATGCACTTTTGTCCACAGTTCTCCAGTTCGGCTTCATCACCATTTTCGTGGCTGCATTCCCTCTGGCTCCGCTGTTCGCTTTGCTGAACAACTGGGTAGAGATTCGCTTGGACGCCCACAAGTTCGTGTGCGAGACCAGGCGACCGGTCGCAGAGCGCGCGCAGGACATCGGGGTGTGGTTTGTGATCCTTGACGCCCTGGCGCAGCTTGCCGTGATAAGCAATGTAAGTTACACGTGTTAACCCTTTGCCGCTACCGACAGGCAAAGGGTTATTATTAGTACGCATAAGGTGGCGTATCTCAATGCAGCATGTTTCGAATGGGTTGACGGCCCCATCAACCCCCCACCCCCACCCCCACCACCACCACCATCACCCGCAACCCTCCCCCCTAACTCTCCCCCTAACTCTCCCCCTAACTCTTCCCCCTAATCTCCCCCCTAACTCTCCCCCTAACTCTCCCCCTAACTCTTCCTCCCAAACTCTCCCCCCCCCCCCCTAACTCTCCCACCTAATCCTCCCCCCTCCCTCATAACCCTTCCGAGTAAAAACAAACAAAACATAAAAAACACAAAAACACACACACACACTCGCGCATGCACGCACGCATACACACACGCGCGCGCGCACGCAAAACAACCATAACAAGAGAATGTTCTTCGTTTTGGACACACATACCCGTACACACAAAATATCAAACAAAATGACAAACAAAATACAAAACGACTGTATCAAGTGAGAGTTCACGATTTTGGAACGTGTGTCTTTTGTTTGCTAGGCATTTTTGATAGCGTTCACCTCGGAGTTCCTGCCTCGCCTGCTGTACCAGTATCAGTACGACTGGTCTCTGGAGGGTTACACTAACTTCACGCTCGCCTACTCTCCAGGCAACTCATCTGACCTCTTACAGGAATGCAGGTACGAGTAACGCCACAACTATTAACTCATTCAGCCTGGCGCACGTATTTCCCAAATTTTGGAGGCGTCATCTAACGTCTATGTACCTGTGGCAGCAGATGGATCGACCATGATAATTCAAGGGCAGTGCGCCGACAGGCGCCAAGCTAATCTGGCACTGCCCTTGAATTATCATCGTCGACCCATCTCCTGCTGTAGTGCGTCAGGGCTGAATGGGTTAACAAGAATGAAGGTATGAGTAACGCCAAAAACTAGTAACAAGAATGTAGGTATGAGTAACGCCAAGACTAGTAACAAGAATGTAGGTATGAGTAACGCCAAGACTAGTAACAAGAATGTAGGTATGAGTAACGCCAAGACTAGTAACAAGAATGTAGGTATAAGTAACGCCAAGACTAGTAACAAGAATATAGGTATGAGTAACGCCAAGATCAGTAGCAAGAATGTAGGTATGAGTAATGCCAAGACTAGTAACAAAAATGTAGGTATGAGTAACGCCAAGACTAGTAACAAGAATGTAGGTATGAGTAACGCCAAGATCAGTAGCAAGAATGTAGGTATGAGTAACGCCAAGATCAGTAGCAAGAATGTAGGTATGAGTAACGCCAAGACTAGTAACAAGAATGTAGGTATGAGTAACGCCAAGACTAGTAACAAGAATGTAGGTATGAGTAACGCCAAGATCAGTAGCAAGAATGTAGGTATGAGTAACGCCAAGACTAGTAACAAGAATGTAGGTATGAGTAACGCCAAGACTAGTAACAAGAATGTAGGTATGAGTAACGCCAAGACTAGTAACAAGAATGTAGGTATAAGTAACGCCAAGACTAGTAACAAGAATGTAGGTATGAGTAACGCCAAGCCTAGTAACAAGAATGTAGGTATGAGTAACGCCAAGACTAGTAACAAGAATGTAGGTATGAGTAACGCCAAGACTAGTAACAAGAATGTAGGTATGAGTAACGCCAAGACTAGTAACAAGAATGTAGGTATGAGTAACGCCAAGACCAGTAGCAAGAATGTAGGTATGAGTAACGCCAAAACTATTAAGAAGAATGAAGGTATGAGTAACGCCAAAGCTAGTGACAAGAATGTATGTATAAGTAACGCCAAAACTAGTAACAAGAATGTAGGTATGAGTAACGCCAAAACTTGTAACAAGAATATAGGTATAAGTAACGCAGAGTATACAGGGTAAAGAAGACTGGTCCAAGAACTGAACCTTGTGGGACGCAAAAGCGCACGGTGGATGGGCTGGATAGCTTATCATTAACAATTGTGCATTGTGTTCTGTCTGTCAGATATGATCTAAACCACGATGAAGCAGTTTCATGAATGCCATACACAGAATAGAGACGTAGCAAAATGTCATGGTCAATCGTATCAAAGGCAGCAGATAGGTCTAACAGTGCAAGAATAGATACTTTGCCATCATCAAGAGCCTCGAGAAGGTCATTCAGAATTTTTTCAAGAGCAGTTTCAGTGGAATGACCTGCACGGTAAGCAGACTGATCGGGACTAAGAAGATGATTCACGTTCAGATGGTCGAGAAGTTCAAGTGCGACAACACAACCATCTCAACGATCTTAGAGAGAAAAGGGAGGTTTGAGACAGGGCGGTAATTCTGTAGATTGTTGGGGTCTAGAGAGGGCTTTTTTTTTAGCAAAGGTTTAACAATGGCGGACTTGAAATCTGACGGAAAAACACCAGACCTCAGGGACTCGTTGATAACGTTGGTCATGACTGGAAGCACAACATCAATACACTCGTACAACAATGTAGTAGGAAGTGGGTCTAAAGCACAAGTTTTTTTGTGCAGTTCTCTTCAGCACAGTATGAAGTTCCTGTTCACTGACAGGTCTGAAGGACGATAGACACTGACCAAAAAAGGGAACGTCATACTGTGATGGAGACTGTGAAATAAGTCCATCAAGTCTATCACGAATGTTCTGAACGTTTTCATTAAAGAAATTAGAGAACTGATCAGGCAGCTCTACTGGCGAGAAAATGGTCGGGAGTGGAGATGGATCCCTTCTATCAGTCAGTTTGTTGATCACATTATAGAGCTGCTTGCTTGTGTGCACGCTGCAATCTTGGCATTGAAGAAAGCTGTCTTCGCCACGAGTACCAGACGAGTTACGTATTCTTAGCAGCGCTGAAAATCTGCTTGTGCACGGTAAGTCCAGTAGACAGCCACAGTCTCTCAGCTTGTCGTCGCTCTCTCTTTGCAGCGAGAAGCTTGCCTCCCATGGCGCTGAACCACGGTGAGGATGTCCGACATGACACTTTACGGCGAGCAGATGGAGCATGCTTGTCAAGTAGTGATCTCAGACCCGAGTTCAACTGTCCCGCAGAGGGATCAGGGTGTTCGCTAAGATATTCATGCTAATCAGCTTTGAAAGCCAGGCGATTAATAGCACGAATGTTTCGTTTTTGCACAAATACAGGCTGAAAGGGTGGCACTGAAACAACTAGATCAGCAATCACGCATAGATGATCAGACTCAAGTGCATATGACACATAAGTGGACTGAACGAAATTATCACTTGGTCGGGTGTAGTAGCCAATCAAGAGTATGACCATGCTTGTGAGTTGGCTGACGAACAGACTGTTCAAGGTAACAAAAAAATGTAGGTATGAGTAACGCCAAAACTAGTGACAATGCAGGTATAAGTAACGTCAAAACTAGTAACAAGAATGTAGGTATGAGTAACGCCAAAACTAGTGACAAGAATGTAGGTATGAGTAACGCCAAAAATAGTGTCAAGAATGCAGGTACGAGTAACGAAAAAAACTAGTAACAAGAATGAAGGTACGAGTAACGTCAAGAGCATGTTGGCACGAATCTGGGGGTATGATTTCTCATTATGAGCAATCATACTGCCAGGTTCGTGACAAAATGAGACACATAAACTTGTCTGCATAATTATATAAGTTTACAGTGACAATCATTCTGGACTGTTGCACTATGAGACGCACATTGTTGACTTTTACAGGTACCGGGATTTCCGGAACCCTGATGGAGACTACAACATGTTCTACTGGCATTTGCTGGCCGTTCGACTGGGATTCGTTATTGCCTTTGAGGTCAGTTAAACCGACCTGCTCCCGGGGGGATTGGAGGGGGGAGGGCGGGGGTATGAGTGGGGGGAGGGGAGAGAGAGAGAGAAAAAAAGATAATGAGAAAGGGGGGAGGGAGAGAGAGAGTGTGTAAACAAAAAGTAACTAATATCTGACAGCTCAAAGCTAAAACGATAACAAAAAATTAAATCTCTCTCGTCGCATTTTTGCACGTGTTGAAAATGTTCTGTTCTTCTTAGCAACATGAATTTGAACTGGCAGCCTTGCAAGATAGTGGTTGGTCGAAAAAGCTTGACAATGGTAGTGCTTGATTAGGGTTCTACCATTCCATAAAATGTTATACTCTTGGTCACAGGCATGGGATGATCGTAGCGTAGTTGATCACCTCTATAACACGAAACAGCATTTGATTACGCAAGGATCACCTATGCCTGTGCCTTTGGCTTGCTGTGAGTTGCAAGATCTAAGAAGCACGGAAGAACACAAATTGGTTGTCTCCCTCGATTCGCTACCGCTGAAAAGCGGTAGCGAATCGAGGGAGACAACCAGATTTCAACACTCGTCGATCTGGATCCCTGTGTGATATCTTTCAGCACGTGGTGTTCGGAGTGTGCCGGCTTATTGACATTATGGTGCCGGATATCCCAGAGGCCCTGGAGCTGAAGATCAAACGAGAACGTTACTTGGCCAAACAGGCGCTGGCGGACACCGATACCCTGCTTGTGGTGGGTTATTATTTGTCATCTTTCTCTTTCTGTTTCACTCTGCCCTGTGAAAACCGGCAAAAGTCCGTTTTGGGACAAACATACATTGCCTTTTGCCTTCACACCGAAGCGGCAACCCCCCCCCCCCTATTCCACCCCCCCCCCACCCCTATTCCACCACCCCCCCCCCACTCCGCCCCCCACCCCCCCATCCCCACTCCGCCCCCTCCGCCCCCCCCCCCCCCCCCCCCCCACTCCGCCTCCCCCCCCACTCCACCCCCCGTCAGTCTCTCTGATAGACGATTTCCGGAAATCAGAAGTAGGTAAAAACTTCACGAGTTTCGACAAAAACGTTGGTTTAAAAGCCCGAACCAACACGCGATATCGCATGTTTGTCCGGGCTTTTAATCCACTGTTTTCGTTGAAACACGTTATCGCATGTTTGTCTGGGCATTTAATCCACTGTTTTTGTCTAAACCCGTGCAGTTTTGACATACTTCTGATTTCTGGAAATCAGCTAATTGGTGCTGTGGCCTGTGAAGGAAAAAAGACAGTATTTAAGTTCAATATTTGTGAAAAGTCAGATTTTCATTGTAATACGATGAAAGTCGCGCTTTTGTTGGGTTTTTTGGGTTTTTTTTTTTTTCGAAAAACGGCGGACTTGCTGTCTTTTGCTGTCTAGGACGCAGGCAGTGCAATATGTCATAATAACTGACACTGTCTGGAAGCTGTGTTGCATCATATTTTGACGTCACGTACAGTTACTGCGTGTAATGTCGAATCATGATGCACTATGGCAGCAGAAACACTTGGCGCATGCAAGCTAATCAGGCACTATACTTAATTTAAACTATCATGGACTACCCTTCTCCTGCTTGCATCAGTTCAAGTCTTAACCCCATTCACTGCCGAAACATAACGAACAATACCCAAATTGATGTAAGTGACATATATCCTCATGAGCCCCCGCATATGCGGGGGCTCATGAGGATCTATGCCTCTTGCTGACCCAACTTTGTATCCATGTTCCTTTGACGGCTGAGGTTCTATGGTGTAAAAAAAAAAATAAAAAAAATAATGGAATTCACAAACACAATTTGCGACCCGTGGTAGCGGAGGGCTTATTGCCAGATGTGGCAGAGAAAAAGGTCCTCGGGCCGACTTGAGGCAGAGATGGCCCGCGCACGGACAAAGGTAGAAGTCGGCCAGATGACCTGCAGCTCAACAGGCCGTCGTCAGTATTTTGCCCATTCATCCCCAAGGCCAAATCCTGGAGGTGTCCCCTGACCACGGTGTACCACTTGCAGGAAAACGATCGACCATGATAATTCAAGGGTAGTGCCAGATTAGCTTGGCGCCTTCAGGAGCCAAGCTAATCTGGCACTACCCTTGAATTACCATGGTCGATGCACCGCCTGCTGTAGTGCTGTCAGGGCTAAATTAAGCGCTCATGGCCTGAATGCGGCCGGCCAACTTGCCCGTGCCTCAGAAGAAACATGCTCACAGCGTTTGCGTCTAATGTTTGTTTTCTTGACAGGTGTTGCTACACTCAGATATCTCCCTCCCAGTGGTATATTTGTTTTTCGTTGTGTGTACAGCTCAGATCATGGGTGCCAGCTGTGTTACACAACCATGCCAAAATCAAAATTGACTGACCGACATTTCGAAGATAGAAATATATAATTTAGTCGGTCTGTACTTTCTGAAAATTTGTTTTACGGAGCAAGAACTTTACAAAAATGACTTTCAATGAGGTGAATGAGAACTGGTGTTGGGTATCTTCTGCGCATAACTTGGTGTCCTTGGGTGGTATATCAAGATCACAGAACTTGATGTACAGGTCAGCCGCTGAGCGACGGAGCGACGGACAGACAGAAAGACGACCGCCCCACCCCCCCCCCTCCCCTGGCCCACCCCCCCTGGACGAAATCAGCGAGAGCTGGAAGTCCATGTCCCTGTCAATATCATCATCATCATGTACAGGCCCAAAACCACTAAGGATTCGTCAGAAACTATACTATTTCTACCTGTTATTAAGCAATTCCAGACATATGAGCGGGAAAGGTGGTTTTAAAACATTAAACAAAATGTAGGGACACCGTTAGGAGCAGAAGATGGTAGTTTTGAAGTTTGCAAACTAATCACATCAGGGGCAATAAAATGTCATTCATACATCATACTTGCCAGGCCTATAATAACACTTTTACAGTTATTATTTTATAGTCATCTGATGGGTGGAAGCACACAAAAAGTGTTAGTTGAAAAGGTGTACCATCTTCTGCGCATAACCAAGACACGAGGAACAGAATAATGAGACAACTCGGATCAAAGTTCACAACTGTTATTTTATTGTGGAAAGAAATGTCTGCCACGGCTATCGAAAAGCTCAGAACTGTCATTTTCTTGTGGAAAGAAATGTCTGTCATGGCTATCGAAAAGCTCAGAACTGTCATTTAATTGTGGAAAGAAATGTCTGCCATTGCTATCGATCATCAGAAGAGACGAAATTTGAAGAATTCTTGGCCGCTCTGCGATTTCTTCTGCTACACCCCAGGCTGTGCCGCGCCCCAGCCTGTGCCGCACAAAAACCTTTCCGGGCTCGAATAATCTCGTAATGTTGGCTTGCCCTTGGTGATTAGTGGATCATTTGGGGCGGCGCCATGTTTTCGCGAAAGCAAAACGTTCAGGAACTTGCTGCTATTTTTTTTTTTAACAGCTATTACGTTTAAATTAAATCTGTGCTGGCTACTAAATCACGATTTAAGTGTGTGTTTTTGTGTTATTCACAGTAATTCACGGCAATTGGATATAAGCAATGGAAAAGTGTGTTACAGTGAAAGTGTGCAAACAAACAACATACACAAAAATGTCAAACGAATTCACCTTGCATGAAGAAATATTCACCTCACATACATAAAAACTTCAACATCTAGCGGCTATAATGGGGACCCAACGTCTCTGTACACAAGCAAAGCTACCAAATGAGAATCATAAGTTTATAGAAGAAGTTGTTTAAAAAAAACCGGAAGGGATTCGGAAAAACACAAGTAATCAGAGTGATTTTTTTTTTAATACCTGTCAGTGCTTCGGTAAATTAATAGTAAAACACAACTAAATTTCATTATTTTTTTGTATTATCAGTTTCATCAGACTTTGAGGTTCGTTTCGCCGTCGGCAATTGTAAGTCTGCACATCGGACACCCCAAGGTGTTCCATTGGTCACGTGATTAATTCGAGATGGGAAGACCATTTGTGCACAATCAATCCAGACCAAAAAGGTGACTGCCAAGCGTGTAATATGCAAAGAAGTACCCAACGGAGAAAGAAACACGCTTAGAAAAGACGGGTACAACACAATTTATTAATATTTCGGGTAAATACCCTTTGTCAAAATAGACAAACAAACAAACATAGAGATTAGCCGCTACTTATCTTCAATGGCAGAAGGAATGTGGCAACTGAAGGAGGTGACGTAAAATAAAAGAAAAGGAAGAACAAAAGTGCGGAAAAAGTAAAAATGACGTCAACGAAAAATCGCGTAAGAGAGAGACTCGGAAAGAACCTGAACACGAGAGACAAGAGTGTGTGCAAGCACGTGCAGGAGCGAGCGAAAGAAAAGGCGTGTAGATGAGGCCAGAGAGAGAGAGAGAGAGAGAGAGAGAGAGAGAGAGAGAGAGAGAGAGAGAGAGAGAGAGAAAGAGAGAGAAAGAGAGAAAGAGAGAGAGAGAAAGAGAGAGAGAGAGAGAGAGAGAGAGAGCGAGACGGAGAGAGAGAAAGAGAGAGAGAACGAATGGGGAGTACCCTTGGGCACGAAGTAGGCTGAGTGTCTAATACACAAAGCCTGCTAAACACCAACCCGAAGGCAAACTTTATATCACCTTCAAGTTGAGGACTACCTCGGGGAAAAACGGTAGGACCCCGGGAAAAAAAACCCAGCATTTAGCACGGTACACAACAAGTAATAAGTCATGAAAACACAGCAAAGAATCAAATTCAGTAAGAGAATATTGGTATAAGTGGAGAGTAGGTAGTTGTGAAACCGTCTTCAAGGGTAACTCAAAAAATAAGGGGGGGGGGGGGGAGAGAGAGAGAGAGAGAGAGAGACTTTCTGGACATGAACATCAGGATTGACTGCGGAATGTTGAAAACTTCAATACATTACAAACCTACCGACTCACATTCCTACCTCGACTACCGATCTTCTCACAACCCCAAAACTAAAAACAGCATCCCTTATTCCCAGTTTCTTCGGCTAAAAAGAATATGTTCCGAAGAATCAGATTTTGATGTTCAATCCAAAGAAATGGCTGGATTTTTCATCGACAGACACTACCCACATACTGTTGTTCAAGGATCTCTCCAAACGGTTCAAAAACTCAGTCGCGCGAGTACACTGCAGACTAAACCTACCGCTGATAGTGACAGGCCTATCGTAACCATGATCTACCATCCCCACACCAATCCGGTGCGTAAAATCCTTCTTTCTAACTGGGGTCTTTTGTCATCCAGTCAAGAATCTGCTGCTATCTTTTCTGAACCTCCGTTGGTAGCTTTCAAGAGGGATATTAATTTGCGGGACATGCTTGTTCGCTCTACTCTCAAGCCTCGTCATACCACCAGAGCCTCCGGCTCCACTCCGTGCAATGTTCCTAATTGCAAGACGTGTCCTTTTATTTGCCCTTCCACCGTGGTCAATGGTCCACGTTACAAATTCAACATAGACAGATACTTCACGTGTCAAACCACCAACGTGATTTATGTCATCTCCTGTGTTAAATGCGGCCAACTCTATGTTGGAGAGACGGAAAGAACCATCAACGACCGTTTCAAAGAACATCTTCAGTCTGTCAAGTACCAATACAACAGACCGGTCGGACGACATTTCAATCAGGCCGACCACTCCGTCTCAGACATTCGAGTTAAAGGCCTCTGGCTTATGCAAGCCAGTAATGTCTGGGCCAGGAAAGACCGTGAAAAATTTCTGATTAATAAACTGGGCACTGTGGCGCCACTCGGGATGAATATGAAAGATTAACATTGTTTACCTTGCTTGTGTCTGCTACTTTACCTCACTGATTTACTACTCACTAATCAGTTAGGTGATGTTGGAGCTGGTTGATATGTACATTTCCCTTGGGGACTTTCTCAGCGCTGGCCGAACGTTTAGTTGGATCCCTTGCCCTTCCCTGTCGGGCACCGGGTCTCCGGCTCACGGTTTGATACGCGGTTTGGGGCGGGGCGATCGTGTGCATCCCTTGGGGATGTATGTGGTCGTCTTGTTGCGTGCCTGTGTGTTTTTCTGTGGGCTGGTGGGTGCCCGTTGGGTGGGGTTGGTGGCTCTGGCTGGTTGTCTTCCGCCCCCCCCCCCCCCCCCCCCCTTCCTTTTTTTTTTTTTTTTTTTTTTTTTTTTTTTTTTTCCCCTTCCTCCTTACTTTTTCCCCCCCCCCCCTCCTCCCCCCCCCCTCTCCCCTCTCTCTCTCTCTCTCTCTCTCTCTCTCTCTCTCTCTCTCTCTCTCTCTCTCTCTCTCTCTCTCTCTCCCCCCCCCCCTTATTTTTTGAGTTACCCTTGAAGACGGTTTCACAACTACCTACTCTCCACTTATACCAATATTCTCTTACTGAATTTGATTCTTTGCTTTGTTTTCATGACTTATTACTTGTTGTGTACCGTGCTAAATGCTGGGTTTTTTTTCCCGGGGTCCTCCCGTTTTTCCCCGAGGTAGTCCTCAACTTGAAGGTGATATAAAGTTTGCCTTCGGGTTGGTGTTTAGCAGGCTTTGTGTATTAGACACTCAGCCTACTTCGTGCCCAAGGGTACTCCCCATTCGTTCTCTCTCTCTTTCTCTCTCTCCGTCTCGCTCTCTCTCTCTCTCTCTCTCTCTCTCTCTCTCTCTCTCTCTCTCTCTCTCTCTCTCTCTCTCTCTTTCTCTCTCTCTCTCTCTCTCTCTCTCTCTCTCTCTCTCTCTCTCTCTCTCTCTCTCTCTCTCTCTCTCTCTCTCTCTCTCTCTCTCTCTCAACTCTCTCTGGCCTCATCTACACGCCTTTTCTTTCGCTCGCTCCTGCACGTGCTTGCACACACTCTTGTCTCTCGTGTTCAGGTTCTTTCCGAGTCTCTCTCTTACGCGATTTTTCGTTGACGTCATTTTTACTTTTTCCGCACTTTTGTTCTTCCTTTTCTTTTATTTTACGTCACCTCCTTCAGTTGCCACATTCCTTCTGCCATTGAAGATAAGTAGCGGCTAATCTCTATGTTTGTTTGTTTGTCTATTTTGACAAAGGGTATTTACCCGAAATATTAATAAATTGTGTTGTACCCGTCTTTTCTAAGCGTGTTTCTTTCTCCGTTGGGTACTTCATTTGTGCACAAGCTGGGGCGCGGCACAGCCTGGGGAGTAACATCTTCCGCTCATCACACAGGTCACGGTATACATTTAAATTGGGAAGGTCAGGCAGTGCAAGGCTCCGTGTTTTTAAAAATAATTTTTGCCTTGTTTGAAAATTTGCAGTTGGGCTGACTGTTGGAATTTGCTGGAAATTTGTGGTTAGCTGAGAGGAGACATGTTTGGTGCTTTGATTCAAACCATCCTGAGCTTATCCAGTGGACATTTGTGGGCCTATGTTGAGTTGCCTTTGACGTAGTGATTTGAGGGGCACGCTGATTTCAGCTGTGCTTGGGTGTGGGGTTGGTAAGGAACCAGTTTCATAGCCAAGAAATGAGACGGGTCATGTGCTGTTTTTTTTTGGTATTTTGTGCATGGCAAATGTGCAGCTGGTGGGCGATAGTGTTTTTTAGGGAATTGAACAATTAGGGGATGACTGGGACTGACTAAGGCTAAGAGACTGGACAGTACGGAAACACCACTGTGGTCCGTGGCCTGTCAGGTGCACCACATGTCATATGCGACATAGACCGGAAACTGGTTTAGTGTAACCAGATCATTGAGTTTGGATGTTTGCAGTTGGAAAAGTAAGAAAATCATGAAAAATTTGAAATTTTGCCAAAAAATCGCTGTGCATGCAGTTTTATAGGCGTTTTGGCATGTTTTGCGTGGCAACACCCTGTTTACCTGCACTGTGAGCTAGGTTTAGTGTGTTTGCTCATTTATTTTTTTTGTCTTACAGGTAGTCATGAGTCTTTCCTTCGACCATGAGCTGTGACCTTTGACCTTGACCTTGAAAGGGGTGGGGTTTGGGGTGTTCAGTTTGATAAATGCGTTAAAAAAAATTCACTCTTTCAGTTATTGAAGTTGTGTGGGGTGGGTGTAGGGTGGGGTGGGTAGGGGTTTGGGTTGGAGGTGGGGGGGGGAGGAAAAGGGGGGGGGGGGGTTGGGGGCTTAAGGTCAAAGGTTAAGATAAAAACTACAATGAAACAGTGTTAGCGTGTGCATTTCCTCAGACCGCTGACCTCGGAGTGAAATAAGCGGCCAAATTTTTGTGACATGCAGAAGTGTTATTTTGCATGGTACTGCTACACTGGTTGCATCTGAGGTGTCATTCTGCTGTAATTGTCATGAGGGATGTCTCTGGTGTCTTTTCTAAACCAAACACAAGCACTTGTACACTGAGTAAAGCTCATTTGAGTGCATTGTTATGGGACCAGCAGTTGCGGGCACCAGTACAGGGTTTTACAGAAGTGTTCACAAGTTTGGCACACACATGCCTACTGCATCTACAAGATGAGCTGAGGTGTTTTGAGACTCTGACAAGTGTGTTTTATATAAAAATGAACTGTACATAACCATTTTTCTATGCTACTTCCTAAATCAGCACGCCAGACACTTGTTAGCGTATGCGGCGTGTCCCGCGTAGCATAGTTTTGGTTGTTTTGTGTAGTCTTTTCCCTGTGGGATAGCTCAATAGACTTGATGTTTAAATTGCAGAGCTGTTTCATGACCCCTTTTGCCTAGGGAAAGATTGCCAGCAGCATATAGGGCATGGCAGCTGGTTACAGGCCTCTTCCAGCTTGTTGTCACCAGACAACAGGGCCAATGAGGATGCCTGGGTGTTGTCTTTTGGGCTGCCCTAAGATACACAAGGAAATGGCCTTGGGTCTCAAAGCTCATTTTTCATCAGTGTCAGTGTCATGGTAACTTTTTAAATTGTCCAGCCCACCAGAAGTCAGTTTGACTGTATTGCATGCGTGTGTAAACTTGGGAAAACAGAAAAAGTAGGGGGGTAGGCAATGGAAAAATATGAAAAAAAACACTTTCATCTGCCTGTGTCTCAAATGCAACATTTCTGAAGATCAGATATATTACTTGATGTACATGCCAATTTTGGAGGCATTCTGACCATATCTAGGCTGTTTTTCATGGCATCAGATATGCATGATCCAACACATCAACAGCATTGTAAAGGCCACATCAAGGCACTTCACATAATGGGCCATAACATAAAGATGCAGCAACTTTCAAGGGTGTCACTTTGGGTTTGACTTAGCTATTGTCTAAGGGTTGCACTGATGGCAGATTGAATGGTGTTCAGGTGGGACAAGTTTCTCTACGCCGTCAAAGTGGGGACACAACAAACCTCGTGGTCGATTTTTGCCTATCACGTGACTTTTCGCACATTAACTGCTGACGTCAGTCAAAGTTGTGTGTGTTTGTTGGATCCCCTGTGGCGCATTTTGACCGTCACGCGTGAACAATTGAATTCGGGAAAAAAGATTGGTCTTCCGCTCATCACGCACGGTACGCGAAACTCGGTTAGCAGAAAAAAATGTTTCTAGGTCAACCATAACCAACATACATGTGCATTTACAAAAACATATATAGGAAATATCCTCTTCTGTCAGTACAAAGCACTGACGTCTGTCTGGATTAGTGCTTTGTTGATGAGACTGCAGCCTGTCGTCTGCTAATGGATTTCAGTGACACGAAGCGTTATGAGCAGAAGGGAAAATTAATTACGTTACTACTAATTGCATTGTCTGTAGATTAAAAACGCCAAACAACACATATGGTAAATCAGGGAAGATAGTTGTTAGAAAGCAGAGACATGTGGCCATGTAACAAAATGGTTGCAATTTTTCGTGCTTTTTCTGAATTTAGGCACTCACAAAACCATTAAACAACTCGGTGATTGTTCTATATTTGCATCAGTTTTGCTTCTTACATATTGTGTGTACATTTTTGCACTGGCAAATCTTTGTTAGATTTATTTGTTAAGCAGAAATATACTTTCCTTTACTCAATGAGCCCAAGGTATCCATGATCTTAGCTGTACACTTGTACAGGTTTTGTTCTTTAATGGCATGCATTCGTTTCACTTTTCCGAGTTTTGCATTTTGAGGAGTGGGGACTGGTGGATGATGCAGGTCATTTCTGGCAGTCTTTCACTTCGGTCAGTTTTTCTACAGTAATTTACTGTGAATCCAGGCAGAATTGAAGCCTGGATCACTCGTATGCCTTTTTCTGGGGTGGATTACCAATGTTCGATCTGCCTAGCAACCAGCGAGTTACCTAGCAACAAAAATTGGACCGACGACCGAACACAAGCGCATGCTGAGGCGAAAGTGTGACGTAACAAGACTTGTGGATATTGAAATGACGCATGTATGGAGCAGGGAAGAGCTTCGTTTCAACTTTAACATTAGAGTTTGACGTCAGGTGTAGACTTCTTGTCACTAGTAATAGAATGCAGTGGGCGGGTACTGGCAAAAACACAGGAGTTTTATTTTGCAAGTGTCTACTTTGATATGAAAGAAAGTCGTGGCAGAAACGAGTTGGAGGATTTTTTTCTTCTCTTAAATTTGTCGGAGAGATAATTATCGGGTTTGCTGACATCTGAAGCACATTTGTACTTCTTGAGGCGTCAGACGTAAACATGCCGCGGAGTGAGTCCACTTTCAAGGCTGTTTCGGTCACATGTTTCAGCCAACAGCAAAATAGTAAGTAGAAGGAGGCTCGTGGTATAACCTGCTTAGGCAATAGGGCTCTCGTGGATTGCAGAAACAAATTTCACCTCAGTAGAACAGGAATGTTCAGTGAACCTCGCATTCTGGGCTCCACCAAATAAGATACTTAATCGGTGAACAATTTTACTGTGATCCAGTCGAACCTTATTGTCCAAGCTCTGTGTGGACCATCTGCTGATCAGCGGTAGTGAGTCGAGGGAGACATACAGAGTCTTACATCGGTGTTTAGGCGATAGGCCTACTGAGAATCTCATTCGGGATTGGTTTTAAAACCTTATCCTACAGGCGAAAGCGAGTAGGATACGGTTTTAAGAGCACGAGAATGAGATTCACTGTATCATGCACCGATGTAACAATCTATTTCGTACTCATCTTTTTAAGTCATGGCATACATCCGATGTGAGTTGGTTTTCGGCACACGCCTAGCCACGTGGCAAAGAACATAACGTCATTTACTTTGTAATCTGACGTAAATATTTTTTTATGTCAGACAAATATTCGTACACGATGACGTAATAGCGCAATACATGACGCCAGAGTGTCGGTCGTCACTATGAAATGGCGTCATTACACGTGAGCTAAAAGTAGGTCAAGTTTCAATATCGCGTGTGCCGGTACCTTTTCTGTTGACCAGACTTTCTACTAGACAGAGTGCACACGTGGCCGTTAACTTGCTAGGGCTGTATTACACACGTGTGATACAGCCAAGCTGTATCACACGTGTGTGCGACAACTTTTCCGCTCAAAGGCAGCAAACGGGAGGTGTCGTGTAGGAAAAAGGTGTGAATGTGGACTGAGCGCCGATGCGTCATTGACATCACTTTCAGTCATGGTGGTAGAGACTGTGCATGCAATAAAATTGAAAGGCATTTTTTAAAAAATACATGGTCAGTAATTGTTTAGTGGTTGTTTTGTTTTTTACGTCATTTGCGTTCTCAGCAGACATTTTCCGGAAATCAGAAGTAGGTCAAAATTGCACTTGTTTGGACGAAAACAGCGGATTAAAACTGACCCGGACAAACATGCAAGCATATCGCATGTTTGCCCGAGCTTTTAATCCACTGTTTGTTTGTTGTTGTTTTATTAGTCACTTGCAGTTTTCATCTACCCCTGATTTCCGACACAGCGTCTATTTGCATTGGTTTTTGTTTTGTTTTTTGTTCAGCAGTTTATATATATATATATATATATATATATATATATATATATATATATATATATATATATATATATATATATATATATATATATATATACACACGTTATACGAATGCGCTCTACGTTTGTTATATATATATATATATATAATGCGCTATAGTATGTTATATATATATATATATATGTTACGTAGTAGAATCGTAGTCTTAGTATGATGAACACACCAGACGCACGCACGTAAGGTTCTTTTAAATAAACTTCATTCAGCTGCAACCCGTCACTCGTGGCTTAAGGATGTAGACAATACTGGAGTAAGAGTTCCAACAATATTTTAATTCAGCGATGAGATCTCCACACAATGCATTTCCAAATGCACCAACACTGATACAAAGTCTCTTCTGCAAATGTCCAAACTGGCGACACAAAGTTTCTCATACAACGTACAGCACCGTTACGTTGCGTCTCTCATAATGTACACCCTATACGGGCCACGTAGGCCTACCTACGATAAACTGTGTGTCTCTACAACTGGCAATGTGTGACAATGTATACATGTGGCTTACTAGCAACAACTTTTATAGTAAAACTACTTTCCAGGAAAAAAAACTAATGAATTTACACAACGCAGCCAGTCAGAACGGAACACGTTACTGAAACTCATAAATATTAATTTAAAAAATGAACTTTCTAGAATAAATAAACTGGTCTACAAAATTCGACTGCTCATTTCAGCCCCAAATCCCAATATGTAATGATATCACGCAAAAATATGGCAAACCGTTTTCGACTTTTCACAACACACAAAGAACGGCTGCTAATTTCACGCGCACAGTAAACAACTATGACTAGCAACTTTGCTACTGTGTTACAAAAATGTTCCTTACTCTTTTGACGTCACATGTACGAGGTCACTAGACAGCGCGACCCTGATTCGAACGTTTTGGTTCATTCTCAGCTAATCTACGCAAAACAAAAATCGACCGCTCTTCTCCGTGCGACTTTTCTAGAAGCTTCCGGACTAAAATTGGCGTATCATAACAAAGCCAAATGCGCTATCATGCACGAACGATAAAGAATCTCACTGAAAAGGTAACGATGAAAGCTCAAATAAATATCGGATCGTTTCCTACGATTAACACATGTATGCTCTCACAGGACAACACAACCACAATCGTACACACATACACACACGTTATACGAATGCGCTCTACGTTTGTTTTGTTTGATCCTGTTGAATAAATGATATCTTTAAAAAAATATCAACCCCTTCACTGCCGAGAAAAAGTGAACATGATCCAGCTGCAAGAGACATAGATCCTCATGAGCCCCCGCGACTGCGGGGGCTCATGAGGATCTATGCCTCTTGTTCAGACCAATTTATATCCATGTTTCTTGTACGGTTTTGGTTATTGGTCGTTGAGTAAACAAAGATTTCAGTAACAGAAATGTACATACAGTGGCAGGGAAGGGGTGATCAGGTTACTACGTAAAGGTAGGTAGGTTTTCTCCTGACTGATTGGACATGCATGGATAGTTTTGAAGGGAATGAAGCTTTTTTGTTTTCCTTTCTTTTTTAACAGAAACATAATAGGGCTCCCGATGGCATGAATGCCACACCATTTAAATACAATGCAGAGCTGTCTTTGACTTTGGACCATACCACTCCACAGTATGGGCCAAAATCATAGGCCAGCACACATGCCTTACGGATATGAGGTTGTTGTTTGTTCTGTACCCTGGGTCAGCCTGCTATCTTTCTGTGTGTGTGTGTGTGTGTGTGTGTGTGTGTGTGTGTGTGTGTGTGTGTGTGTGTGTGTGTGTGTGTGTGTGTGTGTGTGTGTGTGTATGTGTGTTTTCAGCAAAACTAACATGAAATCACTCGATCAATTTTGTGATTTCAGATGAGTCCAGGGGGCGACGAAGAAGACGATCAAGCAGCGAAAGCCAGTGACATCACCCTGCAACTTCCCAACACGTGACGTCGTTTCTTGATTTTTCGCATTCTGAGAATTACGTCATGGTACTGACATCATGAACAAGGGGAATTACCACGTGTAATTCTGTGTTTATTACAAGAAAGGACGGGGCATTCCAGTTCGTTTGACACATTCAAGACGTGCTGCAATCGGATACGCGGCGATACGCCGTGTATCCGAATGCGGCGCGTCTTAAATGAGTCAATCTAGTCACACATATTTAGCCTTGACACACATATATTTCCCGAAGAGTAAGTAATGTTCTGTTTCACAGTATGTTTTCTTGGTCAAGCAATTTTTAGTGTCACTAATACGAGTGCTGTATTGCAAACAGATGATTTGGACCGGAAGTCAGAAGTAGGTCAAAAACTGTGCGTCTTTTGACACAAACCGTGGAATAAAAGCCCGGACAAACATGCGATGCGATACGGCGTCCAATGCACCGTTTGTGTCAAAAGAACGCAGATTTTTACTTCTGATTTCGGAAACCGTCTGTTGGCGTCTTAAATGTCACAATTAGTGTTTTGTGTATAGAAAAACGTGCAAGCTCTCATGCAGTCTATGATGGCGCACAAACAAAACACTTTTTTTTTTCAAGCTCATTCGTGTAATTTAGTTTTTCTAGACAAGTTTCACACTAAATCCTTTTTGCGTGAGACGTGGTTGGTAAGAGCATTCACGTTTTGCGTGGCACTCTTTTAAATTCTATTCTGTTTGCGTGAGCAGGACCAATTACAATTTTCGTTGCATATTCTTCTGCCGGGTCAGAAGACGATGAAACGCGAAACGTGATAGGTCTCCCCGACTATATCCCGTACAAGGATTTAGTGTCGACTCTTGATATATTAATGTCTTGTTGATCTGCAATTGTTTTCTATAATGTACAGTTTCTTTCTACCGTTTGTGCTTTCTTGTTGGACGTATACAATTTGTTAACCTCTATTTTGTGTACCTACAGGCGTTCATGCGCTTTTTCCCTTGCTGTCACTCTATTTCTTCATATTTACCTCAGTATAATTAAGGTCATTCTACCTGACCACACTTAGGTTGTGGTAGTCCGGATGCACGCGTTTTCACGATATATATGGTATCAATGCACAGCATGTATTTCTTCTGCCTACTGTTCAACAAGGCTTTTGATGTTACGTTTACGCAAAACGACTTCCAACGAGAGCAAAGTTGCGGCGGATAACCAGTGTGCAACAGAAGTACAGACAACACACCGAAGATCTCCAAGAGGAATAGATCCTCATGAGCCCGGAGGGCTCATGAGGATCTATGCCTCTTGGAGATGTTCGAAGTATTGTCTATGCTTATCGCAAAAGCTGGTTATTGTTGGGAGTCGTTCAGCATAAACGTCACTTCACTAGTCTTGTGTTACTGTGACTAAAGGAAATATAATGACGTACATTGACACACATCGGCAAAACGCGTCATTCATCTAGCACGGCCTGTCTTACCAACAAGCATTTATTTGCCAGTGACTTTGTCATTGTCTGTTCGTGGTTTTGAAGACTGCTGGCCGGTATCGCTTGCGAATGTGATGATAACACAGTACTAGGATGAGGATGAGACAATAAAGATTTGAAATCGAGTTTGTCGTGGTTTTTTCTGTCTTCATGTAAATCAGACGAAACGGAAGGTAAACTCGACAGAATTTATTCCTAAATCGGAATCGGACGTAGGGGCTACTGAGAACACACCTCTTGCTTGGTGAAACGGGCTGGATGAATCCACAGAAGGTTTGAAGCCCGTGCAATGTCGGTCCTACTTCTGATTTAGTGATAATCTCTACTTCAGGTAGCTATTGGTCATCCTCTGCCTAACCAAAGCTATTCGCCGTTAGTGTTTCACTTGTTTTACAGACCATGTCAACGAATCTCTACATTTTTCACTCGCTCGCTCGCTGTGAATTTCATCTTTCCAGTATGATTGCATAATTATATTGGGAAGACTCGATCTCTCCACGTACGTTCTTTCGCCCCTTTGGCTGTCGGTAGTGGGTTTTTGTCGCGATGATTCCAGCAGGAATCATCGCGACAAAAACCGCTACCGACAGCCAAATGGTTATTCTACACACTGCTCTCTAAATTAAAAATTGTTGGATATTGCTAACATTGGTTGTGAACGATGCAATGGAGTTCTTTGCAATGTAACTTGATTTGTGTCATTTATCGATGATGTACACAAGCAAACGCTGTTCAGAATTTATTGCACTGCAGTCACGGTTTGGTCGTTGTTTCTTTTTCTTTTCTTGTTTTTTTTTTTCTTTTTCTTTTTTTTTTTTTTTTTTTTTTGGTTGGTATCCTTTATTTTTTCCAGTAGTGATGAATTTTTAAAGTTTTACCTGTTGCGTAGTTGAAGAACGGTGAAAAAGTACAAAAGGTGTAAAATAAAGGGAAAGGTTAAATAAAACATACATGTATCTAAATTGCTGACTTGAGTACTAATAAGAAAACGTTCTATTATTCGAAGTGACGTAATTGCTTTGCGTCATCTGTACAGCAGAACCTGCTTTGAGCGACCACCCTAAAGAAAGATCACCTGTCACTAAAGACCATCAGTTTGGTCGCTGTAGCTGTGACTGTGGCTGTAGCCACCTAAATGATTGTCTTTAATGACATGACACTTTTTGCCTTCTAATATTTCTCTTGAGGGAGCGCTCGTCTTTTAACTCCTTGTACCCCAAGACCGAAATCCCCAAATGTTGCCGTTGTCCTCTGAAGACTGCACTGCAGTGCAGGACACAGATCGACCATGATCGTTCAAGGGTGTTTAGCATCAGCCTTGAACCATCATGGTCGATTCGTATCTTGCTGTGGTGTGTCTGGGGTAGAATGAGTTAAGAAGACTTTTCTCTTGCAAGAAAGGTGGGTGGCGGTTCAGAACGGGCTCCACTGCACATTTGGGCATTTTTAATTTTTGCTGTAGTGTCGGTTGCACTCTAAGCTTTTGTCAAGGAGCTGGGGGAAAGCTGTTCAGTGCAGTAATTAACCCATCTAGCCCCGGGACCCTGCAGCAGGAGATGGATTGATCATGATAATTCAAGGGTCATGGTCAGTCCACCTCCTGCAACGGGTACGTAGTTGTTAATTAACACTTCCAAATTTGGGAAATGCACCCGCCGTGGGGCTAAAAGGGTTAAGTGCCCGGTTTACCGTTGTGATGTTTCCATTCTAAAGCCTGTTGTACAATCACGTTTATTTTTTTTTGTGCTGAACTGATTCTGTGCTGTATGTTTCAGTCCTGTATCGATATTTACCGATTCTTCTTCAACTTGATGCAAAAATATATTTCAACGCCCTGTTACCTATATTCACATTGCCTATGATCTTTCCATGTGTTGGTTCCACGTGCATCTTACACCTGTGACGTTTTACTTAAGATGATATATATAATATACAAGTTAAGTTTGAGAACTGAAATCCCACCATGTGTGAGCTGGTGTGTGACCAATTAGGGTCGTACGTTCCAAGGCCGTAAATGGCTTAAATCACAGACCAGAACACATATTATATTACTATTGTTGCACACATTTATATTGTTCTGTACATAACCGGTTGTTTCCCTTCTATTGTTTCTTTTTTTTTTTTTTTTCGTTTTTGCTATCCATATATCGGTGAGGTGTCGTTTGTTCCAAAGTTGACGAAACCTCACTGAAACGAACGAGAGCGAAATCACGGGGGATAACCAGCTTGTACCACCACTCAGTCCATACATCACCAAGAGGCATAGATCCTCATGATCCTCATCACCAAAATCATAAATCAGTCCCTTGAGTCAGGCGTCTTTCCGTCAGAATTCTAATCAGCCGTTGTCAAACCTCTCCTGAAAAAGTCGAATCTTGACCCCAACCAGCTAAAGAACTATCGCCCCGTTTCAAACCTACCCTTTCTGTCTAAAGTTCTTGAGAGAGTCGTTATGACACAGCTCACTAAATACCTACAGTCAAACAATCTCGTCCATCCGCTTCTGTCTGCTTACCGTGCCGGGCACAGCACTGAAACTGCTCTCCTCTGTGTCGTTAATGGCCTCCTAAGTGCCTATCATGAAAACCAGATCTCAGTTCTTGCCCTGTTAGACCTATCAGCTGCGTTTGACGCCATTGACCACTCCATCTTGCTCCAACGTCTAGAAAACTACTTTGGTATTTCTGGTAAAGCTCTCACCTGGTTTCACTCTTATCTGTCTTCCCGTCAGATCAACGTCTCTGTCAAGAACGTTCTTTCTGAAGCTGCTGCGTTAGAGTTTGGGGTCCCCCAGGGCTCTGTCCTGGGCCCCATTCTATTTACGCTGTACACTCAGCCTCTGTCTCAGGTTATCGCATCACATTCAACCGATCATCACATGTATGCGGACGATACACAACTTCGGAAATATGCACCTCCAAACGGCTCCAGTCAGGCTATTTCAGATGTTCAGAACTGTATCTCAGATGTTAAGTCCTGGATGTGTGAAAATAAACTTCAGTTAAATGAGGGCAAGACAGAAGCTCTTCTTGTCGGTGCCTCTCGACTCACGCTGCCCAATTCTCCTGACTCAATGCGCATTTGTGATGCACCTTTTCCGTTTTCTGATTCTGTTCGCAATTTTGGCGTTTTTCTTGATAAAGATCTTCAAATGAAGGAGCACGTAAATCATGTTTGCAAACTTGTTTTTCTGGAATTAAGACGTATCAGTTCTATCCGTCATTACCTCACTACTGAAGCTACCACCAAACTGGTCGTCTCTTTAGTCTTGTCCCGCATTGATTACTGCAATGCCCTCTTAGCTGGCCTCCCTCAGTTTCTCATTCAGAAATTGCAGCGAGTTCAGAATTGTGCTGCACGTCTCATCGTCCGCGCCTCACAGCGTCAGCCCATCACTCCTATTCTGAGACAACTTCATTGGCTTCCAGTCAAACAACGAGTCTCGTACAAAATCGTCTGTCTGTGCTACAAAGCTATTATCTACTCTACCCCTGCCTATCTCGCTGATCTTCTTCAACTATACACTCCCTCCCGCTCCCTCCGTTCAAGTAGTGACACGCGCCTTCTCAGAGTCCCGTTCTTCAAATACAAAACCAGAGGTGACCGTTGTTTTGCGCGCGTTGGACCTGTTGTCTGGAACTCTCTACCTATAGACATTAGACATTCTTCCTCATTCACTGCCTTTAAATCTGCCCTAAAGACCCACCTGTTCGATACCCCAATGTAGCTCATTTCTTTGTCATTATGTACCTGTGTGTGTGTGCGCGCGAGTGTATTGCAGAATCCGTTGTTTCTCTGGTTTTATGACCCCCTCAACTCCCACTCTTTATTTGTAAAGCGCTTAGAGCTTATTTAAGGATAAGCGCTATATAAGTAGCCATTTTTATTATTATTATTATTATTATTATGAGCCCGGAGGGCTCATGAGGATCTATGCCTCGTGGAGATGTTTGGAGTGTTGTGTGTGCTTATGTGCACACATTTATCCGCCCTGACTTCGCTCTCGTTCTTTGTTGGGAGTAGTTCGGCGTAAACGTGACCTCAACTCACCGCACTGTTTTGTAATAGTTGGTTGTGTCCCTTGCATATATTTTCCTCTTGTTATGTTGTTGCTATCCGTTTTCAACACACAATCCTGAAATGATTTTCTTTTTCAACAAACCAGTCTTTTTTGTTTTCGGCCTTTTCTACAAAATAATGAGGTAATCGTTCGTTTGTTCTGCTCTGCGAAGGCGAAAGATAGCAAGTCCATTTTTAGTGATAAGCGAAATTTTCATTGTAATACAATGAAAGTCTTGCTTTTCGCGAAAATTGACTTGTTGTCTTGCGTCCTAACAGGTCAATGTTGCTCTCATACACATACTACTAGCGTCAGTTTATTTGCTGTTATTTTGTTTCCGATATATTCTTCAAAACTGATTTATTTTGAAACCCACCACTCCTTAATAACACCTTCTCTGCCAGAAAAAGGTGAACCCAATTCAAATTGCAAGAGACATAGATCCTCATGAGCCGCCGCAGTTGAGGAGCTGTGCCTCGTGAGGATCTGTGAGGATCTGTCTGCGGATGTATGCCTCTTGCATGCAGTGCATACAGTGACTTAGCTATAACTAGGGGTGCAATAGCCCGCTCTGACGCCAGGCCTGATCAAACACTGCCTTTTAAACTGTCATTGTCTTTTTGATTAACCTTTTGGCTGCAGGAATCCATCGCGACAAAACGCACTACCCGGCAACCAAAGGGTTAGGCCGGCTCCAGCCACCAGCAGACGACCGGCTGCAAAATGCCAGCCGATGTGGGGCTATATATAATTTGGGACAGTTTGATCAGTCGTTTCTGCGTCCATGTATCTGCTGATGAAAGTACAACACGGACATACTGTATTCTGAACAAACTCATCGGGGCTGGGTTTCCTGTTTTTCCTGAACTGAAGTAAAAGTGCAATATGAAAAAGTTAAAGCCAGTTCTTGTTTTTAACCCTTTCAGCCCCAAGGTCCCATTTATCAAATTTTGGATGTGTTGCCTAACGACTGTGTACCAGTTTTAGGAGATGGATTGATCATGATAATTCTAGGGTGGTGCCAGATCAGCTTGGCGCCTGAAGGCGCCAAGCTCATCTGGCACTACCCTTGAATTATCATGATCAATCCATCTCCTGCTGCAGGGGTGCTAAAAGGGTTAAAATTCTTGTGCGTGCGAGTGTGTTACAACCTTCCTTTTCAAACAAAGCATAATAGACTTGAAAAGACACCTGCAGCCATGACTGAGCAAAAGCAAAATACACACGAGCAAACAAACAAAAACGAATAAATAAATAAAATGTAGTCAACTTTGCAAGCAGCAAAACAAAGAAGACCCCAATTATTTTGTCATTAAAAGTGTGTCATAAGCAAAGTGATATACGCGGAGTATAATGGGGACCTCAGAAATACCTTTTTTTTTTTTTTTTTTTTTTTTTTTTTTTAAATATCCAACCTTGTTTTAAACGAACTGTAATACTAATGAGTGGCGTATTCTCATTATCGACACAATCACTAACATAATTTGAAATATCTAGGAAGTCTTGCATTTCAACTTTCTCTTCAACTTTCGGGCGTTCGTCCAAAGAAAGATAGACTCCGACAATGTGGTTTCACAGGGATTATATCGATCCACCTTAAAGAACCATTACGCATAAATCTGAAGACACGTTTCAGCACCATTTTGTGTTTCTTATGCCTTGTCGTCACACCTAATGAACTTTAACAGCAGTTTAGACGCGCAGCAAAAGCACACGCGTAATCCTACTCATTTCTTCTGCGCTGCTCGCGTGTCAATCTATTTTTAGATGTTTCTCGTACTGAAAGCGGCGTATTTCTAGAACGGAGTGGAGTCATTGTCAGGTTACTTGATATAAAGACGACGTGTGCTAATCTGGATTGTCCTGTGTCTAAATGAACCCTAACTCATGAACTAGACCTGTGTGTTGCGTGTCGTAACCATCTGTTACAGAAGTGTATCTTTGAACAGTTACGGCGGTAGTGGGCCTTTAAGATAAAGCCAAACACCAAAACTCGAAGTTACACAAAAACAGATTCAGTTTGAACACCCCCCACCCCACCCCCCTGCCGAAAAAAACAAACACCACGGGGCCCTGCAGCAGGAGAAGGATTGATCATAATTCAAGGGTAGTGCCAGATGAGCTTGGCGCCTGAAGGCGCCACGCTCATCTGGCACTACCCTAAAATTATCATGATCAATCCATCTCCTACAACTGGTACATAGTCTTTAGACAACGCCTCCAAAAGTCTGGAAATGCGGCCGTGGGATTAAGAGGGTTAAACCGTGTAGGTTGCCTGTGCATATTATGAAACATCAGTTCTCCAATTATGAAACGGTGTAGATTGCCTGTGCATATTATGAAACATCAGTTCTCTAATTATGAAACCGTGTAAATGTCTTGTTTACGAGGTTCACTTACATCATTGGGCGTGGAGGAGAAGAAAAAACATTTAAAGAGAATGTCAAACAATAAAATATGTTCCACTGAAGGAACGAAAGCGTTCATTGTAATGAAAATAAGCAATGGCCTTCTCCAATGTCAATTCGCTCTAGAGCATTCTCGTGATCTCGACATAAAGACAAATCTTTACCTTTTCAGTCTCAGAATACACAAGCAGGCACAACCCTCGAACTATCATGGCGAATCCATCTCCAGACGATGGTACACTGTCTCTACAGACACCTCTAAAAGAGAGAGAGTCAGTACTGGTGTGAACATGTCTGTCCTGTGAAGGCAAAAGGCACAAGTGCATTTTTGTGAAAAGCGAGATTTTCACTGTAATACAACGAGAATCTTGCTTTTCACAAAAATGGACTTGCAGTCTTTTGCCTTCACAGGCCAGGCAGATGTGCCTGTGGTTAAAACAATCTTTCAGTCTGGTCCTTCCTAACAACTTACCGGTATACCACAGAAGTATTCCATTATACCAAATCACTAGTGAATTGATAAGAGAGCACACACACACACACACACACACACACACACACACACACACACACACAAACACTATGTAATCCATCTTTATTCACCTCTGTTAAAATCTTCAAGTTAAGTGAACACATGCTTCTAGAGCACACAAGTGTGTCTTAATATTAACCCCCTTGCGCTTGCAGATACCGGTACTGTTCACAGAGCCGGTGGCTGCATGCACACTGAAGGTAACTGACTAAACTAACAAGACGTGTGACCTGATTAAATCAGAACAAACTCTGCGTTTCTTTTTTCTTTTTCCTACGCAGGCGGTCGTAAAGTCAGGTTTGACTGTACACTGGTTGTCTCCCTCGATTCGTTACCGCGACAGCGAATCGAGAGAGACAACCAGTGTGGTTTGACCATAGAAAGTACAATATATGCATCACTGGAAACGCTTACAGACACGAACAAAACTCCTGATCAAAAGTGTGCACGCATGACTTTAAAAGGCCAAAATATGACCCAGCAATTAAGAAATCCAATTAGGAATGTCAAGGACCGTTTCTTTTTTCAACAACAAAAAATACTTTTTGTAAATTGCGTTTTTGTAATTAGTTATTTGTGTACAATTAGTTTCTGTTAAGCGCCTAGAGCTCTAATCCGAGGTTAGGAGTTATACAAGTACTCATTATTATTATTATTATGGACCTAAACGTTCACAGTTTATGCGCTTTTTCAAATCATTTATTTCTCTTTCTTAGTTATTTTTGACTGCACGCGAACAGTACACTTTGAATAAAACCATCGGCCAGGAGAGTTCAAGGGTAGGTCTAGATTAGCTTGGCACCTGGGAACACCCTGGCGCCATCCCAGGAGACACGATCTGGCACTACCCTTGAACTATCATGGCCAATCCATCTCCTCACGCTGGTACAATGGCTCTACATATACCGCCAAACAATGAGTCATCACTGGTATGAAAAATACTGCCCTGTCATAGCAAAAAGACAGCTAGTCCATTTTTGTGAAAAGCGGGATTTTCATTGAAATGCAACGAACATATAGCTTTTCACACAAAAAAAAATCGGTATACTAACTTTCTTTTGCCCTCACAGGTCGGGCAACGTGCCCATGCTTAGAACAAACTTTCAGTCCGGTCCTTCCCAACAAGGTACCGGTATATCTCAAAGTATCTCATAATACCAAATAAACTGTGCTTTAAAACAAGAATGAGGATTGTATGTGCTTGCTTTCATTTAGCAACATTTGCGCTGGTCTGAAATTTTGCACCTTGTGGTCCACAGCCGGAAAATCTAACTCACAGACCAGCACATAACTGTAAGAACAGACGATTAACCCTTTTAGCCCCACGGGTGCATTTCCCAAATTGTGAAAGTGTTACTTAAAGATTAAGTACCACTTCAACTGCAGGAGGTGGAATGACCAAGATAATTCAAGGGAAGCGCCAGATTAGCTTGACGCCTGAAGGCGCCAAGCTAATCTGGCACTACCCTTGAATTATCATGGTCAATCAATCTCCTGCTGTAGGGTGTTGGGGCTAAATGGGTCCACGGAAAGCACATGTGCGTCAAAACTGCACGTCTCGACGAAAACGTTGGATTAAAAGCCCGGACAAACATGCGATATGGTTGGTCCGGGCTTTTAATCCAACGTTTTCGTCGAAGCACGAGCAATTTTGGCCTAATTCTATTTTCTGAATCACAGCCTGTTATGTCACCACGTCTGAATAAAAACACACACTGGGACGAGAGAGTGAGGCAAAATGGACTTTCATGTTACAATGATGAAGTTAGTGTTTAAAACCCGAAATCACGTTACAAACCAGTACGCTTGAAAACCCAGCACGCGGTTGAAAGGTCATCGGGCTGACGTCGGCCACCGTCAAGTGCGCGGGCCAAACGGTGATCTACGGCGGCCCGAAGACCTTGCTGTTAATGGAAATTTACAATGTATGCCTGACAACAGCCCGCTGTTGTACGTAAGAGGTCCCGGATGCAGTTTTCCCTGTGAAGGCAAAGGACAGTAATTGAAATGTCCAACTCGTTAGCTATCCTTTGAGGTCTACATCGCAGTTCATGAGACAGATCGACCAAGATAGTTCAAAGGTGGTGTCAGAATAGCTTGGCACCTGCAGGCGCCAAGCTATTCTGACACCACCCTTGAACTACCTCGGTGCATCCGCATCCTGTCGTCCACAGCATGTCACGGGTTTCATGGTTTACAAACCCTTTGGCTGTCTGTAGCGATTTTGTGTCGAGAGGATTTCCTGCACGAATTGGAGATGTAAGAATTATGATACTGGCTTGTTTTTTGTTTTTGTTTTTTTTTACAAAATCCACATTCCTTTCAAAATATGTACAGTTGCCTGTGTAAACACCCGAAAAGCAATAGTAACGATCGGCTGATATGTTCAGTGTAGAAAAGGTTATCTTAGTCTCGTCAAAATAGAATAACAAAATGTATAATGTCGTCATTGGTCTATAAACCTGGTGAAATGCTGGAGAAATGGGGAAAAAAGACCAACACTGATGTTAAAAAAATTAAATAATTACTTACACTCTATAGGCTACAGAGAGCAACAATGTGTCTACGTCAACATGATTCTTAAGCTTAAGTTTACATACCAACTGCTTATTCACATAACCTGCTTCATCAATCAAGAGGGATAGATTATCATGAGCGCAAGCAGATGCGGGAACTCATGAGAATCCTTGTCTCTAGCAGATAATTATATGGTGCTGACCTTTAAGCCTCTGGCTGTGGGTAACGCTTTCTGTCGCGATGATTCCTGCAGGAATCATCGCGACAAAAAGCGCTGCCCACAGCCAAAGGGCAGTGTCCAACTGACATCTTCATGCTATACTGTTCAATAATAGTTATTCAACATTCTGGACTATACGCACAGAGACATACAAAAATTTACATTATATACAGGAAACAAAGAAAATGAAATATGACAGTGAGTAGTACGTTTATACAACATGCAACCAAACTGAAAATCTAATTACACTAACCCCTTCCCTGCCAGGGACAGTGAACTATAACTTTGAAACCAACGCACACTGACTAACCCTTTCAACGTAACAACGGATAGCAATGACAACTGAGAGGCACAGATTCTCATCAGCCCCCGCACCTGCGGGGGCTCATGAGGATCTATGCCTCTCACTGACAGCTGGTGTTCACTTTCACAGCGTCCAGGCATGGAAAGGGTTAAACTGTGACCGTAAGTTTCCAGAAGAAAATCCCATCACAAATATAAAAAAGCCACGAAATAATCTGATATGAGTGGCACAAACGACAACATGTGTATAAACAATACACAAAAATTACTGTGCAAAACATCACAAGGCCATTACTATCAAATCTGATATGTGTAGTTGTTGTGTGTGGCATACAACAGTCGATCAACAAGGCAAGTACTAAAATCTGGTATGTGTGGGAGTGTGTCTGGCATATAAAGAAAAGTCCACCAAACTTTGCAAGAAGGTACGTGGCACACCAAAATTGCAACGAGGCATGCCAGTCAAAAGAAAAGTCTGAATACGCACAAATACAGTACTCCCATCCCTTTTGTCAGGGTACTCCCCACTTAGGAGTACACCACAAGTTCACTTCTCATTTGAATAGAAGTGTACTCGAGGTGCACTCCCCTGGGGAGTGCTCACACACACGGTACAGGGTATGAAAGAATTGCATCTTGTATCAATCCAAGAAAGAATATAAGCATTTCATTCAGTAAGTTTAAGCTCCAATAAACTGCCATTCTCGTACATTATGGCAACACCAAAGTAAAACTGTAAGTAGATAAAACATTTAACCCTTTTAGCCCAGAGTCCCTACAGCAGGAGATTGATTGACCATGATAATTCAAGGGTAGTGCCAGATTAGCTTGGCGCCTTCAGGCGCCAAGCTAATCTGGCACTACCCTTGAATTATCATGGTCAATCCACCTCCTGCAGCTGGCATATAGTCGTTCAGTAACACTTCCAAAATTTGGGAAATGCACCCGTGGGGCTAAAAGGATTAAGTCACTCAGGAACGGTGCAAGTCATACTGAAATGATATGTCAGGAGTGTGGGAATGTTGCTAAGAAGACACCATTACAAAAATAGATCAATAAACTGGCATGCTATCACCTTTTTATCCATCATCACAAAAGTGACTGTCAACAATGAGCAACCGTCGGTTTGAACAACTTTCTGTCAGGTAATAGAAAATACACTCCGAAATCCAGACAATCTACAATAGGCATAGATTCTCATCAGCCCCTGTAGTGGCAGGTGTTAATGAAAATCTGTCTCTTGCACACTGACGTAAGTCTTATTTACATACATTACAAGACTGTTGGAATTTTGTAGTGTTTTGTGTTAGTACGGTTTGTGTGTAGAATATAGAAATGTCAGAAAGACTTGATTAAAAATTCATAACATATGTAATATAAATGAAACATGCAATATGTAATTCAAAACATGTAATCACTATGATATGCATGCATATTCGTGCAGTTTTTATTTCCTTCCAAAAAATCATGCCAATTTCACTCACATTTACTTCACACAAAACAGTGATATGTTAGTGGACAGAGGCAGTTTCGTAAATGTAACAGGAGACATTATTATTTCAAGCTAGAAAACACTTTCTGTCAGTATTGCACCTGCCGTACATTTTCACAAGATCCTACCAAAGAGACTACACCGCTGAAAGTAAGGAGTTTTTAACCCTTTTCATCCTGACACACTACTGCTTGAAATAAATTTGACTACGCTAGTTCAAGGGTGGTGCCAGAATAGCTTGGCGCCTGAGGCGCCAAGCTATTCTGGCACCACCCTGGAACTAAAATGGTTGATCTATCTCCTAATCTGTAACGCAGCCTTCTGAGGACAACAAGCAAATTTAAAAATAAATCAGCCTCAGGACGTAATGGGTTAAACTGCATGCTGATAAAACAGGTCAACATCCATACAGTTTTAAGCGCTTCACAGATAGTGGGCGAAAGTGTTTCTGAAGTCTTTGTAAATTCAACGCACGTCCCAGGAATGTGGACACACAGTTTTGTCAGCAAGAGGCATAGATCCTCCTGAGCCCCCGCAACTGCGGGGGCTCATGAGGATCTATGCCTCTTGCAGCTGGATTATATTCAGTTTTTTCTCACAGCGAGGGGGTTAAAGTAGGCCATTGTTATGTCCATTTGAGTAAAGTATTCAAATTGACTACTGTGAATCACCAAAGCAAATTTCTTGAATCTATAAATACATCGTTTTTGCGTGTGTGTGTGTGTGTGTGTGTGTGTGTGTGTTTAACATTTGAATGAACAGAACCCTAAACAGAAATTATTTTTCCAAGGGAGGTAGTACTGTAAATTAATCAACAACTCCATTAGTATTTGCTTCCCTTCAACAACCTTATCATTCAGCGGTGAATATATCTTGAAATATTCTACAAATTCTGCGAAATTTGAAGGTCAGTTCATTTTTATTAATTACTGTGCAAAAATCAGAGGACTGATTGAGCACATCAAGTGTGAAGGCCCTTCAAATCCTGCGATCACATGCAAAGTGTGCACAGATGTACAATACCAACAGGTCAGCCTCTGTACATCGCAGTCCCTGGGAACCATCAAGTCAGACCACTTTATTCGTGATCGTTTAACCGTAGGGTTAATTAAGGTACTAATTAAGGTAATATGACAGCAAACAAGCTTAAACTGAATGACGACAAAATATAAGCCATGCTGGTAGGCACTCGCCAGAAACTTTCCCAGCTCCCTCCCTCCCTCCACCTTCTACTCGACAGCACCCCCATCTCCCTCTCCGACTCGGCCCTAAACCTCGGCATTATCCTCGATTCCTCTCTTTCCATGACCAGCTTCGTCTCCGCCACGGCCCAGGCATGCTACTTCCACCTCCGCCGCATCAGTCAGATCAGAAAATACCTCACTACCGAAGCTGCCACCAAACTTGCTGTCTCTCTCATCCTATCTCGCATCGACTACTGCAACTCTCTCCTTTCTGGCCTCCCTCACTCCACCACTTTCACTCTTCAGCGTGTCCAGAACAATGCTGCCCGCCTTGTCCTCAGAAAGAAAAAATCCGACCACATCACTCTCCTGCTCAAACTCCTTCACTGGCTTCCCATGCCCCAACGCATCCAATACAAGATTCTGTCTCTCTGCAACAAATCCCTGAACAACTGCGCTCCCGCCTATCTCTCAAACTTACTTCACCCCTACACTCCTTCCCGCTCCCTCCACTCCGCCTCCGACCCTCTCCGCCTCCACATCCCCCGCACCAAACTCAGCACTTTCGGCCGCCGCTCTTTCTCAGGATACGGTCCATCCACCTTGAACACTCTCCCACTCTCTCTCCGTCAGAAACACTCTCTCTCCGCCTTCCAGTCCGCCCTCAAAATTCACTTCTTTCAACAGTTCTAGCACTATACCACCACACTCCCCACCCTAAGCAGACTGTCGTAATGTATTTCACTATTTGTGGTACGTGAGTCGTTGTCTAAAGCGTGGACGAGTTGTGAGTGCGCGCTTAGAGTTATAATTATTATAAGATAAGCGCATTATAAATACCGTAATTATTATTATTATTATTACTTGCGCCGATGTCAGCCTTAGCTGGCCTGTGGGGCAGCTAAGGCTGACGTCGGTCCGAGCACCTTTTGCTCACGGGAACATCCCTGTGGGAGCCGTAGACCTATGTATTATATCCAATACCGCAGAATACTGGACAGCTTAATACTGAGGCTGACCTGTTTAACAATATAATACTCAGCTATAACATGGACACCACTCGCACCGCTGATGCGCACGACCAGCTTCTACCACCTGCAAGGGGCATAAATGTCCAGAATTTATGCCTCTCGCATACTGATATCAGCCTCATTTACATCCTCAGACTAAGGTATTCATCCAAGTGAACTCAGCATCCGTAACTGTACGAATTCCTGTTCCTAATGCTTTTTGAAAGCAATGGACTGCTAAAAAATAGCCAACCGGTGAACAGCCCAAAATGAATGTATGCAATCTGGCGTCTAAAATCTAGCCACTTGACTACGAAATTCACAAGCACAAAAAATATGGGGGTGTTTTTCAATCATCAAAACAAACAAGCAAATCACACTTGTGGAATTAACACCGCCAACAACAGTACTGTGAAAATACCGTTCTCCACATAACAATTATGCAGCAAAAACACTGACTTGCATGGATGTGTTGGTTTTAACCCCTTCACTGCCCAGAAAAGAAAAATAGTGAACACAATCCAACTGCAAGAGACATAGATCCTCGATGAGCCCCCGCGACTGCGGGGGCTCATGAGGATCTATGCCTCTTGCCGAGACCAGTTGGTATCCATGTTTCTTGGACGGTGTTGGCTTTTGGTCGCTGAATGAACTAAGGTTTCAAAAACGAAAACTGCATGGCAGTGAAAGGGTTAACTGGGTGTAGCACGATCATAATGGAAGCTGCTGTGAGTATGTCCGCACATGGGAATTTTTTTTCTCTGTTCAAATACTATCACTAAAGTGAACTAATCTACCCAGGCACTGAGAGCCACATGCTCATGCTGCTTGCACGCTGCTACTTCTAAACTGAAAAGAAGTAAACATAAGTAACCTCTGCATTGCACATCTAGGCTAGCTACCAATATTGCGCATACCTCTCCAACTCGATGCCCAGACTCCCACTACATGTATCCCAACTCATTCAAGGCATCCTGAATCAACAGCGGCCAAAGTGTGGCACAGCGTTGCCTCCACTCATCCAAAGCACACGGCATCAACAGTTACGGAAGTGTCGTATAGCAGCTGTTGATGCCGGGCGCCTTGAAGGAGTTGACTGATGAGTAATGAATGACTACAAACATGCCTGTCTGTGATTTCCAACCTAACAGCTTCAAGCGTAAGGCCATAAATCACAGACCAACACACTTCTGGTGCGAGGTGTTGTGAGAATTAGAAACGTGCAAACTAAAACTGGCCAGCTGGATTAGTATGAATGCCACGTAAGTTCTAAGGGGCTAATATCACACATATGTACAAATACATGTATTGCAAGACAGATATGTGAACATTAACACGTAAACTCCCAGAACAAAATGACTTCCATTTGACTGAATGTAAGTGATTTAGTTCTGGGAGTTTACGAGTTAAACAACATAATGACACTCCCTCTTGTTAAACAGTCAATTTCAAATTGAACACTTAAATCTAATGCTGAGTGAAATTGAACTTTACCTAGAATCACCATCTCTTTTCATATTGCAGTTTGTACACTCAATGCACACAGTTCATTTGTGCAGTAAAACACAAACATATTTGCATATTCTCATGTATGTGCACAATTTAATATTTCCTTGGTCAACCCAAAGCTCCCATCTCATCTCTACTACAACTGTACTCTCTAAGCATATGGTTTCATTTGCATGCCACCACATAATTTATTATATTTACATAATTTTATTTCATTATATTTACATGGACAATACACAGGTCTCATCTCTTTTCTGGTAATGAAAAGTAAACTCAAAAGCACACAGTTCCGTTTGCACATTTCTTTGCAATTTATTACACATATATATATATATATCTTTGCACATAACTGTTAATGCGCATGATTCCATTCATCTGATAGTGTCCACACTGGAATGTTCAATGCAATAAAATTAAATCAACGTTCATGATTTATTGATTCGCAAACCCAGAAAGATATCTTATGTAAGAACGCACAAGAAAATGTAAAAGTTCTCACAGAGCCCCTGACAGAAAACCAGCTGTGATCGCTGCACAACTGTATCATCAGTCTGTCACTGCCATCTGCAAGAGGCACAGATTTTCATGAGTCCCTGCAACAGCAGGGACTCATAAAAATCTGTGCCTCTTGCAAGCAAATGTTGGCTACAGCTGTCCTTCACACGGAGAAACTCATCAGGGTGTGAGGCATGCAAGCTCTGAAGAATGATCTGTCAGTTTGCGTTTTACTTGCCGCCTAAATCTTTTTTCTCAACCAGCGCACGTTTCCACGCTGGCATGTTGACAAAGCGCGCTTCGTAGTCCTCCACCTGCAACAGGCAAATAAAGCAAGGGTCTAAATCAAACTGTAAACCTCCCAGTGGTGTAAAGAAGATACATTGACTCATTCATATCCAATCATTACTGGGAGGCCTTCATAGAGACTGTGTAACCAGTTATGACAGATCAAACGGTCAAGATGCTTTAGAAGTTGCATCAGCTTTCAGATGCTTCTCACATCAGGCACTACTCTTGAACCATTACTGATCTATCCCTATCTCCTGCAGCATGAGAGTACATCAGAAGCTATTTTGAGCAACTACCTTTAACCCATTACACCCTGGGGCTGATTTTGTAAAATCTGTTTATCGTCCTATGAAGGCTACACTACAGACCAGGAGCTAGATCAACTGTTTTAGTCCAAGGGTGGTGCCAGAATAGCTTGGCGCCTCAGGCGCCAAGCTATTCTGGCACCACCCTTGAACTATCAGTCAAACTGACTTCAAGAAATGGGCGTATCAGAATGATAAGGGTTAAGAAAGATCACCTGTCATGAAAGACCATCACGTAGGTGGCCGTAGCCACGAGGTCCTGTTTCTGCTGTTGTGGCGTCACCTGCACCCCGATGCCAAGCTATTCTGGCACCGTCCTTGAACTATCAGTCAAACTGACTTCAAGAAATGGGCGTATCAGAATGATAAGGGTTAAGAAAGATCACCTGTCATGAAAGACCATCACGTAGGTGGCCGTAGCCACGAGGTCCTGTTTCTGCTGTTGTGGCGTCACCTGCACCCTGATGCCAAGCTATTCTGGCACCACCCTTGAACTATCAGTCAAGCTGACTTCAAGAAATGGGTGTATCAGAATGATAAGGGTAAAGAAAGATCACCTGTCATGAAAGACCATCACGTAGGTGGCCGTAGCCACGAGGTCCTGTTTCTGCTGTTGTGGCGTCACCTGCACCCCGATGCCAAGCTATTCTGGCACCGTCCTTGAACTATCAGTCAAGCTGACTTCAAGAAATGGGTGTATCAGAATGATAAGGGTAAAGAAAGATCACCTGTCATGAAAGACCATCACGTAGGTGGCCGTAGCCACGAGGTCCTGTTTCTGCTGCTCTGGTGTCACCGTGATGCCTCTTGGACTGCTGGACCAGGAACCGTTGGCCACAGCCACCTAAATGATGGTCTTTAATGACAGGTGCGTGACACAGTTCGCCCTTCAAAACGTCTGTAGCGAGAACACCTGTCTTTTAGGGCTGTGTTTCTCTTGCAAGAAAGGTGGTTGCTCAGTTCCACTGTAGTGCAGTATGATGACTCTAACAATTAACTCATAAACTCCCAGAACTAAATGACTTCCATTCTATCAAATGGAAGTCATTTAGTTCTGGGAGTTTAAGAGTTAAGGTCTGACAGTACTAACGGTCTTACCTTTTTCTTTTCCAAGTATTCGGTGTGAGCCTTCTGTGCAGCACCTTTGGCCATCATCTGTCGTTTCCAGTCTGGAACCTGGTTTCCGGAGGCATCTGTTGGTGGAATCTTGTCCAAGAAGTTCTTCCAGTCAAACTCGTCCACTGGTGGAAGCACAGCTGGTCCTGCCTGGCATTACAATAGAGATATTCCATAAATCAGGGGTAGGTCAATACTGCGTGTCTTTCGATGCAATTAGCTGATTAAAAGTCCAGACAAATAGGTGATATGGAATGTTTGTCCAAACTTTTAACACATTCTGTCTCAAGACTGAAATCCTCAAATTTTGAAGTTGCCCTCTGAAGGACTGTATTACAATTTTAGAGACAGATCGAGCATGAGAGTTCAAAGGTGTTACCAGAATAGCTTGGCGCCACCCTTGAACTACATTGCTCGATCCATGTCTTGCTATGGTCTGTTGGGGCTTAATGAGTTAATCCATTGATTTCATGAAACACGTGCAGTTTTGACTTCTGATTTCTGAACAACTTTTAATATGCAGAAAACTGATAACTGTGTCATAATTGTATATATATATATATATATATATATATATATATATATATATATATATATATATATATATATATATATATATATATATATATATATATATATATATATACTTGGACGAGGTCAAGAAAGCGATCAACCATACTAGCTCCGACAAGGCTGCAAGCATGGATGGCATCCCCGCAGAGCTCTTCAAAGCAGCTGGACCTGAGACCCTTGACGCCTTCCTCAAAATTCTGACATGCATCTGGGCAGAGGAGAACATGCCACAGGATTTTAGAGATGCTACAATCGTCTCCCTGTTCAAGAACAAGGGCAGCAAAGCAGACTGTGCCAATTACCGATGGATCTCACTCTTGTCCATTGCTGGCAAGATCCTCGCGAGAGTCATCCTCAACCGCCTGATCAGCTCTGTATCTGAGGAAGCACTCCCAGAGGCTCAGTGTGGTTTCAGACCCGGCCGCAGCACAGTTGACATGGTCTTCTCTGTGAGACAGGTCCAGGAGAAATGCATTGAGCAGCACATGGACCTCTATGCTGTCATAGATCTGACCAAAGCATTTGACACCGTAAACAGAGAAGCGCTTTGGGTCATACTCGCAAAGCTCGTCTGCCCCAGGAAGTTCACCAACATCATCCGCCTCTTCCATGATGGAATGGTAGGAGTTGTCCAGTCAAACGGCGACACATCCGCACCCTTCGACATTTCCAACGGTGTGAAACAAGGTTGTGTTCTTGCCCCCGTGATGTTCAACCTGTTCTTCACGTGTGTCCTGACCCATGCAGTACGCGACTTTCAGAAGGGAGTGTACCTGAAGTACAGATAGACGGCTCTCTCTTCGACCTCCGTCGACTGAACGCCAGGACCAAGACCATCGAGAGACTGATCCTTGAGGCGCTGTTTGCCGATGACTATGCGCTGATGGTGCACACGGAGTCTGACCTCCAGACCATCATCAACAGGTTCTCGGAAGCCTCTCGACAGTTTGGCCTCACCATCAGTCTCAACAAGACCGAGGTCCTGCACCAACCAGCTCCAGGCACAAGAGCCCTCCCACCCAAAGTGTATATCGAAGGCACCGAGCTGAAGACTGTCGACCAGTTCAGGTACCTGGGGAGCATCATCCCTTCTGACGGTACTATCGACAAGAAAATCGCAGCTCAGCCAAGCCCTGGGTCGTCTGCGCACTCGTGTGTTGAATAACAACAACATCAAGCTCTCCACCACGATCAAAGTCTACAAGGCAGTAGTCCTCCCCAGCCTCCTCTATGGCTGTGAGGCATGGACGCTGTACAGAAAGCACCTCAAGCAGCATGAACGTTTCCACATGAGATCCCTGCGCTCACTCATGGGCATCAAATGGCAAGACAAGGTGACAAACCTGGAAGTCCTGGACAATGCTGGCTTAGTGAGTGTTGAAGCCTTGATCTTAAAGACACAACTTCGCTGGACAGGTCATGTCATACGCATGGATGATTTTCATATGCCAAGCCATGCCAGGAGTATGGTGCACTCTCAAAAGGCCACAGGAAGCAAGGACGACCAAAGAAACGCTTCAAAGACTGCATAAAAGACAGCCTCAAGTACTGCGTCTTCCCGGTAAAGAAACTTGAAGCACAAGCACAAGACAGATCTGGCTGGCATGCCGCCACCAGGAAAGCCTGCATGCTCTTTGAACAAAATCGGCGCGAACGGACCACCAGTGCCAGAGCTCGCAGAAAGACAGCGTCGACTCTCCCTACAGCTACGTTCCAGTGCCCCCATTGTCCTCGCAGGTGTGGCTCCAGGATTGGCTTGGCCAGCCACACCCGCACCCACAAAAAGAAGTCATGCACAATGACGACATCATCTTCTTCAATGGTCTACCCAATATATATAGGTGTTTTTTTTCGTCTATTTTTGTAGGGGAGTAAGTTTACAGGGGTGGCAGGATTTAGTTAGTCACCAGGTGGCGATAGCATATGTGTCTAGTATTTGGCCTGTACACGAGTATTTGTTGCCGTGCGAGAGTTCGGAGGTCGGCGTGAAACACGTGGCCGCCCAGTCTGAACGCCATCGAGTGGTATTTGTTTCACGTGTTTCCACATCGCATGAGGTAGTGAGCAGTTTTTTGCCAACCTAAAGTTATCCACATTCTAGTCAGTCGCATTCCAACAGCGAACGAATACAGTCATCTTTTCAACGTAGTCTCTGAGGGGGGTTTGTGCGGGCGTGGTTTTCCATTAGCCGCTGCCTCAAGTAGCTGTGTCGTCCCACCTGTGGCGTCCCTACGAAACGGCACTGGTCGAGCCCGGGAGTCGGTGTCCTAGGAAGAGAAGAAGAGCTGCGACGACTTTACCCCTGGCTTGTCTTGTCTTGTTTGTCTTCGTCTTAGCCGGGGTGTCTTCACGGATGACAGTGAGTACACGTAACAATTCTCTAGTGGCCATTATCTCGGGGGGTTTGTTTGTGTTTGCTTGTTCTGTATTATTATGTTGGCTAGTGTGTATTGGGGGCAGGAGTAGAATACGACAGAATAGAATGTAGAAGTGAATGCCAGTTTTTGTATGTTGTAGTTTCTAGGGTAGTTAGCGTCGAATTAGTTACTGGGGTTTAACACTGAGCAGGCGTCTGAAGCTATTTCACTATTTAGCATCTGAGGGTGAATTCGGAAGTGAGTCACGGGGTGACGTAAATATGTATTTTGTTGAGGTTAAATTTGTCGTGAGGGAGAGAGGTGAAGGGAATATGTTGAGATTGAATCTACCATCGTGGGAGAGATGTGATGGGAATATAAAAGACGGCAATTAAAGTTGCGGGAAGGGTGATGTGATTATCTTGGGTTTTTTGTTAGTTATTTATATGTGTATTTTTGCACCTATGTTTTAGTGCATCCTATTTCCGACTGGTTCCTATCCTAATCTAATGCTGTACTGAGAGTGGAGGCTGACTGTGTCACTCCGCTTTGTAGGGCTACGACGCCGAACCTGAGTGCCTTTGCGAGTGTCGCGGCGCGCCTCGTGTTTAGTCAGGTTGGGTCGTCCCGTTTATTATTTTCTAACCTGTTTAAGCGAAGTATTGTTCGCGTATAATCTTGTAAAGAACATTGTGAGATTCTCCTCGTGACTGTATTGTGAGAGGAGCTTCATCAGAGTGACATTTTGAGTTATTGTATTATGTAAAAGCAGCCTGTGTTGCAGAAGACCTTATCGCGGAAGCAAGAGCGTTGAGTTGAGCTGCGCTTAACGGTTGTGCTTCCGGCGAGAAGGTCCCGTGACGTTAAATATATTTTTTATTCAACTAACTTTCAGTCATGTTAGATTAAAGACGTTTGCTCTATTTGTATACGCAATATTGTTTATTCTGAAACGTTAGTTAAAAGAAAAAATCAATCCAGACCAAAAAGGTGACTGCCAAGCGTGTGAAATGCAAAGAAGTACCCAACGGAGAAAGAAACACGCTTAGAAAAAACGGTACAACACAATTTATTAATATTTCGGGTAAATACCCTTTGTCAAAATAGACAAACAAACAGAGACATTAGCCGCTACTTATTAGCCGTTAGTTAAAAGAGCTTTGTGCTGTGAATGTCTAGTTGCTAGAGCATTAGCTTAATTTGAACTTGTCATTCGTAATCCCGCTGGGGAGATTTAGTAGCGTACGAATTGTATTCATTTTTTTCTCGAACTTCACTTGTGTTTTAGTATGCATATTTGGTTCATCATATAGTTGATATTGTGCTGTTTGATGTACTGTTAAGGAGCCACGGGTTGTAAGGAACTCTTCGCGGAAGCAAAGGTGCAAGTCGGTTGGCGTTAGCGCTTGACGTTTATGCTTCCGGCGGTGTCCAGTGGCTGTTAATTTAAACTTTTCAGTTTGAGTTTTCATTTGCATTATGTAGGATAGTCGTTATCCTATACTAGTTTAGTTAAATCTGTTTTCGTATCGTATTAGAGATATTTACTACTTGAATATTATTCGTTCGTATTTTAGGGACATTTAGTTTATTATATATTTTGTTATTTTGTATTGGGTAACGGATATTCAGTTTGGGGAGTTTGGACGTACGTGTGTGTGAATGTGACATGTGAGCGTGTGGTTAGGATTGAATGAGGGTATAGCTGTTTATTGTTAGGGTTTTATTTAATAAATGTCGTCGTCATTGTTCCTCTGGTGTTTGTGTTAGGTTTGTGTTAGAGTGGGTCAGGTGTGTTCTCGAGTTGTAGAGCTCATATATATATATAACACAATTAATCAAACCGAGCTTGCACTGGATTATTGAGAAATTGGATGGGAGGAAGGACTGAGAGAGGGATGGACAGATTAAAACGAATGGGATGTGAATAAATGGACATGGAATCAGATTGGTCTGTGTTGATGGATGTTGGATAAATGGATCATCCATCCATTCACCTGTCTATTAATCCATCATAAATGAATCGATCAAGCAACCAAGCAAGAAATCAAGAAAGCACTCCTTCAGCCATACAGTGCATATATCTATAATATACGCTGTCATAACGCAACAATTCTAAAGAATGTTTTTCCATAAAAAAAATCTTATGAAACTTTCAGTGAATTACAGCGCACCCAAGAAGAAACATGGAAGAAAACATAACTTTAATTCACATGTACAGCAGACACGAAGAAAGATAACAATAATACATTTCAGCCTCAGTACTTCTTGGCAACCAGATGCCATACAGTCAGACAGCATTATTCTCAGCCGCGTTATTGTAATGCTGAATTTTCGAACAGTTGTGAAGAAACAAGAAAGACAAAGCCCTTAAGGCTCATGTGTATGACCGATCTACATGTGTGACATTTGTGACAATAAGCAAAGGGATGGCTTCTGCACCAGCAAAATCCATGTTTCACAAAATTGAATCTGTTTTCACCCATATGTCAAAGACCTTTGACCTTTGTGATGAGTCGACTAAATTGGTATACACAGGAAGGTCTTATCATCATCAGCTCCCTTTGTGCTAAATTTGATTGAAAAGTTGCATTGTTGTTGATAATGAATACAATTTTATCAAAAATTGGCATTTTACACACATTTGTTGACCTTGTGACCCTTGACCTTTCCGAGGGCTCATCCAAATTATTATGCATAGATATGTCTTACCATCAGGTATCTCTGTACCAAGTTTGGGTTTAGAGTTGTGAATAGTATTTGAGAACAAGAAAGGCAAAGCCATTATGGCTCATGTGTATGACCTATTTACATATGTGTGACCTTAATGACAATAAGAAAAGGGCTGGTTTACGCACCAGCAAAATCCATGTTTCCTCAAAATGTAAGCATTTTTCACACATCTGTCCACCCCCCATGACCGTTCACCTTTGCGATGAGTCGACTAAATTAATATGCATAGGAAGGTCTTATCATTAGCTACCTTTGTGCCAAATTTGAATGAAAAATTTGCGAAAATGTCGATAATACCTACAATGTTATCAAACATTTGCTGGCCTCTTGCGACCTTGACTTTTTGAGGGGTAGGTCTAGATAGATAGATAGGTCTTACTATCAGGTATCTCTGTACCAAATTTGGGTTTGAAGTTGTAATTTGGGTTTGAAGTTGTAATAGTATATGAGAAAAAAACATCTTCTGTCAAATTAGGGCTATTTTGGGACTATTTCCAGAGCTCTTGTGACCCTTGACCTTTCCGAGGGTTCAACCAAATTAGTATGTATAAAAAGGTCTTACCATCAGGTATCTTTGTACCAAGTTTGGCTTTGAAGTTGTGAATAATACTTGAGAAAAAAGCATCTTTTATCAAAATATGGCTATTTTGGACCTATTTCCTGAGCACTTGTGACACTTGACCTTTTCGAGGGCTCATCCAAATTAGTATGCATAGATAGGTCTTTACCATCAGGTATCTCTGTAGCAAGTTTAGGTTTGAAGTTGTGAATAGTATTTGAAAAAAAGAAAAACATCTTTTGTCAAAACATGGCTATTTTCGATCTATTTCCTGAGGTCTTGTGACCCTTAACCTTTCCGATGGATCAACCAAATTAGTATGCATAGAAAGGTCTTACCATTAGGTATCTTTGTACCACGTTTGGGCTTGAAGTTGTGAATAGTATTTGAGAAAAAAATAAATTATGTCAAAATAAAGCTATTTTTAAAATATTTCCTGATCACCTGTGATCTTGACTTTTGCAAGAGGTCACTCAAATTGATATGTTTAGAAAGGTCTTGCCACAAAGTGTCCTTGGGCCAAGTTTGAAGACTGTGGCTTGAATAATCTCCGAGAAAATGCCAACGTTAAAGTTTACCACGGACTCCGGACGGATGACAATTGGCCCAAAGCATACTCACTCTCCTTTGCACGTGAGCCAAAAAAAAATCTTTTGTCAAAATATGGCTATTTTGGACCTATTTCCTGAGCTCTTGTGACCTTTAACCTTTCCGAGGGATCAACCAAATTAGTATGCATAACAAGGTCTTACCATCAGGTATCTTTGTACCAAGTTTGAGTTTGAAGTTGTGGATAGTATTTGAGAAAAAACAAATTCTGTCAAAATATAGCTATTTTTGACATATTTCCTGATCCCATGTGACCTTGACCTTTGTGAGAGGTCACTCAAATTGGTATGTTTAGAAAGGTCTTGCAACAAAGTATCCTTGGGCCAGTTTGAAGACTGTGGCTTGAATAGTTTCCGAGAAAATGCAAACGTTAAAGTTTACCACGGATGACGGACGGATGGCAGACGGACGACAGACAGACGACCACTGGCCCAGAACATAGACTCACTTTTGCATGTGAGCCAAAAATCATGTGTTAAACAAAAGGACCTAGGGATGACGTCAGTCTTAGCTGGCCTGCGCACGGCTGTGCGCAAGCCAGCTAAGACTGATGTCATCCCGAGGACCTTTTGCTCACCGAAAATTCCTGTGGGAGCAAGACAATCAGAGACTAGAGTGCGCAATACTGAGGCTCACCTGTAATAATCATATGGTAAAAATCTGTATACCTGTTTGTCCATCGTAGGAGAACTGTCTCCGCTGGTCTTTTTGGATGCAAACACCTCCTTAATTCCTATCGCATGCGGCCCCCGTGTCTTTCTAAGTGAGGCAGAGGGAGACCCGGATGTAACAACAGCGTGAAGCGCGGCCAAGAGGTCCTGTTTCTGCTGCTCTGGTGTCCCGCCATTGCCTCTTGGGCTGCTGGGAATGGAACCAATGGCTGGAGTGGAGGACTGGGTGGAGAGACTTTTCGACCTGATGACAGATGATATTTCAAAGCATGAGCAAGCTAGCATAAATTGTTCCCTGGATTTTCTTCATAACCCCTTTGTGCATGCATGAAGCCACCATGAACACATTTTTAAAAGTGCTTGGTGTGTTTGTACATATATATGCAACTTCATGGTGCATATCTGGATGTGGCATGCACTGAAATGCCCAACAGCAAGAGGCATAGATCCTCATGAGCCCCTGCAGTGGCGGGGGCTCATGAGGATCGATGCCTCTTGCTGACACCACCTTGCAACCATGTTCCTTGCTTGGCTGGGGATCGTTGATGTTTAATTTACGACGATTCCAAAAATATAATTTGTGTCCACAGGCTGAGAAGGGTATAAAACAAGGGGCTTAACTCATTCTACCCCAGACACACCACAGCAACAGACGGATCGACCATGATAGTTCAAGGGTGATGCCAGAATAACTTGGCGCCTATGGGCGCCAAGCTATTCTGGCATCACCCTTGAACTATCATGGTCGATCTGTGTCCTGCACTGCGCTGCGGTCTTCAGAGGACAACGGCAAAATTTGGGGATTTCGGTCTTGAGTTAAGTCATTTAGCTATGACATTACAACAGGAAACTAATGAAGCATGCTTGGAAACGTAAACAATCATTTTTTATGGAGCATGCTTGAAAAGCACCAACAATAATGTTCCACCAGGATTTCAACAATGACTTTGTCACATTTTCCAAGCACTCTCGAGAATTCTCCTAGTTGCAATTTGGACAATAAATATTTATTTTTGTTATTAAGTGTAGGAAAGGGTTCCTTTTTTTAAAGCCCATCACTGCCAAAGGATGCAGATTGTGTTTTATAAATCATTGTCAATGCCGTGTCAAAGACCGCAGCTATTGAATTAACATGGATACAAACTGGTTTCCGCAAGAGCATAGCATAGATTCACGAGTCCCCCCTGCACCTACGGGGGCTCATGAGAATCTATGCTTCCTGCCATTTGACGGTGTTCAATTTATCTCAGCAGTTTTGGGCTAAAACATTATCATTTCCATACAAGTGTGTCAGAAGTGAACAAACAAAACAAAAACATGTACAAAAGACCCATTACCTTGTGCCTTCATACGATGCGTCTGCTTTGAATCCATTGCTGGCCTGGATGTTAGAAAAGCTATCAGATGGGGCTGGTGGGGGTGGTGGTGGAGGGATGACCACAGGGGTGACCTGTCCACTGCTACTGCCACTCACGCCGTTTGTCTCCACCATCAGCCCATCATCTGCGTGTCCATTCACCAGCACAGGAGGAGCAGGGGGTGGGAGTGTAGCTTCACTGGGACCCTGCTGTCGCTTATGTGCAGTGTGTGAATTATTTGTCAGTGCTTGTGAAGATGGCCTGGTTCCCAAGTTACCAACTGACAGTTTTTCCTGTAAAACAGCTGCAAAGTTGGATGGTTTTGTCTCCGAGTCAGGTCCCTTCTCTGTCAGAGATGTGTTGCTTCCCCTGCTAGCGAGAGGCACCGGGGCAGGTCTGACGACGTTGCTGGGTCCATTAACCTGAAGTTTCTGCGACAGTGCAGAGATAAACTCATTGTCTTTTTTGCGCTGAGACACAGCCCCCATAGCCGGTAAATCATCATCACTCCTGCGCAGTGGGGTGGTGGTTACCTTGGATGCTATGCCACTATTTTTGCCAGTGGAAATAATGGTCACATTCTTGCTGCTGATCTTGATGACAGACTTGGCGTTTCCCTGGGTCCCTAGCGAGCTGTTACTGCCTGAGCCTGTGACAGTGCCGTTCATTCCTGTGGCTTGCCCATTCATTTTGGGGCTTAGTGAGGTGTCACCACCATCCATTTTTCTGGAGGTTGGAAGAGTGGTCGGTTGTGAGCTCAAAGTGGGCTGAGTTGCTCCAGCTCGAGATGCTGAGGGCGCTGGTTTCCTTTCAGGCGTGTATGTTATTCTTGTGACCCTGTGGTCTGAGTCGGTGCTGATGTTTGATCGAGGGGAGATTGAACTTAGTGTGGAAGCACCCGAAGATGCTCCACTGCTGACTGAAGCACTTGATGCTGACGACTGTCTGGCTGTGAATGAAATCCCTGGTGCCTCTTCCTGTGGCGTCAACTGAGAGAGGGGTTCACCGGTAAATTTGCAGAACTCCTGTTCACCTGTTTCCTGAGAGTTGCAGGAGTACACCTTCTGCGTGTTGTCTGGGCTGTCGTACACGTCCACACTCACTGCAACACAAGACAGAAATACCCATTACACATTTCTGTGCGCAAAAGATCATTGGGCCGACAATGTCCGCCACTGCCCCACTCATGTCCTTGTGCAGGTTCACACAGGTGGTCGCTCAAAACAGGTTCTGATGCAGAGGCTCTCTCTCTCTCTCTCTCTCTCTCTCTCTCTCTCTCTCTCTCTCTCTGTGTCTCTCTCTCTCTCTCTCCTCTCTCTCTCTCTCTTTCTCTCTGTCTCTCTCTGTCTCTCTCTGTCTCTCTCTAGCTCTCTGTCTATCTCTCTCTCTCTCTTTTCTAAGGGATTTGACCCGTTCCATGCCAGCTGAGGTGCAAATTGTGTTTCTGCGATCTTTGTTAATTTATCACACACACACACACACACACACACACACACACACACACACACACACACACACACACACACACACACACACACACACACACACACACAAACAACCTAGCTGTCTCAGGAACATGGATTCTCAAGAAAAGGCATAGATCCTCATGAGCCCCCACAACTGCGGGGGCTCATGAGGATCTATACCTCTTGCAGTTGGGTTGTGGGGTGGGGGTGGGGGGTGGGAGGGTTTATACCCCCTTTCCCTTACTTTTCATTGTAAATTGAACTGTATTAGTGTTACGGTCACATCCACGGACATTTGCCCCCTACACCTGTTCCCCACATCGTCGCCCCCCCCCCCCCCACCCCTTTCTTCAGGAGGTAACTGATCTGCGCTGCCCCTGTGATATATGACAAATGATTAGCAACTCCTACACATGCTGGTCAGTTCACCAGAGAGCTCCAGGTCAGAACTGGTGTCAGGCAGGGGTGTCTGCTGTCTCCGTTCCTCTTCCTACTGGCCATAGACTGGGTCATGAAGATGACCACAGAGCACAGACGAAGTGGAATACAGTGGACACTGTGGACACAGCTTGACGACCTCGATTTTGCAGACGACTTGGCATTACTGTCCCACACTCATCAACAAATGCAGGACAAGACCACGAGGCTTGCTGACATCTCGTCCCAAGTGGGCCTCACCATTCACAAACAGAAAACAAAGACAATGAGGCTGAACGCAACCAGGGAAGAACCAGTCTTGCTTGGTGGCACCCCGTTGGAGGAGGTGGAGTCCTTCACCTATCTCGGGAGCATCATAGACAAAAAAGGCGGCACTGATGCAGATGTTAGAGCACGAATCGGTAAAGCCAGAGCAGCCTTTCTCCAGTTGAAAAAAGTGTGGAGTTCCAGAGAGCTGTCACAACACACCAAAGTCCGGATTTTCAACTCCAATGTAAAAGCAGTTCTCCTATATGGAGCAGAGACATGGAGATTGACAAAAACCACAGTCAACAGAGTACAGACCTTCATGAACAGTTGCCTTAGAAGAATTTTGAAAATCCACTGGCCAGAGAAGATCAGCAACGTCAGACTCTGGGAGAGTACAGAGCAGATAACAGCAGAGAATGAAATTGGGCGAAGAAGATGGGGATGGATCGGTCACAGTCTGAGAAAGCCAGCTTCCAGTATCACTAGGCAGGCATTGTCATGGAACCCCCAGGGAAAGAGGAAAAGAGGTAGGCCGAGAAACTCCTGGCGTCGAGACCTCCAAGCAGACATAAAGAGACTGGGAACCACCTGGAGTAGAATCGAAGGAGAAGCACAGGACAGGAGTTGCTGGAGGTCTCTCGTCGACGGCCTATACCCGGGTAGGGGTGACAGGCGTAAGTAAGTAAGTACACATGCTGGTACGGGGTTCAGGGAGCTACTGCTTGGCACACCCAATGCATATGGTCCAAAAAGAAACACGGAAGTAAGCGCCTTACCAACTTCGGTCTTCCCACCACAGTTGGGAGAGAAATAGCCAAAACTGGAGGCTGAGGAAGCAGCTGAAAAAGAGAAAGGAAATCATGAAATCAGAACAATGCTGCCCCTTGTGAAGGCAAACGCAGTACATGTAAATCCATTTTTTTGTGAAAAGCAAGATTTGTATTGTGTTACAATGAAACTCTAGCTATTCACACACAAAAATGGACTTAACCCTCTGGCTGTCAGTAGCAGTTTTTGTTGTGATGGTTCCTGCAGAAATCATCCTGACAAAAACCACTACCAACAGCCAAATGTCTTTTGCCCTTACATAGCAGAGTGTTTGAGAGTACCTACATGAATCATAATCAGATTTATTTTCATTTATATTTGTAAAACTTCCAGTAACCCTGCATCACCATAAGCGCGAGCAAGCCTCACGCACATGAGTATATTTCTATGGCTTTGTGTTCTGTGTTTCTGCACGCATGCTTGACTTAATGTGAATGTGTGTATGTGTGTGTGTGTGCACAAGCAGTTTAATTATATTTTATATGTGTTTTATGTTCTTCTTTTTATGTTGTACAGCACTGAGACGATTTCCTAATGTATCTTTACATATAGCAATAAAGTTCTATCTTATCTTAATTAATTAATCATCTGCTACAAGTTGGGTCAAGGTCTACTGGTGACTTACATGTGTAGCGCGTGTAAGCAGATTTTGGTTTTCGTGTTAAGATTGTGCCTACTTAGTGCGAGCTAGTTTATATTCATAAAGTGAGTGTGTGTTTATTTTGTCCTAATTTTTTTTTTTATGGTGGTTCTTATGTGTTGTAAAGCGCTCCGAGCTTGCTTTTCTGTGCGGAAGGGTGCAACTGATCTTCTCTGGAGTTACTTCCCTTTGTTTAGAGAAAGAAAATAAGGTGCTGGTATCTTTAACCCCACGACTGCATTTCCCAAATTTTGGAGGTGTCACCGAACAAATATTTACCGGTTGCATAAGATGGGTCGACCACAGTAATTCAAGGGTAGTGCCAGATTAGCTAGGCGCCTGATGGCGCCTAGCTAATCTGGCACTACCCTTGAATTACCATGGTCGGCCCAACTCCTGCTGTAGTGTGTTGACTCTACATGGGTCAAAACAAAATTAATTAAACATTAACATTATTTAACATTCATGAATAAATTAACGTTACTTTACAAGATACAAGACTGATACAGATTAAGGTCAATATCATTACTATGTAATTTCATCAGACCTGAAATGGCAGAAACCGGACGATAGTAACTGTCCTGTTTCGCCTCAAAAACTCGCTGTGCACTGCTATGGGTACCCTGCCCCCTGACTGCGTAGACTTGTGTTGTGTGGCTGGAGGAAGTAGGGGCGACCGAGGCAGTCCGTGATGATGGTTGTGCTAGTGGTGGCTTAGATTGGGGTTGTTGGGGGGAAGCTTTGACAGGAGTGGCCGGTTGACTGTCTGGCTACAAAAACAGCCAAAAACATATATCACTACCCAATGTGCAAAAGACCATCGGGCTGACATCGGCCAGATGGTCTTTTGCACATTGGGCTCTACACAGACAATTTGAAAAATTCATGCTTGAGTCTGAAAAATTTCTATGACAGATTGACCCCTAATGCTCAAGTACAGTAGTTTTCAGCATATAAAATATAACAATGGCCCTTTTCTTAAAGGTAAACCATCCGCAACTATTCTGTATGTTCTTCCGTGATCATTTATGAATTTTTTTTAAACAACAAAACAAAACAAAAACACATCTCAAACAACCAAACAAACAAAAACATAGCGAGGGGGGAAAAAACTCTTCTCTAACCCTCGTTTCTACCCTATGCTCACCCCCCCCAACCCCCCACCCCCACCCCCACCAAAAATAAAACCAGCAGACACTGAACAAAATCCAAATAAAAAAGTGACTACCATGTGTGTAAAATGGAAGGAAATAATCAAAAAAGAAAGAAACATAATTCTGAAGCATGATTCTTTCTTCCTTGATTATTTTGTGATAAACAAATACAAGTACAACAAACAAGAAGCTTGCTTACTAGTGTGGTGATCTCCCCTCTCAAGATGGCTACAGTGGTGGTCTGTCCACACTTGTCTGCAAGCTCTTCCGCAGTCAGCCCCTCATTGTCCGTGATGTCACGGCTGCAGCCATTTTGGAGTAAACTCAAAACCACCTGCAACACAAAGAAAAATCTATTTTCAGCATGGATGTCTGGGGTAGTGCTTACTTTGACAGGGGTGCCTCAGTGGTACACTGGTTGTCTCCCTCAATTTGCTGCATTGATCTCTGATCAGCGCGGCAAATTGAGGGGAGACAACCGATGTGCCTCATTGTTAACCTATTACAGCCTGATTTTAAAAAAAAACATTTGCTTATTGTCTTAGGAAGGCTACATTAACCCATATCATACTGAGGCTAAAAGTTTCAAATGTGTACACTGCCATATGCAAGTTACATTATAGTACTTACAGATAAGGACAACCAGTGGCTTTAGTTCAAGGGTAGTGCCAGAATTGCTTGGCGCCTAGAAGCGCCAAGGGCTATTCTGGCACTACCCTTGAACTATTTGTCAAACTTATTTCACACACACTCGTGTATTCCGAATGATAAGGGTTAAAGATTTGCAAAACAGGTCAACCATTTTAGTTCAAGAGTACCAAGCCATTCGGGCACAACCCCTGAACTATCATAGTCAACTTTATTTCAAGCAAGAGTACATCAGGACGCAAAGGGTTAAGCACACCAGCGTATGCAGAATCAGTCATAATAAATGAGGAAAAGTCTTTGGCTTCCAAGTGTTCAGATGAGAACAGGCATGCTCAGGCTACTGTCAGCCATAGTTCTGTTGGGGTGCACGGGCCAGCTCAGGCCGACATCAGCCGTAGGACCTTTTCCTTACTGGATATGTTTTTCTTTCACTACACTACGTAAACTCAGCACCATGGTACTGCCGACTCGAATAACACGGTCTGACTCGATTAGTTCCCAGGTACCGCATTATATACTGTGGCTACAGTGTGTTATCCAGGCGTTTCATATACAACCCTTAACTCATTCTACCCCAAGACCGAAATCTTTAAATTTTGCCGTTGACCTCTGAAGACTGCATTGCACTGCAGGACACAGATCGACCATGATAGTTCAAGGGTGATGCCAGAATAGCTTGGCGCCCATAGGCGCCAAGCTATTCTGGCATCGCCCTTGAACTATCATGGTCGATCCGCCTCATCTTCCGGTGGTGTGTCTGGGGTAGAGTGAGTTAAACGCATACAGCTCTCAAAAGCATCGACGGAAACACTGCAGTGCATATGATTTTAATTGGGGGGTGCCGGGGAGGGGGGGGGGGGGTTGTACTCCAAGTAACTGGATAAATGTTTTTTTTTCTCCTTTAGGTTGCGAACGAGTCTCAATAATTACCTCTTAACCCATATAACCCCACGGTCGCATTTCCCAAATTTTGGAGGCATCACGGACCATGTGCCAGCTGGAGGAGATGTATTGACCATGATATCAAGGGTAGTGCCAGATTAGCTTGGCGCCTTCAGGCGCCAAGCTAATCTAATAATAATAATAATAATACCGTTATTATATAGGCGCTTTTTCTCAATTTTGGAGAAATCGACTTAAAGCGCCGCGCCTGAAACCCAACACACACACTCACGAAACAGACACGGATTTACGCCATTCAAGACAAACACAGTACAAGACAAACGAAGGGCCAGTCAGCTACTGAAGTTACAGAGAATTTTGATCGCTTGTATTTGAAATTTGTAAAGTGGCCTGAGACCGGTACCAAAGTGTGGGGGGTGGGGGTGGGGGCACTACCCTTGAATTATCATGGTCAATACATCTCCTGCTGTGGGGCGTTGGGGCTGAATGGGTTAAGGAGACTGAGCCTATCTCATTCACGCGCGCACAGTCCCACTGTCAAGAGAATAATCTGAATAATGTTAAAGCATTCTAAATGGGGACACACATACACAAAAAAAAACTCACTAGGAATGAATCTCTCCTCCATGCCCTATGCACACCCAATCTGGCACTGTTGGTTTAGTCCAGTGTGAACGCCAAACGAGGACTGTCCTTGTACAACTCATTCAGCCCCCTGCGCACCACAGCAAGACATGGAACGAGCATGATAGTTCATGGGCAGTGATAGAATAGCTTGGTGCCCGTAGGCGCCAAGCTTTTCTGGCACCACCCTTGAACTATCATGCTCGATCTGTCTCAAGGATTGTAATACAGTCCTTCCGAGAGCAACTTCCAAATTTGGGGGATTTCGGTCCTGGGGAAGAATGTGTTTTAAAGTGTCCTCGCTTGGCTGTATCGGTTTCACAACTGTCCTCGGTTAAGGTTCATCGGCGGAGTAAACACACAGACACACACACCATCACACACACACACACACCATCTCACACACACACACACACACACACACACACACACACACACACACACACACACACACACACACACACACACACACACACACACACAGCCTACACGAAGAGACAGCAGCCAATGGATATGCTGTCACCCACACACTGTACTTTTGTATAACTGCTAAGCAGCCAACACGGCCATGCAATTAGAATAATGCGCTCACAGCAACTACCCTGTCGTTTAAATAACAGCCTGCATGCTATTGCGCTCGTTTAACGCAAGGGACAACCCGCCCCCTCCAGCAATGACCAGCATACACCAGCTCCCGCACCCTTCGCAATACTAACAAGAGCATCTCTAAAAACATTTCACCCTGATACACTACTGCTGGAAATTAATTTGACAATGACATAATTCAAGGGTGGCGCCAGAAAAGCTTGGCGCCTGAGGCGCCAAGCTTTTCTGGCACCACCCTTGAACTAAATTGGTTGATCTATCTTGTAATCTGTAATGTTGTCTTCATAGGACAATAAGATTTATTTTAATTTATTTTTTTTAAAAACAGAATCGGGATGTAATGGGTTAACGCATTCATTCGAATACCAGAGGGCGACCAATCATGTCGGGCATGATAGTTCAAGCGTAGTGCCAAATTGCCGGTAGCTTGACGTCGTGACTTATTTTATGCGGCATGTCTCGAACGATGACTTGCTTCGCCGCGTATCAGTATGCGGCACGTCGCGCATGAGTTAACCCTTTGGCTGTGGGTAGCGGTTTTTAGGAATCATCGAGACAAAAACCGCTACCGGTAGGCAACAAGGGTTAAAAGTCTGGCATGCAAGCCTCATCTCTCCGTTCTGTTGGCTGAACCAGGTGGCATCACATTACTATGCGCGTCGAGGTGTGTGATATTGAACCTTACGTCCTACAACTGTAGATCCAAAATCACACGCCGGCACACACAATAACTATGTTGGAAACGAAGACGATCAATAGATACACAGCTGTGAATTCCCTACCGACTTGCGCACAAACGTCTCAGCCGAACATGACAAGTAAGAGATATGCACAGGTATTATGAATTACCGGAGGCGTTCCCCATCTGTGCTCATGAAGGCTACGTCGAAAAGACATGCGCCTACGAGATGTCGCCTCGTTATCTCCCAGCCATCTTTCTCAGTCTTTGACTTTTCTCTTATTACGTCATTTGCATCGCATGGCAATACAAATGACGCAACGGTAAAAATGCAAGCCCAGCTACTTAAAACGCTTCCATAGCCGTATTAACGTCATCAAAAGTCTATTACTATCGTGTGTGTTTTTTCTTGATGACACAAAAAAAGGAAAGATCGTCTGCGCGAGAGAAAGCACGCCCAATCATCATGAGGCAAAGAACATTAGAACACCTGTCATTAAAGACCACCATTTAGGTGGCTATCGCCACCTAAATGGTGGTCTTTAATGACAGGTGAGAACATGCTTTGATGTGGAAAGCACAAACTAAACTGCATGGTCAGCAAACAAAAGCACGATACCGTGCAGTACATAGACCTTACAGATTCTATGGCATCGCGGATAACTACCAAATTAAACGCCTTGACTGCTACTGACGATACCGTTCGGGGGAAAAGACGCGTAACCACGTCATGATATAACTACGTAACCATGCGTCTTTTCCGCCGAACGGTATCATCAGTACCAGTCCAAAGGTTTAATAAGATTTTACAAAGCTTAGAAGCATGTTCTATTTCAGAGTGCATGGACTGGAGAAGAAAAAAACACCGGACACCAAAAAGGTGACTGCCGAGAGTGTAAAATGCAGAGTCAGTAGGACCCAACGAAAAAAAGAAACACGCTTAGAAAAGACAGTTACAATACCGTTAGGCCTACAGCTGTCTTCTCTATGCATATTTTTTTTTTTCCTTCATTGGGTCCTTCTCTGCATTTTACACGCTTGGCCGCCACCGTTTTGGTCGAGATTTTGGAGAAGAACAACAAAATAAACACCAGGAAGGAAAATAAATCTCTCATATAAAAGGCCTAGGCCCTTCAAACAGGTGACAAATAACATCATGACTGCTTTTGACTTACTTTTTTTTTTTTTTTTTTTTTTTGGGGGGGGGGGGGGCGAGTCCCTGGGAGAGGGGGGGGGGGCGTGCTAGGCTTCAGGTAAAAAGATTTATGCATAGACCATTTGGATTCAGGAAGACTTTAAACCTGGGCAACGAATAATATCCAAAGGATAATATTCAATGCTATTATACTGACAAGCTAAAGAAATGCGACGCTTTTGGAACCATCGGAAATACTTTAGTGTTTCCGATGGTTCCAAAAATGTCGCATTTCTTCTGCTCGTCAGTATACTAATCCTGGCCAGTTTCAATCGTAATGGCATTGAAGATTCATTTCCAAAAGATCTGTTCTGTTTATTTAGCGAAACCTGTTCCTAATTAAAAGGGCATCGTGATCAAGTCACCCTGGGCGGTTTCCGAGCACGGCTGCACGCAGGATACATTTGGGAAACCATTTTCTGCCGCTGGTTTTTAGCAGAGGTCTTTCCTTCCGGATAAATTACAGTTCAAATGCTAATTACCTGTTACCTTTGGGCGGTGATGGCCTGCCCAAACACACACACACACACTGGTTGTCTCCCTCGATTCGCTACCGCTGATAAGCGGTAGCGAATCGAGGGAGACTGACAACCAATGTGAACCACAACTCCTATTTCGAGACGAAAGCAGTTACAACGCATTAACCTGTAGATGTACCGCGTATGGACTCGCTGCGAATACCGATTTGTCGAGACATCGAGGCATAGCGTTTCTGACATTGCCGCCTATTGTTCGATGCATGCCGCATACGTACGCGCGGCACATGAATCTAGCCTTGGGAGACGGCACGCCGCACGTTATGCTGCGTGTCGCGAACATTCGTCTTCATTTGGCGAGTATCCCTATTCCGATAAAGTCCGTCTTTGGCTTAATTCCTCTACAGATGCGACACTTGAGAACAGAAAGACAATTCCAACAAAAAAAGAAACGCGCTTAGAATTACAAGTAAAACACAATCGTACAACACAACAGAATTTTCACAAATGTGTTGTACTTGTCCTTTCCTAGCGTGTTTCTTTCTTCCTTTGGGAATTTCTTTTTGTTTTACAAACTTGGCGGCCACCTGCTTGGTTTGGAGTCCGGCTGCTGGTAAACACGAATATTTGCTGACAGTTCTAAATCATATTGGTGGAATACACGATGTCAGTAACGTGTAGCGATCATCTGTTACGTTGTATTTCACCAGCAGTACTAATTATCAGAAAACACGTGTTGTGCCAGTTTTCAACGAAACTTACTTTTTCCTTACACAATGTGAACTTCGGATATAACAAATCGTCAGGGCACCCATTCTGCTGGTTGTTATAAAAAGAAATTGTTATAAACGAAGTAATTTACAGTGCCGCTGTCGGTACCTGTGAACAAGTGTTTTTATATATCTGAGTTGCGTTATATTTAGACTGTATTCTGGAGCGGGAAAAAAACTTACCAGTGATGCAGCTGACATCCGTTATCACATTCATCATATCTGTGGGTGTTTCACTAACGTTCACAGTACATAACCTAGTACCAGTCATGTCGTTTTGCGTGGAACGCCCACTAACCACTGACACAATGTCATCTCAATAAAAGGTAACACCCGCCAAAGATCATAATTAACTCATTCAGCCCTCGGATATATGTTAACCCCTTACATCCTGATACGCTCTCATAGGAGATAGATTTGACCATGATAGTTCAAGGGTGGTGCCAGAACAGCTTGGCGCCCAGGGGCGCCAAGCTGTCCTGGCACCACCCTTGAACTATCATGGGCAGTCTATCGCCAGAACTGAAATGTAGCCTATACAGGACAACTCACTAATCTGAAAAAAATAAGCCTCAGGTTGTCTTTGGGTTAAGAGATCTGGCAAATGAGTAATACGGTGTGACATACTTAAAGTTGGCGTCTGAGGAATCAAAATATTTACGGCATCACCCTCGAGACGTCATGGTCGACTTTTATTTACCTGACTGTTCCAAATTGAAAATCTGAGCTGCCCGGCTTCCCGCCGAGGGAAGACACGTGGCCGCCGCACAGCGCCATCCGACCTACTCGGTTTCTTCAAATCGCTATCCGGAACCGTACGATAATTTCCCAAAATAGGAACTTCGAGTTTTAAGGTTAGCGCGTCACGCTGTACCCCGAACCTATGTTTGAAACCACGGCAATCGCTCTTCAAATTCAACATAATTTGTGTGCTGCTCTGTGATTTGGGGGCTTAGGATTACACGCTATAAGGTCCAAAATCATACGTCAGCCCACATTTGTGAAACGAAGACTGGATAAGCAAAGCTGTGTTAATGTGGCAAGACACTAAGACCATTTTCGTGTAACGCGAGATTTTGACTGTATCACACAAACACGTTTGTGGTCATTGGAATCTCAACGCCGCAAACTGTCCAAATTCAGTCGCAGAATCAGCACATACTTGCAGTCGAAGGAACTTCGCCTTTCCTTCTTCTTCCTCTACTTTTAGTTTGTGGGCGACCAGACAAATACACCTACGAATTCAACGACGAGCGCATGGTACGCAGTAAAACGGTCTTTCCAGTACTGGGTTACGTATCACGACATCATTACGTCTCACGGCATCATCAAAACAGAAGGGTGGGCCTGACATGCACAACACACCTCCATCACGAATTTTACACAACATCCTTAACTTCAGGGCCACCTGGAGCGTACCACGGTCAGCAAGAGGCATAGATTCTTATGAGCCCCTGTCGAGCAGGGGCTCATGAGAACCTATGCCTCTTGCATCATGCCTCTTGCACTGAGATGGAATTAACCTGATAAGAGATTGCGTGCACTACACTCCACAAAAACTTGAAATGCGAAACCATTGTAGACAATTTAGTTTAGCAAGATGCATGAGCCCGTGCGGCTGCAGGGGCTCATGTGAATCTATGCCTCTTGCAGATGTAGACTGGCTCAATGAGAGATGCCTGCATTAACCCATTCCATCCTGAGGCTGCTTTTGTAAAATTTGCTTACTGCCATATGAAGGCGACATTATACAGATTAGGAGATAGATCAACTGTTTTAGTTCAAGGGTGGTGTCAGAATAGCTTGGCGCCTGAGGCGCCAAGCTATTCTGGCACCACCCTTGAACTATCAGTCAAATTTATTTTAAGCTGCGGGTGTATCAGGATGAAAAGGGCTACACACTGTTTATCAGTTGCAAGCGACAATTTATCAGTTGCGATCGCCGTATCACAGACGCAATCCGGTCTCATGACTGATAGATAACATTGTGAGATCGTGACATGAGATACGGGCACAGGTGCTGGAGACGGGGACAGATCAAAACCATCTCTTACTACCATTAAATCCGCCGAAATGGCCTCCGTAAGTTGCGGTGTATAACACCTCCAAAAGTTGCCGTTTAATGACGTCTCCCAAGTTGGTCTTTATAGACGCCTCCCAAAGTTGCTGCATGTCAACTAAACGCCTACTAATTGAAGTTGCGGTCTACAGACGCACTGCAAAAACTGCTGTGTATGGAAGCCTCTCTAAATTATTCTTTTTATGCGCCAAACAAAGTTGCTGTGTATAGAAGACAGTTTAAAGACAACTCCCAAAGTCGCTGTATATAGACGCCCAAGTTGCGGTGTATGACGCCTCCTAAAGTTGCTAAATACAGACGCCTCCCTAAGTTGCGGTCTATCAACGTATCGCAAAGGTGCGGTGTACAGAGGACTCTCTAAACGGTTGCTCTTTACAGGCGGCAACCAAAGGTGCTGTGTATACACGCCTCTCTACGTTGTTGTTGTATAGACGCATATCCCAACAAAAGTTGCTGTGTACAGACGCCTCCCTATGTCGTTGCGTTGACGCATCCGGCCTTAAATGCTGTCGATAGACACCCCCCTCCCCCCCCCCCCCCACCCAGTTCCAAGTTGCTGTGAGACAAACAGCTCCGGATCCATTTTATGTTGCTGAGAATAGGCGCCTTCCAAACTGAGTTGCTGTGTACGGACACCTCCACTAAAGATGTTCTTTATTGGCGCCAATCAAAGTTGAGAACGTCTGGTTTACGTTCGGAACGAGCTAGAAAGAGCTGAATACTGAACATTACAGTAAAACGCTGAACACTGACAGTAATTTAGAACATTGACAACATTGACAGTAATATAAGCTGAACATTTTCAACACACTGATTATACCTGCAGCTATCCTGAAATAATCTGAATCATACCCGTATATACCCTGATATAATAATCCGAATTATGCCTGCATGCGTGTACCGTAAAATAATCAGAGCCATACCTGCATGTATCCATGATATACCTTAGGTAAGTCCGCTATCCACCGCCTGCTTCCATCTCGACATCAGATGCCCGACAACTGTCTTTCAATCAGCGACCAGAGGGCAACGACCTTACCTCGCCAGCTGCTAGGACTAAATGACTTCCCGAAATTCGATAGAATGGACGTCACTTATTTCTAGGAGTTTAACTCATTCGAGACATGCCGCCTCCGGATACGCGGCTTCAAGCCGCGTATCCCAAGGCGGCACGTCTCGAATGCGTTGAAGAGAAACGCCGCTACACTGAAGAGTCAATGCATGACGTCAATAACATATATTTAGGATCCGGACTCATACTGGACTTTACCTGTTGTACTAAGAAAGAACATAATTAAGTGTTGCAGCGAATTACAGACACGTTCGGCAGTCCAAGATCCTCATGAGCTGCACCAGGTTAAAGAATATTTTGTATCAACTAGACTCATTCTCGATTTTACCAGTATTAATAAGGAATTATTTAAAAAAAAAAAAAAGTGCACTTCGTCAGTCATAACTCTAATGGCATCCAACCAACACAATACGTGATATCAAAGACAAGAGACTGGGGCAGGCAGTTCGTCTGCTCTTTGTGTGACCGCTTACAAAAACAAACAAACAAACAAAACGCCAAACAAACAATCAATATAAGCTAGTTCATCGCTGTGCTACGACAGAGAAAATCAAGAACAAAAAGGTGACTGCCAAGCGTGTAAAATGCAGAGAATAACCCAACGAAGAAACAAACACGCTTAGAAAAGACAGTTACAACACAACGAAGAAAGTAGCACGCTTAGAAAAGACAGTTACAATACAACCGTCTTGTAACTGTCTTTTCTAAGCGTGTTTCTTTCTTCGTTGGGTTCCTCTCTACATGTCAGTGACCAAATGACTGCACGCAATTCGTCTGTTCTTTGTGTGACCGATTATCAAAAATTTGTAAAACTACCAAAAACTTTGTATTGATCACAGTTATGAGCTAGGTCTTGATGCTATATGACCAGAGACAGCATGCAACTCGTCTTTCGTTGTGTGACCGACTAAAAGATATATTGATCACAATTGTAAGGTAGGCCATGATGCTAAAGCACAACGACCTAGCACACAATCGTAATCAATATAAGCTGTATTTTTGCTTCTTGAGGGTTTAGTTTTAAGGATGTATAAGTCCGTGGACTCTTTAAAGCTTTTCGCAGTGATACAAAAGGGCCCCCACTAAGAAAAGCACACATAAGATATGCCAGACGCAAAAAGAAAATTCATAAGATAATTGTTTATCAGTCTCCTCTTCTGCCTTAGGACTCAATGAGTTAACCCCTTCACTGCCAGTGGACGCGGACTGTGTTTCTGGCAGCTTTACTGATTCAAAGCCAAAGAGCTTCAACCGTCCAAAGAACAAGGGCAATACGTGGTATCAGCAAGAGACATAGATCCTCATGAGCCCCCGCAACTGCGGGGGCTCACGAGGATCTATGTCTCTTGCAGCTGGCGGTGTAGGGGTTAATGATGATATTTTAGTGCGCGCTAGCTCGACCGACCGCACAGCCCTCTACAATACAGACGATGAGATTATGACACGTGCGCTAGGGAGCACAGAGGGATGGTTTCCGTAAACATGGATGTAGCTGCAGACAAGGTTTCCTGGCGCAGAAATCGATCCGTTCAGACAGTGCATAGAGGTAAAGTACACTCTGCGGCAAATCCCCCGTCCTATGCTAATACGAACAGAAAATCTCAACAGAGAAAAAAACGCGCGCTTAGAAAAAGGCAATTACGACACGCCTGTGCTGTAATTTTCCTTTCTAAGCGTGTTTCTGTTGGGATTTTCCTTTGCGAAGTCACATTTTCCTTGATTTTCAATCAAATGAAGGCATTTAAAACAATATGCTGGTCTCACTCAAAGATGGCTATTTTTTCCTATGTTAAGTGTATACCTTGAACAGAAATTAAATAAAAGTAAAATATTAAAAAATAATAATTTAAAAAAAGGGGGAAAACACTTAACCCACTCAAGACGTGTTCGCATCCGGATGCAACACGTTTTGAATGGGTTAACCCAGCAAACGTCACTGGAAATGTTTCGCAGTTGTAGACCGTTGCAGGTATTGTCTGAACACATTAATACCAGTTTCCAAGACGAGGAACAATCTGACACGACCCTGACCCTGATCGACCCAGTTTCAGCAGGAAAACTATGCACGTGCATTACGTAAGTAGGCTCCGATCGATTACGTGATAAGACGAGGAAAATAACCGCAAATATCAAGTCGATGTTTCCCCTAAGGAAAGTAGAAGTATTTGCAAATGATTGCGTATCAAGAACATATTAAGGCATGCCCTGCTTTTTCATTTATTTTTTTTATCTGCTCTTCTGTCATTCTATAAAAAAATGATTAAAAAAAAAAATAAAATAATAAATAAATAAATAAATAAAAATAAAAAATCAACAGAAAGTCTTTTTTTAAACATCGCTTCTCAGGCTTATGATGAAACTTAGATTTCTTACATTGTGGCCCTAGGACACTACAAAGAGCTTATGAAGGCAAAACGGACAGTAAGACCATTTGTGTGTGAAAACAAGATTTTCATTGTAATACACACACACACAAAATATCGCTGTTCAAAATCGTTTTCCTTTTTATGGTTGAACTGCGATAAGTGCAGTTGAAAAACTACTCAACACGCAGGGCAATCCAAGGTCTTTTATTTTTAAGATAAAGTAGCACGAAACACCGTAAACAGATCTTACATCTTAACCCTTTGGCTGTCGGTAGCGGTTTGCCGGAATCACCTCGACAAAAACCGCTACCGACAGCCAAAGGGTTACAATACAACCAAAGTGCAAATACCGCTAAATTGAACCAGTGTGGTCTGGCCAGATTAAACATGTGGACAAACACGAAAATCGAAGAAATGTGCTGCCATTTCAGTGGACTGTGCTTGTCTGTGATTTTCCACCCTGCTGCACCAAGCCAACGATAATTTTTTTTTACTAGTCTGATATTTTGGACCATACGACTCTTGGAGCCATAAGGTCAAAATTCAAAGACCAACACCCGATTTCTTCGATTTTCTGACTTGTGCACATGTGTATCTTTCCATGCCACAGGCGAAATGAAAACTCGAATTTCCAGCACAGCGATGTCACCCGACCGTCTGCATCTAGACTGTAACGATCGATTAAACAGATGCTGAGGAAAATACCAGCGAAACCCAGAAATGTCATCCCATTCACAGCGACAAAGCGAATTCAGAGACTAGCCATGTGCTTTCAAAACTTCGGATTTTTCCGGTGACCGCACAGTGGGCGGAAACAGTGAAGAGTTAGTACAGGGGACCTAACTGATTCAAGTGTCCTTGCACTGTTATGTTCTCCTGCAAGGGGATCTAACTCTCACAGATTTCCGGTTAGATTTGTTTGTTTTAGTTCGGGGTTTAACGTCCACGGCACCGAAGTTAGATGCATCACGCCACGTCTTTTGAGTCCTCAGGCGATGGCGTGTGATCGTCTGATGTGTCGTGTGATGTCTAAGAAAAGAAGGTACACGCATGTCATAAGTTAGTTGTAAGTAAGAAGTGATGCTAATCAAGGACGAGGGAAAAACTTGCGCAAATGTAGGTGTCCGGAAAATTAAAAAATATTGTACAAATGTCAAACTCATTGTCTCCTCGTCCCCCAGCAGCCTCCCCCCACCCCCCTTCTGAAAAAATCTTCGGTTTTCTGAGAAAGTCAAACATTTTTAGCAACATCCGAGTATTTGTATACCATGTGAATTTTACTGTTTTGACCTTTTCAAGAGTCTGTAGACATATCCCTTTAAGACATGTACGACACTTTAGCCTGAAATATTTTTGGAATATATATTTGCTTCTTGTCTTAACGCATTTCTTTTAGTTTGGCTGGCCATTTTTGCCCTTCTAGCCGTGAGATGGCCTTAGTCGCCTGCTCCGCGTTAAACCAAAATAACTACCTCCTGCCCTCTTCGTCTTTGTTAGGATCGCCATTGCATGTGCCTTCTGACAGGAGTCAGAGAGTTTATTTTGAACATAAAAGTCGAGGGTTTTCATCTAGCCCAGGCATACGCGAACATCCGATATATGTACGCTCAGAAAACCCTGAGGACCGTTTTTGCTCATCCGATTTAACTCCTTCTACCCCAGACACACCACAAAAAGATAAGGATCGACCATGATAGTTCAAGGGTGATGCCAGAATAGCTTGGCGCCTACCATGATAGTTCAAGGGTGATGCCGGAATAGCTTGGCGCCTAAGGGCGCCAAGCTATTCTGGCATCACCCTTGAACTATCATGGTCGATCTGTGTCCTGCACTAGAGTACAGTCTTCAGTGGACAAGGCCAAAACTTGGGGATTTCGGTGTTGGGGTAGAATGAGTTAAAGATGTACCGGTGCGCCGCGTGATGCTGCAGCTGACTTGTACTCTAAAGATCGATACGTGTATGTGTTGGCCTAATAAAGCAAAAGGTTCTCAGGCCGACGTCAGCGGTCGCTGGCCCAACATCGGCCCGAGGACCTTTCGCGTTTTGGGAGCATTGCCTGACGTATTCTCCTTGAAGGTAATCCGCAGGTAGGTCTACGCCATGTTTAATTCATCCAGAGGAAAATTAGGTAGCACCCACCTAGGTGTAGTCTCTGTACTGTCTCTCATCAAGATCCATCAGTGGATCTGCAAGAGGCATAGATTCTCATGAGCCCTTGTAGGGCAGGGGCTCATAAGGATCTAAGCCTCTTGCTAACCGAGATCTGGTCAGCTGCTTTTCAAGCAAAGGGTGTTTGTCCCGGGTTACCTGTATAGACTGTGCGTCCTACGGTACTGTAGCGAAAAATCAATCATGACAGTATCGGCACACCAAGTAAGCCAGCTACCTCCCCCCCCCCCACCCTATCTCCTCCCCGCCCCCCCCCCCCCCCCTACCCCACCACCAAAAGGACGCATAACTAGAAATTGGTATATAGTGTGGGACAATCAATTAATCTATATGCCAGATGAAAGGTACTCAAAGTGACACAGTTGCTGTGCGCCTGAAGTAGTCGGTGTTCAGGTCCTGCTTCATGGTTAGTAGTAGCTGTCCCTGTCGCCCACTGGCCGCCCCATTAGGACCCCCATTATACGCCCCATTAGGACCCCCACTATACGCCCCATAAGGACCCCCACTATATGCTCCATTAGGACCCCCATAATACACCCCATTAGGACCCTTATTATCACTCTTGCAGCGTGGATGTTCAACCTCAAACCAACCAGCAATCATCACTGCGAGCAGAACAAAATACTTCGTACTTTAACTTGTTCAGTGCCGAGAAATTTTTAAACACCACGCCGGCCTACCACAAGAGGCAGAGATCCTCAAGAGCCCCCGCAGTTGCGGGGGCTCATGAGGATCTATGCCTCTTCTGACAACTGACACCACTTTGAATCCAAGTTCCTAGGACCTAGGGTATTTACGTGTTAAATAAACAAACTTTGCAGAAACACAAATGTGTGTGTGTGTGCGTGCGTGCGTGTGTATAGAGGAGGTGGGGGGGGGGGGGGCGAGAGAAAACATGTTTTAATCCGTTCAGTGACAATTAAAGTTACTTTAACACACCACACACACACACACACACACACACACACACACACACACACAACTCTAGCTGTCCCAGGAGATGGATTAAAATGGTGTCAGCAAGAGGCATAGATCCTCATGAGCCCCCGCGACTGCGGGGGCTCATGAGGATCTATGCCTCTTGCAACCAGACGGTGTTTACCTTTTCTCGGCACTAAACGGTTTAAACTACCGTCCCACGGGCTGAGCTGGCGTAGGTCGAATATTTTTGTCTCTTTAGCAGTACCAAGTATGAATTGCCGGCTTCTGCAAACACTTCACTGTGTGTGTATGATAAACCGCTTTGAAGAACACCGTGACCTTGTAAACTTGAAGTCGGATGAGCCTGAGAACAGTACAACGGGGATTGGGGAGCTCTCTCTGCTCTGTCTCTTCCGGTCACAGGCGGAGGTTGCCGCAAGAATGACTTCCGTACTATGTATAAATCTCAAACCACTGCCTCTCATCCCATGACTGTGTTCGGTAGTCATGAGCACAGCTTTTTTGAGTCTTCAATTTTTGAGGGCTGATCGGCGAACTTTTATTCTGTTCAAAAACTATTATACTGACGAGCAAAAGAAATGCGACATTTTTGGAATCATCAGAAACACTTAAAAGTGTTTCCGATGATTCCAAAAATGTCGCATTTCTTTTGCTTTTCACTGAGAATATTTTATTTTCAACTTGAATTGTTGATGTAGCCCCCAAGTCTCTTCTTCATAGTAGTATATGTCGGAGGTTGGGTTTGGTTTTTTTTACGTATTAAGTTTACACACGTGAAAAAAAAATTCAACATATGTTGATATATTCAGCGTTTATCAGTATGACTCAACACGGGAACAGACAGCGACCACGTCGGATCTCTTTGGTGGTGGTGGTGGTGGTGGTGGTGGTGAAGTCGGCAGTGTTGACTGTTGAAGGTTAGGTTTGCCCTGACTGAGGCAAACTGTTTTCCAGAATGTCCGTAATTGTGAAAAGCTAGATTTTCAGTATATCACATTAACCCATTCAGCCCTGACGCACTACAACAGATGGGTCGACCATGATAATTCAAGGGCAGTGCCAGATTAGCTTGGCGCCTGTCGGCGCCAAGCTAATCTGGCAGTGCCCTTGAATTATCATGGTCGATCCATCTCCTGCAACTGGTACATAGTCATTAGGTGACGCCTCCTAAATTTGGCAAATACGGCCGTCGGGCTGAATGAGTTACAAATGTCGCTTATTACAAAATATGGACAAACTGGCTGTTGCCCAATTTATTACATTGAAAAGAAATCTCCCTCTTGCCAAACTGGGGCAGAGGTGTTGTGTCTCAACAACAAAATGGTGGGGGCGGCGTTACACGTATGTGTCCTCAATAAACAAGGAACGTGTTAAAACCGCGTTAACACTTCTGACACTACGCAATCTCTGCCAATATTTACTTTCACTTTGTGAGAACGGGTTGCGAAACATCGTCCTTACTCGAGTGTCTCACGACAGTCCCCCCCCCCACCCACCCCCCACCCCCACACCCCTCCCCATCTCGTTTTTCCAATATGCAAGAGACATATATCATGACCTCTGGAGTCCCCGCGGCCGCTGGGACTTATGAGGATATAAATACCTCTTGCCCGCAGAATTAAGCGTCGTCCTATGTCACGTCAATCTCAGTCTCAGTCTGGCTTTTCATAGATCTACGAGAGGCGTTGATATTGTGAGGGACTCATATGAATCTAGACCTCTTGCAGGGTTTCTTGAGACTCTATGTCTACAGGGACTACAGTAGAACCTGTTTTATGCAACCTTTTGTGTGTGTGTGTGTGTGTGTGTGTGTGTGTGCATGTGTGTGTGCCAGAAAACGCCTGGTCTTAAAAGGCAGGTACCTGTCTGGAGAGAAATCTTGAAGGGCAAAAGTGTCGCCTGTCACTAAAGACAATCATTTATGTGGCTACAGCCACCTAAATTATGGTCTTTCATGACAGGTGACCTCTCATATGGGTTGTAGCTCTGATCAGGTCTTGCTGTATGCGTTTTGCGGCTGCTGGGACGTTAAAAGAATCTATGCACCATACTGGCCGATACGGGGCTTGCATACTTACTTCTGAAGACTGAGGTCACACGCGTTTAGGATATGGCTGTATCACGATGACGTGCTGCATTTGTGGTGCACTCGTGCTGCAGGTGCTCCTGAGAATCTGTACTAGCTCATAGCCGAAACAGAGCCCTACGTACGTCCATAATCCGAGGAGGTCACCCGAGTTTAAGAATAAGGTACAACTGTATCACTCAGGACGGCGTGCGGAGTTTGCAAGGTGAAAAACCCACGCCTTTATGAATCATCACAATTTCCAAAGTACATTCTGCATCTTGGCCCTTTAACCCTTTTCACTCTGATACACTATTGCAAGAAACAAATTTGACTGTGATGTTCAAGGGTGGTGCCAGGATAGCTTGGCGCCTCAGGCGCCAAGCTATTCGGGCACCACCCTTGAACTAAAGTGGTTGATTTATCTCCCAATACGTAATGTAGTAGCCTTTATAGGACAACAAGCAAATTTAACAAATCAGCCTCAGGATGTAATGGGTTAATTCACCTGTTTTGATGATAACCCGTCAACTTAGAGATCTTACATGCAACCCGTCCCTTCCGTGGTCGTAGGTTGTTGTTTTTTTAATTCTGAAATCTGTGTCAGTTCAACGTCAAAGATCCCCAGCCGTACAACGAACAGATATACCTAGAGACGCGGATCCTCATGAGCCCCCGCAACTGCGGGGGCTCATGAGGATATGTGTCTCTTACAGTCGGATCTTGTTCACTTTGCAATCGTCGGCAGTGAATTAGAAGCGAAAGAAGAAATATCACAACCGTTTCATACGCAGCTGCAGCGTGTAATGTCCGCAAAAGTTAACACATTCCAGCCGTGCCCCATCCGAAAGCAGCAAGTCTCGTGTGAGTTACACCATGTTACCCCCAATCCTCATTTTCTAACATTTTGAGGTGTCACCTAACGATTACGTGCCAGTCATTCGCAGGACACGGATCGACTATCATATCATAATTTAAGGGTGGTGCCAGATTAGCTTGGCGCCCTCAGGCGCCAAGCTAATCTGGCACTACCCTTGAATTATCATGGTCCGTCACCCTTGAATTATCATGATCGAACCTCCTCCTGCTCAGTGTAGTGCGTCGAGGACAAAGTGAGTGAGCTAACACGCCAGAGCTCTGAGCGGCTCTGCATAGCGTCAATCCCTATAGACAAAGCATATTTTCACCGACAGCTATGCATCAGTTGCACAAACAGCCACTTGTTTGACTTTACACCAGGGTGCAGAGACGGACGCATTACAGGCGTTTGCTCGACGGGGATGGTTTTTAGGCCTAGTTATAAGGAAACGCCATCGCCAAAGCTTTGTCGCGTTGCACGGCGTTAACCCCGAGGCTGCCGAGAGAAAAGGTGAGCATCACAGGAGACATAGATCTATTCTCACGAGCTACCCGCTGTTGCTGGGGTTCATGAGGGTCTGTGCCGCTTGCTGACACCACTTTGAATTGCATCGACGGCTTGGTCTCTTTCGCGTTGAATCAACATAATAAATTCGACTTCCGGTCTGAATTCTGTCGATAGATAGTCCCCAAAAAAAATCATCAACAAATTAACCCATTTAGCCTCGACTCACAACAGCGGGAGATGGGTCGACCATGATAATTCAAAGGTAGTGCCAGATGAGCTTGTCGACCATGATAATTCAAGGGTAGTGCCAGATGAGCTTGGCGCCGTCAGGCGCCAAGCTCATCTGGCACTACCCTTGAATTGTCATGGTCTACCAATCTCCTGCAACTGGTACAGTGGATTGGCGGCTCCGGCCAAATTTGGGGAATGTGGCGTTGGATATACGGGAAATGGGTCAGGGAACACAAAACTGTCTCAAGGCTTTACACCGCACTAGGCCAAGGACTTTTAGGCGCAGATATCGTCTAACCGTTTAGTCGGTGACACACATACAAAGGCTCCCTCACTTGCAGAAACATTAGAAGGATGAACTAATAAGCGCAATTTGCATACAAGTCAGACGCAAACACTGCGGAACTGAGGAGAATTTGGGGGGCGCCAACGCCGTGCAACTAAAGTACGGTTCAACATTTGTATTTTCTGTGGTTCTGCGAAAAGTGGCTTCCACGTGTCTGTACGATGGCACACAGAAGATCGACATGGATATGCGAAATATTAGCGCAGTTCTGTTATGCGCAGTTTTAGGAGAGTGTTGGGATGAGCTCAGTTGCTGAGACAAACCCTATAGACCCAGAATCCTATTACAGGGGGGCCAAGCATCGGTGGCGCAAACATCCGCGGTTTTAACCCCTTAGCTGCCGGGGCAACTGCAAGAGACATAAATCCACATAATCACAAGAGACATAAATGCTCATGAGCCCCCGCATTCGCGGGGGCTCATGAGGATTTATGTCTCTTGTTAGCTGTACGTTTGGGGTTTCCCCCTTGTTTTGTTTTCTTGTTTTTGTTTTGTTGTTTGGGTTAGCTCTGTGTGTGTGTGTGTGTGTGTGTGTGTGTGTGTGTGTGTGTGTGTGTGTGTGTGTGTGTGTGTGTGTGTGTGTGGTGTTTTGGGTTGGGTTTTTTTTTTTTTTTTTTTTTTTTTTTTTTTTTGGGGGGGGGAGGGGGTGCGGCTGCCTATTTCTGCTCCATTTACATCTGTGTTCTCCACGCGAATTTCACTCAGTGTGCAGTTGCTTCAGACGCAAAATTAGCGATCACTCGATCGGAACCAAGGGGTTAACTTGACACCTGTGTGTACAGACATTGCAGTGGCGGAAAATAAATAAAATAAAATAAAATAAATAAAATAAATTTTTAAAAAAAAATTAAACAGGGGCTATGGCCAAAAAAACGGAATGCAGTCTATAGAAGCAAAAGGCAGTTAGTCCATTCTTTGTGAAAAGCGAGATTTTCATTGCAATATAAACAAAATCCTGCTTTTCACACAAATGAACTTTCTGTTGTCTCCAAAGGGCAGCATGGCCAATACCTGACCCTCCGTTCCCACGCCTCAGCACTGCGCTGTCCAATTATGAGAACGCGTCCGCCAGCAATGTCACGTGACCTTCCCACAATCACTTGAAGGCAACACCGTGATGCTGAAGTGCAATGTTTTTTTGGTGCAAACAAACAAAACCATTGACCCCCAAAAAATGGTCCAAAGAAAAACAAACCTGAAACAGGCAACAGCATCATTAAAATTTAAAAATACGGAACACCCGCTGAAAATCCCCCCTCCCAACCCCCCCCCCCCATCCCCCACCCAATCCCCCACCCCCTCATGATTTTTGTGTCATAATTCCAATTGGAAAAGTCGCTGAAGCACACAAATATTTTTTTGTGGTAAAAATACTCTGTAGACTTTCATCATCATTACTGTGATAAACATTGTGCCGGTTGCAACACATTAAGAATATTCATCTTTAATCAATTGACTGTGGTCGCTAAAATCTGCCGCAGAACATAAACAAAATGCCGCAATGTCAGTGCAAACCCCCCCCCCCCCCCCCCCCCCCCACACACACACACACACACACTCCCACCATCGCAAATCTGCATAAAGAGAAACGTTGCGATTCAGTAACCCCGCACCCCACCCCGCGCCCCTCCTCCTCCCTCCCACCCCCAATCTCTGTCTCGCTCTATCTCAAACACAAGATGTTGAAATGACAACAAAACCTTGGCACGTGTGCGCCGGAATATGAAAGCTGTTTCTGATCAGTAGCACGCCTAAACCCACAAGGCTTCGTTTGTTTGAGGGTGCACACTGACCAACCTCTGTCAGCAAGAGGCATAGATTCTCATGAGCCCCGCCCTGCGGGGCTCATGAGAATCTATGCCTCCTGCAGGCGGACGCGCAGATCGGCGAGTTGCACGTCTGATGTGACCCTGCAAACGATGTTCCATTAATTGGCACTGGGAGTTTGTTCCGAGCGACACTCTTTTGACGAGCGATAAAAAACATTACCATCGACGTAGGCGGGATAGCGTTTCCGATCAATAAACTATTCACGTCGCAATTTCCCAGAGACCACAAACGTGTGCATAAGCACTGTATAATGCCCAGGCTGAATGGTGTGCGGTACGGAATGGTCGGATGTGATTAACGAACCGCCAGGGATTCATTATCATTTCCGACTCATTCTGCTGAAAATGACTGGAACTACTCCTGTCAGAAATGCACGGCCACCGTTTAACGCGTATTGTACGTCTGAAATCGGCGTTAATTCAACGCGAAAAAAGCTCCTGCCATCCCATGAACAAAAGCGGTTTCAGCAAGAGGCACAGATCCTCATGAGCCCCCGCGATTGCGGGCCCCCCCCAAAAAAAAAATATTTTTTTAAAAATTAATAATAATAATAATAATAATAATAATAATAATAATAACTAGAAGAAGAAGAGGGAAAAAAAGTGTCAGGGCATCCGTACTTAACAGAATCCTGTGCCACCCCGTGCCAACCCCCCCCCCCCCCCCCCACCCACGACCTCTTACATTTTTCACTGACATATTAGGATGGAGGATCATCGCCTACCAAAGATCACACTGTTCGGCGAGCTTGCTACTGGACACCGTGACAGAGGGGCACCAAAGAAGAGATACAAAGACTGTCTCAATAAGTCACTTAGTGCCTGCCAAATCGACCACCACCAGTGGTCTTCGCTTGCTGCGGACCGTGACACCTGGCGCTCCACCATTTACAAGGCAGCTGTCTCCTTTGAGGACTCTCACAGAGCTAGCCTTAAGGACAAGCGGCTCAGGAGAAAAAACAGAGATGCCGCAGCTCAGAACCCTAGCCATACCTTCCCCTGCAGCCACTGCGGTCGAACCTGCCTGTCTCGGATTGGCCTCCGCAGCCACGAACAAGCCTGCAGACATCGTGGTCAACTCCTATAAAATCTTCGTTCGCGAAGTCAAGCCAAGAGAAAAAGAGAGTAATGCACATAGGAAAAACACCGCACAGCGGAGCATCCAGCATGCAGAGAAATACACACGTAATTACTCCCTAACGAATCAGTCATCAAAGATTTACCAGAGGGACTCAGACGGACGAAGGACAATCATTATATCCTGGGTATCCATCCCCTCCCGCCCCCACGCCCCTCCCCCCCCCCCTCCCCCCATCCCCACCTTCCATTTGCAGGGGCTCATGAGAATCTATGCCTCTTGCTGGGATGACCAGTCTTCGATTACACTCTGTGCTCCTAAGACTAAAGCAGGTCTGGTTTGTGATTTCTGGGAGAGGGCAGACGGCCTAATTCTGGGCAGCCGACCGGTGCGGTGTGTCCAGCATGCTAAACCACAGGCTGCAGAAACGCGCGCTCACGACTGACAGTGGACGCACAGTGTGTTTTTGAAATCATTTTGTACGTTCAACGTTAAAGATCGCAGCCGTCGATGGAACAAGGCCACAAAGTGGTTTCTGCAAGAGGCATAGATCCACATGAGCCCCCGCTTTATCGGGGGCTCATGAGGATCTATAACTCTTGCAATTGGGTGGTGTTCCATTTTTGTCGGCTTTTATGGGGTTAGTGTACATTATTTCTTTCCTCCGAACGGCTGTTGGTGATCAGAACGATACATACTGAAATTGATACATGTGAAAACGCATTCCTCTACCCCAGCCTGTGGGCTGAACTAGTTAGAGAAGAACCCAACGGAGAAAGAAACACGCTTAGAAAAGACAGTTACAACACAATGTATTAATATTTCGGGTATTTACCCTTCTTCTTTTCTAAGCGTATTTCTGTCTCCGTTGGGTTCTTTTGTGCATTTTACACGCTTGGCAGTCACCTTTTTGGTCTGGATTTCTGAACTACATTGTAGTTAGAACTCTTAGTCATTCAGAAAATGCTAAATGTGCAGTGCCTTAAAGTACCCTTACCCGTAAATTTGAAGACACATTTCAGCACCATTTGTGTTTGTTATGCCTTGTCGACACACCCAATGAACTTTAACAGCAGTTGGGACACGCAGCAAAAGCACACGCGTAATCGGCACTCATTTGTTCTGCGCAGTCGTTAGCGTGTCAATCTATGTTTAGCTGTTTCTCGCACTGAGAGCGTTGTATTTATAGATTGAAGAGGAGTAATTGTCCAATTACTTGGCATTAAGACGACGTGTGCTGAACTGGATTGCCCTGTGTCTTAACTGAACCATAACTAGATATGTGTAGCGTTTCGTTACCATCTGTTACAAAAATGTATCTTTGAACAGTACGGCGGTAGTGGGCCTTCAAGAATGTATAATATGATTAAACTGATCTACAATCGATGTGATTAGAGCAAGCAACAGAAAAAATAAGCTGAGTCATACTTTGCTTCAGTTGTATATTTTTCATAACCTGATCTAAATAGAGTTTACCTCTTGGCTATTTTGTACTTCTATTTTTGTCAATAAGCAACGAGATGAATTTAGACATAATCAACTAGGTATGCATTTAGCTACAAGCTTATCAAACTATACAATGACGTTATGAAAATGGCCACACATAAGTGCACGATGGAAGTTGTGATGAAAAGATACATAAATATAAGGCCAGACGGGCCCATTGTTCACATTTCAAAAGTTTTACAAGTGCACAGATATGCATGCATAATCACACCTTCATTGGCACATTCTGCTCCAGGACCGACATCCGCAAATGTTGACGTTGCCCCCTGAAGACTGCATTACACTTCGGGAAACAGATCAAGCGTGATAGCTCAAGGGTTGTGCCAGAACAGCTTCTGGCACAACCCTTGAACTATCACGCTCGACCCATGTCTTGCTGTGTAGTCGTGTCGGCGTTGAATGAGTTAATGTCAGATTACGTTTAACGTGAGCTTACAACGGCAGTGAAGGCAAGACGGCATGCATACAAATCTGAGCACGAGAAAAGTATAAGAATGTGAAATGGGACCTTCAGCATTCTTTTTACTCTAGCAGTAACAAGCAACCCCATCGCAGCAGAGATAAACTGATCCAACTGCAAGAGACATAGACCCTCATGAGCCCCCGCGACTGCGGGGGCTCATGAGGATCTATGCCTCTTGCCGACACCACTTTGAGTTCATGTTTCTTGAACAGCTGGTGCTCTGTGGCACCGAGTTAACCATTCCCGGGACACTTTCTGCGAACTCTGGCAGTTAAGGGGTGAATCAGGTGTTATTGCTTCCATCTGAGGAGGAAATGGAGACTTAAACTCTTCATGCAAGCAAAATAGATTCTCATGCGCCCTACACGTGCAATGGCTTATGCGTATCTATTTGCAAGACAGCTGACGAAATCTGCACTGATAAGGCAAAAGGCAGCAAGTCGATTTTCGTGAAAAGCAAGATTTTCATTGTAATACAATATAAATCTCGCTTTTCGCAAAAACAAAAACAAAAAAAAAACTTACCGTCATTTCCCTTCACTGGGCAGAACTGTCCCGTTTCCAGCCTATTCTAATCATCCTGTGGCCCGCGTGTCGTCTGGGCCGGATTGACAGGCAAACGAAACAATCAACATCTTTCTGTAAGCGGCACAGATCCTCAAGAGCCCCCGCATACACCAGGGGGCTCGTGAAGTTATGTACTTCGTGCTGGCCTTATTTCTTCTACCGTTATTATAGCAAAAGGCGGTATGTCCGTTTTTGAGGAAAGCGAAATGTTCGTACAATATACAAGGAAAACCTCGCTTTTCTCAACAAACAAAAAAGGGGGCATGCTGCATTTTGCCATGTAATGGACGTCTTCTTCGCATTCCCACAGCAGGCCCATGAAGTGTTAACCCCTTCACTGCCGAGAACAAAGTGAACAAGATACAACCGCAAGAGACATAGATCCTCATGAGCCCCCGCAGTCGCGGGGGCTCATGAGGATCTATGTCTCTTGCTGAGACCACTCTGTATCCATGTTCCTTGGACGGCCGAGTCTCTTTGGCGTTCACCCCCTTCACTGACAAGAAAAAGTGAACATGGACCACTTGCACGAGACACAGATACTCACAGAGCCCCGCGGTCGCGGAGGCTCATGGTGACGATCTATGTCTCAGTATACGGTCCCTGGAACACTCTCCTTCTCAGTATACGGTCCCTGGAACACTCTCCTTCTCAGTATACGGTCGATCCACCTGGAACACTCTCCCACTCTCTCTCGGCCGTCAGAAACACTCTCTCTCCTCCTTCCAGTCCGCCCTCAGAACTCACCTCTTTCAACAGTTCTAGCACTATATCACCACACTCCCCACCCCAAACTGACTGTCGTAATGTATTTCACTATTTGTGGTACGTGAGTCGTTGTCTAAAGCGTGCGCATGCGTGCGCGAGTTGTGAGTGCGCGCTTAGAGTTATAATTATTATAAGATAAGCACATTATAAATACCGTAATTATTATTATTATAATATTATTATTATTATTATTATTATTATTATTATTATTATTATTATTATTATTATTATTCTTGCTGAGACCAATTTGTAGCCAAGTTCGTTGGACGGCTTTGGCTTTTGGTCGTTAAATGATGAAAGATTTCAGAACACCAAAAAGCGTCCCGTGGCAGGGCATGGGTTAAATTTACAAACACAATCTGCCACCACTTGCAGTGAACGGGTTAAAGAAAAAATGGGACACATATTCAATAAAAGTATTGAAGAGAAACCAAGTATCTTTTGCTAGCATCGTCTGCATGCTGCATGGACCCTGAATAATTTGCTAGTAATCTGTTCTAAATCGGCAAAATGTCGTTTTCGTTTTGGTGAAAAGCACGATTTTCAATGTCTTTCATTGAAAATCTCGCCTTTCACAAAAAATATGGACAAATTAGCTCTTGCAAGGGAGGTAATCCTCTTCTGCAGCCTACAAAGGCTGGCTGGCACATTCTATCAAGCGCAGAGCTTCAAGCATGTCTAAAGTTTGCTCTGCTCGTCAGACCGCCTGACGACATGCATTCAATGTTTTCTTTCGCAAGCAGTCTGCGCGCAGGCACGTCCTTAGTAAGTCTTTGCTGTTGTGAGGACGTTAAGCAAAGCACAAACACAAATACAAAGACGCAAACAATCTTTTGCAGGCTACACGGACTCGTACGGACATGCTAAGATTAGCCTTTTTTTTTTTTAACACCGTGATACCTTACAATGGCGGAGTTCAAAACGTCTGTTACGCGATAGTTGTAGTCGTAGTATGATACAATCACACCAGACGCACGCTTCTTGTAAAGAAACTTCACTCAACGGCAACTCGTCACACGTGGCACAAGGTTGTAGACCACATTGGAGCAACTGTTCCAACAATATTTTATTCCAGCGATGCAATCGCAGCACAATGCATCTACAAAAGCACCAGCACTGATACACTGTCTCCTCTACAATGCATCAACACTTTTGACACACTTTTGTGTCTCTCATACAATGCATACACATATTTCCTAACACCGTCTGTTAAACTATTACAGATTTCCAGAACAATCCAGCAAATTCACACAACACAACCAATCAGAAAAGAAAACCTAACCAAAACTTATTAATATTCATTAAAAAGAACACTCTAGAACTAACTACAACTTTCAACTAACATCTAGGCGCATTCGATACAATGTTACGAAATGTAACCAACCACTTTGACGTCATATTTGAGGTCACTAGAATAATCGCTCCGTTTCGAGAACGTTCTAGGTCAAACGAGTCGGACTTTAACAACAATGTAACGAAAAGACGCATCATTTTAGCTACAGAACAGAAATCAATCGGTATTCTCCAAGCAAAAGAAAATGAATCCTACGAAAAAGGTGCGTAATTCTTACCCAAAATAACTTAATCTTTTAACACAACCACAAACGTAACAACGTCACGTGTTCAAGGGTGACAAAAAATTAAGGAGGAACCGGAGAGTTGTGTACCCTGTGCCTGGTCTTTGTTTCGGGTTGTCGATTTAGTGCAACAAGGAACAGAATGGGTCAAGAAATATGTTTGTTTGCTTACAAGTTTGTCAAACGTTGAGTGAATCCCCTTAGTATACAGGAGAAAAGTTAGGCGTCATGGATTATCATAGGTCGAGGCGAAACAGCAAGAGCTGAAAGAGTTTTCTCTCTGTTTGTTTGTTTGTGGGTGGGTGGATGAATTGAATTAAACTGAATCGAACTCAACTGAACTGAATAAACCTTATCTTACAAGACAAAGATTTAGGTTTGGAGCTTTTCTTACAACGCGTGCTGGTAACAGAAATACAAACAACAGAGCAATCAGAAATAGCATCACGAAAGGGCAGACTGCATGTCAACCCATTTAACCCCAAGATTCATAGACAGGAGGGGGTATCCTTTAGCCTGTTCAGTGCCGAGAAAATTTGAACACCACCCAACTGCAAGGGGTGTAGATTCTCATGAGCCCCGCAGTTGCGGGGGCTCATGAAAATCTATGCGTCTTGCTGACACGTTCCTGGGACAACTAGAGTTTTTTCGCCATCAGGCGCCAAGCTAATCTGGCACTACCCTTGAATTATCACGGTCGATCCATCTCGTTTTCTAGTGCGTTGGGCGGGCTACACGGGGCCACTAACAGACGCAAAGTGTGCACGCAATCATCTAATGATGAATGTTACAACTTCGAAAAGTTGTGTACCAAGCCCGGAAGATCATGAAACTCCCAAAGTAGCACCAGATTAGTTGCGTACCACGTCCGGGGTCAACCATGACAGGTCAAAGGTAGCACCAGATTAGTATAGAGCCTCACAAGGTGCCGTGTTGACTCATTCGAGGCGTATTACAATAATCTCGCTTTCCACCCCCCCCCCCCCCCCCCCAAAAAAAAAAAAAAAAAAAAAAAAAAAAAAAACTGACTTCTTGTATTTTGCCTTGACAGGACAGTAGCGCCTAGGGGTTCTTCGTGAATATGACGACACTGACCACGTCAGTCACACAGAGGCCCCAAGAGGACACTAGTCTGGCCCTAAGCGCTGACATCAAAGCGCGAGATCGGCAGGAGCTGGACACCGTATACACAGACCGTCTGTCCGGCTGGAAATGCGAAGGGAGGATAGAGACATGGGGTGAGATGGGGATGGAGGAATTAGAGAGAGAGAGATTGATTGATTGATTGATTGTACATTGCTTAACGTCCCGACAGCAACAAGACTTTCTCAGGACGTGCCTGCACTGCTTGTGAAAAAAAAAAAAAAAAACAGAATATTGAATGTATGTCGCCAGCCGGTCTAATATACTAAAGAAACCTAAGACCATTTGGCAACACACATCCAACATCAAGAGCTACAGGCAGCGCAGACAGGAGGAAGAGTTTAAAAAAGGAAAATACAGGTGAATAGACCAAGGGTAGACAGAAACACATGCCCCAGAATAGAAGGGAAAACCCACCCTGTGGGGCTGACCAAGGTGACCCTGGGAACTAAAAAGTAGTTAACCCCACCCAAGTCCCCCAGGGTAGACTCGGGTGGGGGTGAGAGAGAGAGAGAGAGAGAGAGAGAGAGAGAGAGAGAGAGAGAGAGAGAGAGAGAGAGAGAGAGAGAGAGAGATTGATTGATTGATTGATTGTACATTGCTTAACGTCCCGACAGCAACAAGGCTTTCTCATAACGTGCCTGCACTGCTTGTGAAAAAAAAAAAAAACTAAACAGAATATTGAATATATGTCGCCAGCCGGTCCAATACGTTAAATAAACCTACGACATGGGGCCTAAATAAAGCTAAGACCATTTAGCAACACACATCCAATATCAAGAGCTACAGGCAGCGCAGACAGTAGGAAGAGTTTAAAAAAGGCAAATACAGGTGAATGGACCAAGGGTAGACAGAAACGCATGCCCCAAAATCGGAAAGGAAACCCACCCTGTGGGGCTGACCAGGGTGACCCTGAGAACTAAAAAGTAGTTAACCCCACCCAAGTTACCCAGGGGCAGACCCGGGTGGGGAAAAAGAGAGAGAGAGAGAGAGAGAGAGAGAGAGAGAGAGAGTCAACGTTTTATCAGGATCTGGATGTCAAAGTATATTTTATTATCTATTGTTGTCGCACTCTGGACTGTGAATTTCTGGGGCTGTGTAGATTTTTGTGTCACACGTGCATACCGCCAGAGAGTTGGGTGGTGGTGGTTTTACATTGCTTATATCATACTGAGGCTAAAAAGCTTCAAATTTGTACACTGCCATATGCAAGCTACATTATAGTACTTACAGATAAGGATATAGACCAATGGCTTTAGTTCAAGGGTGGTGCCAGAATTGCTTGGCGCCTCTAGGCGTCAAGCTTTCTGGCACTACCCTTGAACTATTTTAGTCAAACTTATTTCTCACACTGGTGCATGTATTCCGAATGATAATGGTTAACGTCCTGACGGCGACAAGACCTTCTCTAGGACGTGCCTGCGTTGCTTGTATAAAAAGAACTAAACAGAATGTTGAATTTATATTATGTCGCCAGCCGGTCCAATATGCAAAATATACCTAAGACGTTCTAAGGACGCTGCACTTTCACGCTAATTTAGGGTACTCTGACTCGGAGAAATTGGTCACGTTTCCTTCACACACACACTCACACACAGACGCGTAACTATAAAAGTCTGCTTGTAGTTCTCGACAGCGAAGGGGTTAAATCGACCATTAGAGACATGTAGTGCCGCATCCGGATACGAGAAAAATAACAACTGACGTCCGTGCCCGCGAACCCCGTCTCGAACGGTGTAACCCATTTAACCCCAAGGCCGAACTCATCCAAATTTTCAAGGTGTCACCTAATAAATGTGTACCAGTTGCAGGAGATGGATCGATCGACCATGATAATTCAAGGGTAGTGCCAGATTAGCTTGGCGCCGTCAGGCGCCAAGCTAATCTGGCACTATCCTTGAATTATCACGGTCGATCCATACTCAGTTCAACAATTGTAATGGCAAAATTCACAAAATTGGATCTTGTCATCTAAAGACTACGTTATAGAGGGACTTCGAACAGTGAGACAGATGAACAGTAGAGACGTCGGCCAAGCTGTACTGACACCACCCTCGAGCCATCACGGTCAATCCCCATCCCAGAGCGTGTTGGGGCACAAAGTGTTAACTCACTAGAGACGTGCTACATACGGATACGCGGCAAACAGCCGCGTATCCGTATGCGGCATGTATCGAGTGAGTTAACACAGCGAGCTGCTGACTTTAAGAGGGGGAGGGTTGAGAACGCGGAATTGACAGTGTTAGCACAGAAGATCACGCTAAGCCGAAAAGTCTGCTTGGGAGGAGGTATGTTGCGAGGGATACGTGCCTCTTACATCGGCGTGAGAAAACTGACGGACAGTCTGCAGTTGCAGGCTTAAACCACACTACATTTCCTCTGTGTGAGAGGCAGAGACAGTGGCTCCATTTCCGCAAAGGGCGAGATTTTCATTGAGTTTCAATGAATATTGTCGTAGCGCAAGACATCAAGTCCAGTTTTGTGAAAAGTTAGATTTTCGTTGTAATACAATGAGAATCTTACAAGTTTTCACAAAACTGGACTTGCTGTCTTTTGCCTTCACAGGATGGAGTGGTGTGGGTACAAAATCCACGCGACCACAGAAAGTGGTAAAAGTCAATCTTTGCAGTTGTGCTACCTTTGTGCTGTTCTATCTCCTGTCGTTATATCTTTTGTCGTTTTTTTTCTATCTATTGTCGTTCTTTCTTTCGTCGTTCTAGCTACTGTCTTTCTATCTATTGTCGGTCTATCTATCGTCTTTCTATCTATTATAATTCTTCTTTATGTCGTTCTACTATGTCGTGGACCATGTCAACCTTTCCAGCAGGAAGCATTCTGTGCAAGGAAGGCAAAACACAGCAAGTCCATGTTTGTGAAAAGCGAGATTTTCATTGTGTAACAATGAAAATCTCGCTTTTCACAAAAAATGGACTTATTGTCGTCTGCTTTCCTATAGTACGTAGCATGGTTGTGTTCAGATCCAGACCAGACCAGAAAGACCATGAAACTCTGTACCTCTCGCAAGAAGACAAGGACTAGACTAGACGCGTACGGACGGTACGACAAAAGGGAAGGGTTAAGCGGCTATGATGACTTTTTCCTGTATAGATGCAAAGACGTAAATGGGACCAAGCATTTCACGAACAAGACGCACAGATCCTCATGAGTCCCTGCTGACACATTGCACGTGAGAATCTACGCCTCGTTCAAGTGTGCGAGACTTAACAACACGAATGTTTTTAAGAACGAAGACGTTTTCGGCATAAGGAGCACAGACACCAGTGACGTACATAAAACCAAATCGTCCCAGCATGAGGCATGGATTCTCATGAGCCCCTGCGACAGCAGGGGCTCATGAGAATCTATGCCTCATGCAGATGAACGAGGCCTTCCCTAAGAGTAAAGTTTAACGACCGTCTGTGACATGCTGCTTGTGTATGCAAGCAAAGCTGGTCAAAGTATTTTAGAAATGCAACTTTCTCCCTAAAAAAAAAACCGTGCTGAATACTGCTAAAAGCATTCCAGGAATGAAGACAAATCTGAGGAAAGAAATGACTTGTAGTTGTTTTGTTTTTTTTAAAGATGACACACGAACAAAAAGGGGGAAAACATGCCACTGCAAACAGGAAAATACCTATGGCTGAGTCTTTTGCAGTCAAGCTAGCTGACAACGTGACAGCCAGACTAACACATGTTTTGGCTTCTACTTTACCGAGCGTTCCGACCGAAGCAAAGATTTAGTTAACCCTTACACTGCCAGTGGACGCAGTCTGTGCTTTTGAAATCATTGCCACTTCAACGTCAAAGGAACGTGGACACAAAGTGGTTTCAGCAAGAGGCATAGATCCTCATGAGCCCCCGCCAAATGCGGGGGCTCATGAGGATCTATACCTCTTGCAGTTGGGTGGCGTTCCACCTTTCTCGGCAGTGACGAGGTTAGTCAGAAAGTGCCTGCACTACATATCAACAGAAACAGAAACAAAATAAACCATTGTATGATGCCCGCTGCTATAACAATTTCTATCTATCTATCTATATCCCGTAGTCTTGCCGACCGTTGGGGCACCACTGATGACTTAACAACCAGCTCCCTCCATTCCTCTCTGTTCTCTGCCATTCTCAGCGTATCGCCCAGCTTCAGTCCTATCCACTCTGAGATGTTGTCCTCCCATCTTTTCCTCTGTCTTCCTCTCCTTCGTCCTCCTTGCACAGTGCCTTGCAAGATTGTTTTGGCAAGCCCTGCTGAACGCGTGTCATGCCCATACCACTTCAGTTTGCGTTTTCTCACAATGGCTAATAAGTCTTCATAGGGCCCGATGGCTTGCCTGATTCTGCTTCCCACTTCCTCGTTCGTGATGTGATCTCTGTATGAGATGCCAAGCAGCCTTCGAGAACATCTCATTTCAGTGGCTTGTATCCTCCTTTCAAAGTCTGCTGTGAGGGTCCATGACTCGCAGGCATACAAGAACACTGAGATGACTAAGGAGCGCATCAGTCTGATCTTGGAGCAGAGCGTGATGTTTCTGTCCTTCCATATGGTCTTCAATCTTGTAAGTGCTGTTGTTGTCTGCGCAATCCTGGACAGTATTTCTGGTTTTGATCCCTCATCTGTCACAGTGGCTCCTAAGTATTTGAATTTTTTAACTGTTTCCAGTTTTTGGCCAATTTAACAATTTAAACCCCCACCAAAAAAAATATTAAAAAAAAAATAATTAATGGTTGTACGTGGTAATGCATTGCCTAACGTCCCGACACAAACAAAGACTTTCTCAAGACGTCCCTGAGCTGCTTGTGGGGGGGGGGGGGGGGGAGATGAAAAAAAAAGAATATTAAATGTATGTCACCAGCCGGTCTAATATGCTAAATAAACCTAAGACATGCTAGAGACCCTGCACCTTCATGCTAACTTATCGTTCGTTACCTAGGTTACACAAAAAGTAGAAAATCATCACAATTACAAAATATGGACATGGGAATGATATATAAGAAATGCATTAACTCATTCAGCCCGACGGCCGTATTTCCGAAATTTCGGAGGCGTCATCTAATGACTATGCACCAGCTGCAGGAGATGGATCGACCATGATAATTCACGGGCAGTGCCAGATTAGCTTGGCGTGAAAGCTAATCTGGCACTACCCTTGAATTATCATGGTCGACCCATCTCCTGCTGTAGTGCGTCAGAGCTGAATGGGTTAACTGCAGATAAACTAAGACATGATCAAGACACTGTACCTTCCACACCTGTTGTCTCCTCGATTCGCTACCGCTGGAAGCGGTAGCGAATCGAAGGAGACAACCAGTGTATGTCCCTTTGTGCCAGCCAGTTCGATGAACTCAGGTTGCCAAAATTAATCTGTTGCCTTTCCTTCTTCAGTCGTAAGATTTTCCTCAAACCCTAGCTAGAAAACACTATCAATAATTCTCTTTCAATAATTCTTCCACGGCCGAGATTTCGCAGTGATACCGTTTATTTCCTCCAATGCGTTCCCTATTTGAAAGGCAGAGAATAAATTATTCACGTGCACTTTCCTAGAGAGGTCTTGGCGGTGTGGGGAACTCATTGTGTGAAAAGCAAGCCACGGCAATGCTGGAACCTAACCTACTTGTTTTGTGTGACATTGACAGATTAAACCGCCATTCATAAACAAAACGCAGCCAAGCTTACAAACGAAAAAAAAAGATGTCAACTGAATGTCCTTTCATCACAGGCAGAGGATGACAAGCTAGTTGAAAATAAACTGTGTTTATCTTAGGTTTCGTCTGACGGCTTCAGCGACGCTTTAGAAATTGCGTTTCCTTTAGGTTTTGATTGACTTCAGACGAAACTGAAATTGAGTCTGCCTTCGGTTTTCGTCTGAAATCACAATTTCAGAATCGTTTACAGTTTCCTTTAGTTTTCGACTGACTTTATACTGAAATAGCGTTTACATTAGATTTTCGTCTGGCATCATTTGAAACCCGTCATGAGTTTACCTTAGATTCGGTCTGTTTTTAGGTCAGGAAAAAACCTAACGAAAATTCAACCTCACTATCACCTGACTTTTCTATACAGACAGGAAGTCAGGCAAAGTTTAACTTAACCCTACTAACCAAACGACCCCATTTCCAAACTTGTGGAGGCATTGTCTAACGACTTTGTACCAGTTGTAGGGGGTGGACTGATCATGATAATTCAAGGGTAGTGCCAGATGAGCTTGGCGCCTTCAGGCGCCAAGCTCATCTGGCACTACCCTTGAATTATCATGATCAATCCATCTCCTGCTGCCGGGTCCCGGAGCCAAATGGGTTAATCAATAATGTGTCATATTTTATCTTAAAAGCAGATGGCTCCAAGCGTTTGTAAACATCTTTAGTTTCCGAACATCTGCTCTTTTTTGACAAACGCTAGGCAGTGGAACAGGCAACTGCAAGTAAGATGTAGTCTGCACAGCTACATGCCTTTTGTCACAAGTGCCGCAGTTTCTTCTAAATAGTGTATAATATATTGTACGTGTTCATACGGAATATTTACACAAGCACAAATTGTAACCCCTTCACCGCCAGCTGACGCAGACTGTGTTTCTGAAATCTTGGTTAACTCATTCTACCCCAGACCCACCACAGCAAGATATTGATCGACCATGATAGTTCAAGGGTGATGCCAGAATAGCTTGGCGCCTATGGGCGCCAAGCTATTCTGGCATCACCCTTGAACTATCATTGTCGATCTGTGTCCTGCACTGCAATGCAGTCTTCAGAGGACAACGGCAACATTGCGGGATTTCGGTGATGGGGTAGAATGAGTTAATGTAAAGCCAAAAAGCCCCAACCGTTCATGGAACAGGGATTCAATGTGGTGCCAGCAAGAGGCGGGGGCTCATGAAGATCTATGCCTCTTGCAGTTGGGTCGCGTTGACGCTTTCTCGGCAGTCAATGGGGGTTAACGGTGACAAAATATCCCGAAGTATTTTTCTATAACTTGTCAAGGCAATATTGGCTAAAGAATGGTAGCAAAGCCGACGTGTTCCTAGTATGGTGGTGGGTTTTTTTTCATCATAATTTTTCAAGTTTCTGAAATAGTTGTCAATACAAGGTTGCGACCACATCCATTACCGCTGATTGAAATCAAACAATATCGCTTCAAGCAATTCATAAAGATCAAAATGAATGATAGCGCAATGCAATCAGTCCCCGTCCTGTATACCTATGAATATACGTTGCTGCTGTTCATGACGTCAGCATCAATAAGTGCAGGTTTGTGTCTCTGGGCCTAACAGTAATCAATACGTGTGTAAACATGAGAAACTACGACATCGGTTTCGCAAAAGGGAAAAGCCCCAGGACAGCTCCCCCCCCCCCCCCCCCTCCGCCCGTTCAATCATTGTTTAACGATCTCTACAACAGCAAACAACGCAAAACAAACGGTGGCCAAAGCGCGATGTCAAATTGTAGATACCTTGGAAGCCTAAGGGAAGTTCTACATTACTAATAAACGTACCCGTAACCCATTCCGCCGTGAGGCACTGCGAGAAGAGTTGGATCGACCTTGATAGTTCAAGCGCCAAGCTGTTGTGGCACGACCCTTGAACTATATCATGATGGATCGGACTCTTGAACAGTAATTTGCGTTCAAGGGATGAATGGTTCCACAACAATTTGAGAATTTGACTATAGGCCACAGAGTGTTAAAATGAGGTTGATTGAACACACATCAGACTGCCTAGCAGTAAACATCGAACAAAAGTTTCCTCGACAATTCAAAATTATGCGACAGCTTGTATACAGGTACACAATGAGAAACAGAACTTTATTTTTTCTTACACCACCATACAATGTCTTAATTAGCCCCTTTATTGCGGGAAACTGCGAACACCACCCGCCTGCAAGCGACATCAAACATCATGGGCGCCCTCAGGTGTGAGGAAGTGATGATGTTCCTTGCCCCTAGCTGGCCCAATGTATACCAGTGTTTCTTGGATCGTAGACATAATCTGTGCTCGCTAGCGTTAAAGGGTGTGTTAGCCCCTCCGCCGCGGAGAAAAAACAAAACCTAAACATTATCACGCAACTGCAAGAAGTATAGATCCTCATGAGCCCCCGCAGTCGCGGGGGCTCATGAGGATCTATACCTCTTGCTGAAACCATTTTGTACACACGCGTGTGCACTGGAAGGTTGCGGCTTTGGGTAGCTGAATGAACGAAATTTTCAGGGGAAATAATGTGTCCGCTGGCGTTCAAGGAAAGTGTTAATTTGTTGTGTAATGGCCGTGCCACCTCGTACCACATACCTCTGTGTACAACCACTTGATAGACGCGCGCCCCCCCCCCCCCCCCCCCCCCCCCCCGCCGAGCATGCTGCTAGCAAGGAGTGGATGAGCATTACAAGTTGACAGCATCATCATCATCATCAAGCACTGAGATTTATTTCACAACGAAGAAGCTATTCAATATGGATAGGCACGCACTTTGTAGAAGTGCGGTTTTCAATTAGGACGCACACACACAAAAAAAATCCTACGTCAAATGAGGTATCAGTATCACAACAGCCATTGCAACATTCTAAAACCCTTCCCGTAATAAAGAAGTCAAAAACGCAACACCCCCCCCCCCCCCCCCCCCACCCCCACCCCCCACCCCTAAAAAAAAAAAAAAAAAAAAAAAAAAAAAAAAAAAAAAAACTTAAATACAAACGTCAACACAAAGAAAGATGACACAGATTATTATATGTGTTGTCACGAGAATGCTTCGGCCCATTTGCGTCTGTATGACGCAGGTAATCTGCATGACGTCATTTCGCGTTTAATCTTAATTTGCGATGGCTAGACAGGAAAGGCTGTGTGTCACTGCCGAGAAAAATGGAGCATCACTCGACTGCAAGAGGCATAAATCCTCATGAGCCCCCGCAGTTGTGGGGCTCATGAGGATCTATGCCTCTTGCCGAAACCACTTTCCAGCCATGTTTCTTTGACGGCTGGGGATCTCTCAGTCTGACGATTAATTTACAATGATTTAAAAAAACACAGTCTGAGTCCACTAGCAGCAAAGGACACATAATGAGGATCATTCTCGATCTGAAGAAGCAAATGCAGCTGAACTGTACAGAAGAGAGGCATTGATTCTCATGAGCCCCTGCAGTCTGCAGGGACTCATGAGAATCTATGCCTCTTGCTGATGGGCCGTGCTGGACAATCGGAGCCCCTGTTGCGTACGTAACAACTTCGCACCTGAAATAGTCATTCACCAAAGTCGCCCGCAATCAAAAACATTTATATACCAACCGTGACAATTAAAAGACCAAACACGTAAATGAGTTAGTAATGACCAGACTGCAGGCGACGCATGAGAATCTATATATCTCAAGTTCGTGGATCGAGAACATTGACGTAACACCTTCGCACCAGAAGTGGTCATTAACCCACGTCTAGCCACCAGTAAACCCATAGACCAAAAAGGTGAGTGCCAAGCGTGCAAAATGTAACCCAACAAAAAAAGAATCACACTTTGAAGAGACAGTTACAACACAATATATTTCTCAAATTTGACATACAAACACGTATACCTTTCGTTACTTATCTTGTCAGTGCCTGGAGAAAATCAAGATAAGTAGCGAATTGAATACTTGTTTGTCTATTTTAACCGAAATATTGATTAATTGTGCTGTAACTGTCTTTTATAAGCGTGCTTCTTCCTCAAAATAGACAAACAAACACGTTTACAATTAAATACTCATCTTGTCAGTGCGTGGAAAAAAATCCAGATAAGTAGCGAATTGTACACTGGTTTGTTTTTTTTGTCTTGTGAACGGGTAAAAACCCGAAATATTAATAAATTGTGTTGAAACCGTCTTTTCTAAGCGTGCTTCTTTCTTTGTTGGGTTCTTCTCTGCACCAATAAACCCACCGCGAATATTCAAAGACTACACACATGCCCATATACTGACGAGCAAAAGAAATGTGACATTTCTGGAGTCATTGGAAACACCTTAAAGAACCATTACGCATAAATTCGAAGACACGTTTCTGGCTGCATTTGTGTTTGTCATGTCTTGTCGTCACACCTAATGAACTTTATCAGCAGTTTGTACAAGCAGCAACAGCACACGCGTAATCGCACTTATTTATTCTGTGCAGTCGTTAGCGTTTCAAACTATTTTTAGCTGTTTCTCGTACTGATAACACTGTATTTATAGAACGGAGTGGAGTCATTGTCAGGTTACTTGATTTTAAGACGACGTGTGCTAAACTGGATTCTCCTGTATCTAAATGAACCACAACTAAACCTGTGTGTAGCGTTTTGTGACCGTTTGTTAAAAAAGTGTATCTTTGAACAGTTACGGCGGTAGTGGCTTCGGCTACCCCCGACTACAAGAGGCATAGATGCTCATGTGAATCTATGTCGCTTGCTGTCTGTTTGAAGATCTGTGTACCTCGTGTATTTCTTACAAAGCTTCGATGAAAGCTTCTGAGAAGTATCATTTACAGCCGAGCAGGCAGTGAAGAGGCTCCCACAGAACCACGCACACACGTGAGATTGTATTGACCGGAAATGGTTATCTCCCTTGATTCGCTGCCGATGAATCAGCCCCGCAGCGAATCGAGGGAAGACAACCAGTGTGTGTATTGACCAAAACCAGCATGAACTGAACAAAGAATGCCCCTAGTCGTGTAACCGTATAACACTTTTCCTACGTGTAAATGACAAACGGCGCAGGACCCAGTAGTAATGTAAGGCAACTAAGGCCATCTCACGGCGGGAAAGGTAAAAATCTGATCAGCCAGGCTAAAAGAAAGGTCTTAAGACATGATGTAAATATATCTTAAAAATATGTCAGGCTACAATGTCGCACAGGTCTTTAAAAGAAAACGTCGGCCTGACAGAAGGGCGTTAATATATATATATATATATATATATATATATATATATATATATATATATATATATATATATATATATATATATATATATATATATATATATATATATATATATATATATATATATAGGTCCGTACTTAATAAGCCAACACAGCACGGTATTAGATAAAGGCCCACTATCGCCGTAACTGTTCCATGATACACCTGTAACAAACGGTTACGAAACGCTACACACAGGTCTAGTTATGGTTCATTATTTGGACACAGGAGAATCCAGTTCAGCACACGTCGTCTTAATATCAAGTAACCTGACAATGACTCCACTCCTTTCTATAAATACAGTGTTATCAGTACGAGAAAAAGCTAAAAATAGTTTGAAACGCTAACGACTGCACAGAATAAATATGTGCGATTACGCATGTGCTGTTGCTGCCTGTCCAGAATGCTGTTAAAGTTCATTAGGTGTGACGACAAGACATAACAAACACAAATGGTGCAGAAACGTGTCTTCGGATTTATGCGTAATGGTACTTTAACTCATTGTGCCCGAGGTACGAAATACCCATATTTTGGAGTTATCCTCTGAGGACTGCATTGCAATTAAAATTTAGGAGACAGATCTACCATGATAGTTCAAGGGTGGTGGCAGAATAGCTTGGCGCCTACAGGCGTCAAGCTATTCTGCCACCACCCTTGAACTATCATGGTCGAGCCATATCTTGCTGTGGTGTGTCGCGGACGGAATGAGTTAACCTTTTAACCCCAGGGCCGCATTTCCTAAATTTCGGAGAGATCACCTGACGACTATTTACCACTGAGTTGCAGGAGACAGATCGACCATGATAATTCAAGGGTAGTGCCGGATTAGCTTGGCGCCATCAGGCGCCAAGGTAATCTGGCACTACCCTTGAACTACCATGGTCGATCCATCTCCTGCTGTACTGTGTCGGGGCTAAATGGGTAAAACTCTGACAAAAGGGCTTACTTAACTCATTGTACCCCAAGACCGAAATCCCTAAATTTTGCCGCTGTCCTCAGTGAAGGACACAGATCGACCATGATAGTTCATGGGTGATTCCAGAATAGCTTGGCGCCCATAGGCGCCAAGCTATTCTGGCATCACCCTTGAACTATCATGGTCGATCCTTATCTTGCTGTGCTGTGTCTGGGGTAGAATGAGTTAACTAATGAAGTTTGAATGTCGTAAAATGAAAGACTTTTCTGCTCTTCTTCTTTATTGTACGCAGAAGAGTTCCTTCCGTTACGCTCAAAAGGCAGTGGAAAACCTCTGGTAGGCGTGCCTTACTCATACGGATAGTAAACAAGAAGGGCAAAAAGCCTTATTTAGGCAAGACAACATTGAGAACCCGTTGTATCAGCGAATTTAAGGAAAACTCAATCCCGTCATGGAGAGATCGTTTTAACCTGTTCAGTGCCATTTGACGTTGCGTTTCTGCATACAAAAAAAAAATATGTCCTAGCTTTCCCAGGAACATGGATTCCAAGTGGTGTCAGCAAGAGGCAAAGATCCTCATGAGCCCCCGCAACTGCGGGGGCTCATGTTGATCTATACCTCTTGCAGTTGGGTGGGGGTCAGATGTTCTCGGCACTGAAAGGTTTAGCATTTTGCGACAGTGAAAGGCCCAAGACCCCGAACACGACACTGTGCGCGCTGGCTCCTACTCCCTCCCCGTCAGGGAACATTCAATATATAACGTCAATAGCCCTGCAGGCATAGACAGTATGCCACTGCAATCACTTCGTCCGAATTATTCCAGGCTCGTGCATTATGAAACACATACCATCATGCACAGAAGAAAAGCGGGCATCCCATGCTTTTCCTACGTCAGTCAAAATGAGACAGGAGTGACATAACGACTTAACCCTACCAAGTAAGCAAAGATCCATCATGCAGACGTCGGCCACAGTGGGCCCGCGCACGGCCGTGCGCGGGCCCGCCGCTGCGACCGAGGACTTTCTGCTAACTGGGCAAATAGCAGCCATGAAGCGGGAAACGTCAATATTTCACATGAGCACTCGCACACGCGAACACAGCACGCGATTTGTCTATCACATACACGTAATGTAGGCCTACTATCCTGTCAGAAAAACGATTATCGGGCCGACGCCAGAACGCAGACATTTTGCTTGCTAGGAAAACGCAGCTCTTTCAGAGACTAATGCAGTGAACTGATAGTTAGGCTAGGTACTTGGGTTAAACGCTGAGCAGGCGAGTAGGGCTATCTCACAGCGGAGTACCCGATAGTGACTGTAGTACTGCTGTTATTTGCCAAAATCCATGTGTGTGAACAGCGAGAATTTCATTGTTATACAATAAAAATCTGGCTTTCCTCAAAAACAGATATGCTGGCTTGTGCAATAATTATAACGGGCACAGTACAGTCACCGAAGGCAAATCTGACAATGCTTGTAAACAAACGCTTCACAATAATTGTGTTGTTTTTTTTTTTTTTTTTTTAATGCAGTGCCGCAAAAAGTGTGGCCTCGCCTCATCTGTGTGTTGGCCTGTAATTTTAGACTTAAAGGGTTTACCCCGTAAGGTCCTAAACGACAGACTGTCACACACATGTTTTATGTATGACAAAAAGTGCAGCTCATCATCGGATTTTCTGCTAGACAGCAGTTCGTAGAAGCACTGTGCACCATGTGCAAGTCGGCTAGACAGCAGTTCGTAGAAGCACTGTGCACCATGTGCAAGTCTGCTAGACAGCAGTTCGTAGAAGCACTGTGCACCATGTGCAAGTCTGCTAGACAGCAGTTCGTATGTGCACCATGTGAAAGTCTGCTAGACAGCAGTTCGTAGAAGCACTGTGCACCATGTGCAAGTCTGCTAGACAGCAGTTCGTAGAAGCACTGTGCACCATGTGCAAGTCTGTTGCGCTTTTTTGTCGCGATGTCAAGGAATGTCACTGAAATCATCGGGCACACTGGAGTGTCTCTGCAATTATGTCGCATTTCTTTTGTAACGTCAGTATATAATATGCCATTTACGTCAGACATACCAGACTGATTTGTTTTTTTGTTTTTTTAATGTAAACCTTGTGTTATTATGCATCGAGCTGTCAACGAACGCCTTTTGCGAGAGACTGCTGAACCCGTTCAGTGCCGGGAAAATGCGAACACGACCAACTGCAAGAGGTATAGATCTTCATGAGCCCCCGCAGTTGCGGGGGCTCGTGAGGATCTATGCCTCTTGCTGACACCACTTTGAATCCATGCTCCAGAGAAAGACAGGACATTTTGGTGTTGAATCAACAAAGGATGCAGAAACACAATCTGCGTCAGATGGCACTGCACGGGTTAATGTGCTTACAAGCACGGCAATATCAAAGCACTGGAGACGGTTATGCTCATTGTAATATTTTGCAGGCCCCACATCTGTAGCTCATAATATAAGTTATTGGCAGCAGGGGTTTGCTACACCGACCCTTGTAAGCCTTTGGGAGGTCAAAAGAACCATTGTACTAATTTGTACCCCTCAGGCCTTCCTTTGACCTCCCGACCGCCGTGAGATGGCCTTAGTCGCCTGCTCGGCGTTAAACCCAAATAACTAACTAAATTCCTTTGACCTCCCGAAGGCCTACAAGGGTCCGTGTAGCAAGCCCTTGCTATCAATAACGTGTTTGTTTTCATTCCTCCACAATTTTCATAAAAGAAATCAAGACGAAATCTTCCGACCTGGATCACGCCAGACATGTGACGTCAAAGGAATATACATTTATACATAATAGACTTATGACGTAATTTGAAATATTTCATGACGTTGCTATCTCCAGCAGTGTGCTTGTCGTTTCGAACAACACTAAGTAACTTTTTACTTTAGGAACGTTTGGTGATCTTTTATAGAACAAAACTCGCATCCAAGATGCGTCACAAAGAGGACTACAAAAAGTCCGCCATTTGTCGCTATAAGGGTTTTTGTAGCTCGGTCATGTGGTACAGATTGCGCTAAAGGGATTGGTCGTGTGACGTAGGGATGAAAACAAAATAAATTGTATACGTATCAAAACTTTAAAACTGCCTGCATGCCTTGCGGGAAAATTAAAACGCACCGTTGCGCTTTGTCATTTTGAGGCCGATTACGCCCGAAAATAAAAATCAAAAGGCTCAGAACGCATTAATAGTGTCCTTAATCCAATTAGACCCAACGCCCTGGAGCAGGAGATGGATCGACCATGATAATTCAAGGGTAGTGCTAGATTAGCTTGGCGCCTGATGGCGCCAAGCTAATCTGGCACTACCCTTGAATAAACATGGCTGATCTATCCCCTGCAACTGGCACATAGTCGTTAGGTGACCCCTCCAAACTTTGGGAAAAGCGGCCGTGGGGCTAAATGGGTTAAAACTGCCTGCATGCCTTTCGGATAGTTAAAACGCACCGTTGCGCGTTGTGATTTGGAGAACGTATACGCCCTAAAATAAAAATACAAAGGTTTGGGAACGCATTACACGTGCCCTAAATTAAAAACTTAAACCGTAAACGTTTTATAAATAGAAATAGTCCCTTTGATCTTTAAAGATACAATAACTATTATCGAAGGCGTGGTTTCTTCTCCCGGGAAAAACAATAGACCGCTTATAAGCATGAAATTGTTTTTATTTAGTATATGAATATCGTCTTTTTGTTCGATGCAAACGTACATACCACGGTAACACATGGGATATGGCCTTCATATCCACCGAATAGGCCCCGACACTTCATTTCTTCCAAGACACACAACACGTACAGGACACATAAAAACATAAGGCACTGACATTTCTATTGGGAGACATATAATCATTTACACTGAACTACTACTTTAGGAGGCATAAGAAAATATGATCTTTTACAGATCTCCTCAACTGGCGAGGGCACTTCACGTCTTCTGAGACAAACAGAAGTATAAATTGTGCCCTAGAGAGTGTAATATACTTTTCTGAGTGATCTGTGAATGATGAACCCAAAAGCTTCAGTTTGGCGCACGTGATTTGCAAAGGCGCCTATGGATTTTGTGGGAAGGGGAGGGGGGATGGGGGGGGGGGGATAGGATGAGTTGCAGAAGGGGATGCCAACAGTGACATTAGGTTTCATACGACCCCATGTGACCCCATGTGGAAATCACACAAACCTTTGGGAAAGCTCGATTTCAAACCAATGTATCAGGTTTCAAAACACTGTTGCGTGACGTCACTCGAAACCTAAGATAACTGAAAAATCACTGTTGTTCCCACACTGGTTGTCTCCCTAGATTCGCTGCCGCTAATCAGCAGTAGAGAGTCGAAGGAGACAAATAGTGTTTGTTGTGCCACGCAGAAATCCGACGAAAGCTAACTCATTGTACCCCAAGACCGAAATCCCCAAATTTTGCCCCTGTCCTCTGAAGACTGCATTGCAATGCAGGACACAGATCGACCATGATAGTTCAAGGGTGATGCCAGAATAGCTTGGCGCCCATAGGCGCCAAGCTATTCTGGCATCACCCTTGAACTATCACGGTCGATCCTTATCTTGCTGTGGTGTGTCTGGGGTAGAATGAGTTTAAAACCAAAATCACTGCTGTGCGTGTCACCCTCCGCCTGTGGGTGGGTGGACAATAACAGCAACGATTAATAACCCTTTGGTTGTCGGTAGCGGCTTTTGTCGCGATGATTCCTGCAGGAATCATCTCGACAAAAGCCGCTACCGACAGCTAAAGGGGTCAATTGCCATAACGAAGACGCCCGGGAAACACGGTGTTCATTTCTGACTTTGAATGGCCACTACACCCTCTCCACACGACCTCTCCAACTTCAAACAGCCAGACAAAACAAATACTTAGATACTTCAAAGTGTGTAACGTGATACTGTATTGCATATATGTGTTGTTGAAGTGTTTGCGTCACAGGCCTTCTTAGGGTAACACGTTTTTTTCAAGGTGAGTATGGATGTACAAGGGTTACAGCGCTATACAAGTACTATTATTATTATTAATATTATTATTATTATTATTATAACTATTATTACCATTATTATTATTAGTAGTAGTATTGTATTATTAGTGCCTTATTATTTTCAGCATTACTGCTATTATTGTTATTATTATCATTATCAACATTATCATCATTACTGGTAGATTATTTATCCCAGTGAGTAAAGGTCCTCAGGCACACGAGGGCCGCAGGGGGTCCGCACACGGTTGTGCGCAGGCCCACTGAGGCCATCGTGGGGCCGAAGACGTTTTGCTACTGGAGATTATGCTATGATTAATATTATTGTTATTATTATTATCAGCATAATCATCATTATATTATCATCAAAATCATCATCATTATTATTATTATTATTACAATATAATAGTCTGCCCTTCAATGGCAAAAGCCATTAAGTCCATTTTTGTAAAAAGCGAGGTTTTCAAAATAATACATTGAAAATCTCGCTTTTCACAAAATGTATACTGACTTCCATTAAAAACGTGTACCCGCAAACAAATAGCCACCCTGACAGCAAAACAAGAAAAGTTTATTTGTTGCTTACTTCAGATGTCCAGCCTACTGTCTGAGCTACCTTTACACAAAAATTGGATGAGTTATCGCCCATGGCTACCTTGGAGGACACAGGGTTTTATTAGTGGTGAAAATAAGCAAAAAAGGACACACTCTGTGAAGCAATTTTCCTGTGATATGTTTTAAAACACAAGTTGTGTGGATTGCTTATGATATTATTAACTGCCTCAAACAAAATTTGACTCGAAAAATGATGACTCGAAAAATTTATAAGAGAACCAGAACTTCCGGTGCACATCATTTTCTTAATAAATTTTATTTAGTGTAATGTGAATTACTTTCAAACCATTTTTATGCTCCAGTGACTGACACGGAGATAAAGAACACACCCATATCCATTTATCAAGTAAATATGGCCGCTAACCTAAAAATAAAGAACTTTTTTTATTTTCATGTTTGAAGGTCATGTTGATTATTTAGGTGCCTTTGACAAACGAAAAGTAGGTCAAGAAAAAACCGGCCGGATTTTCATGCACACGCACCCTAGTGACACTGCACTTTGGTTTGCTTTCAGCTGTGTCCTCTGCAGATGCTCTCCATTTCACTTGCAATGTCCTGTGAATGTAGTGTCACTGATGACGTCATAAGTCATCGATGTGCGATTTTTAAGACTAAACATTCTATTTGCACACTCTTCATAACATTTTCTAATAAATGAGGTCAAAATAACCCGGATTAAAGCATATTTTCGAAGAAAAACGTTATGGTGAAAAATTCGCGTTTCTTTTGTTGATCAGTATATATGCTGCCTTTTGCCAATGAAGGGCAGTATTGATCTCTTCTGTGACTTGAGACTGAAATTTGAGAAATCATCTTTGAGAGATCAACCGGATCTGTTCATACAACGCAGATATATATGTTAAACCTATGCGAGTAAAGCAATACAGCCATGGATATTAGCCGCAAATCCGTCGCCGTATTGACTGTTAATGCCTTTCTAGACCATGCATGCCTAAGCGGACAGTTACAAACGGGCAAAGTACCCACCACTGGTGAGACATGTATACAAACGTACAGTGACCAACACACTGCAAAGGGACTTCCCTGCCAAGGACAACAAAAAAACAACACTACCCAACTGCAAGAGGTATAGATCCTCATGAGCCCCCGCAGTTGCGGGGCTCATGAGGATCTATGCCTCTTGCGGAAACCACTTTGTATCCATGTTAATTAGACTGATGATTTCAATGATTTCAAAAACAGTCTGCGCCCTCTGGCAGGGAACATGGTAAAGGGACTTAACTGTTTGTTTGCTCAGCGTTGAATGGCTCCCCTTACTTTGTATACTACATCAATGGGCACAGTCATTCTCATCGATTTCCAACAAAATCTACGGACTTTTAATTCAGCGAAGCAAACGCACAACAATAACATCATCAGATTACATTTGTGTTATGGCAAAGCAAATTTTAACTGGTATTTCTCTCAACAAAGTAAAATATTTACTCTTGTCTTCATCATCACATCATCGGCATGTCCACACACACACACACACACACACACACACACACACACACACACACACACACACACACACACACACACACACAAACAACAACTCAATAACGGAAAACAGAGGATAATAACTCGCTAAGTTGGGTCCAAACCTCTCGTCCTTCTGTCTTCTTAAACCTGCTGACACCAGTCAATTCTTGTCGAATACTCCTACACATCTTCCAAGTACCTTAATAAGCAACTTCAGGTCCTCGGGCCGGTTTCAGGTTCAGGGGCCAGTTATGTGAGTGAGCTTAGTCCTGCGCCAGCCCCTAAGCAAGGTGCTCCGCTTCAGCGGAGCGCCTTGCTTAGTGGCTGGCGCAGGAGTAAGCTCACTTACGCAACCGACCCCTGCTGTCTCGAGTCAATTCTTGCTCAATATTATCAAAGATTTTAACACAAGGGTCTTTGCTTTTGTACGCCATTCCAGTCGGCAAGACGTTCCTGAGCTGGTGTCGGCCGCAGCTGTTTGTGTTAACTCATTCTACCCCAGACACACCACAGCAAGATAAGGTTCGACCATGATAGTTCAAGGGTGATGCCAGAATAGCTTGGCGCCTATGGGCGCCAAGCTATTCTGGCATCACCCTTGAACTATTATGGTCGATCTGTGTCCTGCACTGCAATGCAGTCTTCAGAGGACAATGGCATAATTTGGGGATTTCGGTGATGGGGTAGAATGAGTTAAGTCAGCTGTCTACCTAAATCTGCTGTCTCAAGTCAATTCTTGCTCAATATAATACGTCTTTACAGTCTGCAAAAGGTTCTAAGGCTCCATTGTGACTTGGGCCGTCCACCGAAACCTGTTGCCTCAGTCAATTCTTGCTCAATATTAATAAAGATCAGAGCCCACGACCGCATTTCCCAAATGTTGTCATCTAACGTCTAAATACCAGTTTCGCGGGAAGACAATGATTCACGGGTAGTGCCTGATTAGCTTGGCGCCATCAGTCGCCAAGCTAATCTGCAACTACCCTTTTGCACGACTACATTGCAGCGCTGGAGGAGGTGGCTCGACCATGATGATTCTCATGAATTATCATGGTCAAGCCATCTTTTGCAACTGGTAAAGTGTTTATAGACAGACGTTAGATGACTCATCCACAATTGGGAAAAAAGGTCGTGGGGCTAAACGGGTTAAGATCTTTAATAATATTGAGCAAGAACTGACTCGGGACAACAGGTTTAGATAGACAGCCCAAGTCGATCCGTCTCCTGCTGTAATGCGTCGGGACTAAATAGGTGTTAACACGGGATGTTGGCTATCATTTATCTTTCCAGACTGCAACAGATCGTATGGCTGGCGGGGACCTCTGCTGCTGCCTAGATGTCTAATAAGCAATCCAGACCCAAAAAGGTGACTGCCAAGCGTGTAAAATGCAAAGAAGTACCCAACGGAGAAAGAAACACGTATTGTGTTGTACCCGTCTTTTCTAAGCGTGTTTCTTTCTCCGTTGGGTACTTCTTTGCCTAGATGTCTGTCTACGACAGATCAGCTGTCTCCAACTGGACATTTCTTTCACACACGTCTTCCAAGTCAGCAAAACTCCTCGGTCGGACGTCACCTTCAGTTGCTCTTCAGCCGCCGGTCTACACTGAAAGCGGTCTGCTCCATGGCGGGCTTTGGTTGCCGAAATTCGCCGACATAACGGGCTATCGATGTTGTCTTGCCTCAACTAAGAATTTACTACCCTTCTTTTCACAATCCACGCGAGCAGGCACAAGAGGGCTTCCCGCGCTGCTTTTTGAACGGAAGGAACTCTCCTGGGTACGAAGGAGAACAAGAGCAGAAAAAGTCTCTCATTTTACGACATTCACACTGTATCATTAAAGTTCGACCTCTCGTCCAGAATTTTGTCAATCATACCAGGAACATTTTTAAAGGAGACATTGCAAACTATTACACGGTTACTGTCTTGAACAGGCCGCTTTAAACCTCTTGTCCAAGGTCGATTGTTGATGAATATTGCACGCCTGTTCTGCAAGATGCAGGCCCCCAGGCCGACATCACCTCATAATGTTTAGTTGCCCTACCGCCGCATGTCTACCTTTAACGCATTCGAGACGTGCCGCCTCCGGATACGCGGCTTATGCCGCGTATCCGGAGGCGGCACGTCTCGAATGAGTTAAACCTGTTGTTTTAGCTCGATTGTTGATGAAATTATATACTGACATATATACACGCCAGCTCTGTACGCTGAAGGTCCTCGGGACTACGTCGGCCTCAGCTGACCTGTGCACGGCCGTGCTCGGCCGGTCAACAGAGGCCGACGCCGCTCCGAGGACCTTTTGCTCGCTGTGTTTTAATCCACAACGCGGAGACTATATGGCGGTGGGGGCTGAACGGTCGTGTGGAATCAATGACCTGACTGAGTGACAGTATATTATTCGAGATCAGTCAGCACGCCATATTGGTATCATTATCAAGTACCCAAAGTTCAGGCAAGAGTCAGGCGAGGAGCAAACCACGGGGAATCTTTGTAAAAATATGCATTTGCAGCGTGCGTTAGGAAGCGTTGTATTTAGTATTGTGAATGATCTCACGAACACCACCACCACCACCAGCAACGAACACGGTAACTCTGACATGTCATGAAACCCTGACTAAAAAGGTGACTGAGAATGATTGATTGATTGATTGTACATTGCTTAACGTCCCTACAGCAACAAGACTTTCTCAGGACGTGCATGCACTGCTAGTGGGGGTGGGGGGGTGGGGGGGGGGGGGAAACAGAATATTGAATGTACACATCCAACATCAAGAGCTACAGGCAGCGCAGACAGTAGGGAGTTTGAAAAAAAGGAAAATACAGGTGAATGGACCAAGGGTAGACAGAAACACATGCCCCAGAATAAAAGGGAAAACCCGCCTTGTGGGGCTGACCAGGGTGACCCTGGGAACTAAAAAGTAGTTAATCCCACCCAAGTCCCCCAGGGCAGACCCGGGTGGTGGCTGACTGAGAATGAGAAAGAAACACGCTTAAAAAAGACAGTTACAACACAATGTATTAATTTTTTTTTCAAAACAGACAAACAAACAAGTACACAAATCAATCGCTAATTATCTTGCGAAAATATCACAGAATAATATTGTCTCTGCGTTTATCTTATCACAAGGTAAGTAGCGAAATGATCTACATAGTTGTTTGTTTGCCTGTTTTGAAAAACCCGAAATATTAATCAATTGTGTTGTAACTGTCCTTTTTTTTTCTAAGCGGGTTTCCTTCTCCTTTGGGCTGTTCTCTGACATGTTACGGCACAGCACCGTGTATTACGGCACAGCACCGTGTATTACGGCACAGCACCGTGTATTACGGCACAGCACCGTGTATTACGGCACAGCACCGTGTATTACGGCACAGCACCTTGTATTACGGCACAGCACCGTGTATTACGGCACAGCACCTTGTATTACGGCACAGCACCGTGTATTACGGCACAGCACCGTGTATTACGGCACAGCACCGTGTATTACGGCACAGCACCGTGTATTACGGCACAGCACCGTGTACTGGTGTAACAATAAACCCAGTAAGCAAATGCCCTCGGGCCCAACACGGCCGCAGTGGGCCCGCGCACGACTGTGCGCGGGCCCACTGCGGCCGTGGTGGGCCCAAAGACCTTTTGCTGCTGGGGAACCGTCTTGTTTTTGAGGTAAGGTGGGAGTGACTAGAGGCGGAGGGCGTAGGGGTGGAGGGGGGGGGGGGTGTGACGGCAAACGTGCTAAATGATTTGTCAGCATAAACATATGACATGCCATTGATTTTTTTTCAGGGCATAGTGGATGTCGGATATTTCTATACTTCTTCCTCTTGACACCGCTGACTAAGCATCCAGATAGAACTACGGACTTATTGGCTGTTTTACTCTGGTTATATTTTCTGTCAGTACATACCATGTCGATTGCTGCTACGAAGGTATGCGGCAACTGATCCTTGAGTGTCGGATCGGGACACTTAAGACACGCATGCTCAGGCACACAGTCTATCATTATCCTTGGCTTTTAGTATCCGGGTATGGGAACTTTTCTGGTGTTAGAAGCCCTTTAACATGATCCATCTGCAAGAGGCGTAGATTCTCATGAGCCCCTGCATTCGCAGGGGCTCATGAGAATCTATGCCTCTTGCCATGTGACTGTAGCTGCAGTTTCCTAAATTGAAGGGTGAGTTCAGTGTTGGGCCAACCTCTGGCGTTTCATCTACGCGGACTGTGAGACAGAGAAATTGAGTAGGTCAATGAGAATGCGAGCGAGAGAGAGAGAGAGAGAGAGAGAGAGAGAGAGAGAGAGAGAGAGAGAGAGAGAGAGAGAGAGAGAGAGAGAATCAATGAAACTCTTTATTTTACAAACGGTTTAGGCATTAACATCGTCATCGACACGGCCATTTTACAAACCTGCCGTTGCTAACAACTACAAGACTAACTACAAATATACATACGTATAAGTAAAAAATAATACTTGCAAACAATTGACAACACTGTTCACATAGACAGACATACTCATAGACTCACAGACACCCCCCCCCCCACCCCACCCGCCCCCTTCACACATAGACAGAGCTAAGTAGTCCAAATAATAAATGAAAAGGTTGGACCCAGCATAGAAAGAGACATATAATACAAGTGGTTAAGGCATCCCTACCAGTGATCCACAAAACTTGAAGAGACCCTATATAAAACAGGCTAGTGAGGAGGAGGATTTTACATGGTCGGGAAGCGCATTCCAGATAAGTGTCCCTGAGAAGGATAAGCTAGTTTTATATAGATCGATCCTTCGTTTTGGGACTATGAAAAGCTTTCTGATGTTTCCAAGTTTGGACTCAGACTTACGGAACAAAGTGGAGATGTACTCAGGTGTTTTGCGCTTCCACACTTCGAACATAAAGATTGCTTTGTTATATTTAAAATGACCTTGAAGAGGCAGGAGACCTGCTTTTGAGAGCTTTTCTTCTGTGGTTATGTGTGGATCAGGACAGATTATTTTGGCCGCTCGTCTGTGTAGGGAATTGAGTCTCTTTAAATGGACCTCACTACATCCATCCCATACCTTTGACGCGTAATCGATATAAGAACGTATGTGAGCGTTATAAAATAGTTTACGGGTATCTGAATCAGTATAATATTTCAGTTTTGATAACATAGAGATTTTTGGCTACTATTTTGCATAAGGCGTCTGTATGAGCTTGCCATTTTAGCCGACTGTCGATTGTAATCCCCAGTACTCGATGTTCATTTACCTGTACTACCTGACTACCGACCTTTAAGTGAAAGGTTAAGTGTAATAGAGGCGTTATCTGCTGTTTTTGGCGCGTGGCGACTACCATCGATTTCGTTTTGGCTGGATGAACAACCATAGAATTGTTTATACACCAAGCTGATATTTCATGAAGACGTTGTTGTAAGTTGTCGGAAATTACCTGTATATCTTTACTAGTAGTGTGAACTGAGGTATCGTCAGTAAAAAGGTCGCATTGTACATCTTGGGAAGTAATATGTAGAGACAAATCATTGATAAATAAGCAAAACAGTGGCACACCGAAGCTTACATCTTTGAGAGAGGAGTATGAGCCATGAACAAGAACCTTTTGTTTTCTTTTAGTAAGGTAAAATGTGAAAAAAGCAACTGCGTCTCCGTTATTGAGGTATGTGTGAAGCTTAACAGTCAGAATAGTGTGTGTGTGTGTGTGTGTGTGTGTGTGTGTGTGTGTGAGAGAGAGAGAGAGAGAGAGAGAGAGAGAGAGAGAGAGAGAGAGAGAGAGAGAGAGAGAGAGAGAGAGAGAGAGAGATGATGATGATGATAAAACTTTGTTTATCAACGGTAAAAGTGTTCACAGAGAATTACGTCAATTTACAAACTTGCCGTTCATGCTCGCTACAAAAAGAAATTAGCCAAGTGAGCGAGACAGACAGCCAGACAGACACTGAGAGACAGAGTCTGTTGTTGCGTGCGTGCGTGCGTGTGTGCGTGCGTGCGTCTGTGCAAATTTTCCCCAAATCACCCCAACACCCAAATCACCCACCGGGTGACTATTAAGCTGTTCAAGATTATCTCTCTCCTTCCCTATAAACGGATTCAAGGGAGGGTTAAAGGGGAGGTGGGACACAGATTTCATCCTGTGGAGTACTGCCTTTCAATATGTTATCTTACCTTGTTTTGCTGTGAACCGACTGCATACGAGCTCTTTACCCTATCTCTCAAGTAAAGGCGTGCCTGTCCGACCAATATCGCTAAAACTACCCGATTACAATTGTCACCGATAATATGCTACAACAGCACTTCATGAAAAGGGACCCGGTACGCAAAGGTCCTCGGGCCGACGGCGGCCGCAGTGGGCCCGCGCACGGCCGTGCGCGGGCCCACTGCGGCCGCCGTCGGCCCGAAGACCTTGTGCCAGCTGGGGAATGTCATGCGCAAGATTCATGCCGACGCCTTCGAGATCAAGTCTCAAGGCCCGCCATGTCGGTGCGTAAAGTGTACGAAACGCACCCCCTCCTCCCCCCCCCCCTCGCCCCCTCCCCTCCCCCACTCCCCTCCCCTCCCCAACATACCTTGTTATGGTACGCTGACGTCATAAGATGTAAAAGAAAATGCTGTAAAAATAAAATCTATGCAAACCCGTCATTCTCTGTGGCAAAAAGCAAGAAAGCGTCTACGAAATATAAGATGACACCTGCGAATCTCAAATTCTCAAGCGTCAATGCTTCTAATGGAACATGCATTCAACCTAACCCTCCCACTAGACTGTAGGTTTCCGGTCTCTGCCCTAAAAAGGTGAAAGGTCTATTTTTTGTGTAAAGCGAGATTTTCATTCCGATACTATCACAATCTCGCTTTTCGCAAACAGTGACTTGCAGTCTTTTGCCTACACTGGACAAATCCGTTCAAAGCCTTTACAAAGTAAGACTGGTGACAGACTTCTCATTCAACTTTCCCCGAAAGAATGCCACAGATGAAAATGGCCCAGCAATTACGGGGGCTCATGAGGATCTATGCCTTTTGTAGGTGGTTGGTGCTGAGGTGTAGTAGTAAATGTAAGACTTGCGATCAGAGGGCACCTCCCCAAATGTCTATACACACACCTTGTAGTAAACTGGGTATATACACAGGTTGATTGATTGTACATTGCTTAACGTCCTGACAGCAACAAGACTTTCTCAGGACGTGCCTGCGCTGCTTGTGAAAAACAAAAATAAACAGAATATTGAATGTATGTCACCAGCGGTCAAATACGTTAAATAAACTTAACACATGGGGCATAAACAAAGCCAAGACCATCTAGCAACACACATCCAATATCAAGAGCTACAGGCAGTGCAGACAGTAGGGAGAGTTTTAAAAAGGCAAATACAGGTGAATGGACAAAGGGTAGACAGAAACACATGCCCCAGAATAGAGAGAAAAACCCACCCTGTGGGGCTGACCAGGGTGACCCTGGGAACTGAAAAATATCTAACCCCACCCAAGTCCCCCAGGGCAAACCCGGCCGGGTGGGGGTGGGTATATACACAGGGCTAAATGTATAATATGATATAATACACACACCCACGCCGCCGTGTATAATGAATGATTCATGTTCAACTAGCTGACAGTTCATAATCGTCAAACTTCGCCCCACCTCATGCAGTTCTTCACTGTAAGAAACTCACCACTTCAAGGCAATAACACCGTCACAAGAGGTATCCCGCTCAGTGACCCCTTCAGTGCTGAATCATACGTCTCCTGCGGACACATTTATGATGAATAATGACCATTGCTGAGGTTTAGAAACCAGGGTATTCAGATGCGAGCGGACTTAAAGCGCGCCGATAATTCTACGAATTTAACTGGGAAAACTGAACATTAAATGAGCCCGGCCCAGTCTTAAAACTCATATTGTCCAATCCTGATTGTCTGTGTTCCTGTATTCGGTAATCTGCAGTTCTATTACTGGTCATTCCTTCTTCGGTGACAAGATAAGTAACGACTGATATTTGCACTTGTTTGCCTGTCCGCTTTGAAAAACCCGATATACCCTAAATAATAATAACTCGTGTTGCAACTGTCTTTCTAAGTGTGTTCCTTTCTCCGTTGGGTTGTTCTCTGCTGTTTCTTTTGTGTAATGTACATATTGTTTTTCTTTTTATCACTGTACTGTATATATATATATATATATATATATATATATATATATATATATATATATATATATATATATATATATATATATATATATATATATATATATATATATAATATATATATATATATATATATATATATATAATAGACATACATACACACACACACACACGGCACCTAGAATATTTTACCATGTATATGAGGCGCCTTATACATCCTCTTTATCGTTATATTATTATACCACCTCGCTGTCTACAAGAGAACGGGTACGGACTGTCAACACTAGAACCAAGGCGGCTTCCTCTCTTGAATGAAAAGCCGTGTCCTGGTCTGAGATTCCGTACCCTACGCCTCAGTGCCGTATAAACGGCCCGGTTGTGTGTCCTGGGGTCCGTTGCGTGAGTGAGCTTAGTCCTGCGCCAGCCACTAAGCAAGGTGCTCCGCTATATCTGGCGCAGGACTAAGCCGCTCACCCGTACATCTGGGGTGGGTTGCATATGCTTGCTTAGCGCGCAAATTTCTTGCTTAGCGCTAAGTTCGCAAGCTTAGCTGAAAATGTGCGTTGCATGAGCGTGCTTATCTGCTGGAGCGAGCTTAGTGGCGTGCTTAATTCTAAGGACGGTCCCCCCCGTGCGTAGCGGCGTGCTTAGCTGAGGAAGAGTTCTTAGCTGCCGTGTTAACGCGAGAACTTGAAATCTGAGAAATGTGAATTCACTCTCTTAAACCTTGTAGAAGAAACAGCCTTCCATCTAGGATAGAGAAGGAAGAACACGAAAAGTACGTGAGAACGCACGGACCCCACCCAGCCTCGTCTGACGGACATCTGGGAATTATCGGTGAGAAGTCTGCATAACTGATTGCAACTGACCCGATGTGTGTAACCCAACACCCGCCGTTGTCAGAGAGACATAGATCCTCATACTATGGGAGCCTACACGGTACTCCTTAACTAATGTACATCTACATTAGACTGACAAGCAGGGTTGCCTGCACGAAAAATTTGCTATTTGCTCTCTTCCACTTCTTGTTTTCCATCGCCGCCATTTCACCCGCGTTTTGTCTACTTCGTTTCCGTTAGGTCAGAAGAAGCGAAAACCGTGCGTTTTTATTGGCCGATTTCTACAATCTATGATGACGTAGGGGAGAACCCCACCATAAGCTATAAATAACCTATCCCCGCTAGCTAAGAACTCGTTCGGAGCTACGCACGTCGCTAAGTCGCTCCATGCAACAGAAACACTCGCGCACTAAGCAAGAGCTTTACTAAGCACGAAAGGTCTTAAGTCAGCGAGCTTAACACACTATATTTAAGCACGCTACATGCAACCCACTCCAGGCCCCTACAGCGGAGAACCTTGCTAAGCGGCTGGCGCAGGAATAAGCCCACTCCCGTACATGCAACTGACCCAGCGTCTGTGATTTGAGACCTCAGGACCCTAAGTTCCATAATCACAGACCTGCGCACAGTGCTTTTTTACCCTCGTGTAGTAATACTAATGACGTCACTATGTGGTGGTGGTGTGTATTTCACTTACAAAACCGCAGAGGCTCATGAGGATCTATACCTCTGGCTGAGATACACGGAGTTCGCTTAAGACTAGGAGTGTGCTGGTCTGTTATTCTGAACCTTGCGGCGTCCAGCCGCAAAGTCCAGAATCATAGATCCGCACATTTTCATATTAATATCTTGATTGACCATTTTCTGCTCGTGACTCGTATGGCGATGATGTAACTGGGTAATGGTGCGTGTATTCAATAACATCATTACGGTAATAGCGTAACAGTGTAATAACAGAGCCAGCATGCGTCCGAGTTGAACGCAGAAAACTGTTTAACCCATTCAGCCCCCGACGCACTACAGCAGGAGATGGATCGACCATGATTATTCAAGGGTAGCGCCAGATTAGCTTGGCGCCGTCAGGCGCCAAGCTAATCTGGCACTACCCTTGAATTATCACGGTCGAGGAATCTCCTCCTACAAACGATACATGTAAGGTGTACGGTAAGGTGGCGAAGAAAGAAGCACGCTTAGAAAAGACAGTTACAACACAATTTATTAATATTTTAAAAATACAACAAACAAGCGTACAATTTTGAAGAAAAAAAAAGTTAAAAACTCGAAATATTAATAAACTGTGTTGAAATGTCATTTCTAAGCGTGCTTCTTTCTTCCTTGGGTTATTCTCTGCATCTTACACGCTTGGTAGTCACCTTTTTGGTCCAGAAAAGTATATTGTTCACACTTAGCGGATTGAGCAGTGAAGGTATACTACCCCTTTGGGTGTCGGTAGCGGTTTTAGTCGCGATGCTTCCTGCCGGAATCATCGCGACTAAAACCGCTACCAACACCAAAAGGGTTCTTATTATTATTATTTTCTTATATGCTAAAGGTGCGAGGTTCAATTACAGGTTCCGGCGTCGGATTTTTCTCCTCTAGTAAGTGTCACCGTTAATTCGGGCGGACCGTCGGGGGTTCTTTCTCCGGGTACTCCGGCTCTTCCTCCCCCTCCACTTTGGTACCAGTTTCAGGCCACTTAATCACATTTCAAATACAAACGATTTTGAATTTCCAAAAACTACAGTAGCTCGCTTGAGCTTGCCCTTAGCACCACGTGAATGTTCTGTGTTTATGTACAGTGTGTGAGTGAATGCGAGTGATTCACGTGAGCGTGCTTGTTGGGTTCAGTTCGCGGCGGCGCTTTGAGCCGATTTTCAATTGGGATAAAGCGCCTATTTAATGCGCTTATTATTATTATTATTATTATATTATTAGTAGTAGTAGTATTGCCTCATTGCCTGGGTTATATGGCTGTATTTACGTGACATACGCGTCGCAGTTCCCATTTAACCCATTCAGCCCTGACGCCAGAGAAGATCAGCAACGTCAGAGTCTGGGAGAGAACAGAGCTGATAACAGCAGAGAATGAAAGCCCTGACGCCAGAGAAGATCAGCAACGTCAGACTCTGGGAGAGAACAGAGCTGATAACAGCAGAGAATGAAGGCCCTGACGCCAGAGAAGATCAGCAACGTCAGACTCTGGGAGAGAACAGAGCTGATAACAGCAGAGAATGAAAGCCCTGACGCCAGAGAAGATCAGCAACGTCAGACTCTGGGAGAGAACAGAGCTGATAACAGCAGAGAATGAAGGCCCTGACGCCAGAGAAGATCAGCAACGTCAGACTCTGGGAGAGAACAGAGCTGATAACAGCAGAGAATGAAAGCCCTGACGCCAGAGAAGATCAGCAACGTCAGACTCTGGGAGAGAACAGAGCTGATAACAGCAGAGAATGAAAGCCCTGACGCCAGAGAAGATCAGCAACGTCAGACTCTGGGAGAGAACAGAGCTGATAACAGCAGAGAATGAAAGCCCTGACGCCAGAGAAGATCAGCAACGTCAGACTCTGGGAGAGAACTGAGCTGATAACAGCAGAGAATGAAAGCCCTGACGCCAGAGAAGATCAGCAACGTCAGACTCTGGGAGAGAACTGAGCTGATAACAGCAGAGAATGAAAGCCCTGACGCCAGAGAAGATCAGCAACGTCAGACTCTGGGAGAGAACAGAGCTGATAACAGCAGAGAATGAAAGCCCTGACGCCAGAGAAGATCAGCAACGTCAGACTCTGGGAGAGAACAGAGCTGATAACAGCAGAGAATGAAAGCCCTGACGCCAGAGAAGATCAGCAACGTCAGACTCTGGGAGAGAACAGAGCTGATAACAGCAGAGAATGAAAGCCCTGACGCCAGAGAAGATCAGCAACGTCAGACTCTGGGAGAGAACAGAGCTGATAACAGCAGAGAATGAAATTGGACGAAGAAGATGGGGATGGATTGGTCACAGTCTGAGAAAGCCAGTTTCCAGTATCACTAGGCAGGCATTGTCATGAAAACCCCCAGGGAAAGAGGAAAAGAGGCAGGCCGAGAAACACCTGGCGTCGAGACCTCCAAGCAGACATCGAGAGACTGGGAACCATCTGGAGTAAAATCGAAGTAGAAGCACAGGACAGGAGTCCCTGGAGGTCTTGCGTCGACGGCCTATACCCTGGGAGGGGTGACAGGCGTAAGTAAGCCTTGACGCACTACAGCAGGAGATGGATCGACCATGATAATTCAAAGGCAGTGCCAGATTAGCTTGGCGCCTGTCGGCGCCAAGCTAATCTGGCACTGCCCTTGAATTATCATGGTCGACCCATCTCCTGCAACTGGTGTATAGTCGTTAGATGACGCCTCCAAAATTTGGAAAATACGGCCGTCAGGCTGAATGAGTTAAGGACAAACTGCACTGCAGAGTGAGACATTACGGCACGTCTGACACAGATGTGTAGGTTGCGTGTCATACGAGAGCAAGCCGGATTTCCCGCAGATTAAGAACTAGTGCAAGGGGGCATGCAGATAAGAGTTCATTTTCAGCAGATTGTCAAATGTAATCTGGACCACTCTGCATCAGTCCGTCGAATGTTTCTCGAATATACGTGTGATATTTAAGCGTTCTGCTCCATGGCGGGCTTTGATTTCTAAAATTCGTCGATACAACGGATTATCAATGCTGTCTTCTTTTTTTTTTTTTTTTTCCTTTTTCTTTTATTGAACATTTTTTTCCAAAAAATAGTAACAAGAAAACATAAAGAGTACATACCGTACAAATACAACATGTACGCACATACACACCCCCTAAACGATGATAAACTATTTCAGCACGATTAAACTAAAGTGGCGTGTGTTTTGTGTGTGTGTGTGTGTGTGTGTGTGTGTGTGTGTGTGTGTGTGTGTGTGTGTGTGTGTGTGTGTGTGAGAGAGAGAGAGAGAGAGAGAGAGAGAGAGAGAGAGAGAGAGAGAGAGAGTGTTCTTTTAGCGTGTATTGTGAATGTCTGCATGCGTGTATCGGTAACACGACTATTGTCAGAATTTCATTAAAAAAAGTATGGATATCTCGGAGAAAATGAACAGTATCAGAACAAAAAGGTTGCAACTGCAGTCTACGCAAAAGTTACCAGAGGTTAACAGAAACGGTAACAAATGACTATCTTACAACAACAAAAAAATCCAAATATGGCAACCACAGCTAAGTAAAACAGCTAATTAATGCTGTCTTGCTTCAACGAAGTCTTTTCTACCCTTGTGTTCGCAATCCATGCGAGTAGGCAACGTACCAGAGATTTCCCAACGCCTTTTGAGCGTAGCGGAAGAAACTCTCCTGCGTACAAAGGGGAAGAAGAGCAGAAAAGTCTTTCATTTTACGACATTCAGACTTCATAACATAAGTTGGCCTTTTAGTCCAGCATTATTGTAAGACATGCCAAAAGCATTCATTAAGGAGATCTTGCGAGCTATTAACCCTTTACTGCCTGGAGTAGGCCGCTTTAACTCATTCTACCCCAAGGCTGAAATCTCCACATTTTGCCGTTGACCTCTGAAGACTGCATTGCAGTGCAGGACACAGATCGACCATATCTTGCTGTGGTTCGTCTGAGGTAGAATGAGTTAACGTGACAGATCTGCCGCTCCTGGGTGGGCTCTCATTGCCAACATCTGCAACAGGTTCTCAATGTTGTCTTACCTCGACTAAGACTGCTCTACCCTTCTTTTCACAGGCCATGTGAATGGGGACAAGTGACAGAGGATTTCTATTGCCCCTGGTACGCGTCGGGGGGGGGGGGGGGATGGGCACTTTCCTGCGTAGCTCAGGAGAAAAAGCATTTTTTTTTTAAAGTCTTCCATTTTACGCCATTCTAACCTCATACGTTAAAGTTAGTCCTTGTGAGAAAGACATACAGAAGCTGTGTACAAAAAGAAATCTGGCCAACCATTAACCCTTTTACTGCCTGCAGCATGTCGCTCTAAGAACGGATCTGAACTTGTTTTGTTTTAATGCGGGGCACGAAATTGCACAAAGTATCGTATTACTCATTGTTCATGATACCCCGATTGTTACCTCTACTCCAACGCCCCCCCCCCCACCCCCACCCCTCCCCCCTCCCACGACACCTCCACCCGAGCTTCACCTAACTGCAAGAGGTAAAGAACCTTATGAGCCCCCGCTGACGCGGGGGCTCATGAGGTTCTTTGCCTCTTGCTGACCCTATTTATATCTGTGTTCCATGGACTAATTGGAAGAATTCGGCGTTGAATTTGCCCTGATTTCAAAGACACATTCTTTGTCTATTGGCAGTAGCGGGGTTAATCGAGGAAACATAACAACTAGTAATAGCGTGATTGCAATCGCGCCACTGAAAAAGCACATTCTCCGCTGAAAAAACAAGATGTGGGAATTCATATTTCCACGCCTATTTCAATGTAGGAAATCCACACAAATACAACGAAAGAAAAGAAATGCATGTACTTACTTATTTCACAAAGCGCCCGTGGGATGCACGATGATAATCTTGACCCAAATCGTGCCCAGCTCAAATCCCAAATAGCACTGCTGATCTTGAAAGGCGTCCAGTTCAAATCCCAAACAGCACAAACACTGGCTCACTTACTGGCACGCGCCGTTACCAGCCTTCTCTGAGTGCGTGCGCTAGGCTCGAATTTTGCCAGCTGACTGTCTACCTACGGCTGATCTTTGCAGCGCGTGATGGGACCGCCAGACAGTACACACAGTCTCCTGACCCTGCCCTTCAGCCTAGAAATGGCACAGACTCTCGTGAGCTCCTGCGGAGGCGTGGACTATGATCTATAATCTAACTGCCTGAGGTATGTCTGAAACCAAGACACAGGTCTACAATTAAGTGCGACCTGGCTCAGCACACAGTCACTAAGCCTTGTCTTCCGTCATGAGAATGTATACCTCTCGCGCACAACGCACAATAAGTATACCGCTAGGAAGATGACACGATCACTAAATGGCTTGTTTGCCGTCTGTAAGAGGTATACGTTCTCATGAGCCCATGCACTGAATGGCCTCATGAGAATCTGTGCCTTTTGATGGTCTGAAATCCACCAGTTACACATGCCTTGCAAAAGGCATATTATATTCTCATAAGCCCATGCACTGCAGGAGAGTGCATGAGAATCTATGCTTTTTGATGGAATGAAATCTATCGACTATAATGTGGTTGTCTCCCTCGATTCGCTACCGCTTGTCATCGTTAGCAAATCGAGGGAGACAACCAGTGTTGGCACTGAATGAGGATATGCTCCTTAGTATTTACGTAAACTGTTCCTCAGACCGAGTTAGTTCTAACTTTTCATCCTGCGTATTAAACAGGCGTATTGTGAGAATTTTGGACCTCCACTTTTCGAGAACTACGCAATCCTCTCTCCGCCAACTATAGTGTACAATTAAGGGCCAAAGCCTGACTTTATGCGTATATCCTGCTAGAGGCTTATGAGGATCTATTCCTCGTGAAGACGAAACGGATTAAATACTGAATGTCATCCGGCAGTAATCACATCAAAGACTAAAGATACCTGGAATGGATAAGCGCAGTCCATTATCAAATCCATAGGTGTGTGTAGGTTGGCGGTACAGGTGTGTGTGTGTGTGTGTGTGTGTGTGTGTGTGTGTGTGTATGTGTGTGTGTGTGTGTGTGTGTGTGTGTGTGTGTGTGTGTGAGAGAGAGAGAGAGAGAGAGAGAGAGAGAGAGAGAGAGAGAGAGAGAGAGATGATGATGATGATGATGATGATGATGATGATGATGATGATGATGGTGATGATGAAACGTTTTTATTCAGGATAAAGTTTTAGACATGCGAATGCCTCTCTTACAAACTGTCCTGCTACGGCTACACACATAAATATGCATCGAGCAACACAGTAAAATATTTATAAAAAAAAACAAACCAACATAGTGTCAAGAACATTCAAGAGTACGAAAAGCAAGAGAGAGAGAGAGAGAGAGAGAGAGAGAGGTTACTGAAATGAAAAACATTATTTCTCAGGGATAAATGATTAGGTACAGAGACCTTGTCCAGAGACCAGAGAGTCAATCATGTACTTGCACACACACACACACACACACACACACACACACACACACACACACACACACACACACACACACACAATCCACACGCGCTCGTAATATATTAGAATTAATTAAAATTAAGAACTAATTAAAATGGAAAGGCAAAACATGAACATCAAAAGGCTAAGCGAGAGAGAATCACGCAGATAGCTGGCTCATAGTGCGATCAAAAGCACAGGCGTGGGATGGCCGTCGCGAAATCATCACGTCTATAACACAATGTTTTATTGCCTACTACCCATGTTATGGAGGTGGCCGATTACGCAGCGATTATCCCATCCCTGTGATCAAACAATTCAACGCTGATATCATGTTTCCTGGTTCAAAGATCCTCAATGATTAAATAGATCAAAAAATAATTGTCACTGTTCTCGCAAGTCGACTGTTCACATTCAATATAAACAGGACGAAAATGCATGAACCGCACTTTTTCATGGGCACACGCTTGCTCGTGACTCTGTGTGTGTGTGTGTGTGCGTGCGCGCGGGACTACTTCTACTCGGTCGAGACGCCGGTCGTACTTACCCCTCCACCGCTAATCAACGCAGACTTGTGTTTTTTTAATCATTGGAAAGTCAAAGTTAAAAAGCCCCAGACCCCAAAGCCGTTTCAGCAAGAGGCATAGATCCGCATGCGCCCCCGCAACTGCGCGGGCTCATGAGGATCTATTCCTCGTGCACCTGGGTTTGTGTTCATTTTTTTTTCAGCAAGGAGAATGGGTTAAGGTACAAAACAAAACGTGAGCGTGATCTCAGACGCTCCTTACGAAACACCCTTCTGTACAAAACAAAACGTGAGCGTGATCTCAGACGCTCCTCACGAAACACCCTTCTGTACAAAACAAAACGTGAGCGTGATCTCAGACGCTCCTCACGAAACACCCTTCTGTACAAAACAAAACGTGAGCGTGATCTCAGACGCTCCTCACGAAACACCCTTCTGTACAAAACAAAACGTGAGCGTGATCTCAGACGCTCCTCACGAAACACCCTTCTGTACAAAACAAAACGTGAGCGTGATCTCAGACGCTCCTCACGAAACACCCTTCTGTACAAAACAAAACGTGAGCGTGATCTCAGACGCTCCTCACGAAACACCCTTCTGTACAAAACAAAACGTGAGCGTGATCTCAGACGCTCCTCACGAAACACCCTTCTGTACAAAACAAAACGTGAGCGTGATCTCAGACGCTCCTCACGAAACACCCTTCTGTACAAAACAAAACGTGAGCGTGATCTCAGACGCTCCTCACGAAACACCCTTCTGTACAAAACAAAACGTGAGCGTGATCTCAGACGCTCCTCACGAAACACCCTTCTGTACAAAACAAAACGTGAGCGTGATCTCAGACGCTCCTTACGAAACACCCTTCTGTACAAAACAAAACGTGAGCGTGATCTCAGACGCTCCTCACGAAACACCCTTCTGTACAAAACAAAACGTGAGCGTGATCTCAGACGCTCCTCACGAAACACCCTTCTGTACAAAACAAAACGTGAGCGTGATCTCAGACGCTCCTCACGAAACACCCTTCTGTACAAAACAAAACGTGAGCGTGATCTCAGACGCTCCTCACGAAACACCCTTCTGTACAAAACAAAACGTGAGCGTGATCTCAGACGCTCCTTACGAAACACCCTTCTGTACAAAACAAAACGTGAGCGTGATCTCAGACGCTCCTTACGAAACACCCTTCTGTACAAAACAAAACGTGAGCGTGATCTCAGACGCTCCTCACGAAACACCCTTCTGTACAAAACAAAACGTGAGCGTGATCTCAGACGCTCCTCACGAAACACCCTTCTGTACAAAACAAAACGTGAGCGTGATCTCAGACGCTCCTCACGAAACACCCTTCTGTACAAAAACGTGAGCGTGATCTCAGACGCTCCTCACGAAACACCCTTCTGTACAAAACAAAACGTGAGCGTGATCTCAGACGCTCCTCACGAAACACCCTTCTGTACAAAACAAAACGTGAGCGTGATCTCAGACGCTCCTCACGAAACACCCTTCTGTACAAAACAAAACGTGAGCGTGATCTCAGACGCTCCTCACGAAACACCCTTCTGTACAAAACAAAACGTGAGCGTGATCTCAGACGCTCCTCACGAAACACCCTTCTGTACAAAACAAAACGTGAGCGTGATCTCAGACGCTCCTCACGAAACACCCTTCTGTACAAAACAAAACGTGAGCGTGATCTCAGACGCTCCTTACGAAACACCCTTCTGTACAAAACAAAACGTGAGCGTGATCTCAGACGCTCCTCACGAAACACCCTTCTGTACAAAACAAAACGTGAGCGTGATCTCAGACGCTCCTCACGAAACACCCTTCTGTACAAAACAAAACGTGAGCGTGATCTCAGACGCTCCTCACGAAACACCCTTCTGTACAAAACAAAACGTGAGCGTGATCTCAGACGCTCCTCACGAAACACCCTTCTGTACAAAACAAAACGTGAGCGTGATCTCAGACGCTCCTTACGAAACACCCTTCTGTACAAAACAAAACGTGAGCGTGATCTCAGACGCTCCTTACGAAACACCCTTCTGTACAAAACAAAACGTGAGCGTGATCTCAGACGCTCCTCACGAAACACCCTTCTGTACAAAACAAAACGTGAGCGTGATCTCAGACGCTCCTCACGAAACACCCTTCTGTACAAAACAAAACGTGAGCGTGATCTCAGACGCTCCTCACGAAACACCCTTCTGTACACAAAACGTGAGCGTGATCTCAGACGCTCCTCACGAAACACCCTTCTGTACAAAACAAAACGTGAGCGTGATCTCAGACGCTCCTTACGAAACACCCTTCTTTTTGATTAATTCACAAATGACAAGCACAACACACTCCCCGCACCGCTAGTATTACGTAATGGTTTTAAAGACACTCTCCCACATGGCAATCCGTCAATGCGCTGCCATTTATACACTGTATACCCTGCATGCCTCATTGCATTCCAGGATTAACCCAATTGACCTCAATGCCGCGTTTTAAACATTTCGGAGGTGTCAACTAACGACTACGTATCAGTTGCAGGAGATTGATCGAGCCATGACAACTCAAGGGTAGTGCCAGATTACCTTGGCGCCTGATGGCGCCAAGCTAATCTGAAACGGCCCTTGAATTATCGTGGTCGATCCATCTCCTGCTGTTGTGCACTCCAGGGGTCAGACTATATGGGTTAACATTGTGATACGCTAAGTCGATGTTGTTGTTGTTTTTTGTAACCTCTTAAAGAAAATAGTCGCAATGTCTGATTTATTTTTTTATTATTTTTTTTATTTTTAGTTTAACAGGTGTGATTCAAACATGTTTTCTTAAAAGAAACACGCTATGAAAAGTCGAGTACAAACACGCGCATGTAAGTGTGTGTGCGTATTTGTGAGCGAGTGTCTGCCAGTGGGTACGAGTACGTTTAAACTTTCCCACACTGTGATCTTATAGCGCATTTTAATTGTTGTTGTAATGTGTTCACGGTCCTTTGGAGAACATAATGATTATGTTACCCTTTTATTACTATTTTTTAGTAATGATCTCAACCAAAGAAAATTTTGTGTGAGACATAATAAAGTGTTTTGTTTTGTTTTTGTTTGTTTGTTTTGTTTTTTTTTTCTTGAATGTATTCAACTTTCTCAAAACAGACATAATCGTACACACAAGATATGAACGACACACATGCACCTTTTCCAATGAGGCACAAAATATTTTGGGGTGATTTTATCCACAGACGATGGCTGGTCAATCACTGGTCACCTCTTCACATGGATAATAATAATAATAATAATAATAATAATAATAATAATAATAATAATACCGGTTATTATATAGGCGTTTTAACCAATTCTGCGAATCGGCTGAAAGCGCCGCGAACTGAACCCAACAACGCACGTTCAAGTGACACACACACATACACTCTGAAGACAAATACAGTACAAGACAAACACGGGACATTCACGTGGTGCGAAGGGTCAGCTCAGCTACTGAGGTTTCGGAAATTTTGATCGCTTGTATTTGAATTTTTATAAAGTGGCCTGAAACCGGTAACCACAGTGGAGGGGGAGGACGAGCCGGAGTACCCGGAGAAAGAACCCCCGACGGTCCACCCAAATTAACGTTGACACTTACTAGAGGAGAAACGTCCGACGCCGGAACCCCGTATCGAACCTCGCACCTTTAGCATTGGTGGCAGGCGTCTTAACCACTGCGCCACGGACCGCCCGTGTAGTAAATAATTCTCTAGTTATTACTACCCAAAGACGCAACGATCATACCGTGGGTGTGGATTTAAGTTGTTATCGCCAAAAGAAAATTTACTGTGAAGCCATGACAGCAACCCACCCCCCCCCACCCCACACACACACACACACATACACACACACACACTTCACTATTATCTTTTTTTGTCACATGAGCCTAGCTCTTTGCGTGTCCCTAGCGGTTTTAGTCGCGAGGATTCCTGTCGGAATCATCGCGACTAAAACCACTACCGACACGCAAATGGCTAGTGATCATTTTCAAGGCACAGAAAGCTCCAAGGACGTGCCTGACTCGTTTGTGGCCTTTGCTACCGACGCGCCTCAGGCGCCAGGCTAATCATGCACCACCCTTGAGCTATCGCAGTAGATCCATCTCCGACGCCTAACCTGACTCACATTGGCCGACTCGCTGTGTACACTGTTTTCTAATTGACAATCAATCGCACGATGCACGTCACTGACCTCAGCAGCGAAGGCGGTTTATACCGGATTGATGATGCGGAAAATTCCGATTCTTCCCTGGATAAGAAACTATTTTAGTGTGATATGGATGGATGGAGAGATATGGATGGATGATATGGATGGATGATATGGATGGATGGAGAGAGAGAGAGAGAGAGAGAGAGAGAGAATCGTGCAACAGATAGCTTGATAAGAAGCACAGGCATGGGATGATCGTCGATAATTGCCAACAACCCATGTTATGGAGGTGACCGATTACGCGGCGATTATCCCATGCCTGTGATCAAACAATTCAATGCTGATATCATGTTTCCTGGTTTAAAGACCTTCAATGATTAACAGATGATAAAAACTGATCACTCTTCTCGCACGTCGACTCTTCACATTCAATAATATAAATAGGACGAAAATGCATGATTCGCATTTTTTCATGTGCACCCACTTGCTCAAGGCTCTCTGTGTGGGTGGGTGTGCGTATGTGCTCATACGCTTACGTATAAAAGTGCATAATTATGTTTGAACGCCCGTTTGTCAGCACATGTCCACGCCCACTCCAGAGCATTAACCCCTCGACTGCCGAGAGAAACATAACCCCACCCAACTGCAAGAGGTATAGATTCCTAGGAGCCCCCGCGACTGCGGGGGCTCGTGAGGATCTATGCCTCTTGCTGAGACCAATTCAGTTGTGTTCACGTTTCTAGGACGGTTTCGGCTTTCGGTCATTGAATAAACCAAGATTTCAGAAAACTAAAATGTACGTACAGCTGCAGGGAGGGGTTAAACACAGCGTTTCGTCGTGTGTGCGATGTACTGTGACTTCGGACCTTACGGAATAGGGGCCGTAAGGTCCGAAGTCACAGACCAGCCAACTTGTTATGCCCCAGTGTGTGCCGAATCTCTTGTATCATTCCTGCTCCATCTCGCGTGCTGTCCACTCGCTCGACACACCGAGTACATCATTCTCATCCATGTGATGTCTTATCAAAATTACCCCACCCGTTCCACCTTCCATCTGCAAGAGGCATGGATTCTCATGTGCCCCTGCAGCCTGCAGGGGCTCATGAGAATTCATGCCTCTTGCTGGTACTTATGGGTTTAATTTACATCTACATCTCCTGAGGGTGGCGCTCAGTGTTTGATTACTGTATCACTGATCTCCAAGTCGCCTTATCTCACCCGACCACCCGTTCTATCTGCACGGGGCCTGGATTCTCATAAGCCAACGCAACATGCAGGGGGCTCATGGGGATCCATGCCTCATCTCGGTCTAATTTACATCTGCATCTCCTCAGAGTGAGGGCGGCATCAGGCATCAATAAACACATGACTGTATCATCGCAATGTTCGCGCACGCACAAATTCGCTCTGCAATTCGGCCTTGATTCTCATGAGCCCCCTCTTGCTGGCTCATCTTGCTCCACATTTACTTCTACCGCTCCTCAAATGGTGAAGGCATGCAGGGTCAAATCGTGACTGTATCAAAGCCACCCCACCCGAAGTTAGTAACCCTCCTAAAAAAACGTCCCCCGTTATTGATAAAACTGACGAGCGGGTACCCATGGAGGGTTACCGAGTCTTCTTCATAAAAGTCGAGACCAAACGTCAAACAGTTTTAAAGTACCATTACTCGTAAACTTGAAGACACATTTCAGCACCATTTGTGTTTGTTATGCCTTGTCGACACACCTAATGCACTTTAACAGCAGTTGGGACACGCAGCAAAAGCACACGCGTAATAGCACATAAAAATTATTTGTTCTGCGCAGCCGTTAGCGTGTCAATCTGATTTTAGTTGTTTGTGGTATTGATAAAGTTGTATTTATAGAACGGAGTGGAGTCATTGTCAAGTTACTTGACGTAACGACGGCCTGTGCTGAACTGGATTGTACTGTGTCTAAATAAACCATAACTAGACCTGTGCGTCGCGTTTCGTAACCATCTGTTACAGAAATGTATCTTTAAACAGTTACGGCGATAGTGGGCCTTTAAACCAGACCTGCAAACCAGGATCTCATGTCGGGGCGGTCTCCGTGACGCAGTGGTAAAGGCGCCTGCCACCAATGGTAAAGGTGCGAGGTTCGATACCTCCAGTAAGTATCACCGTTAATTTGGGCAGACCACCGCCGGGGGTTTCTTTCTCCGACTCTTCCTCCCCCCCCCCCCCCCCCACCCCCACCCCACTTTGGTACCGGTTTCGGGCCACTTTATAAATTTCCACTGCAAGCCTGATCCAAAACTTCCGAGAAAAAAAAATCTGATAGTGCCGAGGGACTCTAAAACGTAATAGTGCCGAGGAACTCTAAAATGTAATAGTCAAACTGTAGCTGTCTGAAGTTTTACTCACAAAATAAATTAACCCCGTCACTGCCGCGAAAAAAAAATTGAACCCAACCCGACTGCAAGAGACATAGATCCTCATGAGCCCCCGCTGTCGCGGGGGCTCATGAGGATCTGTGTCTCCTGCTAAGACCAATCTGTATATTACTCCTTGGAGGGTTTGCGGCTCTGGGTTGCTGAAAGAACGGAGATTTCAGAACCAAAATGTACGTATTGTGGCAGGGAAGGGGTTAAAAGGGAACCAGAAAATGAAGAGTTAATAGTGAGCGACATCTCTTTTATAAACGTTCGTAGTGTGCCTAACGATAACCCTGGACTGACAAAAGAGCTAACGTATACAGTGTGAATGTCGTAAAAATGAAAAGACCTGTCTGCTCTTTCCGCCTTAGTGCTATGTAGAAGCGTTCCACCCACAGGAGCCAGGGGAGATAGATAACCTCATCTGCGTAGTCTGCCCGCTCTCGTGGGTTGTGAAACGATGGGTATGAAAGTCAAAGCTGAGACAGGACAACATTATATCGGGAAATTGCAGCAATGAAAGCACACCCTGTAGCTGACCACTTTAATCGACAGCCCAAATCGCCGACAGTTTAGAAAAGTATGCTGTTTATTAAGTACACATCGCAGGGGTTGGACGGCTGTCTACGCACGGAGGGGCTTATCAGACATGACTAATCAACCAGTCAATCCATCTCCCACATTTAACTGGGACTGTGAGTTCATTCGTTTAACCCCAAGGCCGAATTCATTTATCAAATTTTGGAGGTGTCACTTGACGACTGTGTACCAGTTGCAGGAGACGCATCGACCATGATAATTCAAGGGTAGTGCCAGATTAGCTTGGCGAATCGGGCACTACCCTTGAATTATCACGGCCCAACCATCTCCTGCTGCAGTGCTTCGAGGCAAAATGGGCTAACTAACTCGAGACAGCTGCGTATCCACATAAGGCACGTTTTGAACGTGTTAAGAGCTGTGTCTAGACAGACGAGTCCTCTCACCGTTATCCCAGGACAGTGCAAGGCTTGTGTTAACCCGTTCAGTGCCGAGAAAATGTCATCACAATCCAACTGCAAGAGGCTTAGATCCTCATGAGCCCCCGCAGTTGCGGGGGCTCATGAGGATCTATGCCTCTTGCCGACACCACTTTGAATCCATGTTCCTGGGACATCTATGGGGTTTTTTTGTCTTGAAAGAGCAAAGTTTTCAGAAACACAGTCTAAGTCAGCTAGCACTGTACGGGGTTAATGTTTCTTCAAGTGCTACAGTTACGACAACATGACAATGACAACACATACTGCTGCTGTGTTACTATCCACCCCCCCCCCCCACCCCTCCCCCTCCCCTCCCCCCGTGAAGGTCGCACAATATGTTGTTTACCACCTAATATTAACACAACAACGGAATGTTCAAACAGATAAGGGTTGTACAACAAACCAAGGGGAATTACAAACGGAATGTTCAAACAGATAAGGGTTGGCTGGAGGCTGAACTAGCAACCAAAGTACAATGTACATGATGCACTACTAACAAGCGTGCAGTGTACTTTGTAGATTGTTTTAACTCATTCAGCCCTGACGCACTACAGCAGGAGATGGGTCGACCATGATAATTCAAGGGCAGTGCCAGATTAGCTTGGCGCCTGTCGGCGCCAATCTAACCTGGCACTACCCTTGAATTATCATGGTCGATCCATCTCCTGCAAAAGGTGCATAGTCGTTAGATGACGCCTTCACAATTTGGGAAATACGATGCGTCGGGCCGAATGATTGATTGATTGATTGTACATTGCTTAACGTCCCGACAGCAACAAGGCTTTCTCAGGACGTGCCTGCACTGCTTGTGAAAAAAAACAACTAAACAGAACATTGAATGTATGTCGCCAGCCGGTCCAATACATTAAATAAACCTAACACATGGGGCCTAAATAAAGCCAAGACCATCTAGCAACACACATCCAATATCAAGAGCTACAGGCAGTGCAGACAGTAGGGAGAGTTTTAAAAAGGCAAATACAGGTGAATGGACCTCGGGTAGACAGAAACACATGCCCCAGAATAGAGAGAAAAACTCACCCTGTGGGGCTGACCAGGGTGACCCTGGGAACTAAAAAGTACCTAACCCCACCCAAGTCCCCCAGGGCAGACCCGGGTGGGGGTCGGGCCGAATGAGTTAACCATTTAATAATAATAATAATAATAATAATAATAATAATAATAATAATAATAATAATAATAATAAATTAAAAAGAAATAAACTTCTGAATATGCGGGATGAACTACTCTAGAAAGGACACTTATTTCGTGCTCGTGTGAGATGACAAAATTAATTGATATCTTTATAGTACATTCAACGTTGCACATAAAACTTACTTTGTCTTGGGCCCACACCACATACATATAAACAGTCAAGAACCGTAGTAAGCTATTTCAGAACTGCAAGTCGGGGCCAGTGGCATAAGCGAGCTTAGTCCTGCGCCAGCCACTAAGCAAGGTGCTGCGCTATAGCGGAGAACCTTGCTTACAAGCTGGTGCAGGAGTAAGCTCACTTCTGATTGTTCCCAAAGTCGTTATGTCCCAAAGAGCAGACCTGTCCATATCTTGGTCAAGGTCTGGGGCGATCCGGAAAAGAAAAAGAAACGTCAGGGGCGGATCTGGGAAGAGAGGGGCGGGGAAGGGCAGAGGTTACCCCCCCCCCCTCTCCACACACGCTCCCCACGCCCAACCCCGAAGAAAAGCAGGACCAATTATATAGCAGATTCGTTTATACCTCGCTGTAAATCGTGTAAACGCACTAGGCAGAAGTGTCAACTCACTCCAGACTCACGGCATGCCGGCCGATACCCGGCGATAGCCGCGTATCCGTATTCCTTACGTCTGAAATGAGTTAAAGTCATACATACACCTCCCCCTCCCTGGGAAGTACTGTAACTGAAGTAACTGATTCGTCTCTGAAACGCGGTAAAATTTGGCCAGTGAAAACACACACCACACACACACACACACACACACACACACACACACACACCACACACACACACACACACAAAAAGGGCAAGAAAGTATTGAGCCAAAACCAAGCAGCCAAAACAACTCTCCTAAGATTACTAAACATGCCAAACAAGCGGAAATTGCCTCATTTAGTGCCCAGGGTGATTTCGGCGGCCAATCTTCCTATGACACTGATTGCACGGTAAATCTGGCGGTCCCTTCTTCTGTTGACACAGCATCATGCATGTATTTTTACGTAATGAATTTGGCACACAGGCAGACAGACATACAAACGGATGAAAAGACGGACGAAGAGGAACTGGCCGGTCTGAAACACGCACGCACACACACACACACACACACACACACACACACACACACACACACACACACACACAGAATGATGATGATGATGATGTGTACACACACACACGCAGATGATGATGATGATGATGATGACGATGATTATGATGAGAGAGAGATGGCGATGATGATGATACTTCATACACAAAGATATAGATGTAGATTTATCAAAACCCCTTTTACAATCTGTCTCTGGTGTTTAACGCAAACAAGAACGAAGTTGAACAGATACATTCAAGTGAAGTAAAGTTAACCAGATAAATGAATTTAGATCAAACACACACACACACACACACACACACACACACACACACACACACACACACACACACACACACAGACACACACACACACACACACACACGCACACACACAGACACACATACACGCACACAAACGCACACACAGACTGAGAGAGAGACAGTGCCAGAGAGATCAGACTAACAACATGCTTTAACTCATTCGCGGCCAGCCACATCCGGAAGCGACTGGCCGCGAATGAGTTAACCCACTTAACCCCACAGGCTCATTTCCAAAACTGTTGAGGTGTCACCTAAAGAAGATGTGCCTGATGAAGGAGATGGATTGGCCATGCTAATTCAAGGGTAGTGCCGGATGAGCTTGGCGCCTTCACCCGGCACTACCCTTGAATTATCATGGGTTAATCCGTTTCCTGCTGTAGGGCGTGGGGCTAAATGGGTCATACTGATCAATATTGTCTGGTATAATTTATACCAAGTAAACGACACTTGATACAGACCCCTTCCTGTGGAAAAATGACACACATTTTACGTGTCAATGATCTCACTATTGCCAAAGTGCGCGGGGCACTTTTAGCCTAAAAGGTCTACCCTTTCCCACCGGCTTTTTCCTTGAGAAAACGCCGACAATTAATAGAAGCCGAAATGTCGACCGTTTATATATATATATAGAAACCAGTCATGTGTAGACTTTCCCACACGGCCGGAAGGATTTTACCCTGTTATTATCACGTCCACTGACCCAAGGACAGCCAGCCGTGCTAACCACCCATCACTGCCTGTGATCACGAAATGCGCGCGTCAAAAAACAACCGTGCACTCTGACCGACTATCGGGCGTAGGACCAAAAGTAGGCGTACAGAACACTAGTAGGAATGAGAATGAGACATGAACTGACACCACCCAACTGCTAGTCGCACGGATCCTCATGAGCCCCCGCAATTGAGCGCGGGGGGGGGGGGGAGGGGGGCTCATGAGGATCCATGCCTCTTGCAGTTGGGTGGCGTTGACCTCTTATTAGCAGCGAAGGGGTTAATAGGACTGCGCGAAATTAATCGGGGTCCGATTAACGGCCTTTCCGCCTCTGAAGTCCGCAACGCGGCTCGCCGTCCTCGGCGAATCGTTTAACACTTTCGAGACGTGTCGCACCCGGATTCGCGGCTTTATGCCGCGAATCCGGTTGCGGCACGTATCGAAAGAGTTAACCCTTTCACTGCCACTAATCACGAACTGGAATCGATTTGCTGTGTTGCGCTGGAGATGCGCCAAACATGACACTAGAGATCAAGGTAGTGCCCGATCAGCTTGAAGCCTTGGCAATACCCCTGAGCTACCGGCTCCATGGTCGTTCCATCCCAGTACCATGAGTGATGCGGTACTGAGAAGCTGCTCACAATGAACGCTATGTGTGTGCGTCAAAATCTCGCATCACATACATAAATTGCCTGTCCATAATTATAATACCCGTCTATCCTAACATGTAAATGGTCTTCAGGCCGACGTCTGCCATCGTTGGCCCGCGCACAGCGGTGGCTGACGTCGGCCCGAGGACCTTCTGCTCACTGGGATTATGGGCATTAATATGTCCATTATGTCAATATGCTGTAGTCATCCTTGACTATACCAATCAAATGCGAACCTGACATGTTTGTGTGTACCACTACTACTAACACAACAAAGCAAACTACCCAGAGATTTCAGCGTTAAAATGCTGACGAAAGCAAGTATTTGTTTTCGATTGTTTGTGTGTTTGTTTTCACCCTGAGTAAATGTTTATGCTTCAGAATGAGTGTTTTTGTATGCTGCCAGCACTTTAGTTAGTTAATTTCAGTTACATGTAGTTAGATTATCTTGATGCAAAGTGCTCTGAGCCTTTCTTGTGGGGATCTTGCATTATAGAAGAGTTATATATTATTACTATTATTATTATTATGAACAAACATAAATACACATATATATTTTATTTTTTCAGTTTGCAGAGATCGGTCTCAAATCTCAACACAACCTACAAACAAACACACACACACACACATATATACACACACAGAGTCAACACATACACACACACACATATACATGGACCACACACACACACACACACACACACACACACACACACACACAAGCATGTTAACATATGCATCTCAACCTATCCACACACACACTAGATCGTACACAAAAACACACAAAAACACAATGACACGTATGCACGCACAATGCATACAAAACACACACTTGAATAAAAGATGCACATATAATATATAACATCTGTCACCATAAAATCTGTCACCATAAATACTGACATGATGAGCACTGCAGCCTTTAACCACTCCTCTGCCAACAGTCAGAAATCATGTCTCTAAAACAATAATGGATTCACTACCGCTTCGCCCCATCTGACTGTGGCATTTCAATGGCCTGCAAGAGGTATGGATCCTCATGAGCCCCCGCAGGTGCGGGGGCTCATGAGGATCTATACCTCTTGCATATGAGCATTATAGGTCTGTGTCGAAGGTGAAGAAGTTAATTCTTATTTCTAACCCACTCAGACAGATACTCCCGAAATTGCCGCATAACATTACACACAAACCAGCACTGCAATGCAGGCCGTAAACCGCAAAAGCATGGGTAAATAATCTCTCTAACAAAAACATTTCACAAAAATAACTCTTTCATTTCCGTACCAACATCAAAGCATATCAAGCATACTACAACCTGTCAAAGTGACATCCATTCTGGACAAATCCACACAGACCGAAGGTACTGCCTGTGACATCCATTTTGGGCCAACCCATATGTAGCCAACGGTTACTTTGAACCTGTTTCGCAGAGAGACATCCATTTTCGACCAACCCGTACCGCCAAAGAATAGTGTCTGTGACATCATTTTGGACAATCCCTGTACAGCCGAAGGGTAGTACTTGTGACATCTCATATGCCCCACAAACACTAAACTGGATTTGGAGCTCAAGAATATTACTGTCTGTTTAAGCTCTTGACTGCAGGTGATGATACTATTCAGTGGAAAAGATAAATACTGTATTTACTTTAACCCTTTTAATCTCACAGCCACATTCCTCAAATTCTGGAGGTTATCTAACGACTATGTACCAGTTACCACCATGTACTATGTACCAGGAACCACCATGATAATTCAAAGGATGGTGCCAAATTAGCTTGGTGCCATCAAGCTAATCTGGCACTAACCCTTGAATTATCATGGTCGATCAATCTCCCTCTGTAGTGATTATGGGCTAAACATGTTAGCCCTTGACTGCTACTGATGATACCGAAGTAACTAGTGTCCTTTCCACTGAACGGTGTCAACTGCAGCGGTCCAGGGGGTAGTAATGTGACCTAATTGTCATATATAGGACAAGATAGCTCACAGGTAGTCTGCTGCTATAGAGTCCGAAATAGCTCAGGCGGTTAAACGTCGGAGCAGGAGAGCGAAGGGAATCGCCGGGTCGTGGGTTCGAATCCCGTCCTGGTCCTGGTAGCTGGACTCACAATCCAGGGTGGAAAAACGGATTTGTTCAATAGCATGTCCGTTGAAAGGTCCTGGTAAATCAAAGTGGCACAGTTGGAGTGCGCCTGAGTTGATCAGTGTTCAGGTCGTACTCCATAGGCAATAGATTTCCCTGTCCCCCATCACCTGCCTGTCAGGGCCGTCCATGATCACCTCGGTGCTGTGGACGTTAAACCCGAACGAACTAACTAACTAGGCAGTCTGCAGATGCCTCAAACTTCAACACAGCCCTATCCTTCATGGCTGATTCATCTCCTATGACCTTAATCCCCCGACTGCCAGTGGACGCGGATTTCGTGTCTGAAACCACTGCACACTGACCGACATTTGCGTGAAGAACACAAATGAAATGGGACCTAACTTGGGCACAAAGAACACAGGACTAACAAGAGACATAAATCCTCATGAGCCCCCGCGACTGCGGGGGCTCATGAGGATTTATGTCTCTTGTGGATTGGTAGCATTCGCCTTGATCTGACAGCTAAGGGGTTAATGGTGTGCACTGCAAAAGATTCAGATGCTTGATGCTTATTACAACTTGAATGCCACAGTATGGTTACTATTTCGTGGAAAAGGCAGTTGTTACGCGTACATGGGTGACAGTGTGAAGAGCTGTGATGACTGAAAATGGCCCACAGGCTAACTATGCCCCATAATCCACGGCCAGCAAGAGACATAAATTTTCACAAACCCCGTTTATGCAGAGCAGGGTTCGAAATACTTTTCAAAAGTACAGGGCCCTTCGGGCCCCCTGTTAGTAAAAGTAGGGGGCCCCACAGAAAAGTGTCTGGACCGTGCTGATGAGCTGAGTACCGCCTACCGCTGCTTTGAGACAAAGTAGGTCTGAAAAAAAGGGGGCATGCCAGGCCCCGTGGACATGAAATGACAGGGCCCGAGGCCAAAGTAAGGGGCTTTTTGCCCCGGGCCCCCAGTTAATTAGAACACTGCAGAGGCTCATGAGAATTTCTGCCTCTTGCAGACGAAGAAAGCTGGCTGAAGGGCTGTTCTGCCTGAACTCCAAAAGGCTGAAATTCAGCTTTCTGGGATAATGAAAAAAACTGAATCAGTCTCGAGGACTGAAGACTGTCACCCATGTGCGTCTTTTATAGCGAGTGGTATCGTCAGTAGCAGTCAAGGGGTTAATTTAGAAGCAAAGGGTCCATTTGAACAATAATTTTGTTCGAACATAAATACACATGACACATGTATGTGCATGCTTCTGAAAAATCACACTAACGTAAATTTTGTTTGAAAGTTCAAACATTACAAAAGTCACAGTGCCTTTTCAGTTGTCCCAACAACGCTTTTACTGTGTAAATCCTTCAGTTACATCTTTTTCTTCTTCTTCAGCGTTCCCGACTTTTGTTACATCAAACTTCAGGGTCCCACTTTCACAGCAGCTTAAAGGGGCAGTAATCCTTCTACATGTAAATGTTAACCCTTTACATGTCAGTAGCAGTTTGACAAAAATGGCTACTGACACGCAAAGGGTTAAGGGGTACACAAAATCCCACACAACATTTTGAAGCCTTTGAATACCCTCTTTTCGCACTTTGAACTTGTCTATCTGAACTTGTTATGAGCAAAGTCCGCTGATAATTGCAGGGAAGCAATGAAATGGGAGCCCTGTTTGTACGACAGGAAAGGTTCATGGGCCTTACCTTATTCTGACCAAATTCGGCAGCACTGTGCAGTGGACTGCCCCCCAGGTTGTCCAGGATAATGCGAGCCCCTCCCTCCTTCAACAGCCAAACAACTACCTCACTGTGACCACGGCTAGCCGCATAGTGCAGAGGGGTGGCTCCGTCAAAATCTCGCTCGTTTGAGTTCAAACCTTGATCCTTGACCTGAAGACACAGATTATCAAGGTCAATGTTATCATTTTCATCATCAACATCATCATCATCATCATCAAATCAAACTTTCTGCAGCGCAACCATATATAGTCTACTTCGCTTACAACAAGGTCATATATAACAAAACTCAGACATAACAACAGTTAGATCCCCTGACCCCTCCTATCAGGCACCCAATCGCCACTGGCGATTGGGTGCCCGATAGGAGGGCGCAGGGGATCTGTGTGTATGTCCAGCGCCGAGTAATTCCCCATGGTATGTGTACTGTTCTACCAGGGCTAGCCTCACCTATCTGACTTGTGGGACATAACACTTTTCAGAGGTCCTGACAGCACTCGTTCTATGCAAAATACTTTGCTTATAACAAACTTTGAATATAAAAACAAGAAAAATTGCTGGTTTATTATATCTAAAGTTGACTGCAAATGTATTATCAGTTGCCGAAATCATCTGACAAGTACCCACAGTGGAGAGAAGCAGACTATCTATGATAGCTCAAAATGAGTGCTTTGTGATCAATGATCAGCTGGACAGATATTTAGATGGACATGTATACTTATGAGCAAAAGAAACGCAACATTTTGGGAATCATTGGAAACACTACGAGCAAAAGAAATGCAACATTTTTGGAATCATTAGAAACACTAAGTGTTTAGGATGATTCCAAAAATGTTGCATTTCTTTTGCTTGTCAGTATATATAGTGAAACCTGCTCTGAGCAACCAAAGTCGTCTCCAAAGACAAATGCTCTCTCAAGAAAACTGATGGAGGGCAAACAGTGTCACCTGTAATTAACCCATATCATACTGAGGCTACAAGCTTCAAATTTGTACACTGCTATACGCAAGCTACATTATAGTACTTACGGATAAGGATATAGACCAATGGCTTTAGTTCAAGGGTGGTGCCAGAATAGCTTGGCACCTGGAGGCGCCAAGCTATTCTGGCACTACCCTTGAACTATTTTAGTCAAACTTATTTCACACACTGGTGTATTCCGAATGATAAGAGTTAACCCGTTTAGCCTTGATGCAGGAGATAGATCACATGTGTACAGAAATACACAACAGTATGACTTTTAATAATAACAACAATAATGAGTACATGTATAGCGCCTAACCTCAGAAATTAGAGCTCTAGGCTCTTAACAAAAGCTAACTGTACAAAAATAACTCATTACAAAAACGCAATTTACAAAAGGTATTTAAGAGTAAATAAATAAATAATAAAATTGCAAAACAAAAAATACAACGCACTCCATAAACATTCTATAAAGTCGCTTTGAGGAAAGGGAGCAAACTCAAAACATTTTATACTTGAGCTTTGTATAGCAACTATAAAGTGATGATCTCCCCTCCCCTGTAAAAGCTCCCACTGTACACAGCAGGATTGAGTGGGGACAAAGGTGGGGTGGGGTGGGGTGGGGTGGTGGTGGTGGTGGGGGGGGGGGGGGGGGGTGTTTAGTCTCTATAAAAAAAAATTAATGTTAAAAAATGGAGATGTACAGGATAACAATAAAGAAATAAACTATGCTGGAAATCTGCTGTCAAGTGCGGGAGGCTTTTCCATGCCAGTAACTGTGAAACATCTGTCCATTTGCAATGCAGCAAGATTTTTGCGCAGGGGTAAAAATAGCTCAAACAAAGCTGCTAGGACTGTGACAGGCTGGTACTGGCTACTGGAAATTATGTGCACTTCTACCCCGATCCTCACCAGCCATTTGACCATGTGGAGCTGGCCGGTCTGAGCTGCGGCATGAAGAGTAGACATGCCGTCAAATGTGTGGATTTTGGGCGTGCCATTCTTTGTGGCCAAAAACTCCGCTACGGCAAGGTGGCCCATCTGGCAGGCAAGGTACGCCGGAGTGCTGCCATTGCTCATCTGCATGTTGATAGACCTGCATTGACAGCAATAAAGCGGTTTCATTGTTTAGTTGAACACTTAACCCCTTCACTGCTGAGAAAAAGTGAACACCACCCAAGTGCATAAGGTACACATCTCAGCAAAAGGTGTAAATTCTCATGAGCCCCCGCAATTGCGGGGGCTCATGAGGATTTATGCCTTTTGCTGACATCACTTTGTAACCATATTCCTCCGACAGCTATCACTGAATTGCAATTGATGATTGTTTTTTAATAAAACAGTCTGCCTCCACTGGCAGTGAAGCAGTTAATCTGTAATGACATGCTACAGCAAGATATGGATCAACCATGAGAGTTCAAGTGTGATGCCAGAACAGCACATGGAGGTGCCAAGCTACTCTGGCATCATCCTTTTAAACTTTCATGGTCGATCTTTCTCAAAAATGAGTAACGTTTTCAGCGGGGACAACTCCCAAACATGTGAATTTCAACCTTAGGCCTCAGCTCAACAGTATCTCCAACAAAAATAACATGATCGATTTAAGGTACGACTGGAGTGGAAACAATCTTAACATCTTCACTGCTGAGAAAATGTAAACACCATCCAAATGCAAACAACCTGCTGGATGCAAATTTTTTTTCTCATGAACTCCTGCGACTGCAGGGGCTCATGATTGATTGATTGATTGATTGATTGCACATTGCTTAACGTCCCGACAGCAACAAGGCTTTCTCAGGACGTGCCTGCACTGCTTGTGAAAAAAACTAAACAGAATATTGAATGTATGTCACCAGTCGGTCCAATACGTTAAATAAAGCTACGACATGGGGCCTAAATAAAGGTAAGACCATTTAGCAACACACATCCAATATCAAGAGCTACAGGCAGCGCAGACAGTAGGGAGTGTTAAAAAAGGCAAATACAGGTGAATGGACCAAGGGTAGACAGAAACACATGCCCCAGAATCGGAAAGGAAACCCACCCTGTGGGGCTGACCAGGGTGACCCTGAGAACTAAAAAGTAGTTAACCCCACCCAAGTCCCCCAAGACAGACCCGGGTGGGGAGGGCTCATGAGAATCTATACTTCTTACTGATCAAGGTCCCCATACTCCCTCTTAATCCATTAGGACCAAACCCACGATTGCAGGAGATGGATCGACCATGCTAATTTAAGGGCAGTGCCAGAATAGCTTGTCGTATGATGGCACCAAGCTAATCTGACACTACCCTTGAACTGTCATGGTCAATCCATCTCCTGCAACCAGTACATAGTTGTTAGGTGACACTTCCAAATTTGGCTGTGGGGTTAAATGTCTCCTGCTGTTTGAAAGCGGTGGGTGAGAACTTGACTGTCCAGGTGATTTACCTGTGTATTAAAGGCTTCAGGTACATGTATGTACTTTCTGGTCTCATGGTCTTTATCAGTTTGTGCTGTTCTAATTTATGTGACCCAATGTACACAGCCAGTTCATACATCAGTGTTTAGTACTACTGTAGGGATAGAACAGTACATCTGAAAAGTTATGTAGTGACTACCTAACTTTTCTTCATGTAAAGCTAGATATTAACTAAAGTAGAAGATACTGCTACTACTACGAGTAGTAGTAGTAATTAGCCAATTATCAACATGATTTTTTAAAGTAAATATTTAGTGTAGATTCCAAGTATCACTTTCTTCCCCTTTTTTTTTTCTCTCCTTTTTTTCCCTGAAGGGGTTGGGGCGGGGGGGGGGGGGGGGGGGGGGGGGGAAGACAGGGAGGAGGTGTTCTATGTATTGTAGCTGCAACAGCATTAGGTTGATCCAGGTGCATGTACTAACAAATTCATAAGCAAGCTTGGTGTTGCGTGTAAATTCCCCAAACAATGACAAAAAGTTTTGTCTCCTGAAAGGGACTTCAAAGTGACATTGAGAATTCACAAACGCACATCCTGTTCACAGGGTACAGGCTGAGGTACACTGCATGTGTAGCCCTCATACATTTTGTGTTACCCGAGATCTTGACAGCATGATAGCTTATACCCCAGATGAACAACCTTGGCTATGGCCTCAACAGCCAACTAGGAAAGTAGTATAATTATGTTGAAGTGCTTTTGGAGGGGCTCATCTGCAAGAAGCATAGATCCTCATGAGCCCCCACAGATGCAGGGGCTCATGAGGATCTATGCTTCTTACTGGTCCCACAGCGCACTATAATCAAAGACTCTTATAGGGTCTTGCAATAAATACTATAATTATTTTAAAGTGCCTTTCAACAGGTCCATTTGCAGGAGGCATAGATCCTCATAAGCCATCACTGGTTGTAGGGGCTGATGAGGATCTATGCCTCTTGCTGGCCAAATTTACAAGACACAGGGAACGGGTGTTGAGGGGGAGATGCATTCAATAGATCTACCATGGAAAACAAAAGCTGTTGGAAGTTTAGCGTGTTGTTGTAAACAGTATACATGTAATTTTAATGATTAGCCTTATAGAGTTAGAGCAAACAGGTTTTTGTTGTTTTTGTTTTTCAACCATTGCAGTATAATGCAGCATAATGTGTCTTAAAAAAAAAAATTAAAAAGTAATGTTGTCATAATTTAGAGGATCAAACAAAATATGCATTATATCTGAAGCAAGACCAAGAAGCTGAGTTTGTGGCACATGAAATGATAAATAAAAAGTAGAGGGATCCTGTTTGAAGTAAGTATATCACATACGAACAAGGGATGGGGGTGGGGGGGGAGGGTGGGGGGGGAGGGGTTACCATAATGGATTCATGATAATTAATTCTGCAGTAGCATTCACATTTTATGATGCAAAAAGACAATCCAGTCTCACCGCATACACCACCACCTCTACGCTGACGACTCACAACTGCTAGACAAAGACAAACTCGACAACACTCAGACTCGCACGGCTGACTGCTACGAAGACATGAAAAACTGGATGACAGCAAACAAGCTAAAACTGAACGACGACAAAACGGAAGCCATGCTGGTAGGCACTCGCCAGAAACTCTCCCAGCTCCCTCCCTCTCTCCACCTTCAACTCGATAGCACCCCCATCTCCCTCTCTGACTCGGCCAAGAACCTCGGCGTTATCCTCGATTCCTCTCTGTCCATGACCAGCTTCGTTTCCGCCACGGCCCAGGCATGTTATTTCCACCTCCGCCACATCAGTCAGATCAGAAAATACCTCACTACCGAAGCTGCCACCAAACTTGCTGTCTCTCTCATCTTATCTCGCATCGACTACTGCAACTCTCTCCTCTCCAGCCTCCCTCACTCCACCATTTTCACTCTCCAACGCGTTCAGAACAATGCTGCCCGCCTCGTCCTCAGAAAGAAAAAATCCGACCACGTCACACCCCTGCTCAAACTCCTTCACTGGCTCCCCATCCCCCAACGCATCCAATACAAAATTCTGTCTCTCTGCTACAAATCCCTGAACAACTGCGCTCCTGCCTATCTCTCCAACTTACTTCACCCCTACACACCTTCCCGCTCTGCCTCTGACCCTCTCCGCCTCCACACTTTCGGCCCCCGCTCCTTCTCCGTCTACGGTCCATCCACCTGGAACACTCTCCCACTCTCTCTCCGTCAGAAACACTCTCTCTCCTCCTTCCAGTCAACCCTCAAAACTCACCTCTTTCAACAGTTTTAGCACTATATCACCACACTCACCACCCCAAGCTGACCGTCGTAATGTATTCCACTGTTTGTGGTACGCAAGTCATTGTCTAAAGCGTGCGCATGCGTGCGCGAGTTGTGAGTGCGCGCTTAGAGTTATAATTATTATAAGATAAGCGCATTATAAATACCGTAATTATTATTATTTATTAGAAGGTACTGCTTTCATAACCTCTAATCACTGATCGAAAAGGGGGTGGGGTGGGGTGTTTTAAGGAGGTGTTTTGAGGATGGTTTTGTCACTGGCTGAAAGTGAAAACTCTCACAGAAGGGTGGGGGTGGGGGGGGGGGGATATTCCCCAAGTACACTGTGAACGCTGTAAATAACAGCAGACGATACAGTGTACCAGTAAACCACACATACCTGATAAACCTCAGTGTCTGGTGCTTGCGGAAGAAACTAGGCAATGCCCACTGAGCTTCTCGACTCTTAACCCATTCAGTTCCGAGCCCCTACAGCAGGAGATGGATTGACCATGATAATTCAAGGGTAGAGCCAGATTAGCTTGGTACCTTCAGGTGCCAAGCTAATCTGGCACTACCCTTTAATTATCATGGTCTCCTGCAGCTGGTACCTAGTCATTAGGCAACACCTCCAAACTGATCTGAGAAATGGGAACTTGGAGCTAAAAGGGTTAAGTAATTCATCCATAGCTTACAATGATTTTTGCCCCTTTAGGGGAGTCTAAAAAGCCAGTTTTAAAACAGCTTTGGAAGATGGTTTGGTTTTGACAGTTCCAGGTTAGTGCCACATTAGCCTGTGCTAGATAGGGCACTGCCCTTGAACTTGCATAGCCTGCCTACCTTCCACTAAGGCATGTTAAGGGTATTCAAACATTATGGTGTATCAATTGCTATTGCAATTTCATAGTTGAAAAGTATACTCAACCTATGTTGACTCACCTTGGATTTTCTGCCACTAAAACTTTGACACATTCCAAGTGCCCTCCTTCGGCAGAGAAGTGTAGAGGCAAGGCACCGCTGGCAGACTTTTTCAGAATATCACAATCTGCCTCATCCATAAGCCACTCCAGTAATTGGGCGTGGCCATAGCGAGCTGACAGGTGCGCCACCGTGGCCCCCGTCCCATCTTGATCGTCCACAGTGTTATCTGTGTTATCGAGAAGCCATTTCAGAACCGTCAAACTCCCTGTTGCTGCCGCGTCGTGAAGAGGCGTAGCCCCTACGTTGCTGCATTTCCTGGGGTTCAAACCTTTGGTGTGGACCAAAAACTCCACCGCAGGCAGGCACCCGCCCCTCGCGGCGTAATGAAGACAGGTGGCACCTTGGTCATCTTGTAGAGAGTCGGTCACTTTCTCGGAGCTCAAACTGGCTAAATCTCCGTCTCTTGCCGCCAGCAAGAGCTTCGCTACATCGTCTGCTACCATGGCGCTTGTGTAGAGCGCAGACAGTCCGATCACTTCATTTTTAGGTCACAGAGGGATGGGTAAGGTCCACGGATCAGTGACCGATCGCAACAGGTAGTGATCCGTGTTGTTTATGGTGAGAGACGCGTGTCGATAAACACAAATCTGGCAGAATGTCATGTAGGCCAAGCATAAACGATAAAGAAGTCTGATAGGTTTTCAGTTTGCTTTTCGTATTCTTATTTTTACTAAACAATATGTTTAAAACTTATCAATAAATTAATGCTATCCACAGAAAAGACACTGTTGTCTGCGTAATGATTTTTGGTAAGTTGTAGGTATTTGACAACATCATTGCTATTTTGTGAATAGCAAATATTTAAGAATTGTCACTACTTGGAGTTATGTCCCGTGGGCCATGCAGTGAGCAGACAGCTTGCTTCAAGGAGGAAAGTTGCAAAAACCTGCGAAGCCAGTGATTTTCTCTGCAAGGTCGTCAAATAGGCAGAAGGTTTTGTTCATTTTGTAGACTTTTTATCCAGATTACATAATTTTTTGTTTGTTTTACTGATAAAAATGTGTTCATCACAGACTCCAACAGATGTTGATACTCTCACTGCGTACTGTATGCTGTCATACAAGACTTTTTATTGCTAGGTTGTTTTGAGAGGGGTAAAGGATTATTCTCGTGCACCGTGGTCGCCACTTTTTAATTTCCCGTGCACCATGTTTCATAAAAACAATATTTCCTGTGCATCGTGCACGACCTATTTGCCGTGCATCGTGCAGGCGAAACTGAATTCTTCGTGCACCGTGAAAAGAAAAAAAATAGTCTTCGTGCAACGTGCGAGACATGTGCTTATTTATCGTTTTCATGCGAGGATCCGAGCGGGATTGGTCTATGTCCCCTGACCTGCCTCGTTGTTTAAATTTCCGCGGTGCTTGCTGGTCAGTCCAGGTTGAGCTCACAGAGCTACAAACTCTGAGGAACAGTATGAGTGGGAATAACACAAGCGATATGCATAGATTTCGTGAGTACCTCACGCAACCAGGGCACACGAGTCCCTCACGCAAACAGGGCACATGAGTATCTATGCCTCTTGCACTACTTGTTTGTGTACTTACACATGGACAGCAGCTCAGCCAAAGGTGCAACAGGCCAGGGCTTATGACAGCATTGACACCAGCTGTTGCTCTGACTCCTAACTGTTTAGGATGCACGCTGCATCAGCAAGCCTGAAATAAGATTCATGTATGTTTCACTGGGTCTCAGTTTAGTGCAGTCACAGGACTGGTGCGCGTCCATCGCATTACATATGAATAGTGGTCAAACAAGAGAGTTGATCATGGATGATTCCAAAACCACCAGATGCATTCCAATCAGTCGTCAGTGGCCAGCCTATTGAAGTTGTGGAGTGCTTTAAATATATTGGCACGCAGATAGACAGCAAACTCAGTTTTAATCAAAACACTAATTTCATTTTCAGAAAGGCAATGCAGTGGCTGGTTCTTCTGAGGAAACTCCAAAGTTTTGGGGTCAGTGAGGCGCGTGTGAGCATGTACAAGGTTATCATATTTGCATGTATGTTTATTATTTTTATATGTTAATCTGCATGTTTTAATCATGGACAAAAAAGTGATTTGTAATTGTAAAGTGATCTGTTCCAGGGCAGCCTTTGATTACTATTGAATTCGCTGATTCAGCGGGTCAGCTTGATGTCTCACCTCAAGTAAGACTTTTCTGCCCTTCATTTATTTCATAATACATGTGAGTGTATCGGCGAATTTTGCCAATCAAAGCCCGCCATGTAGCCAATCGATTTAACCCTTATTATTTGGAATACACCATTGTGTCTGGGCAGTGGGCAGATGTTCACATCTGCACGGGACATAGACGACCCCGCCCTCCACGAGTCGCCTGCTGCCTTGCAGGCCTGGCCGCTTGGCTGCGGAAAGGCTAAGGGAGGAAACCCCTGACATCAAAGCCCCCGTGTCTCCGGGGAAGGCTTTTGAGCCAGAGACTAGGACAAGGACAGTCTGATATAAAACCTACGACCCGAGGACCTCGATGCCATCGTCCCAGCTTGCTAGGCCATGGCAGATGAACCAAGGGTTTAAAGGGTGGGGCCAGTACTGCGCACACTGCACTCCACCAAAAAGCTCCACCGCGCAGGCTTTAGGAAACGTCCACGGACCATGACACTGACCATTCCAAGTCCTGTAGCGACGGGCGAGGGGCGAAACGGCAGGTGAAAGATGTCACTGGAAGCCGCAGTCTCAAACCTGCATGCAGGCGGTTCAGGATATTGGTCGCCTGATGTTGACCTGGGGATGACAACATCACTCGGCACACCCTGAACGACCAAGCAGCCTTCTCTAGGGACAGCACTGCTTGCTCCACACGGAGAGGGGCCTAGAAAAGGTGGCCTAACCAAAGCTCGTCCCCTCGCAACCCCAGTTGGCTAGCCGCGGTCAACGGGCATCTTCTCCTGCGGTCAAAAAACAAGAAAGAATAACGGATCCACTCTCATGACGACCACGACCGGCCTCAACGTAGCATGCTGGAACGTCCGAACCATGCTCGACAAAGCAGACAGCGGACGCCCTGAACGTCGCTCCGCCCTCATTGCCCATGAATTGCGGAGGTTAAACATCGACATCGCCGCGCTCAGCGAAGTACGCCTTCCGGACGAAGGCAGCCTCCAAGAACTTGGTGCTGGGTACACCCTCTACTGGTCAGGCAGGCCTGCATCAGAAAGACGGCTTTCAGGCGTGGGTTTCATGGTCAAGACATCCATTGCGACTAAGCTGGAAAACCTACCAACGGGCCACTCAGACCGCATCATGTCCATGCGCCTCCCACTGAGACACCAGCAGCACGTCACCCTTCTCAGTGTGTACTCCCCAACCCTCCTGGCAGAGCCTGCTGAAAAGGACAAGTTTTACACTGACCTGCGCAGCCTCCTACAGAGTACCCCTGCAGACGACAAAGTCATCATCCTTGGCGACTTCAACGCCAGAGTGGGCCAGGACTCTGAAGCCTGGAAAGGAGTCCTCGGCAAGCATGGCGTGGGGAACTGCAATGACAATGGCCGCCTACTATTGGAGTTCTGTGCGGAGCAGCAACTGGGCATCACCAACACTACTTTTCAGCAAAAGGACAGTCGAAAGACCACCTGGATGCATCCTCGCTCCAAGCACTGGCACCTTATCGACTATGTCCTAGTGCGTCAGAGGGACCGCAGTGACGTCCTCCTCACCAGAGTGATGCCCAGCGCAGAGTGCCACACTGACCACCGCCTTGTCCGCTGCAAACTCAGGCTCCACTTCAAGCCAAAACCCAAGAAATGGGGGCCCCCCAAGAAAAAGCTTGATGTTGCCAGCCTTCAGCGTGACGATGTGAAAGCTGCCTTTCAGACAGATTTACAGCGCAAGCTCAAAGACACAGCGGACCCAGTAGACTCCTCCCCTGAAACACTTTGGGAACAACTGAAAACTGCTATTGCAAAATCCTCTGCAGAAGTCTTGGGTTTCGCCAGAAAGAAGAACAAAGACTGGTTTGACGAAAACGATGTAGAGATCCAGGAACACCTAGCAAAAAAAAGAGCCGCCCATCAGGCCCACCTAGCCCAGCCTTCCTGCCCTGTGAAGAAGTCTGCCTTCCGCCTCGTCTGCAGCAGTCTCCAGCGCAAGCTCAGAGATCTCCAGAATGAGTGGTGGACCAGACTTGCACAGAGGACCCAGCTCTGTGCTGACAATGGTGACTACAGGGGCTTCTACGAAGCACTGAAAGCAGTGTATGGCCCCAGGCACCTGGTACAAAGTCCCCTGCGAAGCGCGAATGGCCAGGCACTCCTCACAGATAATACCTCCATCTTGAACCGCTGGTCGGAATACTTTCAGAGCCTCTTCAGCGCTGAGCGCACTGTTCAAGAAGCAGTCGTCCTACAAATCCCACACCTCCCAGTAAAGGTTGAATTGGACGAACCGCCCACCGCTGAAGAGACCCTCACAGCCATCCACCAGCTCAAGAGTGGCAAAGCAGCAGGCATTGATGGAATACCGCCAGAGATCTGGAAACATGGAGGCACAGCACTGCACAACAAGCTCCATGACCTCTTTCTCTGCTGCTGGGAGGAAGGAACACTACCAAAAGATCTCTGTGACGCAGTCGTTATCACCCTGTACAAGAACAAAGGCGAGAAGTCTGACTGTTCCAACTATCGGGGAATTACCCTGCTGTCCATTGCTGGGAAAATCCTTGCAAGGCTGCTCCTGAATCGGCTGGTACCTGCCATCGCTGAAGACCAACTCCCAGAGGGCCAGTGTGGCTTCAGAGCAAACAGGAGCACCACCGATATGGTCTTTGTGCTGAGACAGCTACAGGAGAAGTGCCGCGAGCAGAACAAAGGGCTGTACGTAACATTTGTCGACCTAACAAAAGCGTTCGACACTGTGAGCAGGCAAGGCATGTGGCAGATCCTGGAGCGACTTGGCTGTCCCCCAAAGTTCCTCAACATGATTGTCCAGCTACACGAGGACCAGCAAGGCCAGGTCAGACTCAACAATGACCTCTCAGAACCATTCCCTATTCTCAACGGCGTAAAGCAGGGCTGCGTGCTGGCACCGACCCTCTTCACCATCTTTTTTAGCATGATGTTGAAGCAGGCCACAGTGGACCTCGATGTTGACGATGCAGTGTACATCAGGTATCGTCTCGATGGCAGCCTGTTCAACCTCAGACGACTGCAGGCCCACACGAAAACCCTAGACCAACTGATTCGTGAGCTGCTTTTTGCTGATGATGCTGCCCTCGTTGCACACACAGAGAGAGCCCTGCAGCGCATCACGTCTTGCTTCGCAGATGCTGCCCAGCTCTTTGGACTCGAGGTCAGTCTGAAAAAGACAGAGGTCCTCCATCAGCCGGCACCCAAGACAGTGTATCGCCCTCCTCACATCACCATTGGCGAGTCTGAACTAAAGTCAGTGCACCAGTTTACTTACCTTGGCTGCATTATCACGTCGGACGCCAAGCTGGACAAGGAGCTTGACAGCAGGCTGGCAAAAGCGAACAGTGCTTTCGGGCGACTTTTCAAGCGGGTGTGGCACAATCAACAGCTGAAAACAGGCACCAAGATCAGCGTGTACAGAGCTGTGGTCCTCACCACCCTGCTGTATGGTTCCGAGTCCTGGGCCCTCTACCGCAGCCAACTACGACTCCTCGAACGCTTCCACCAGCGCTGCCTGCGTACCATCCTGGGCATTCACTGGAGTGACTATGTCACCAACGTCGAGGTCCTTGAACAGGCTGAAACTGTGAGCATCGAGGCTTTGCTGCTGCGGACACAGCTCCGCTGGGCGGGGCATGTCTCCAGGATGGAGGATCATCGCCTACCAAAGATCACCCTGTTCGGCGAGCTTGCTACTGGACACCGTGACAGAGGGGCACCAAAGAAGAGATACAAAGACTGTCTCAGGAAGTCACTTAGTGCCTGCCAAATCGACCACCACCAGTGGTCTTCGCTTGCTGCGGACCGTGACACCTGGCGCTCCACCATTTACAAGGCAGCTGTCTCCTTTGAGGACTCTCGCAGAGCTAGCCTTAAGGACAAGCGGCTCAGGAGAAAAAACAGAGATGCCGCAGCTCAGAACCCTGGCCAGACCTTCCCCTGCAGCCACTGCGGTCGAACCTGCCTGTCTCGGATTGGCCTCCGCAGCCACGAACAAGCCTGCAGACGTCGTGGGCAACTCCTATAAAATCTTCGTTCGCGAAGTCAAGCCAAGAGAGAATAGATGTGAGTATAGCACAACGCCCACCTAACAGTAGGTAGGTCCATCGCTATACAAACAGTGGGTAACATCAGTGCCAGAGAGCAATATTTAGCTATTTTGTAACGAGCTGATTTCAACATCTCTTGGCTTGACTTCGCGAACGAAGATTCTATAGGGCTTGCCCACGTCGTCTGCAGGCATTTTCGTGGCTGCGGAGGCCAATCCGGGACAGGCAGGTTCGACCGCAGTGGCTGCAGGGGAAGGTCTGGTCAGGGTTCTGAGTTACGACAACTCTGTTTTTTCTTCTAAGCCGCTTATCCTTAAGGTTAGCTCTGCGAGAGTCCTCAAAGGAGACGGCTGCCTTGTGAATGGTGGAGCGCCAGGTGTCACGGTCCGCAGCAAGCGAAGACCACTGACGGTGGTCGATTTGGCAGGCACTAAGCGACTTTTTGAGGCCGTCTTTGTATCTCTTCTTTGGTGCTCCTCTGTCTCGGTGTCCAGTGGCGAGCTCGCCGAACAGAGTGATCTTGGGTAGGCGATGATCCTCCATCCTGGAGACGTGCCCCGCCCAGCGAAGCTGTGTCCGCAGCAGCAAAGCCTCGATGCTCACAGTTTCCGCCTGTTCAAGGACCTCGACGTTGGTGACATAGTCACTCCAGTGAATGCTGAGGATGGTACGCAGGCAGCGCTGGTGAAAGCGTTCAAGGAGGAGTCATTGGCTGCGGTAGAGGGCCCAGGACTCGGAACTGTACAGCAGGGTGGTGAGGACGACAGCTCTGTACACGCTGATCTTGGTGCCTTTTTTCAGCTGTTGATTGTGCCACACCCGCTTGAATAGTCGCCCGAAAGCACTGTTCGCTTTTGCCAGCCTGTTGTCCAGCTTGGCGTCTGACGTGATGATGCAGCCAAGGTAGGTAAACTGGTGTACAGACTTCAGTTCGGACTCGCCGATGGTGATGTGGGGAGGGCGATGCTCTTCCTTGGGTGCCGGCTGATGAAGGACCTCTGTCTTTTTCAGACTGACCTCAAGTCCAAAGAGCTGGGCAGCATCTGCGAAGCAGGACGTAATGCGCTGCAAGGCTCTCTCTGTGTGTGCAACGAGGGCAGCGTCATCAGCAAAGAGCAGCTCACGAATCAGTTGGTCTAGGGTTTTCGTGTGGGCCTGCAGTCGTCTGAGGTTGAACAGGCTGCCATCGAGACGATACCTGATGTACACTGCGTCGTCATCGTCGAGGTCCACTGTGGCCTGCTTCAACATCATGCTGAAGAAGATGGTGAAGAGGGTCGGTGCCAGCACGCAGCCTTGCTTCACGCCGTTGCGAATGGGGAATGGTTCTGAGAGGTCACTGTTTAGTCTGACCTGGCCTTGCTGGTCCTCGTGGAGCTGGACGATCATGTTGAGGAACTTTGGGGGACAACCTAGTCGCTCCAGGATCTGCCACATACCTTGCCTGCTCACAGTGTCAAACGCTTTTGTTAGGTCGACAAACGTTACGTACAGCCCTTTGTTCTGCTCGCGGCACTTCTCCTGTAGCTGTCTCAGCACAAAGACCATGTCGGTGGTACTCCTGTTGGCTCTGAAGCCACACTCGCCCTCTGGGAGGTGGTCTTCAGTGATGGCAGGTACCAGCCGATTCAGGAGTAACCTTGCGAGAATTTTCCCGGCAATGGACAGCAGGGTAATTCCACGATAATTAGAGCAGGCAGACTTCTCTCCTTTGTTCTTGTACAGGGTGATGATGACTGCATCACGGAGATCCTTTGGTAGTGTTCCTTTTTCCCAGCAGCAGAGAAAGAGGTCGTGGAGCTTGTTGTGCAGTGCTGGGCCTCCATGTTTCCAGATCTCTGGCGGGATTCCGTCAATGCCTGCTGCTTTGCCACTCTTGAGCTGGTGGATGGCTGTGATGGTCTCTTCGGCGGTGGGCGGTTTGTCCAATTCAACCTTTAGTGGAAGGTGTGGGATTTGGAGGATGACTGTTTCTTGAACAGTACGTTCAGCGCCGAAGAGGTCCTGAAAGTATTCCGACCAGCGGTTCAAGATGGAGGTATTATCTGTGAGGAGTGCCTGTCCATCAGCGCTTCGCAGGGAACTTTGTACCAGGTGCCTAGGGCCATACACTGCTTTCAGTGCTTCGTAGAAGCCCCTGTAGTCAATGTTGTCAGCGCAGAGCTGGGTCCTCTGTGCGAGTCTGGACCACCACTCGTTCTGGAGCTCTCTAAGCTTGAGCTGGAGACTGCTGCAGATGAGGCGGAAGGCAGACTTCTTCACAGGGCAGGAAGGCTGGGCTAGGTGGGCCTGGTGGGCGGCTCTTTTTTTTGCTAGAAGTTCCTGGATCTCTACGTCGTTTTCGTCAAACCAGTCTTTGTTCCTCTTTCTAGCAAAGCCCAAGACTTCCACAGAGGATTTTACAATAGCAGTTTTCAGTTGTTCCCAGAGTGTTTCAGGGGAGGAGTCTGCTGGATCAACTGTGTCTTTGAGCATGCGCTGTAAATCGGCCTGAAGGGCAGTTTTCTTGTCGTCACGCTGAAGGCTGGCAACATCAAGCTTTTTCTTGGGAGGGCCCCCTTTCTTGGGTTTCAGCTTGAGGCGGAGCCTGAGTTTGCAGCGAACAAGGCGGTGGTCAGTGTGGCACTCTGCGCTGGGCATCACTCTGGTGAGGAGGACGTCACTAAGGTCCCTCTGACGCACTAGGACATAGTCGATAAGGTGCCAGTGCTTGGAGCGAGGATGCATCCAGGTGGTCTTTCGACTGTCCTTTTGCTGGAAAGTAGTGTTGGTGATGACAAGTTGCTGCTCAGCACAGAGCTCCAACAGTAGGCGACCATTGTCATTGCAGTTCCCAACGCCATGCTTGCCGAGGACTCCTTTCCAGGCTTCAGAGTCTTGGCCCACTCTGGCGTTGAAGTCGCCAAGGATGATGACTTTGTCGTCTGCAGGGGTGCTCTGCAGGAGGCTGCGCAGGTCAGAGTAGAACTTGTCTTTTTCTGCAGGCTCTGCCAGGAGGGTTGGGGAGTACACACTGAGAAGGGTGACGTATTGCTGGTGTCTCAGTGGGAGGCGCATGGACATGATGCGGTCGGAGTGACCCGTTGGTAGGTTTTCCAACTTAGTCGCAATGGGGGTCTTCACCATGAAGCCCACGCCTGAGAGCCGTCTTTCTGGTGCAGGCCTGCCTGACCAGTAGAGGGTGTAGCCAGCGCCAAGTTCTTGGAGGCTGCCTTCCTCCGGAAGGCGTACTTCGCTGAGCGCGGCGATGTCGATGTTTAACCTCCGCAATTCATGGGCAATGAGGGCGGAGCGACGTTAAGGGCGTCCGCTGTCTGCTGTGTCGAGCATGGTTCGGATGTTCCAGCATGCTATGTTGAGTCCGGTCGTGGTCGTCATGAGAGTGGATCCATTGTTTTTTTTTGTTTTCTGACCGCATGAGAAGATGCCTGTTGACCGCGGCTAGCCAACTGGGGTTACGAGGGGATGAGCTTTGGTTAGGCCACCTTTTCTAGGCCCCTCTCCGTGTGGAGCAAGCAGTGCTGTCCCTAGAGAAGGCTGCTTGGTCGTTCAGGGTGTGCCGAGTGACATTGTCATCCCCAGGTCAACATCAGGCGACCAATATCCTGAACCGCATGCATGCAGGTTTGAGACTGCGGCTTCCAGTGACATCTTTCACCTGCCGTTTTGCCCCTTGCCCATCGCTACAGGACTTGGAAAGTTCAGTGTCATAGTCCGTGGGCGTTTCCTAAACATACATTTCAACATACAGCACACATAACAAACAAAAAAAACATGGGCGAATAAACCATCATCCAGACTACAGTTCTGTCATGTTTGTTTTGTTCTGAAAAGAAAGATGTATTTGTAGCACCACCGAATGTGAAGCAGGGGTAAGCGTTAAAAAAAAAACTTGGTCAGCTGTCCGTGAGCGCCCCGCACAGAGCTGCTCTACAGTGGTGTTAGAAAAACCGCTTGCGCAATCCAAGATAGAACGCACAGCGCTATATTTGGTATCTTTGGATAAAGCGTTTCCTGCCCTTTATCAAGGTGCCTGGCACATGTTTGAATTCAAGATAAAACTGCATTAGATTTTGACGTGAAGTTTTCTTTTTTTTATGCATGAGATATGTTATCTGGGAATGGTCGCGCGCACATGCGCCAGCTACCAATAAAAAGCTCATTCAAAAACCTTTCAATCGATATATTATCTGACATGGATGATCAAATCTTGGATTTGCGCAGAGGCTTTGAAACTGACACACCAATGCGCGAACACAACTTCACTATGGCGCCTGCGATAGAAGATTCTTTCATCAACGATGACGCAAATTTTGCTTGTGACTTGCAGAAAACATTGCACAAGTACACAAATGTTTATGATTAATGATAGACAAAAAAACTTTCAGCATTATAAACTAACACTGATTGATAGATTTAATTTTTACTGTGTGTAGCCGATTTCCCCTCGCGCTGGGACCATATGGCGTTGAGGCGCGTCCCCTGGGTGGTGGATAGGGGGTCCCTCGTGAGAGGGGTGCACCGAATGAAATAAGGTGCCGTGAACCATGGTCTAAGGGAAGGTGACCCCGACAGAAAACCCCTGGTCCTCCTAGTAAGGGGGTTGGGTGTGGGGGTAGCTTCCCCACCCTGCAAAAAAGGAAATAACTACAAAAACGGCCGACGAAAAGACTAACAGTAATTCCATTCCTGGAGGAGGAAGGTTCTTCTACCAGAAGACTTATGACATCCTGTGGTGAAAGCCGGAAGTCTTTGGAAGCCACAGGACCGAGCCGCCTCTCTCTATCCAGGGATACAACCATGGGCACATGGAACGTCAAGACCATGTACCAAAGCGGCAAGGCCGCCCAGATAGCAGCGGAAATGCAAAAGTACAACCTGCTAGGTATCAGTGAAGCCAGATGGACGCAGTCTGGCCAGAAAAGGCTGTTAAGTGGGGAGATGATTCTGTATTCAGGTCATGAAGAGGAGAATGCCCCCCGTACAGAAGGTGTAGCATTCATGCTGTCACCAGTGGCACAGAGAGCGCTGATGGGCTGGGAACCTCTTGGGCCAAGAATTATCACAGCAGCCTTTAGAACCAAGAAAAAGCTCAAGCTGAACGTCATCCAGTGTTATGCGCCCACCAATGACGGTGACGAGGAAGAGAAACAAGAGTTCTACGACCGACTCCAGAGTGCCTTGGACAAATGTGCGGAGCGAGACATCACCATCGTCATGGGCGATTTTAATGCCAGAATAGGGGAGGACAACACCGGATACGAAGAGGTGATGGGGAGACAGGGACTAGGCTCTGAGATGAGTGAGAACGGGGAGAGGTTTGTAGACTTTTGTGCTCTAAACCGACTTGTCATTGGAGGCAGCATCTTCCCACACAGAAGAATACACAAAGCAACTTGGGTCTCACCTGACCATACAACAGAGAACCAAATAGACCATATCTGCATTAGCAAGAAATTTAGAAGATCCCTTCAAGATGTTCGAGTGAGGAGGGGAGCAGATGTCGCCTCCGACCACCATCTGCTTACCTTAAGAATGAAGCTCAAGCTAAAGAAAAGCCGCACAGAGACAACAAGAAGACAGCGCTATAATGTAGGCCTCCTGAGAGAAACTGGAGTTAGAGAAGAGTTCAAACTGGTGCTGTCCAACCGGTTTCAAGCGCTACAGGAGCTAGTAAATGAAGAGGAGGCGGTCACCAAAGAGCAGCAGTGGAAGGCAGTTAGAGAGGCGCTGAACTCAACCTGCAAAGACACTGTAGGGTTCAGGAAACACCATCACAAGGACTGGCTGTCGGCACAGACCTTGAAGAAGATAGAAGTGAGGAAGCAGAAGAAAGCAGCTGTCAACAACAGTCGCACGAGAGCAGCCAAAGTAAGGGCACAGGGGGAATACTCGGAAGCCAACCGCGAGGTGAAGAGTAGTATCAGGGCAGACAAGAGGGCCTACACAGACAGCCTGGCAGCAGAGGCAGAAAAGGCAGCAGGCAGCGGCAACATGAAACAGCTCTACGACATTACCAGAAGATTGTCAGGCAAGTATGGCCATACAGAAAGACCAGTAAAAGACAAAAAAGGCAAGCCTATTGCAGACAGAGCAGACCCAACTCGACAGATGGGCCGAGTATTTTGAAGAGTTACTGAACAGACCTAGCCCACCCGACCCCCCAGACATCCAGCCAGCAGAGACCGACCTATCCATCAGCTGTGACAGACCCAGCCAGGAAGAGATCAGAAGAGCAGTGGCATTCTTGAAGAACGGCAAAGCAGCAGGCCCAGATGGCATCCCAGCGGAGTCTCTGAAAGCAGACCTAGAGACAACAGTGGAGATGCTGTACCCACTGTTTGGAAAGATTTGGGAAGAGGAGGTGATGCCGGCTGACTGGAAAGAGGGGTACCTAATCAAGCTTCTCAAGAAAGGCGACCTCAGCAAGTGTTCCAACTACAGAGGAATCACCTTGCTGTCAGTACCAGGAAAGGTCTTCAACAGGATCATCCTGGAGAGAATGAAGAGCTCCGTTGACCCCCAGCTGAGAGACCAGCAAGCAGGATTCAGGAAGAACCGATCATGTACAGACCAGATCGCCACTCTCCGCATCATCGTGGAACAGTCTCTAGAGTGGAGCTCCCCGTTGTACGTCAACTTTGTGGATTATGAGAAAGCATTTGACAGTGTGGACCGAGAGACTCTGTGGAAACTCCTACGACACTACGCTGTACCCACAAAGTTCGTCCGCCTGATCAAGAGCAGCTACGATGGCATGACATGTCATTTGATCCACGAAGGGCAGTTCACCAGGGAGCTCCAGGTCAGAACCGGTGTCAGGCAGGGGTGTCTGCTGTCTCCGTTCCTCTTCCTACTGGCCATAGACTGGGTCATGAAGATGACCACAGAGCACAGACGAAGTGGAATACAGTGGACACTGTGGACACAGCTTGACGACCTCGATTTTGCAGACGACTTGGCATTACTGTCCCACACTCATCAACAAATGCAGGACAAGACCACGAGGCTTGCTGACATCTCGTCCCAAGTGGGCCTCACCATTCACAAACAGAAAACAAAGACAATGAGGCTGAATGCAACCAGGCAAGAACCAGTCTTGCTTGCTGGCACCCCGTTGGAGGTGGAGACCTTCACCTATCTCGGGAGCATCATAGACAAAAAAGGCGGCACTGATGCAGATGTCAGCACGAATCGGTAAAGCCAGAGCAGCCTTTCTCCAGTTGAAAAAAGTGTGGAGCTCCAGAGAGCTGTCACAACACGCCAAAGTCCGGATTTTCAACTCCAGTGTAAAAGCAGTTCTCTTATATGGAGCAGAGACTTGGAGATTGACAAAAACCACAGTCAACAGAGTACAGACCTTCATGAACAGTTGCCTTAGAAGAATTTTGAAAATCCACTGGCCAGAGAAGATCAGCAACGTCAGACTCTGGGAGAGAACAAAGCAGATAACAGCAGAGAATGAAATTGGGCAAAGAAGATGGGGATGGATCGGTCACAGTCTGAGAAAGCAAGCTTCCAGTATCACTAGGCAGGCATTGTCATGGAACCCCCAGGGAAAGAGGAAAAGAGGTAGGCCGAGAAACTCCTGGCGTCGAGACCTCCAAGCAGACATCAAGAGACTGGGAACCACCTGGAGTAGAATCGAAGGAGAAGCACAGGACAGGAGTTGCTGGAGGTCTCTCGTCGACGGCCTATACCCGGGTAGGGGTGACAGGCGTAAGTAAGTAAGTAGCCGATTTCCAGCCTGAAGTTCACGCCCTCTTCTTGGGGTATAATTTCTTTTGACCTCAATTTCAACTTTGACACATCTAGTCCTACTGAAATACACACCATATTTACTGCAATACTTTAGAGTTGCACTTGAATTTTTCTTTTAAAAATATGTCCACGGTTTCTTTGAAATAATCGTTTTAGTCGACAATAAGAACAACTCTTTGCCAGTTAGCAGACGAATTTTTCAGAGTGCCAACTGGTTTAGTTTCGACTGCCTAAACTATGAAAAAATTATGGTGTTTTTTGTGTTGTATGTTTTCCTGGTCATCGTAACATACTTGTAAATAAAGCAAATGTGGGTCAAATGGTTATTGTGATGCGTCTAGTGTGGTAGTGTAGCATCTGTGCTTGTCGCTCTCGCTTTCAGCTCCCACCGCTGGCTAGCAGTTTTGCGAAAAGGGGAGCAGAACATGTCAGTCTCTCCCTGCCAGTACACAGCCTCTCCAACAACAAGCCTCATGTAGTGCCTCCTCGTGGTGACTCATGGTAACCGAGCACCTTACGGACTCGGGCTGAACTACAGAGGACTCGGAGATCTGGCCCCCAGACATGCGGCATGCAGGCCCATTGATGTGTGGACAAGCCCTGATGCCCATGAACCGCGGATCCCCAGCTATGGGTAAATAGCCCCACTGCCTTGTGGGTGCCTTGGGAGAGGCAAAGGCTAGGGGAGAAAACCCTATACAAATCCGGGCAGGGATGCTCGATAGCCTTGGTTGGCAGATCTCCTTCGAGAAGGAAAACTCCGAGGAAAAACCTGAGTAGATGGGACCCATAAGCCTTGGTCGGCAATCCATCTAGGAGAAGGATACTCCAAAACTAAACCATCCTGTGCTCCCAGGAAAGGCCTTTTGACCAGGAGCTAAGGGTGAGGTAACCCCGACAGAAACCCCGAGTGCTGAAGACGGAGGTACTGGGCTGCACAGCGCACTCTAATAAACCACAGTACCATGCATATACAGCCACATGACACTTGGAGATGGATTCAACAGGAATGGTGCTCGCCCTGTGGAGTCTCACCAGGCAGGTGCAGTACCAGGCTCTGCGCCTCTTCGGAGCCCACCCCCAGCGACTGGAGGACCTTCCCGACTGTCTCGAGGAGCCAGGGGACTGGGAAGTAGAGCGACTGGCCAACGAAAAAACAAGACCAGAGACAAAGAAAAAGCCAATGTGAACATCATGCACTGGAATGCCGAAGGGGTTACCAACAAGAAAACAGAACTAGAGCACTTTCTGCATGAAAACAGCATAAACATCTGCTGTATACAAGAGACGCACCTGCAAGAAGGGAAACCATTTAAGATCAGAGGATATCAGGTCTTCCGAAGTGATCGCCAAGGGAGGAAGAAAGGGGGGGTTATGACCCTAGTTAGAAACAACCTGAATGCCAGCGAAACCAGGAGATTCATGGAAGAGGCAGAATACATCCAGGTCAAGGTAACCACCAGTGACAGCACCCTTGACCTTGTCAACTACTACTGCCCTAATGATAAGTTGCTGTCCCTCGACACTATCCAGGTCCCGGACAGTGGATTCCTCATCACTGGTGACTTCAACAGCCAGTCCCAGAGTTGGGGATATGACACACTGGACAAGAGAGGAGAAGACATTGAGGAGTGGCAAGATGAAAACCACCTGATACTTGCCAATGACCCTGAGGACCAACCTACCTTCTACTCTCGCCGCTGGCACACCACCACTACACCGGACCTGGCGCTTTGCACTGAAGATGTTCATAAGCGCCTCAGCAGAACAGTAGGACCACAGCTAGGAGGAAGTGACCACCGCCCTATCCTCCTAACCCTAAAAGGATGCACAGCAGCTAGCTCGCCACACCGGCCAAGATGGAACTACCGAAAGGCAGACTGGCGCTTGTTCAGTATCCGAACAAATGAGCTAATGCAAGACCTCACTGTTTCTGGAAGGAACATCAACAATGTGGTCAGAGAGTTTAATGACATTATCAGTAAGGCCGCCAAGGAATCCATACCTCGAGGGGTCCGGAAAAACTACACCCCATACTGGACCGCAGATCTTCAGAAAGCACATGACAACCTCACTAGGGCCAGAGAAGACGCTGAAACCAACCCCAGCCAAGAAAACAACATCAAGCTACAACACAGTAAGGCCCAGTATCTGAAGATGAAGTTGGAGTGCACAAGAAGAAGTTGGAGAGAGAAGACTGCAAGATTAAACATGGACAGGGACACCACGAAGTTGTGGAGACTGACCAAGGCGTTGAACGATGAGGGCACCAGGGAACAGAAGATCACCTTGGAAGAAGAAGGGAAAGCACTGACTGGTAGGAAAGCTGCAAACATGTTTGCACAGATCTATGCGAAAGAAAGTGACATCACTGTCCCACGAATGCTTACGAAAGAAATCAGACAGGAAGAAACGGAGAGAACAAGAGATGCGAACATCCATGATGCAATGAAGGACATCACCCTTCCAGAACTGAAGATGGCCATCAAACAGCTGAAGAAGAAAAAATCTCCAGGTCCAGACAGCATCTCAAACGAGATGTTACAACACCTTGGCAACACTGCCTTAATGAAGCTACTGGACATCTTTAAACACAGCTGGAGAGGAGGACAGGTACCCCAGTGCTGGAAGGAAGCCAGGATGATCCCAATTTTGAAGAAAGGGAAGAATAAATCCAAAGCCCTGAGTTATCGCCCCATCAGCCTGACAAGTTGTGTGTGCAAGACCATGGAGCGCATCATCAACAAGCGCCTGCAGTGGTACCTGGACTCCGAGAGCATTATCGTGCCAGAGCAAGCCGGCTTCAGAAGCTACAAGAGTACAGAAGACCAGACAACACACCTTGCACAGGTCATAGAAGATCAGAAGGTGACATTAGCTGCCTTCATTGACCTACAGAAGGCTTTCGACAAGGTGTGGAAGGATGGTCTCCTTGTGAAACTCCTTCGCAGTGGCATCCAAGGGAATATGTACCGGTGGACCAAGTCATACCTGCACAATCGCAGTGACAGTGGATGGGTACTGTGGCCAAAAAGTGCTGTTGCATCAGGGGGTGCCACAGGGGGGAGTCCTGTCACCGACCCTGTTCATACTTTTCATCAACGACCTTGTGCCAGAGCTACCAAAAGGAGTACACGCAGCCCTGTACGCAGACGACCTGGTACTCTGGTGCACAGAAGAGTATGCAACAACTGCTACATACAGGATGCAGCTAGCCCTGGACAGGCTGACAGACTGGACCAACAACTGGTGTGTGACCATCAACACAGAAAAATCATCAGCCACACTCTTCTCTCTCTCCAACAAGGCAAAGGCTGGCAACCTAACACTGGGCAACACCCCGCTGCGGTATGAAGACCAACAGACATACCTGGGAGTCACCCTTGACAAGAGGCTGACGTGGAAGCCGCACATTTGGAATGCAGAAGCGAAAGCTAGAAGAAAGCTGCACATCATGAGAAAACTGGCTGGAACACAATGGGGAGCCAATGAAAAGATCCTCAAAAATGTATATCAAGGCACAGTGAGACCACACCTTGAGTACGGATCTAATGCATGGTTGACGGCAGCCCAGTCACACCAGCAGACCATTGACAGAGTTCAGAACCAGGCACTGCGTATCATCACCGGCGCAATGAGATCCACACCAAATGAAAAGATGGAAGAGACAACAGGCATCCCAACCCTGCGCATGAGAAGAGATTGCAAAGCCTTGATACAGTCCACAAAGATCAAGTCTTCCAAAGACCACCCTATGAACGCTAGGATGAAACAACCAACCTCAGGGAGACTGAAAAGATCAAGCTTTGTGAAGGAGACGAGAGCACTGCAGAGAAAACACCAGGCAAAGCTGCCTGCGCAGGTAGAGGCTCTGAATCCTGCTAGCGACCTTCCACCTTGGGAAAGTAAGCCAGAAAACATCACCATCTCTTCCACGGTACCCTACATCACCACCAGAGATGAGCACAGCACTGTGAGCAAGAAAGCCCTGACACTGGCCATGCTCGAAGAAAAGTATCCCCAGGAAGCATGGATACGGGCATACACCGATGGATCAGCCACAGATGCAGTTCAGGATGGAGGGGCTGGGGTGTACATTCAGTACCCAAACGGAAAATGGCAGGCAGAGGCAGTACCAACAGGCCTTCACTGCACAAATTACAGAGCTGAGGTGGAAGCCCTGGTCCACGCAGCTAACACCCTTAGTGGCACTGCAGACCCTAATGCCCAGATTGTCTTCCTTACTGATGCCATGTCTGTCCTTGAGGCAGCAACAGCAAGCAAACTGCCACGTCTACAAGAGGCACGGCAAAACATCAAGTGCACCAGACTGGTGCTGCAGTGGATCCCTTCACACTGTGGCATCTACGGCAATGAAGAAGCTGACAGAATGGCAAAAGCGGGCGCAGAGAAAGAACAAGATGAAAATGGAGTCAGCTTCACAGAGATGAAGACCATCATTAAGTCTGTGTACAGACCACCACAACGGCCCATAGACAGTTACCATCAGCTGTCCAGACAAGAGCAGGTGACCATCTTTCGTCTGAGGACCGGGCACAACCGACTCAATTTCCACCTGCACAGACGCTTCCACCTTGTGCCATCTCCCCTGTGCCCTTGTGGAGAAGCAGAGCAGACCACAGAGCACATCCTCCAGGACTGTGGGAACCACCAGCCGCTGAGGGAGGAGATATGGCCGAAGCCCGCCACTCTACAAGAGAAACTGTACGGACCTGTGGAGGCACTACAGAAGACCACAGATTTCATTTTGAGAGCCAAACTCCAAGTGTGACGGCGTTCGAGAAGAAGAAGAAGAATAAAGCAAACGATACAAACTCACATTATTATTATTATTATTATTATTACATTATATTCTTAACTCACATTATTATTATTATTATTACATTATATTCTTCTTATTATTATTATTTGTGAAGTTTTACTCTTTTTGTCAGTTTCTTACTATAGATAAAAGAAAATCACATTGAACAACAAATAGTTTCGGTTGCTTTTAATTTTATTTAGACAAACACTTCAAGATGCTGTCAGACAGAATTCAGCAGAGGAAACGAGGAGGATCAACCAAAACCTCCCCCATCTCGATCAACAAACTTTTCTTAGAGCTGAATATATGACACAACGATGGAAAACAACACCATATATTCAACTCAGACTTTATTTAATGAGACTTGCTACCATGTCTATATAGTACTTTCTATGACACAGACGTGTATCCGTCAAATGAGAAAATATAGACTTGACGAAAGACATGAATATCTTGACCAAGAAATGAATGCTACCGTCCCAGACCACTTATCCTTTCCAGTCCACTCTTCCCTATCTTCTCAGCAGACCAGCATCTTATTAACGACTGCATCTTTTTCTTCTTTTGCAATCATAGCAGATTCATGTCTGTACGACTGAAGCTAGCATCCATAAGGTGATCTGAAACAATGGGTATAAAATGTTTGCCCTTTCTTGCTTTTGCTGATGTAATCAAACTCCAGAAAATGGTTACGCGGTTGAAAAAAGACCTACATTGAATCCAAAATCTTTACCCCACTCCTTCCTCTCCGTCCCCTCCCGCATCCCCCAACGGACAGCACCTCTCTGAGAGACATGAGCCTCTGTCTCTACTCCCCCCCCCCCCCCACACACACACACACTTGTAACGAATAGCATCTCTCTGAAGCATGTGAGCCCCTGTCTCCACCCCACCCCACCCCCTCTGTTACTCCATTAACAGTATTTCAGAAAAGCAATTGTTTGTTAAAATGTTATTTGTGTCATCTGTTTTCTAATCCCCTGTGAATTTGACCTTGAGAGAGGTCACTGAATTTGGTATGTGTAGAAAGGTCTTAGCACACCATTATATCTTTGGCCCAAGTTTAAAGTGTGTGGATTGAATAGTCTGTGAGAAAATGCCAACGTTGAAGTTTATGAAGGGCGGACGGACGACCACTGGCCCATTACATACATTCACGTTCCGCACGTGAACCCAACACTTAAAATGCCAACTCCGTTTTTGCTTATGACCATTTCTCACACTAAAGGCTACGAAATATTAAAACTTGACAAAAATCGGTTGAGTGGTTCCAGAGATATCGCACAGACAAAAACAGAAGCACTGAAAACACATGGCTGCCAGGGCCTTTACACTCGGTATGTCAGATAATTTTCCTTTGCGCAGCTTTCTTCGGGGTACCTTTACTTTAACAACAATTTAAATCAAATGAGCTGTCCTTTTTGTGATATTACCTTTAGTGTGCAAACCCTTTATATCTCTACTCCGGGTCTGCCCTGGGGGACTTGGGTGGGGGTAGGTATTTTTTAGTTCCCAGGGTCACCCTGGTCAGCCCCACAGGGTGGGGTTTTCTCTCTATTCTGGGGCATGTGTTTCTGTCTACCCTTTGTCCATTCACCTGTATTTGCCTTTTTAAAACTCTCCCTACTGTCTGCACTGCCTGTAGCTCTTGATATTGGATGTGTGTTGCTAAATGGTCTTAGCTTTATTAAGCCCCATGTGTTAGGTTTATTTAACGTATTTGACCGGCTGGCGACATACATTCAATGTTCTGTTTATTTATTTTTTTTCACAAGCAGTGTAGGCACGTCTTGAGAAAGCCTTGTTGCTGTCGGGACGTTAAGCAATGTACAATCAATCAATCAATCATTTATATCTCTACTGTGACCTTGACCTTAGGACCTCGGCTTTGGTACAAGACACATCTTCAAATCCTCCTTTAAATAACTTCTCAAAACCCATCTCTACAACGCTGCCTTTCACTAGTTCATTTCCCCAGCCTTGCACAATTCATCACCACTGTCACGTGTGTTGTGCGTGTGTGTGTGCATGTTGGCTGTTAGCCTATTCATTGTATCAGCACTTGGAGCTACTTTTAGAATAAGCGCTTAACAAATCTCCTTTATTATTATTATTAATGTAATACTGACCAGATATGAAAATTTAAACAGTTCTGTTAGTTGCTTCTGGAGAAATAACCTGCAAAAAACCCAGACATCCACCCAGCTTCAGTGACACATAGGATGACTCCAGTAGATCCCCTCTCAGGAACAGGGGAGGGGGAAGAAGAGGTATCCTAACAAGAAACACGAGGCAGATAACCACATTGCTTGTTTCCATAGCCAACAGACGTCCTGCAGCAGGTAAATTTGAAAAATGATGGAAATGCATTCAGAATTCCATGTATGAGATATAGCGCTAGAATGCAAGATACTGTCATATTGTTGTGTTTATGCCTGAAATGTGCTTGATTTAATGTGAAATTATCCCAAAGAAGGGGATTTGTCCTGTTTTTGTGTACATTTTAGTATCTGATTCACCTGCCTACGATGAAAATTACCTAAGATATAACTTTTTTAGTGAAGGGTGTCTCTTGGCTTGACTTCGCGAACGAAGATTTTATAGGAGTTGCCCATGACGTCTGCAGGCTTGTTCGTGGCTGCGGAGGCCAATCCGAGACAGGCAGGTTCGACCGCAGTGGCTGCAGGGGAAGGTATGGCCAGGGTTCTGAGCTGCGGCATCTCTGTTTTTTCTCCTGAGCCGCTTGTCCTTAAGGCTAGCTCTGTGAGAGTCCTCAAAGGAGACAGCTGCCTTGTAAATGGTGGAGCGCCAGGTGTCACGGTCCGCAGCAAGCGAAGACCACTGGTGGTGGTCGATTTGGCAGGCACTAAGTGACTTCTTGAGACAGTCTTTGTATCTCTTCTTTGGTGCCCCTCTGTCACGGTGTCCAGTAGCAAGCTCGCCGAACAGGGTGATCTTTGGTAGGCGATGATCCTCCATCCTGGAGACATGCCCCGCCCAGCGGAGCTGTGTCCGCAACAGCAAAGCCTCGATGCTCACAGTTTCAGCCTGTTCAAGGACCTCGACGTTGGTGACATAGTCACTCCAGTGAATGCCCAGGATGGTACGCAGGCAGCGCTGGTGGAAGCGTTCGAGGAGTCGTAGTTGGCTGCGGTAGAGGGCCCAAGACTCGGAACCATACAGCAGGGTGGTGAGGACCACAGCTCTGTACACGCTGATCTTTGCAAAATGCAATTTGGACATATGTCATAATGAGGGTTTACATGGCTAATACACCCTTCACTGACCAAGATCAAGATCAGTGAAGGGTGTATTAGCCATGTAAACCCTCATTATGACACATGTCCAAATTGCATTTTTGGACCTACCTGGTAACAGACGTTTTATTACAACCACTGTCAGGCTGTGTTCAGGACGAATGGAGAAAAATGTACCATGTACCTAACATTTACAGAGTCGGATCAATTCCTTCCCATGGAGGGTTTCCACGTTTTTGCTTGGGACCTTGTAAATACACACAGAAAGTACCCAAAGCAGCTTTCCACTCGCGTAAAAATGGAAAAAGAGGGGGGGGGGGGGGGGGGGGAAGATGATTGCGGCAGCCCTATGACAACCTAAGTTTATGTCACTCGCGGAATTGTCGAAAAGCAGGGATTTGGGGGCCGGGGTGCAGGCATATGAGGACCTCAGTTTCAGGTAAACATTTCAAGGAAACAAAAAGCATTTCAAAGTATTTAAGAGTTGAGAGGGTTTTCCAGAAGCCTGTGACCCCCTCCCCTCCCCCGGAATCAGGAAAACATCTTCATATAATCGTAAAAATTCAATAGAATGGGACAAAGTTATTATGACAGCTGGCATCTTGCAATGACTGGCAATGGTCTCAAGGAAAATACCAATTTATTACGGAACGGACTTTCGCATCATTAATATTTAAACCTACTAATGATGCAATAAAAACATAAATCCTCATCAAACAAGAACCCCCCCCCCCCCCCCACCCCCCCCAACAAAAAAAAAAAAAAGAAAAAAAAAAGCAAATTCAACCGTATCGCCATGAATCACCGATACAAAAATCTAATGATCGATCTCAGTTTTGATCAGCGAAACTGTCTCCAGTGTTAAAAACCAATTAAACCCTTCTGGCGCAGACTCGAGTTTAACATTTTTATACTTGGTAATCATGCTGGGTGGGTGTAACTGCAACCACCTACACGGCCTGAAATGTATGTCAATTTTCTGTGCACCATCTTCAGGAAATTTTGTTATTCGTGCACTATGTTTTTCTGGATTTATTTTTCATGCATCGTGATGTGAACCCCCTTTACACCCCTCTTGTTTGATAACATTAGTTAGTGTTTTTTGTGCTTTTTTTAAACTTGGGAACAGCAGTGTAGAGATGGTAAGTGACAGTATGCCGCATAGTATGTGACTTTACACGTGAACGAAAGCTATACTTATAAAATAAAAACTATTTAAGTCATTATGGGATATTGCTCTAGCTAAATGGTCTTCCACATTACTTTATGAAGAAGAAGAAATAAGACTTTCATTCACCTGTAAACAAAAAAGTAGACTATACATGTATGTAATGTTTTTTTCTCTCTTACAGGCAGCTCATGGAAATGAGATAATCTACCTACCCAGAGCAGAATGCTACCATTGCGACACCAGTCTGGCATAGAGCGTCGACTAAATCGTCATGCAACAACTGTCCTTCTTGGAGGCCTGTTTTTGACACTTTGTGGACTGCTGTTCCTTTCCCTGTGTAGCATGCCCTGTGAGGATAAGACGTATGGACTTCTCAAAGATGACATGGCAAAATCACGTAGTAAAGCATTTTGGCAGCAGCATTTTCTAGCACCATCAAGGGACTTGAAAGCCTATCTTATCATCCTTGTGATTAGTGGGCCGAAAAACCAGCATCAGAGAGATACCATCAGGGAGACTTGGCTTTCAGAGTTGTCAGGTTCCGTTCTGGCAAGGTTTGTCATTGGCACAAAAAATATCAGCCCTGAAGCGAAAAGCAGTGTTGAGAGAGAGCAGTTTCTGCACAATGACTTGCTGCTAGTTCAGGACCTAGAAGAGTCATACCACAGCCTCACAGCCAAACTAAAGCTGAGTTTTCAGTGGGCAGATCAAACAGTGGATTACAAATACCTGCTCAAAGTGGATGATGACAGCTTTGTACGAGTTGATGAACTTTTGAAAGAGTTGAAACTTAAACCAGGAGAGAGACTGTACTGGGGATTTTTTAACGGGCGAGCGCACGTGAAGACATCTGGAAAGTGGATGGAAAAGAGCTGGGTTCTCTGTGACAGATATCTGCCCTATGCTTTGGGTGGGGGTTATGTTTTATCAAGTGATCTTGTGCATTATGTGTCTTCAAACAGCCAGTATTTGCAGCAGTTTAACAATGAGGATATTTCTTTGGGAGCCTGGCTGGGTCCTCTTCAGATTCAAAGGATTCATGATGAGCGCTTCGACACAGAATTTGTTTCACGAGGCTGCAAGAACAATTACTTGATCACACACAAAAAGAATGCTATGGCCATGCAAGAACTTTATAAGAACTTAAAAACAGCAGGACAGCTGTGCAAAAAAGAAGAAATGAAGAGAGAATCATACAGTTATAACTGGGATGTTCTTCCATCAAAGTGTTGTGTTCGAAATGACAGAATTTGGCCATAACACTGAATAAGTATTGGCCTGCGGCCTTTGTCTTCCAGAACAGCTGAAATGTGACTAGCTTGTGTCTTGAGCTGAATCTGGCATTTACCCCAGCCGCTCAGCTACAAGAGGCAAAGAACTGCACGTGCCCCACTGTTACAAGGGCTCGTGTGGTCCTTTGCTTCGTGCTGACACTGTTCATAATCCATGTCCCTTGGATGGATGGGATTATGCGGTGTTGAGTTTGCCCTGCTTTCAAAGACACCATTTTGCATCCGCTGTTGACAGTATTGGTGACTGCATTGCACAGGTGCTTAACCCTTTTAGCCCCAAGGTCCCATTTCTCAGATTTTGGAGGTGTTCCCCAACGACTATGTACCAGTTGCATGAGATGGCTTGACCATAATTCAAGGGTAGTTGCCAGATTAGCTTGGCGCCTTCAGGCGCCAAACTAATCTGGCACTACCCTTGAATTATCATGGTCAAGCCATCTCCCACTGTAGGGATCTGGGGTTAAAAGGGTTAATTTCCTCACCAAAGCTGTGTTTCTGATGTTCTTTATCATGTTCCACTTGTTTGCCACAACAGGGTCCAAACAATTTGCATTTGAAGGTTTGTTACTTCTTCGCTTAATCCATTGGCTTTTTTGCATGATACCTGTGGCTGTCAGTAGCGGCCCTTGTCATGATGATCTCAGCAGGAATCACCATGACAAAAGCCACTACTGACAGCCACAGGGCTAAAAGGTGCCTTCTCCAGGCAATGCTTAAGAGTTCAGGCATTTGACCTGCCTTGGCTCATTGAGCCCGACGCACGTATTGCCCAAATTTCGGAGGCGTCATCTAATGACTATGCACGAGTTGTAGGAGATGGATCGACCATGATAATTCACAGGCAGTGCCAGATTGGCTTGGCACCGACAGGCAGGCGCCAAGCTAATCTGGCACTGCCCTTGAATTATCATGGTTGACCCATCTCCTGCTGTAGTGCGTCAAGGCTGACTGGGTTAACAGAGACTTTTCTGCCCATCTTTTCATAAGCCGTTTGACCCTTGGGGTGTTTGTAGCAGTTTTAGTCACGATGATTCCAGGAATCATCGTGACTAAAACTGCTACTGACACCCAAAGGGTTAAGTAGGTCTGCGTAACAGAAGTGTTGCTACTGCTCTAGTGCCCACTAGGGAACTCTCCTATGAACTATGAAGTGAAGAGAAAAAGCGGAAAAGTCTTATTTCACAGCATTCAGGCCTTCGTAATTAATCAATAGTTTAGTTAGACACCAAATACATATTGTGATCTTGTAGCTCATTGCCTACAGTTGTAGTCTAGCAGCTGCCCTTCATAGACGATCAGCCGTTTACGAGATAGTGATTTTCTAGAGAGTAACAAAGGTTTGGGTATATCAAAATGAAGTCTAGTATGAATAAAAGCAGTGCGCACTCGTTTTAAACCGCCGGAGGATGGAGACATTTTTCTGTAGCACATTTTGTTTCCAGTATGGCTGCAGACGAAACCAGGATCTTACCGCCATGTTTACAGGGGATCAGTAGTTTACACGGGTCTCATTGTTCCTGTATTCAGTGGTAGTATGCACTATATGTCACTTAAAAGGATTTCATTTTTTAAAGTAATATTTTCACACTTAGATATATTAAGAGAAGAAACAATTACGAAAACGCTTGCCTTGAACGCAAAATTAATATCGTTTCGCAACAATAAGGTATCCCAAAATCACGTGATCAAAACATCACGTGACGCCACGACCTCTGCGGACGTGAATTTCTGTGTGCCGACGGGTTCTTTTTTATTTGTTCTACATAAGCTTGTTTGTTTAAAAAAAAAAAGCAAACGTGTCAAGTTGCTGTGTGCATTTTTACGGCTTGATAAAGGTTTGTCACGTTTATTTCCATTCACTTTACCATCGCTTTGCCCGTTTCATTTCGACAACACAGCACCAAAACAAAACGTAACCCACAACACAAACGCTATCTTCAAAACCTATGCTGCATTTTGTAAAAGAAAAAGAGTGCCACACCACTTGGTTTTAACTGTCATGGCTGAGCAAAGTTTCGGAACTTGATTAATTATTTTATGCAGCAGTAACATTTATTTTAATCAGATGCACTGACAAGCTATGTTGTGATGTGCGATCACTGCCAGTGCCAATTTTGCAGTCTCAGTGATCACTGATGGTACAGTACACTTCACACTGAAAAAAAAAAATACACAGTACAATGTGAACACGCTTGGAAGTTCATGCAATGCTTTGTTTAAAATTGAACCCTATCTTGCTAGCACAAAAGCACTATCTTGCTACTGCACAAAAGAGGAACTTATTTTGCTGCTGTGTTATTTGCAGTTTGTCTGCATATAGACATTTGCAGTTCGCTGCAAGGATTCTTAGCAGCTGACATTAGCACTGACATATTGGGATTAAAACGACAAAGAAAACGGAGAAAGGTGACACAGAGATGATTTAATAAATCAGTCAAGTGATCAAATGAATGAGATATCTATGTTTTATGATAAACAGCTAGTTATGGGAGGGGGGGGGGGGGGAAGGAGGCACATACTTTATAATGTACACGTACTATTTTTTTCAGTGTTTCCATCACCCATTCATAACACCATTAGACTCGATGAGTTGTCATGTTTTGAGTGGTTTACAAAATACATGTACTTGTTGCTGTTACATTATCTTCTTACTGGTTTTGACATTTCGCTGTAAGATTTACAGTCACATACTTTAAGCGTGTTCCCCCTAACGCACACAGAGGTTGACTGTATCATTGATATGTGTGTGTAGGTAGCGTTTGGTTTTGTTTGAGGTGGCAGTTTTGGCCTCACCTTTAAGTTTGGTGCCGCTGTGCATGTGGCCACCAGTACTATTTACAGAACTGATGACTGCATGTGCAGGCTAGTTCACGGTATCAAAATGTGAACTGGGCAGCCTATTGTTTGAAGTGATCAGTGGTAGCAACATCCATGATGTATGTGTGCATTTGGCCACTGGTACTGTTTACAAAGGTGCTGTTTACAGAACTAGTGGCTGAGTAGGCATATTATTATTAGTACTGTTATTGTTATCAGGTGTGGCCTTATCTCTAACTTTTGGTGCCCCTGTGCATGAGGCCAACAGTACTTTTCACAGAACTGATGGCTGCATGTGCAGTGTGGTTAACTGGACACATGAAATTTGTAGGTGGGCAGCTAAAATACAGGCAGTCAATACAAGCCACTTGCTTAACCTGAAGTCTCTATATATAGATTTTACAGTCCACTAATGCCCATCAGTATACAATTGTGCATGTCTTTTGTGGGTATTCTGTGGTTTTGTATGTGGGCTGGGGTTGAAAGTGGGGCGGTATGGCACCTATTACCGTGTATGTACAAAACCTTCATTACAAACAAACAAATTAATAATTTTAATAAATAGTTATTTGGGTTTAACGCCGCGCGGTAGACTACGGCCATCTCATGGCAGTTAAATAAATAAGATAAAGTAAGTCAAAGATACCTGGGACATAAGAATGCTAAGTAAAGTATAGATTATGATCATGCACAGATGTACATTGGTGGATGTTCTGCGGTTTTGTGTGTGTAACTGGATTGGGGTTGGGAGCGAGTGATACTGCACCTATTACCATGTACGTGTATAAGACATAAGACATTTATTCACCAAGTAAAACGTTACAAGGATTTTTGTGTGGCATGGCGATAGTAAAATATGTCCTCACTTGTAGGGCATTCATCATGTCATACACTTAGTTGGCGATCATCCTATATACAGCACTAAAAGATAGATAAACACAATATTAAACACAAATCAGTCATATGTCACAAATCATGGAATCACGTTGTTCCGTGCATGGTGATGTATTGAGGACAGCTTCTGGAAAAAAAATTGCATCTGAATCGAGAGGTTCTGGCTTTAAAAGCATGAAACCGCCGACCAGAGGGCAGAAGCTCGAAGAGATGATTGGCTGGGTGTGACAGATCTGTCAGAATAGTACTGGTGGCCACATGCACAGGGGCACCATGGTGTATGTTCTTGAGCTGTATGCTGATGTGTATGTACAAAACCTACATTACAAACAAACAAAACAAAACAAACAAAATAAATAAATAATTTAAATAAATAAGATAAAGTAAGTCTAAGGTACCTGGGACATATGCATGCTAGGTAAAGGATAGATTAAAAATTATGAACATACACATATGTGTATGTCCTTCTTTTGGTAGGTGTTCTGCGGTGTTATGTGTGTATTTAGGTAAGGGTTGGGAGCAGGCAGTATGGCACCTATTACCATCTATATATGTGTATATTTTCTTGTTTGCTGATGCCCCCACCCGGGTCTGCCCTGGGGGACTTGGGTGGGGTTAGGTACTTTTTAGTTCCCAGGGTCACCCTGGTCAGCCCCACAGGGTGGGTTTCCTTTCTATTCTGGGGCATGTGTTTCTGTCTACCCTTGGTCCATTCACCTGTATTTGTCTTTTTAAAACTCTCCCAACTGTCTGCACTGCCTGTAGCTCTTGATGTTGGATGTGTGTTGCTAGACAGTCTTAGCTTTATTTAGGCCCCATGTTGTAGGTTTATTTAACGTATTTGACCGGCTGGTGACATACATTCAATTTTCTGTTTAGTTTTTTTTTTTTTTCACAAGCAGTGCAGGCACGTCCTGAGAAAGCCTTGTTGCTGTCGGGACGTTAAGCAACGTACAATCAATCAATCATTGTTTGCTGATGTGTATGTACAAAACCTTCATTACAAGCAAACAAAATAAATAAATAATTTAAATATATACTTATTTGGGTTTAATGTCGAGCAGGCGACCAATGCCATCTCATGGCAGTTAAATAAAAAAGATAAAGTAAGTCAAGATATCTGGGACATATGAATGCTCAGTAAAGGATAGATTATGAACATGCACAGATGTAAGTGTCGTTTGGTGGGTGTTCTCTGGTTGTGGAGTGGGGTTGGGAGTGGACAGTATTACCATATATGTGTATGTGAACATCAGCATATGAACAAAACCTACTTTTCAAACAAATAAAAATAAATAATAAATTTAAATAACTAGGACATATGAATACCAAGTAAAGGATATATTATGAACATGCACAGATGTTTGTTCTGTGGTTTTGTATGTGGGGTGGGGAGCGGGTGGTATGCACCTATTACCATATGTGTACATGTTATGTTCACATCATATATGTGTATATGTATGTTCTCATACCCACCCAGGTCTACCCTGGGGGACTTGGGCGGGGTTAACTACTTTTTAGTTCCCAGGGTGACCCTGGTCAGCCCCACAGGGTGGGTTTTCCCCTCTATTCATGGGCGTGTGTTTCTGTCTACCCTTGGTACATTCACCAGTATTTACCTTTTTTAAACTCTTCCTACTGTCTGCACTGCTTGTAGCTCTTGATATTGGATGTGTGTTGCTAAAGGGTCTAGTTAGGTTTATTTAGTGTATTAGACCAGCTGGCGACATACATTCAATATTCTGTTTAGTTTGGGTTTTTTCACAAGCAGTGCAGGCACGTCCTGAGAAAGTCTTGTTGCTGTCGGGACGTTAAACAATGTACAATCAATCATTTTATGCTGATATGTATGTGCAAACATACATCACAAACAAACAAACAAACAAAAAAATAATGAATTAATAAAATAAGTTGGGGATACCTGGGACCTATAAATATGCATGTTAAGTAAAGGATAGATTATGAATATGCACAGATGTATGCATATTGAAAACAAATTTCCTCTCCTTGGTGACCACTACCATACCACTATAGTGATCATGTGCATCAAGGAATTCCTTCCATCCATAATTAAAAGGATAAATAATAAATAAATATGTAAGTGAATACATACATGAATCAATAAAAATAAATAAATAAAACCTGTAATATAATAGAGAGGGCTACTATCTGTATTGTGTCTCATGCAGTCCTGATAAAGCTTAATCATAAGAGTCCTTGTGAGTACTTGAGTGCGGATTGGTTGAATTGGTTGCAAAAACTAAAATTTTATATTTAGGTGTTTAGCTGAACATGGTGATTTTGATGGAAACGGTTCGGAGATGGATTTCACTCTGCCTGGCTTGTGCTTAAGACCAGTCGGATACGAGTGTGCTTGACCAGTTAAAAATCCCATCTCCACTAATAAAATAAATTTAAAAAAAGAGCAGACCTGCACTTAGAGCCGTTAGGCTGAAAAACAGACGAACAACATGCATGTTGTATCCGGCCAAAGAATGTTGAAGATGGTCGGCTGACACATTGCACAACATGCACAAAGGGAGTTTACTTTCGATATGCTTTCCTCCCACAAAAGACCGAGTTCTGTGGAAAAGGCTGTTTTCAAGACCAGGAAAAATAACGTATTTGACGTTGATAAGATGTTCAAATCGATAATAATCTCTGTTTCAATTCAGGAGCAAAGTAAAACTTCATCAACCGTGCGCGTCTGATTGACTTCTTTAGAAGGCTTCTCGCTGACCGCCATTTTGAAACTAGCGACGCGACTATGCTTACCGCATTAAAAATAATACTTTTAAACTTATTTTATCGTATATATGTATGCATGTTTACTTGCTGATGATTTTAATTTACTCACTGGAATAAACTTGTAACTTGTATGCTTGAAATTTTCAATGTTATGCACAAAAAATGTCTTGTACCTTATCCGGGCGGTGTACGAGGACTGGTTCCCTCACATCAAAAAATAGCTTTCGAAAAACACTTCTACAAAAATGTCTCCATCCTAAGGACAAATATTGTTGCCATGCATAAACTATATGGCATTAGTACTTTCGTTTCGTACCTGCAAACCATTGTTACTCTTTTGACGAACTACTTAGTCTGCAGAAATTGCGAAAAGCTGCTGGACTATTGGCAGCGCCAGCTGCAGCAGAAGTAATTTCCCGTAGCACACTATGTGCAGCAAGATCTGTCCAACCAAGGTTTTCTTTTATAGGTGTGCTTGGCTATTTTAGAGCTGATTGTGTCATTACAACCACACCAGATCCAGAAATAAACTCTTAATTCATTCGCGGCCAGCCGCATCCTCATGCGCAGCTTATGTCGCGCATCTTATTATGGCTGGCCGCGAAAGAGTTAACCCATAAAGCCCTGAAAGATGACAGGAACATGAGGATGTGGATCGACCATGATATTTCAAGGTTGGTGTCAGAATAGCTTGGCGCCTAGAGGCGCCAATCTACTCTGACACCAACTTTGAAATATCTTTCTACAAAACTGTGATATATACCTCAGAGGATATCTAAAAAAAATTTGATAATTTTGTCCTCGGGGCACAAGGAGTTAACAGAATTACTTAGTGGCAAAGTATATAATACAAAGAGGTTAATTAGTGGGCATTGCCGGAAGAAGGTTGCTTAATATTTTTGTATTGTCTACTGGTGCAGGAACCATTTATTTGCCCTTTATTGCTTGAAGAAGGAAGCTTAATATTTTATTATTGCTTACTGGTGCTGGAATGTACAAGTCTTTCATTACACAGCTTTCAGTCCTTCATAATTAATAAATACTTTAGACACACAATAGTTTAGTTAGTCCCAAAATACATAATACAGGAGATATTTTGATCTATTAACCCTTTATTGCCTGAAGGTCGCTTAACATTTTATTATTGCCTACTGGTGTAGCAAACCTTTATCAACCCTTTTTTGCTTGAAGAAGGTCGTTTAATATTTTCTTATTGCTTACTGGTGCAGGAATTAATCGACTGTGTAGGGGAGCAGGGTTCATTTTTGGAGCGCACCCTGCGCCATTGGCGCACATTTTCCAGAAATGACCCATAACATTTTTGGCTGAGGGGTCAATGACCCATAGCTTTCTGTAGGCAACGGGCTCTCTTTTTGTGTTCCTAAAGGCCCGCCCATCTGTTTTTCCTCTCTTGCTGCCTCCTTTTCCCCACAAGCTCCCGCTTTTCGATATTTGTGCGGCTGGCAAGAAGGTGCCTGCATTCACACAGTCCCCCTTCTCCCCCCTAACCCCCAGCTTTTCTATATGTTGGTACGTTTGGTCCATCCCTCTGATGGCGTCAATCTCTGCCAGCAAGGATTTTCATGAGCCACTGGGCCTGTTGATGGCCAACAGTCTGCTTACAAATACAGATCTTTTGCCATGTGACATAAATCTGCCCTATTACCACACACTTTCAGAAATGACCCATTGGATTTATACTCTGCAGGCCAATGACCCATATGCGTATATTTTCAGAATGAACCCTGGGGGAGTGCTTCAAGTTCATGCAGTCCGAACCTTTTAGATAGCACATAATAAATTATTCTGAAATTTCAGCAATTTGGTGGCTACCCCATGCAAAACAAAAACAAATCAAACCTGATGCGCTCTGTCAGCTCGTACCTCTTTGCCTACGGTTGTCAACTTCAGCTGCCACACGATTACTGCTCTTAACCCTTATCATTCAGAATACACCAGTGTGTGAAATAAGTTTGACTAAAATAGTTCAAGGGTGGTGCCAGAATAGCTTGGCGCCTTTATGCGCCAAGCTATTCTGGCACCACCCTTGAACTAAAACCATTGGTCTATATTGTTATCTGTAGGTACTATAATGTAGCTTGCATATGGCAGTGTACAAATTTGGGGCTTTTAGCCTCAGTATGATGTGGGTTAACTAGAACACTATCAGCAGTGAGATCTGCCCAGCCAAAGTTTGCTTGCAGTGTGCGTGTTTGGCCATATTTAGTGCTGAATGTTGTTACAAGCCATTACTTGGCATGCGCACCAGATCCAGAAATGAACTCTAAGCAAAACTACTTTGTGACAGTTTGCACAATACAGAAACGTTACTTAGCAGGCAAAGAGATAAACAGCAATACTCATGGATGCCTCGCTAATCTGCTTTAGAAGGGGAGTGCGAGTTTCATTGTGCATTACAGTGAACACATTCTGCCCCAGGACCGAAACCCCTAAATTTTGAAGTTGCCCTGTGAAAGATTGTATTACAATTCCAGAGACAGATCCATTATGATAGTTCAAGGGTGGTGCCAGATCAGCTTGGCACCTAGGGGCACCAAGCTATTCTGGCACCAGCCTTGAACCATCATGCTTGATCCATGTCTTGCTGTGGTCTGTCTGGGCTGAATGAGTTACACGTTTGTTTTCTTGTGTAATTTTTATTACAAATAAATAACGTATGCTTTGTGTTCGCATGCTTCAAATTCTGTCGGGTCTTTCCTCTTCCATGTTCATGGGCGAAGGTGCTAAAAGTTGAATGAGAACGGTCCACAGACTGCCCCTTAATTCACAGCCAGAAAGAGATGTAAATTCTCATGAGCAGGGGCTCATGAGAATTTATGCCTCTTGCAAATGGAACGGGCTTGCCTAAGGAATGTGCTTCGTCTGAACCAAAAATGTGAAATTCAGCTTTCTAGGATTTTGAAAAAGCTGCATCAGTCTCCAGGACTGAAGACTGTCTGTCAACAACCATGCATTGAAGCAACACAATGCAGGAGCAATGCAAATGGTTCCTGTAAGCTATCTGGGGTCCTTCTTTCCTACACACATGTACACTCAAACAGATGTAAAGTACACACATCTTTCAAAAACATGCACCAACGCACATGGACACATTCTATTCACTACTAAATATTAACCCAAAATCTGATTCTGTTCCTAGTTGACCTTTTATTCCATACATGATGAGAAATGTACAGGTGATAGAACATACCATACACTGCTGAACTCAATGTATATGTTATATGAAATTGTGAAGAGAAACGGCTTGGCACACTGTAAGCTACAAGATAACTGGACAACCAGCAACAGCTAACACCATATCTAACAAATTTGGGGCAGGGAGGGGAGGAGGTGAGTGCTATGAATGTATGGCAGGTGGGGGAGCCTCAGAAGAGTGGGTGGGGTGACTTAGTTTAACTCGCTCACGGCGCCCTGCATCAATAGCTGCTGAAGTGTCGTATAGCGTTGCCGTTGGCAACGCTATACGACACTTCTGCAACTACTGATGTTGGGCTCCTTGAATGAGTTAACCCCCTTGTGTGCACAGGTACTGTTTACAGTACCACACACTGAATGCACAAGAGGGTTAATGCTTTTCTCTTGGTACGCTATCGTGGTGCACCAGATTTGATACCACCATCATAGTGAAAAGTACAGTACAACAGTCGAACTGCGAATTTGCAACACAACTGGCTGAGCTGTCCAGCCCCAAGCCTCCACGAGAGGGGATAAAATTAACAATAATTTACACTGAAAACTGGTGTCTGTAACACAAAACATAAGATGCCTTAGTAAGTTGATAACGAATACATGCAGTTAATATATCATAGCACAAGTAATTTAACACAGTAGTCAGTTTGTACAAATCCATGCAAAAACATATTTTGCTTGGAGTAAAATAATAAATACACCTTTGTGTGACGATCGATGAAAAACATGCACAACAGAGATTCATACACAAACAAAGAAAAAAGAATGAAGTTCCATTTTCTTGGCATTTCTCACACTGTTGTACAATAGCCACATGTACTATGACATGAAGTGACACTCTGCCTTTACACTGGAGAAGATCGTAAGGTGTTAGGTTCGAGACCAACTGGTTACCCTTGACTGTCGGTAGCGCTGTTTGTTGCGATGATTCCTGCAGGAATCATCGCCAAAAAAAGCTCTACCGACAGCCGAAAGGTTAATAGGTGACATGGTTTCAATAAAATCACAAACCTTTTACAAATGACATGCTAGCAAACTGTGACCTCAGCACATCACTTGGAACTTTACTGTCGGATGTTACAAGAAAAGTTGAAAGTGAAGTTGTAATAATCGATATTCTAAAAATAAAATATCTTTTTTACAAATCGCACCCTAATTCATGTTGTCATCCATAATATTTTGTGTTGGTGTATTATCGTTTCGTTTCCCCCGTTGGTCAATGATTCAAGATATATGTACAACCACTTTTAATTTCCCTCCTTCCTGAAATAACATATCACAAATGTGCGTAACATGAAAGTCCACAAAATTTGTCCTGCAGCAAAACCCTCAATTTTGGCAGGGAAAAAAGCGTGACTCGTACAGTGCAAGCAAATATTCCAAACTATCAACAACTTCTAATCGTTTTCAAAACCAAATGAGTAAACTGACATTTTTTTCAGGTGAAAACTACCAATGACAAAATACATGCAACTACCAACATGTACACATTCCACTCACAATATTTATAATGGTAAAACAAACTACACGTTACCTTCAATAAAACCAGACAATGAAAGAACAACCTCCTTGCGCATGCAGCCACTGGTAATGTTGACAGTACTAGTGGTCACATGCACAAGGGAATTGAGTTTGAAGAGGAATGTATTTTCATTAAAAACTCTCGCACATACAATGGAGGATTCTAGATGGGCACCGCACTCGGAAGTTACAAATCTAGACTGTGCGAATCTACAATTTTCTATTTTAATTTTAGTCTAGCCTTGAACTATCATGCTTGATCTGTCTTTAGAACTGTAATACAAAGGACAACTTCAAAATTTGAGGATTTTGGTCCTGGGGCAGGATGCTGGAGTTGAAGATAATTCGACTCCAAGTTAGCGCCTTAACCCGGACTAGTTATCACGAGGATTGCGGCGATGCTTCAGCGCAATGCACAAGTCAAAGTTAGAGCGCGTAATAGCTAACTTGGAAATCTATTTTAACAGCCTTCTATCTAGGATAGAGAAGGAAGAACACAGAAAGTACGTGGGAACGCCTCGTCCCACGGACATTTGGGAATTATCGGTGAGGAGTCTGCATAATTTCAACTGACCCTGCACACCCCGTTGGGGATAACCCAACACACGCCGTTGTCAGAGAGACATAGATCCTCATACTATGGGAGCCTACATGGTACTCCATAGCTAATGTACATCTACATTAGATTGCCAAGCAGGGTTGCCCGCACACTGCGGTGCCGGAAACAAATAAGTAAGGCGGCTCACCCACAGCGCACTATACATAGCGCCATCTTGGTTCCAGCCGCTAACCCTGGGTTAGGAGACTTGTCAGCACCAAATTGGCTGGATAGTTTGACCCCCGACTAGGATAGGCCTAACTCGGACTCGTGCATACAAACTTTTTAACCCTAGAGCTAAATTAGATCGAGGATAGGCTTTATCATGGGATAAATCCTCTAACTTCGACACTAGCATACGGCCCCAGTAAAATGTGTTAAAGACAGCTCAGAATTCAGGATTTTTTTCTCTGACATTTTACCTTACATTTCTCAAACTTACTAGCCTCACCTACTACGACGGATCTTCCAAAGTTTTGTACACAATGCAGGATATTGCACAAACACACACAAAACTTGCCGTATACACCGCTCAGAGGATTTTATTACCCATGTGATAGACAACATACTTAAAAGAAAAAAAGGATCTGTGTGAGGTTTCTTACTGAACGGTCGGTCGCTCATTCAACCAATGCCATCGACAAGAGCCAGATTCTCATGAGCCCTTGCAGGCTGCTGCGGCTCATGAGAATCTATGCCTCTTGCTAGCAATGATCTGCGCCATTCGCATACTCGGATTCAGGAGGGTCTGGATTAAATCTATGACTGAGTACATGCAAGCACACAAAAGTTAGTACTCTACACTGTTACAATATATCAGCATGTCTTCACGCTTGCATTGTGTGTAAATTTACCCCCTTGTGTATGCAACCACAGTACTGCTTTTCAACAGCTGCAAGCACAAGGGGGTTAAAACAAACTGTACATGAAACAGAAAAACAGTGCAACACCAGTATATACTTCATATCAAGCACAATGCAACAACTTGTTCCCCATCATGTGCTTTGCAATTCCTTCACCAACTCAGACAATTGACCTCACAACAATAATATCCAGACTTCTGTTCTTAACAGTGTTTACAACGTTTTTAACTCGAGACCTGCTGCATCCGGATAAGCGGCTTTAAGCCATGTATCCGGAGGCGGCACGTCTCGAACGAGTTAAACAAAGACAGCCAGTGCAATGATTTTGCCCTCTTTTACACTAATGCCGCACTAGATGGTATGTAAGAAAAAAACCAGTACGTGTCCATCCAGGAAAAGACAAAATGGATGCCGTTTAACCCCCTTGTGCATACCGTCGCTGGTACAGTACCTGTGGCTGCACCCACAAGAGGGTTAAAATAAAAGAATCTTCTTGCACTCAAACTTGTCTATTCTCCCAAACATGAGGCAATGGAGAGACGAAACGATCTAATGAGGTTGGACACAACAATTATCGTAAACTAGGATGTTTGTGACACAGGAGGTGATTTTAAGACTCGAGGACAAGAAGAGTGCACACAGATCTAACATTACAACCTCTGATGTCTTGTTCCGACAGCTGATGGCTAACCAGAGAATCTAATAGGAGGGTGGGTGGAGGTGCTGCAACTAACATTCAGCTATCAAGCAAGGACCCCAACAGTAAAAATGTCATTAGGCCCATGACGGCCACAGTAGGCCTGCGCACAGCCGTGCGCCCAAGGATCATTGCTTACAGGGGAGGTGCAAAGCAAGCTCTAGCCCATTCGATCTGATAGATGCATAGATCGCATGGCCCTCGTAGGCTGCAAGAGCTCATGAGGGTCTATGCCTCTTGCTGGCCCTGTTCATACAATCTCTATCCCCAGAATGAATGGGCCACCAAGGGTTTGACTCATTCAAGTCGTGCTGCATATCATGGATACGTGGCTGTTTGCTACGTATATGTATGTCACAAATAATTCCAGTCTAGGTGGCTTAGTTTTTTTTAAAAAGGAAGGGTTTTCAATCTCCCACAGAACATGGTGGTGTGTGCTGTGCCCGTGCCCACAAAAACTAGTTTTGCCCACAAAAAACTAAGATGCAGAGAGAGAAGGAAAACAAGAAAGGCAAAGCCATTATGGCTCACGTGTATGACCTATTTGTGACCTTTGTGACAATAAGGACTGGCTTTTGCACTAGCAAAATCCATGTTTTGTAAAAATGTAAGCATTTTTCATTTATAATAATAATAATAATGGCTACTTATATAGCGCTTATCCTTAAATAAGCTCTAAGCGCTTATCTGTCAAACCTCCCCCCTCCCCCGGCTATTTTGGACCTATTTCCTGAGCTCTTGTGACCATTGACCTTTCAGATTGATTGATTGATTGTACATTGCTTAACGTCCCGACAGCAACAAGGCTTTCTCAGGACGTGCCTGCACTGCTTGTGAAAAAAAAAAAACAACAGAATATTAAATGTATGTCGCCAGCCGGTCCAACACGTTAAATAAACCTACCACATGGGGCCTAAATAAAGCTAAGACCATTTGGCAACACACATCAAATATCAAGAGCTACAGGCAGTGCAGACAGTAGGGAGAGTTTTAAAAAGGCAAATACAGGTGAATGGACCAAGGCTAGACAGAAACACATGCCCCAGAAAAGAGAGGACCTTTCAGAGGGAATAACCAAATTAGTATGCACAGAAAGGTCTTCCCATCAGGTATCCCTGTAGCAAGTTTGTTTTTGAAGTTGTGAATGGTATTTGAGAAAAAAAACATCTTTTGTCAAAATATGGCAATTTTGGCTTTATTTCCTGAGCTCTTTGACCTTTCCGAGGAGTCATCCAAATTAGTATGCATAGATAGGTGTTACCATCAGGTATCTCTGTACCAAATTTGGGTTTAAGTTGTGAATAGTATTTGAGAAAAAAACATCTTTTGTCAAAATATGGCTATTTTGGACCTATTTCCTCAGCTCTTGTGACCATGGATTTTTCCAAGGGATCAATCAAATTAGTACGCATAGTCTTACCATCAGGTATCTTTGTACCAAGTTGGGTTTGAAGTTGTCAATAGTATTTGAGAAAAAAATGGTATTTGAGAAAAAATAAATTATGTCAAAATATAGATTTTTGGCCCATTTCCTCATCCCGTGACCTGGACCTTTGTGAGGTCACTCAAACTGGTATGCTTAGAAAGGTCTTGCCACAAAGTATCCTTGGGCCAAGTTTGAAGAAGGTGGCTTGAATAGTCTCCAAGAAAATGCCAACATTAAAGTTTACCACGGACGATGGTGGACAGCGGATGGACGACCACTGGCCCAGAACAGACTCACTTTTGTTTCGCACGTGAGCCCAAAAATTGAAATAAACATAGAGTGAGAAAAGATTCTGAATGTAAATATATACATCGAAAACCAGACACAAAGCAGGTGGAAAGAATGCACCGAAAAATGCAACTGACCGACAGCTGCAAAAGACCCTACTTTTTCCATTGAAGCAAACGTTTAGTTTGGTTCATACTTTACGACAGAAACTAGAAGAGAATGGAAATGTGAGGAATCACCACAGTACTATTTTGTCACTGAAAAATTATATTCACGTTGACCATACGCACAGAAAAAAAAAACAAATAACACAAAAACAGCATCGCCAGAAGTGATGCTAATGCGAGACACACAATTACAAAAAAAATGATGCAGCAAAAAGAGCACAGTAACTCCGACAGCTACAACAACTGATGACGCAGAGATGGAAAAGAATGTTATTAGCCCTTTTAGCGCCATGGGCACATTTCCTGAATTTTGGAAGTGTTACATAATGACTGTACCACTTGCAGGTGGACTGACCATGATAATTCAAGGGTAGTGCCAGATTAGCTTGGCACCTGAAGGCGCCAAGCTAATCCAGCTCTACGCTTGAATTATCATGGTCAATCAATCGCCTGCTGTAGGGTGTTGGCGCTAAAAGGGTTAACAAAAGGCAAAGATTCTAATCAGCCCATGCAGGATGCATGGGCTAATGAGAATCTAAGCCTCTTGCTGACCTCATTTACACCCTTGTTTTTCAGATTGAGGGTCTTTGGATCATTCAATCCAAAACAGAACTGAAATTGCAATAAATCTGAGTGAAATACACCCACAAATAATGATCACTGAGAAAGAAAACACCAATTACGAGAGAGAAAAACAGTGCAACAAATGACAGCAGAGAAAAAGAGGGTTGGTATCAAATGCTGGCCAAAAGTTCCTACATTTGTTCGCTTCACATGTTTAATATAGTGAATTCTCACTCGTGTGATATCCCAATTTCCTGTTCAATGCAGAAACCCATTAAGCAAAGGTCCTTGGGGTCATGATGGCTGCGGGTGGGCCCGCGCACAGCTGTGCGCGAGCCCACTGCGGCCGTTATGGGACCCAAGATGCTTTGCTACTGGGAAAACAACTCCCTTCCCTTACGACTTATGACCTGGCCACTACTTAACATAAGCGATCGATCACCTACCTGCGAGAGGCACTGACCCTCACGAGCTGGAGCAGTCTCCTTACTCCATTGTGCATGCAGTTATTAGTGTTGATTTAACAGCTGGTGTCTGCACGCTGATGGGGGTTAAGCCCAACGACTGCTACATGTACTTCTGATAGCATTCAGTTTGAAAAGATTATATCTACACTGGAGCTCATGAGGATGCATGCCTTTAGCAAAACAAATCCATAACCCTTTGGCTGTTAACAGTTTTTAAGGAATCATCGTGACCAAAAATGCTGACAGCCAGAGGGTTAAATAACCTATGCCACACACAGACACGAAAATGTGTGCAGTCACAATGTCCCCAGCATACACTTATTTTTCTCTGTATGGAAACACATGAAACAATGTCTTGCTTAACCAATAAGTGATCGATCACAATTTTGTGAAGTTAACCCTTTGGCAATCAGAAGCACTTCTGTCGCAGTGATTCCCACAGGAATCACCACAACAAAAAAAGCACTGCCGATAGCCAAAGGGTTAACCCTCTTGTACATGCAGCCATTGGACATGTAAACAGTACCAGTGGCTGCATGCCCAGGAAGTAATGATCCACACCACATGCCCACCCCCCTAAAATCTTGCTGGCCGCAGTATCCTCCTCCTTCTGGTAACCATTTGAATGACTCCGGACCCCCCAAAGGCCAATTATAGCCCAGTGCCCCCGCCTGCCACTGGGTTATCGTGGATTGTTGGTACGGTTGGAGCAGGAGCAGGAGCAGGAGTTGTCTTATCCGCACCCCCCGTGCTGGTCACAACCCACACTGAAAAAGTACCAAATCAAATCAATCAATCAAACATAGTATCAAAATCACAGATACTGGATATCCGATACTGTTTCCCAACTCTTCTGTCGATTGTACTGCATCAACTTTCACCCTGAGAGCCTTCCAGGTCCAAAGTGACAGACCAACAGACTGATTTTTGCAAAGTACAGGTCACTGGTCCGCCTCGGCATATTGCAATGTCTAGGAGCCATGGTCAGACCGTGTTATTTGCAACCACGCTATCGAAACGCTGCATTTACACATCAGCAGTAAAACAAAGCCACTTGATAAGCAAAAGGTCCTTTACCAATGTCAGCCTTAGCTGGCCTGTGCACAGCTGTACAGCTGTGCACAGGTCAGCTAAGGCTAACGTTGGTGGAGGACACTTTGTGCCAAGGCTGACTCTGGCCCGAAGACCTTTCCCCTCACTGGTCATCCCTGTGGGAACCAGAGACATTCCTGTGCTGCATCACATACCATGGCCTACTGGAGCGCGCAATACTAAGGCTGACCTGTACATTTCTGTGCTAGTTAATCTAAACACTGGAGTCTTGGTCTTAAAACCATTTAGTCCTAACGCAGCAGGAGGTGGATGTACCATGATAATTCAAGGGTAGTGCCACATTAGCTTGGCGCCATAAGGTGCCTAGCTAATGTGGCACTACCCTTGAATTATCATGGTCCATCCATCTCCTGCAACTAGTACATAATCGTTAAGCGACACCTCCAAATGTTAGGAAATGTGGCCTTAGGACTAAATGGGTTAAATGATGTCACTGGCAAAAGCCAGTACATGTATGTCTATTTTTGTGCGTATCACAATAAAAATCTAGATTTTAAAACAAAAAAGCATGTAACAGCAGATTATATCACTTTTTTATGTTTGTTATCAAAATAAACCACCAGTACAAATTATCTTAAATTTATATTTACATTCTATCGCTCTACTGTTCGCGCACATACACACACACCATAAAGAACATAAATCTCACAATACATGCAGCATAAAAAAGCATCGATTCCATGAAGTAATAAACGGGGAGAACAAACGCAGACACCCAGACAATTTTTAATTAAATGCAATACGAGTCATCCTCTTACGCAAACTATAACAAAAAGGCCAGTTCGCGCGTGCATGTGTGTGTGTGTGTGTGCGTGCGCGTGTGTGCGTGCATGTGCGTGTGCGTGTGTGCGTATTTGAACCCACTGAACCCCATGGCCGCAAATTTTGGAGGTGTCATCCAATGACTTTGTATCAGTTGCAGGCGATGAATCAACCAAGTTAATTCAAGAGTCGTGCCAGACCAGCTCGGCGCCATCAGGCGCCAAGCTCATCTGGCTCTAGCCTTAAATAATCACAGTCGATTCATCTCCCGCTGTGGGGTCTTGGGGTTAAATGGCTTGAATGATACTGCAATTATTTTCGGTGGAAGCTGACGCCAGTTTCACAGGCAAATAGTCAAATTTAATGCCCCAGGGGCCAGTTGCATGGGCGAGCTTAGTCCTGCACCAGCCACTAAGCAAGGTGTGCCGCTATAGCGCTATAGCGGCGCACCTTGCTTAGTGGCTGGTGCAGGAATAAGCTCGCTCATGCAACTGGCCCCCGATCATTTCAGTTTCTGACTTTATAACTGACGAGTGGACTATGGAAACTAGAGTAAGAGGTTAGCACTGCTTCATGAACCAAATGTGACCTCAACACAAAGTACTCCATCTTGTACAACCCTTTGGCTGTCGGAAGTGGTTTTTGTCACGATTCCTGTAGGAATCGTCGTGACAAAACCCACTACTGACAGCCAAAGGGTTAATAATACTATCATTGATTTAATTTTCAAAAAAATACATGACTTAGACTGCTAATGTTGCAACTAAATCTGCAAACGTGTTATATTTAGCTAGAAAAGCATGTAACCTCAAACATTGCGAATTAGCACATTTGGTATCACAAGTAGATCAAAACTGCATGTTTTTGCTATGAAAAAAACTTATCTTGCATTTTTGACCTAAATCTACTGTTCGCATTGGAAGATTTTTTAAAATACGTACTTCTGATTTATGGATTGATCGATTGATTGTACATTGCTTAACGTCCCGACAGCAACAAGGCTTTCTCAGGACGTGCCTGCACTGCTTGTGAAAAAAAAAAACTAAACAGAACATTGAATGTATGTCGCCAGCCGGTCAAATACATTAAATAAACCTAACACATGGGGCCTAAATAAAGCTAAGACCATTTAGCAACACACATCCAATATCAAGAGCTACAGGCAGTGCAGACAGTAGGGAGAGTTTTAAAAAGGCAAATACAGGTGAATGGACAAAGGGTAGACAGAAACACATGCCCCAGAATAGAGAGAAAAACTCACCCTGTGGGGCTGACCAGGGTGACCCTGGGAACTAAAAAAGTACCTAACCCCACCCAAGTCCCCCAGGGCAGACCCGGGTGGGGGCCTGATTTATGGATCATCCCCTTTTTATGTACATATTTTTCATCACCACAGCCTAAAACTGTTAATGAATTATTAAAATAATATACACTTCATGCTTTAAAAAAGAAAAAAAAAAGAAAACACAACACGGAAGGGAAAATGATTCCACACAGAATAGAAAATTAAATAACATTAGAAACGGTATTATAATTACATAGAAATAAATAACATATTACATAAAATAAAATCCCCCACCCCCTGCCGTTCGACAAAAACGCAGAAAAGTGGAAGATGATAACTCATCAAGATGTGAGAAGAAAATAACATCAAATGGTACCAAAATTACACAGCTGTTGACACCTAATAAAATACTTTAAATTAGTCCAAAAAAAAAAGGAAAAACGAAACTTGTTTGCATGCAGGTCTGTGATTTGGGCCCTAACAACTTCCAAGTTGTGCAGGCAAAAGTCATAGACCAGTACACAAGTGTATCAAATGAAACAAACGATTTCTTTAAATTCACCCAGGAAGAACTGGTGCATGTCACCAGCATAATTTGCAGGCAACATTACACTAACCTTTTGGGTGTCGGTAGCAGTTTTACTCCTACAGGAATCACCGTGCCTAAAACCGCTACCAACTAGAGGTAAATTTAAGTATCCAGCCTTTGCCACATTAAAATTTTTAGACTACAAAAATTGAAAATGCTGAAAATTCACTTTTGATAAAAATTCACCCCAACCACCATTTTCTCACTGAAACCCCAATCCTGCCCAGCAATGTTGTCTCAGTGAGTCACTTAATTATATGCTCTACCAGTATGTCCTTTACTATTTTCTTACACACCTCCTCCTTTGCTGCCTTTGAGGGAAAAGCTGTATCGCGTGTGATACAACATTGTCCTGTAGAAAGTCTGGTCAACAAAAAGGTATGGGCACACTCCATATTGAAACTTGACCTACTTTCAGCTCGCACACAATGACACCATTCACAGTGACGACTGGCACTCTGGCGTCATGTATTAGGAACATTTGTCTGGCATCCAAAATATTGACCTCAAATTACAAAGTAAATTATGTCAAGACCTTTGCCAAGACACAATGGCGGCTGTGTTGGGTGTGTGCGGAAGACCAGCTGACATTAGATTTATGCCAAGAAAAAGGCGAGTAAGAAATAGATCTTACATCAGTGTTTAGGCGATACTGAAAATCTCACTCTCGTGGTCTTAAAACATCCTAATCACTTTCGCTCGAAGGATAAGGTTTTAAAACCATCCGAGTGAGATTCTCAGTATCACCTAAACACTGATGTAAGATTTTATATATATTTTATTACATGTACATACACGAATTACAACCTGCCAAAGATGTATTTTAAAAAATGAAAAAAGTAATAGACTAACACATCTGAGATGGACATCATTCTTATGCTGAATATTTGTATGTGGCACGTCTCAATTAAGTTAATTTCTTCAAACTCGGAGTGTGTGCATCAAGAGGCCTAATTCAAAATTTGCAGAAGATATTTTGCATGTATGATGAGCAATTTTACAAAATGCAGGGGTGCTGTTTAACTGAAGACTTCTGAAAAAGGCTGTACGTATTCAACATTTCTCGGAGACCTTTGAAATTTAACTCATTGTGCCTGAGGTACGAAATCCCACATTTTGGAGTTCTCTTCAGAGGACTGCATTACAATTTTGGAGTTATCCTCAGAAGACTGCATTACAATTCAGGAGACAGATCGACCATGATAGTTCAAGGGTGGTGGCAAAATAGGCACCAAGCTATTCTGCCACCACCCTTGAACTATCAAGGTCGACCCATATCTTGCTGTGTTGTGTTGCGGGCAGAATGAGTTAAATAACTTCTTCCAGAAATTTACGTGAGGGTCACTATGAGTAAGACCGACTTTATCCCTGTGACTGTTGGTACCACTTTTTGTCGATTTGATTCCTGCAGGAATCACCTTGACAAGATCCACCTGCAGCCAAATGACTCAAAATATCTGTACTTGTGTGGGCCTGATGCACACATTGCACAATGGCGCATCAAAAATGAAATCTGTGTGCAACAGACCCTCAGCTGTGCGTTGAGGGGTACACTGCTCTTCAGAGCCGTGCACAGCTGCACAACCATCGAAGGTCAAACACCACAGGTATAGCATGAGGTCCCCACAGCCACCAGGGCTCAAAAGGATCCTAATCTACTATGCTGGTGAATGCAGGTCTGTGAAAATTACCCCCTTGACTGCCAGTGGACGCGGATTTCGCGTCTGAAACCACTGCACACTGACCAACATTCGAGTAAACACGAATGAAATTGGACCAAACGTGGGCACCGAGAACACGGGACTAACAAGAGGCACAAATCCTGAAGAGCCCCCACGACTGCGGGGGTTCTTGAGGATTTATGCCTCTTGGAGATGGGTGGTGTATGCCTTGCCCCAGCAGTTAAAGGGTTAACTTCACATGACCAACTGCATCCTACCTACCACTCAAGGACTGGCCTGTGAATGCTAAGGGGTTTCTGGTGCCGTTGCAAATATGTCACAGGTTGTGCACAGGTCACTAGGTCATGGGTATTGCAGGAAAATGAAGTTCACACGCAGTGTTTGGCTGCTTTCTCCCAATCACTACTTGACTTACAAGAAATAAGCCCATCGTAAACACATTTATTAATTTGAATAACTCTATTCATGATTAATTATTTTACACAACAAGAAAGGCAAAGCCATTATGGCTTACATGTATGACCGATTTACATTTGTATGACCTTTGTGACAAGGGCTGGCTTCTGAGTAGCAAAATCCATGTTTTCTGAAAATGTAAGCATTTTTCACATGTCAACCCCCCATGACCCTTAACCTTTGTGATGAGTCAACTAAATTAGTATGCATAGGAAGGTCTTATCATCAGCTATTTTTGTACCAAATTTGGTTGAAAAATTTACAAAAATTTGAGAATTCCTACAAATTTATCAAAAATCAGCATTTTACACACATTTGCCAGCCTCTTGTGACCCTTGACCTTTCCAAGGGGTAATCGAAATTAGTATGCATAGATAGGTCTTACCATCAGGTATCTCTGTACCAAATTTGGGTTTGAAGTTGTAAATAGTATTTGAGAAAAAACATCTTTTGTCAAAATATGGCTATTTTAGACCCATTTCCTGAGCTCTCGTGACCCTTGACCTTTCCAAGAGGTCATCCAAATTAGTATGCATAGATAGGTCTTACCATCAGGTATCTTGTACCAAATTTGGGTTTGAAGTTGTGAATAGCATTTGGGAAAATAACATCTTTTGTCAAAATATGGCTATTTCGGACCTATTTCCTGAGCCCTTATGACCTGTGACCTTTCTGCGGGGTCATCCAAATTAGTATGCATAGATAGGTCTTACCATCAGGTATCTCTGTACCAAGTTTGGTTTTGAAGTTGTGAAAAGTCTTTGAGAAAAAAACATCTTTTGTCCAAATATGGCTATTTTCACCCATTTTCCGAGCTCTTGTGACCCTTGACCTTTTCAAGGATCAACCAAATTAGTAGTATAGAAAGGTCTTATCATCAGGTATCTTTGTACCAAGTTTGGGTTTGAAGTTGTGAATAGTATTTGAGAAAAAATAAATTATGTCAAAATATAGCTAATTTTTACCTATTTCCTGATCGTGACCTTGACCTGTGTAAGAGGTCACTCAAATTGGTATGTTTAGAAAGGTCTTACCACAAAGTATCCTTGGACCAAGCTTGAAGAATGTGGCTTGAAAAGTCTCCGAGAAAATGCCAAAGTTTACCACGGACGACGGCAGGCGGGCAGACGACGGACAACAGACGGACGACCACTGGCCCAAAACAGACTTTTACTTCGCACGTGAGCCAAAAAGCATCGCTTTGACTCCCGGTCACCATGCAAGGTCAATTTCCCCATTTATCTTATTCAACATTAGCTAAGCATGGATATGAGCTATGAATTTGGCTAATGACAATCAGTGTCACCGACAGACAAGTGTCCCCATAAGCAAAAGACCCTCGGACCGATGTCGGACCGAGGACCTTTGATTACTGACACTATCTACAGCAAATTGGCGATGTGTTTCTGAGAGATAATTTCTACCAGCAGCTGCTAGCGCTAGCCAGGAAGAAGTGACCAGTACAGACCATTCACAAACCGAGCGATTGGAAGACTCGCAGCAACAAAACACACCGAGAGGTGAGAGTGAAAATGAGCACATGCACGCGGAGCAAATCAAATCACAAAAGCAGAGAAAAACCACATGAGAAAAGATGTTTGTGTACCGAGCAAAAGAAATGCAACATATTTGGAACCATCGGAAACACAAGTGTTTCCGATGATTCCAAATATGCCGCATTTCTTTTGCTCGTCAGTGTAATATATACAATATGCACATCAACCCCACTCGTGCCTGCAGCCACAGGTACCGGAAACAGTACAGGTGTGGCTGCATGCACCGAGGGACTCGAGCCAAACCAAAAACAGGGGGAGAAACAAACCAGACCAAACGCTCACACACAAACACTGAGGAAAGTTGCGAGTGACTGGTGATTACCCGTACCCTTATCCCGAAGTGGCCCACACTGGACAAGATAGCAAGAGCAGAGACAAGAAAACAGGGTGAAAGGCTGACAATGAGGCACATTTTTTAAAAAAGCTTTAAGCCGTCGAGATTAACCCTTTTAGCCCCAACACTACAGCAGGAGATGGATCGACCATGATAATTCAAGGGTAGTGCCAGATAGCTTGGCGCCTTCAATACACCTCCTGCAACTAGTACACAGTCGTTCAGCAACACTTTCAAAATTTGGGAAATGCACCCGTGGGGCTAAAAGGGTTAAGCCCTAACGCTACTAGTACTGATTAAACATTACAGTACCGCCTGTATGCGCAAGGGGGCCAACAACCCATATAACCCCAAGGCCAAATTTCCCAAATTTTGAAACTTGTCACCTAACGACTTTGTGCCAGTTGCAGAAGATGGACTGATCATGATAATTCAAGGGTAGTGCAAGATTAGCTTGGCGCAATCAGGTGCCAAGCTACCCTTGAATGATCATGGTCGATCCATCTCGTGCTGTAGTGCGTTGGGGGTAAATGGGTTATTACAAACTCTTTCACTTCCTAAGCAGACTGCAGGCTATGGATCCGGCATAACAGCACGCCGCCAGCGGAGGCACTGAACTTACTTGCAATCAAAATGCCCGATTGTTGGCATATACTTATGTATTAGACGTCACAAAATGCTTCAGATTACCACAATGGCGATGTGCCACACGGATACACAAGACATAGTCGTGTATGTGAATGCAGCACATCTCACCTGAGTTTTACCAATAGATCCTTCGTAGAGCAATGCAAGATACTCCACAAAGGATTGATGCTCTGATATGTCATCTAATACAGGGTCATATACCTACAGTTGTACTTTTTTCACAGTCCTTTGACTATCCTAGCAGTCTTGGGCGACCCCGACAGTAAACTGTTTGTCTTCAACACTTACAGTTGCCGAGTCAGGCAATTTCCAGCCTGAACTACCACTTGACAATAACTCATGTTACTGCATGATTGGTTGGACACCAATGAGCCCAACCAACACAACACCTCATGCGAAGTTCCAGATTAGGTTAGCCCATTGGATGTCGACAGTGGTTTTTTTGTCACGATGATTCCGGCAGGAATCATCGTGACAAAAACCGCTACTGACAACTTAAGGGTTAACACCTGGAGAGGCACCATGCTACCATGCTAATTATAAAAAATTAAAATGAACTGTGATGGTCAACCCAACTCCTGCGAATCGCTTTGCAAATCTGTCATGCACACACAACCCCTCAGAGAGAGCAAGTGAAAATCACATTTGCTCAGTATTCTGGTGAGATGGCCGAGATGCTTCTAAAATGACAACTGAAGGACAGCAGAACCTGTTTTTAGACACCACCAACGTGAAATAAACCTTCCTGTCATTAAAGACTGTCATTTAGGTGGCCACATCCACCTAATGATGGTCTTTTTGCGGTGACACATTTTAACCTTAAAAACTTCTCTTGAGAGAGCACCGGTTTTCTTGCCCAAAGAGCGACTGTTTAGACAGGTTCTACTACACAAGCTAGTCTGTGGAAGTGAAAGAGTTAAATGAGATAAAACCAAGTCTTCTGGGTGCCGTAACAAAAAACTTACACATAGATATAGACAGATTTCCATCCTTATAGCCTGCCATATATGGTGTAATACTAATAGGCAAGCAAAGCATTTCCATAATCGCCTATTAAAGAGTAAACCGTGGGCTTAAAACTAAAAGCGTGCCAAATATAGTTTCAACTGAACACTAAACTTTAATTGAACCCAAACATCCATTTCCCACCACAAATAAACAGACGCCACCACAGCAACTAAATAATTTGGACATTAGCAATGGCATTTTGTCAGAGAGTGTAGTCAATTAACCGATATATTGAGGCTAAAAGCTTCAAATTTGTACACTGCCATATGCAAGCTACATTACAGTACTTACAGATTAAGGATAATGGCTTTAGTTCCAGGGTGGTTGGTGCCAGAATAGCTTGGCGCCTCTGGCACTACCCTTGAACTATTTTAGTCAAACTTATTTCACACACTGGTGAATTCCGAATGATAAGGGTTAAAGGACAGATAATTAACCCATTCAGTGCCAATAAAATCTGAACATCACATCAAATGCAAAAGGAAATGATCCTCATGAGCCCCCACAGTTGCGGAGGCTCATGAGGATCTATGCCTCTTGCTGATGCCACTTTGAATTTATGTTCCTGGTACATCTAGGGTTGTTGGTCTTGAATTAATGAAGACTGCAGAGTCTGCATCATCTGGCACTGAACGAGTTAACAGAACTTAAAGTGATCTTCTCCACCAGGCAAAAAAGGTTTAAAAGTTCACATCTCTTTTACAAAAGTTCTTGGTATGTCTTACAAATGCTGCATAAAAGGTCCAACTTTAACTTTTGTATAGTTATGAAGTTTCAATGTTGTGAAATGAAAAACTGTTCTACTATTCTGCCCCTGTGCTATGCAGTGGAGTGCCTCTGCAGCATAACTTTGCTGCAAGTGCCTACTTACATGGATTGAGAAAAACAGGGTCGAAAAGACATTATTATTATTTATTATTGCACGGTATTTGGAAAGACAACAATGAGAACACTGTCTTAGGGAATTTTTAGCAATAAAAGTCTGCCCTGGAGCAGGTAGCTCTAAAGACTGGCCTAATACTAATGGCTCGGTTTAGCCTGTATAAAATACAGTTCAAATTCTACAATAAAATCTAAGAAGCAGATGCAGTCCTGACAATGGCACAACAAATAAACACTTAATAATGCCACCACTTACTACACAACTCACCAGATGCTGATAAAAGCGAACACCCTAGTGCATGCCGTTTTGGTACCAGTGGATGTACAAGGGATGAATAAACCACATCACAGAATTTTGCTTCAGCAAATAAAGGGATGATCATACCAATGGTTAACACTTAAACTCCCAGAACTGAATGACTTTCATTCTATAGAATGGAAGTCTTTGAGTTCTGGGAGTTTAAGAGTTAAACCACAATTGGACTGAAACCATTAAAGGAGTTAGGAAAACCTGTCACCGCATCTGGTAAATTGACGCAAGAATGCAAAACCTACTTGAAGCTCAACTACAAGAGACCTGATCTCAGTGCAGGAAAATGTAGAGCTGTCTAGCACAAAAAGCTGATTAATCATAAAAATGTCTTTACATTCAATAAATGTGTCCAAAAATAATTTGATAAAATTCCTTCAATAAATGTTAGAAATCAATAATTGTATAAAGAACTATGCCAAAAATATTGCTTCTTCAGGCAAGACATGCAAGGAGGAAAACTTTGGGAATTAACCCTTTGGCCGTCTGTAGCAGTTTTTGTTGAAAGATTCCTACAGTAATCATCATGACAAAAAAACCTACCAACAGCGAAGGATTTAACATGCAACTGATGATATGATTTGTGTACTCTCTGAAACTTTTGGTGTTAATCTGAATAGTAAAGTCATCCTATTAAATGCCTGAGATAAGGTCCCTTCAGAATTATACTAGCACCTCAAGATTTGTGTGAAGGTCGTGATTTTGCACCTTAGGGCTGACGGAGGCCAGTGAGGGTTAACTCATTCGAGATGTGCCGCATACAGAAAGGGGGCGCACAGTTGCGTATCCAGATGCAGCACATCTTGAATGTGTTAAAGTCACACACCAGCACACTGTCAGTTTAACTCATTCAGCCCGACAGCCAAATTTCCCAAATTTTGGAGGTGTCATCTAATGACTATACACCAGTTGCAGGAGATGGATCAACCATGACAGTTCAAGGGCAGTGCCAGATTAGCTTGGCGCCTGACAGGCGCCAAGCTAATCTGGCACTACCCTTGAATTATCATGGTTGACCCATCTCCTGCTGTAGGGTGTCAGGGATGACTGGGTTAACGGCACATAACACACGCATTTTGTATGATCACTCGGGCGAGTATGATGACCATAAATGTGCGGGGTACATCTACATGTATGCTTCCAGTTCCACCAATTTCACAGTCAGCCTAGTTCAGTGGACAGACAATGAACACCCTATACTAGTGACACATTTCATGGAAAATGCTATCAAACAGATTGCTGTCACAGCTATGACCCTAAAGACACCTCAAAACAAAACAAGACAAAGCAAAAACATAAATAAACTTAGGATTAACTTCATTAAGCAACATACTTAGTATGTGGAGCTACTGTCTACATCATTTAAATCAAGAAAACCACCCAACAAAAAAAACAAAAACATAAAAAGGTGAAATAAAGGAAATGAAAAAACTTAAAAGTCATCAAAAATCTTCTAAATATTTACAGCTTGCCACTTCAATTAAATTATCACTTTATGCCACTGAAGACCAGTTTAACTCAGCGCACTGAAATGAAGTGTAGCTTGGCATCCAAAGGGCCTCTTATACAACCATGAACATTGATGTTAACTTAACCCTTTCAGTGCTGAGTAAATCTGAACACCACCCAACTGCAAGAGACATAGATCGTCATGATCCCCCGCAGTTGTGGGGGCTCATGAGGATCTATGCCTCTTAGCGACACCACTTTCAATCCATGTTCATGGTACTGCTAGGTTGGGTTTTTTTTTTCTTTTTTTTGTTGGGGGGGGGGGGGGGGCAGCGGGGAACTGAATTAACAAAAAATTACTAACTAAACTCGTTAATCCCTTAACTGCCAGTGGATGCATATTGTGCTTTTGAAATCTCTGCCATTTCACAGGCTCAACGGAAAATTGTCCATATCTGATGGACAAATTCCGAGAGGTATGAAAAAATGGAAGGTCGTCCTCCGTCTTGAGGAAAAAATGAACTCATCCTTGCTGTGTTTCAAGTACACAAGAGACTGTAGAGTGCCAGGGACGGATTTTTTGTTAACCCACTTAGCCCTGAGTCCCTACAGTGGGAGACTGATTGACCATGATAATTCAAGGGTAGTGCCCGATTAGGTTGGCACCTGAAGGCACCAAGCTAATCTGGCACTACCCTTGAATTATCATGGTCAATCCAGCTTCTGTAACTGGTATATAGACATTAGGCAACACCTCCAAAATTTGAGAAATGGGACCTTGGGGTTAAAAGGGTTAAGCGGTCCATCCCAATGACAGAGGTTTAAATCGTCTAAGGTAAATGCATACCGAGTGATGTCAGCAGAACATAGATCCTTATGAGCCCCCAAATATGAGGATCATAAGGATATATGTCTCTTGCGGTGTGATTGTGTTCCTTTCTTCAGCAGGTAAGGGGTTACTGGTATATGCTGCAGTGCCAATTTGTGATGCGATTCAAACTCTGATTGATGGAGTTAGTTTCAACGTCCCTGAACACGTACTGCTAAGAGCTGCCGAGTTTGGCGAAATGAACAATTTGAAATTTTAAAAATATTTATTAACCAGAAAAAGAAATGCAACATTTTGGTAGAATCACCAGAAACACTTTAGTGTTTCCAACGATTCAAAAAATGTGGCATTTCTTTCGCTCATCAGTATATGATGCTTTAAACATGTGATGGCTTGTGACTCATGATGGTGATGCTGCAACTTCAGTTTCGCTGGGGTGAATAAGTATGTTGAGTGGTTTAACCCCTTTAAATGCAGCTAACATGGACAAGGAGGTTAACAAACAGTGAAAACAGTCTCAAGGAAAGAAGAAACACTGAAAGAGTTCAATAACCCTGTTGGTAGCGCTTTTAGTCGAGGTGATTCCAGCAGGAATCACCTTGACTAAGCGTACTCCTGACAGCCAAAGGGTTAAAAGCAAAAGCAAGCTGGAAGAATTTTTTTTTTAGCTACCAGTACTGTAAATACATGTATTCTAAAAGAAATCTGTTGTCACTTTTACAGAGATTTAGTCTGTACCAAAGGCCCTTGCTCCCTCTCTCTTCTCTCTCACACACTTTGTGTTTCTTTTACAAGTGAATCAAAGCAGATTGACCACCCAAAAAAGTGCGTCCGAAACTCTTGGGAGACGTAAAACTTAAACAATAAATGGAAAACTCCATGAAACAACTCTATCAATTTTTGTTTCTTTTCCACACAACCATCTCTCACCAACATCCCACTTGCTGATGTTAGATCACTCTTGGTTCACTAGCAATATTCACCATCACTGCAGCATTGGAAGACACTGATGTCCGCAATTTTGCCAACTAGCTGAATTTTAAAGTTATTAACTCTTTACGCCGTGAGGACGAAATCAATTTTTGTGTAGATATCCTCTGAGGTCTATATCACAGATCGACCTTGATATTTCAAGGTTGGTGTCAGAATAGCTTGGCACCTAGATAGATGCGCCAAGCTATTCTGACACCAACCTTAAAATATCATGGTCGATCCACATCCTGTCGTAGTCTTTCAGGGTGTTAATATCATTCTGCCTCTCTTACAAGCTGTTTTTGCAACGCTAATGCAAGGCAATAAAACTGAAGATTGCATGGATTGCAAGATCTCTTGAAATTAAATCCTTTCGGTTTTTCAACTGAACCAAAATGTGTGCTGTGAACAAACAAAATTTAATGTGAGGTGGTCTGTGACTGCGCTAAGCTGTGAGGTGTAAAATCATAGACCAACACACAAATGGCAGTACATTAACCCTTTGACTGTCAGTAGTGGTTTTTGTCACAAATCATTATGACGATGACTGCTACTGACAGCCAAAGAGTTACGCCTTCACCACAAAAGTGTCAGCTCCTTCAAAACACACTGCACTTGGATACGTGGCATAAAGCCGCACAACCCAATGCAGCTCCTCTCGAATGAGTTAATGAAAATATTGGTGATAAATAATATACTGTATAGAAATGTAGGGGGTGGGTTAAAGGTGCAGAAAACAAGTATACTTACCAACAATAATAATAATTATCACAACAATCACAGCAATAAGAATGAGCCACATCTGTGAAAAGGGGAAAACACAAAACACATAAAATTAAACATCAAGAAAATAAAACAAGATTAACCCATTCAGCCCTGACGCACTACAGCAGGAGATAGGTCGAGATGGGTAATTCAAGGGTAGTGCCAGATTAGCTTGGCGCCAAGCTAATCTGGCACTACCCTTGAATTATCATGGTCGATCCATCTCATGTCTCCAAATACGTGGGAAATGCGTGTGTCGGGCTAAACAAGTTAAGAATAAAATTGAAACTATGGTACACTGTACATGTAATGGGGGCGGGGGGGGGGGGGGGGGGGGGGACCAGATTTTTCCAGTGACATGTACCTGCACAATAGTTTGAATTTTAAGAAATAAAAAAAGATCTACTTCCGTGCATTCAAAACATGCTGTACAAAATGTTGGGGCCGTTTTCTAGGAGGTGCACCAGAACTAGACCTGTAGAAGTGTGCACTACGACAACACAGCATGACAACATCGATGCGAGACACGTAATCTATCTGTGTAATCACTCACCGATGACAATAATTACAATTATACCAATGATCACTCCCAGAATGATCATCATCTGAAGGCAACACACACATCTCATTAAGGTCAAGTAACATTTGGAAGAAATAAACCTGACAAACAATAGCATTCTACTTTTGAAAATGCACAGTTCCACTCATTCAGCCCTGACGCACAACAGCAGGAGATGGGTCGACCATGACAATTCAAGGGCAGTGCCAGATTAGCTTGGCGCCTGTCGGCGCCAAGCTAATCTGGCACTGCCCATGAATTATCATGGTCGACCCATCTCCTGCAACAGGTGCATAGTCGTTAGATGACGCCTCCCAAATTTGGGAAATACGTTCCCCGGGCTGAATGAGTTAATCACTAACCCCTTCGCTGCCGAAAAAACTGAACACCTGCAGGAGGCACAGAACCTCATGAGCCCCCGCAATTGCGGGGGCTCATGAGGATCTCATGCCTCATGATGAAACCACTTTGTATCAATATTTCTTCGAAGGCTTGGGGTCTGTGGTGCTCAGTTTACAAAGACTTTACAAATGCAATTAAGCGTCCCACAGTGGGGAAGGGGTTAAGACGTAACCTCAGATCTACATAAATGTTGTCTTTTTTTATTTATTTAGAACTAGATGCCCTCCAAAAACACTTTCAATTTTATTATTTTTTCAATGAAACTCTCTATCTCTCTTTCTGTCTCTCTCTGAAACAATTTCTTAATGTGTTCTGGTCTAGGATTTTGGATCTTCGAACTCAAAGGCCCAAAATCACAGACAGCACAATCAAACATTTAACCAAAAAAGCCTGTAGGACAACCTTCGCAAAATTTTGGAGCCTGTACATCACAGTTTTGGAAACAGATCAACCATGGTAGTTCTAGGGTGATGTCAGAATAGCTTGGCGCCTTCAGGCGCCAAGCTATTCTGACACCACCCTGGAACTATCATGGTCGATCCACATCCTGACATAAAGTGTCATGGCTCCATGGGTAAAAAATATTTTCTTGTTACATGTACAACACTGTAAATTACAATAAAGTGGTGCCTAAACTGTTTTGAAACTCTTTATCAGCAGCACAATTTTTACATTTACATTATACCCCCTTACCGTTTGCAGTAGTAGGTACTCCCCAGACACACACTCAGGAGTACGCCGTAAGTACACTTCTATTCCAATGAAATCCTTAGCAGTACTCCCCAGACACGCACAGACCTGTTTACCCCCTATTTTAGAATTGTCTACTCATGAGAAAAAAATTGTGTACTTATCCAAAAATTGTGTACTAGTGAACACGCTTCCAAAACAAATTTTAGGACATGCCATCTTCTAAGTTACAAGCTCTCCATGTGACCAGATTTACAATTCAGAATCAGAAGGCGAAGCTCAGTACATTTTAGTCATAGTATGTTTCACACCAATTGTAACATTTGCACTAAAAATCAGGACAGAGATAGGCTCATTATACCAGTCACAGTTTGCTGAACATGAAAAATCAGCTCTGCACTCAGTTCTGAATCCACTTTACATTCAGAATCACAGGGATGGGCAATGCTTATTAACATGTTCGGTTAACTCAGTCTGTTGAAAGATCAAATTCTCACTTTTGAGCCACAACTGATTATCTTGATATACTGATCAACAAAAGAATACTTTTGGGCTATTTGGGAGTCCGGGAAGGTTGACCACTGTTCGAGAAATGGCATCAGCAGTGGACAGAGGCTGATTGTTTTGAACAATCAATTCAGTTAGCATTACTTCTGCTCTGATCACAGACTCTTCCTCAGTCTTGATACTCTGTCACAGTATGAATTTTGTAATGGGTGAGCACTGAGCAGCAGTCTTCGCAGCTGCCTCTTTGAGTTTGTGGTTTGTTTTTTTTTCTCACAATGGCGCTAGATGTCATACACACCTGAGTGCGCAATGGAAAAATCAGCCTTGCAGTAGGCACATCTTGCATACGTGTTTCCTGCAACAGCAGCCTCTATCCATGGAATCCTCTTGTATCTGTCCAGAGGTAATCTGTTCCCTCTTCTTTTTCTTTGAAAAGGCTTTGTAGAGGCATCACAGTCGCTCATTTGACGCTTCGACATCTTGCCGCATGCCAAATGGCAGTTAAACGAACAAAGAGTTATTGTTCTTAGCAATGATCGAGTTTTTTTTGGACTTTTTTAATAATTTTTTTAAAATCGTATTTATTTTTGTTTTTGCGTACTGGCGTACTGTTCCTAAAAATTGCGTAGAAAATACGCAAAAAACATATTGGTAAACAGGTCTGCACACACTCCGGGTGTATGCCATAAGTACACTTCTATTCCAATTAAATCTTTAGCAGTACTCCCCCCAGACATACCAACTCGGGGTGTACTATGACACATGTAGACTTCTATTCTAACGAGATGCTAAGCATCTTATCAGCAGAGCTTCCACAGGGGTGAGAGGGAAAAAACGGAAAATGGTGGGCTCACCCCACCCTCTTTTTTTTTTCTCCCCAGATTTAGGCATTTCACAGAAATGACCCTAGCAAGAAAAAACAAAACAAAAACAGATTGCCGTTAAAAAACAGAAGAATGGAAGCTCTGCAGAATAGATGTGTACTTGTGCTGTACTTCTAACGTGGGTTTGTCTGGGAAGAATTCCCGCAAATGGTTTGGACTCAGATACTTAAAACCTCCAACTCCATTAAATAGATCAACAAGTACAGATCCACATGAGCTTCAGTACTGTGCAAGGCCTCATGAGGATCTATGCCTCTTTGCAAATGGCTAAAAATATGACACTGCACTGCTCAAGCAAATAATAATGAAGAGAAAAAAAAAATGATGTGAAATGTTACCTTGCAGTTTTTCCACCAGTATTTCCGCTTCAACTTGCCAGCACTGGCTTCAAACTGTGAGGCGCCAGCTTGCAGTGCATCTAGTAGCGAGCAAAATCGTGTAGAATTAACAGAAAGGAAATAGTGACATATAAATTGTAAAAAGAGAAATTGTATGCTACACTTTAAAAAATATTTAAATAATTTCCATAAACCAAGCTAACAATGACCACAGTGGGCCCGGGCACAAATGTGCGCGGGCCCACTACGACCAACATCAGCCGGGGTGTCCTTTGCTTGCTAGGAATGCCATCACAACCCCCTCATTAAATTTATGTATTCTTGAAATAGCCGTTGTCTCAGCCTCAACAACATGTATCTTTCAATATGATGCCAGAGCTGCTCTCTAGCAATTGTTCCATTCAGAAATCCATTTATCCAGAATTACCATTAAGAAACACTAATTACTCAATTACATCCTGAGGATAAATTACGATTCCTAGGGCATCCTCTGAGGTCTTTCATCAAAACTGTGGAGACAGATTGACTATGAGACCGATAGTTTAAGGGTGGTGTCGGAATAGCGAGGCACCTACAGGTGCCAAGCTATTTTGGCACCACCCATGAAACTATTATACTAGTCGATCCACATCCTGGCGTGGCATGTCAGAGGTTTATGGCTATATCATTCAAGACAATCTGCACACAGAAATGTCACCATACAGTGCATTGTCTGATGCAGCAAGCCTTAAGTTCGTACCAACCCCGTGGCTGGCTGTAGCATTTTTGAATTGATGATTTCTGCATCACAACAAAAATCGCCACCAACAACTGGGCCCTTTGGCTGGTGAGGAATCACCGCAAAACCGACTGCAAAGGGTTCATGTACATGCAATTTATGTCTATACAATTCTATGTTTTACTGTTTAACTCATTTAGCCCCGAGTCCCTACAGCAGGAGATGGATTGACCATGAGAATTCAAGGGTAGTGCCAGATTTGCTTGGCGCCTGAAAGTGCCAAGCAAATCTGGCACTACCCTTAAATTCTCATGGTCAATCCATCTCCTGGAACTGGTACATAGTCTCCAAAATTTCAGAAATGGGACCTTGGGGCTAGAAGGGTTAAACTGAGACAGTCATCTTCATTTCCCCCTTTTGTTTTTTACCGTTTCAATGAATAATGTTGGAACTTTAGCTTTTTTTTGTACTGGTACATGTTTCTGTGCATGTGCATAATCTACGCGAGTACAGTGCATGAGTGTGACAAAACAGGCAAGTACAGTGCATGAGTGTGACAAAACAATTCCAACCTGCTCTGTCATCCAGCTCCGAGATTTTCTGATCCCTCTCCAGCACCTTGTCCACATTCACTCGCATGATATCAACAACCTGCACAAACAATATCATTAGCACCTCAGTCATAACAAAAAAGAGCATAACAACCAAAATAGCATATTTTCACAGCCAATGGCAATGTTTTTCTTTCTAACTTGTTTGCTATATATGTAAGTGGTCACTAGATCACATGCCTTTGACTGGAACTGATGCAACTGAAAATGATACATATACTGGTTAAAAAAAAACAAAAAAACATTCTGTTCCAAAAGGAATGCAACACAACTGTACCTAGGTTTCTTAAGACAATTTGAAGCCCTATACAATACATGTACAATCTATTTCGCTCATAACAAGGTCGAATTTTAGCAAAGGTCCCCACCAGACTTTTACCGAGTCATTTACTTCGCTTATATTGTTATAACAAACTTCGGACATACAAGAAAGTGTGAGTTCCCAGGAACTTTTTCATATTCAGAGGAGGTTCAAAGATTTCATTCACAAAACTCTCACCTCATCCACTTGAGCCTGTGTCTGCTGCAAGCGCTTGCTCTGTTCCCGCGGCATTGGCGGGCCCCCCGGTCCTCCCGACCTGCAAACAAAACACGCTATTTTTGGTCAATTCATGAAATATACAACAACATAACAAATATTTAAAAGTTGCAAACTTGGCCTATACAGCTTTAACCCAAAAAAAAATTCAATTCACAGAAAATCAGTAAACGGTTAGGAACAAAAACAATAAAATATATTTCCCTAATTTGTAGACCTTACTTTATCGCTTGGACCTGAACAGAGTTGGCGTCTGCCAGCAAGAGGCACAGTATTCTGAGCCCCTGCAGCATGTAGGGGCTCAGAAGACTCTAAGCCTCTTGAACACAAGATGGAGGGGCCCATCTTTCAATCTGTCAGAAATGCGCCCATCAAATCTGAGCTTTGTTGATACTGATGACCTGTTAACTCTTTCACTTCCTAGAAAACGTGAATATGATCAAATTACATGTACGAGACACAGATCTGCGGGGGCTCATGAGGACCTGTGTCTCGTGTAGTTGGACCTATGCCTCTTGCTGACAAAGCTTTCGATCCACATTCTTTGGACGGCTGAGGCTCTTTGGTCTTGAACTGACCAAGACTTCACAAACACTAGAAACTACTACAAGTGAAAGGGTTTTAAAGGCCAGTCTTCCTGATGGACAGTCCTGATGGGCATCACATGCTCAGCTATCAGGAGAATGTGATGATGGAAATTTCCAGTCCACAGGCAACAGCACCAGTTTTTTCAAGTGTGCATCGTCATAGTTTCCTGATTTAACCCATTCAACCCCATGCATATCCGCATTTCCTAAATTTGTGTTATGTAATGACTATGTACCACTCGCAGAAGATGTACTGACCATGCTAATTCAAGGGTAGTGCCCAATAAGCTTGGCACCAGAAAGCGCCAAGCTAATCTGGCACTACTTCTGAATCATCATGATCAATACATCTCCTGCTGTATTAGGGCGTTGGGGCTAAATGGGTTAAACCACCTTCCACGGCCCACATACCCGCCTACATCAACTGCTACTCTTCCCCCCCCCCCCCCCCCCCCCCCCCTTAGTCCCTATCCCACTTCAACCTCCTATGTGTCAAACTAAATATATTTGATACGATTTATGATCATTATGCTTTTTTGGGGGTCATGGATCATTAGATGTGGCTTTGTCTTTACACAAGAACATGACATGAAAAATGTAATTATGACATTTACATTTGCAAAATGAGGAAAAGTACTTCACATTGCACAGGAAAAATGACATGAATAAATTTCAGAATTTAAATTACACCGATATTTGTCCGACTGCCGGCGTTGACCCGATCGGCCAACCGATGGCATGCATTGGGAAATGTGCTGATCTGTGATTCAAGACCTTACTGCTCCGAGCACTCATGTCCAAAACAGCACATCAGCACACATGTTTAGGTGCTGAATATTTTATCACCGGGCACAAAACGGGTGCACATGATTTGCTGATATTTGCCGATTAAACCTTTCCATACTGATGCACTTTTGCGTGAAATAAATTTGCCATGACAGTCCAAGGGTGGTGCCATAATAGCTTGGCGCCTCTTATGGCACCACCCTTGAAATAAAACAGCTGTCTTTAATGTAGCCGCCCTAGGAAATAATCAAACCTGACAAATTCAGCCTCAGTATTGTGATGGGTTAAACTGAAACTCTCAGTTTATTACTTAAAGCATTTGCACTGAAGGACATAAAAAAAGCTTCTTTCAATATCATTTTCAGGCTCATTTGGCTTGAAATATAAATAATAAATGAACACTTCAGTTGACAGCGTGTTTTAAGACCATTCTAAAAATGCATTCCAAAGTAAAAGCCCATTCTTCAAAATACTGTGCATTGGAAAAAAGAGTTTGAAAAAATTCAAATACAAAATTTTAAAACAAAATTATCATACTGAGGCTAAACGCTTCAAATTTGTACACTGCCACATGCAAGCTGCATCATAGTACTTACAGATAAGGATATATAGACCAATGGCTTTAGTTAAAGGGTGGTGCCAGAATAGCTTGGCGCCTCTAGGCGCCAAGCAATTCTGCCACTACTCTTGAACTATTTTAGTCAAACTTATTTCACACACTGGCGTATTCTGAATGATAGGGTTAATAAATGAACACAACTTAAAAATTCTAAAAATGCACTCCAAAGCAAAAGCCCATGTGCAATGGAAAAAGGAGTTTGAAAAAATTGAAATAAAAAACTTTTAAAGGACACTGATTTTTTTCCCCCATGCATGGACACAAGATACATTTTTCTCAGTGTTCTTACTCATAGAAGATATTTGGACAGAAAGTACAACACTGAGAGATGACCATTTGCTTGGCATGCATTGACAACAAAATTGAATGGTGATGATGGCATGAATTTTGTATAAAGAAAATTCTATCTAGTATTCAAAGAGTGATGCTTTTAACATTTGTGGTCAAGTACAAACTCTAATGCTTTCATGAAAGTTTGTCAAGACAAAAAGTGTGTAACTCATGCAAGGCACCCCACATCAATAGCTGTGAACGTGTTGAATAGCAGTTAGCACTGCTGGTGGCAATGCTATACACTTTTGCAGCTGATGAGGGCACCTTGAATGAGTTAAACCCTCTCCTTTTCATGTGCGTGCTGGTCTGTAATTTTGAACCTTATGGTTCAAAGTAAATTTCGCATTCACCTTCATAACGCAACCCCTGCCCGCACAACATTATGCTCATAAATTGATTGATTGATTGTACATTGCTTAACGTCCCGACAGCAACAAGGCTTTCTCAGGACGTGCCTGCACTGCTTGTGAAAAAAAACTAAACAGAAAATTGAATGTATGTCGCCAGCCGGTCAAATACATTAAATAAACCTACAACATGGGGCATAAATAAAGCTAAGACCATTTAGCAACACACATCCAATATCAAGAGCTACAGGCAGTGCAGACAGTAGGGAGAGTTTTAAAAAGGCAAATACAGGTGAATGGACAAAGGGTAGACAGAAACACATGCCCCATAATAGAGAGAAAAACCCACCCTGTGGGGCTGACCAGGGTGACCCTGGGAACTAAAAAATACCTAACCCCACCCAAGTCCCCCAGGGCAGACCCGGGTGGGGGCATTATGCTCATAAAATGCAGCCACACACACACACACTCTCCCCTGTAAACAATGTTGACACACTAAAGTCACACCGAGCATGCAGGTCACATACAGGTATGGGAATGGAGTCCAATTTTCTAGGGTATACTTACGGCATAGTAATGGAATAACCACTAGAAACTACAGTTTAAGTGATACACTTTACTGAATCATTAGCTCTGCCCATATTAGGCACTAACACAAGTGTGACAGTGAGATACAAACTGATGTCAGTTTTCTATAAATGGGATGGTTAGTAATATTGTTACTTTGTATTAATCCTTTTGGCCCCGGGACTCTGCAGCAGGAGACAGATTAATCATGCAGGCGCCAAGCTCATCTGGCACTACCCTTGAATTATCATGATCAAGCCATATCCTTCAACTGGTACATAGTCGTTAGGCAACACTTCCAAAATGTGAGAAATGGGACCTTGGGGCATAATTTAATTTTGTACATGTTTATCCCTAATACAACCTAACAGCGAAATGGTAACACTTGTTTAGTCATTACGTAGGCCTAAACACACTTCACTTATTGTAAAAACTAAAATTAAATATAACAGAAGGATGAACTGAAGTGAACTTGTGTACATCATTTGTAATAAATGCCTGTGAGCAGCATGACGTGCACTGAATTAACAAGGCGTATATGAAATTGTTAACCTTTTAACAAAGTACACTGATGACTAAGCTTTTAACACTAGCCTAGCCCCAGTACATTTAAATTAAGAATTACATGCAGCACACAACAAAATTATTTCCTTGAGTAGATGAAGCAGTTACAATACTGTACATGTACTTGAAAACGTTTGTACGAACATCTTTGTTTTCATCCCTACATCACACGACCAATATCTTAAGCGCAAACCGTACCATGTGACCAAGCTACAAAAACCCTTGTAGTGACTAATGGCGGACTTTGTGTAGCCCTCTTTCTGACGCGTCTTGGATGCCAGTTTTGTTCTATAAAAGGTCACCAAAACATTCTAAAGTACAAAGTTACTTTGTGTTGTTCGAGACAACAGGCACACTACTGGAGATGGCCACGTCATGAAAGATTTTAAATTACATCATAAGTCTATTATGTATAAATGTATTCCTTTGACGTCATTCATGTCTGCCGTGATCCAGGTCGCAAGATTTCTTCTTGATTTCTTTTACGAAAATAGCGGAGGAATGAAAACAAATGTTATTGGTAGCAGGGGCTTGTTGCACGGACCCTTGTATGCCTTCAGGAGGTCAAAGGAACCATTGTACCCCTCAGGCCTTTGGGGTACAATGGTTGCTCTGACCTCCCTCAGGCCTACAAAAGTCCATGTAGCAAACCCCTGCTACCAATAACTTATACATGGTTGGGACCGAAAAAAAAGTTGACTCCCGAAGCGAGGGTCTTACTCTTAGCTTGGGGCACTTGAGGGTCTTGGGGCACTTTTTAAGTTTTTAAGTGAAAAAATCCGGCGTAAAAGTCCCACCCATGCTTATAGTGTCGAAAAAGTACATAACTATTGAAAAGAACAGAGTCATAAGACTATATAAATTGATTACTATAAGTATGCAACTACTACCGAAAAAGTCAAACGTGTAGTGTCGCGGGCAACGCGCGTTTGAACAGGTATTTCCCAAGTTTCTATTTTAACCCATATGATACTGAGGCTAAAAGCTTCACATTTTTACACTGCCATAATGCAAGCTACATTATAGTACTTACAAATAAGGATATAGACCAATGGCTTTAGTTCAAGGGTTGTGCCAGAATAGCTTGGTGCCTAGAGGCACCAAGCTATTCCGGCACTACCCTTGAACTATTTTAGTCAAACTTATTTCACCCACTGGTGTATTCCGAATGATAAGGGTTAAGACAGGGTGTCAAGAGCACACCGGCTAGACCTACAGTATGTCAAAGGAAGTTTGGTTGTACATTGCTTAACGTCCCAACAGCAACAAGACTTTCTCAGGACATGCCTGCACTGCTTGTGAAAAAAAAACTAAACAGAATATTGAATGTAAGTTGCCAGCCAGCCTAATACGCTAAATAAATCGAAGACCATTTAGCAACACATATCCAATATCAAGAGCTACAGACAGCGCAGATAGTAGGAAGAGCTTAAAAAAGGAAAATACAGGAGAATGGACCAAGGGTAGACAGAAACACACCCCAGAATAGAGGGAAAAACCTACCCTGTGGGGCTGACCAGGGTGACCCTGGGAACTAAAAAGTAGTTAACCCCACCCGTCCCCCAGGGCAGACCCGGGTGGGGTATATGTAAAAAGAAAAGCACAAAATCTTTTACATATCTAACCCTTTTAGCCCCACGGGTGCTTTTGGAAGTGTTACTGAACGACCATGTACCTACCAGTTGCAGGAGGTGGACTGACCATGATAATTCAAGGGTAGTGTCAGATTAGCTTGGCGCCTAAAGGCGCCAAGCTAATCTGGCACTAAATGGGTTAATATGTTCTTCATAAAGTATTGGCATGTAGACATAAATGAAATGGTCTAAGCATGCACAGTTGATCAAATACTTCTGTTGTACCATGCAGGATTTTACGTGGTGTGTGTGTGTGTACATGTATGTGTGTGGGGTAGTTTGGGGGGGGGGGGGGGTGCGGGGGGGGGGAGGCAAATGGCTGCATGAGATGACAAAAGTAAAGGATATATGATTGTCTCTTTTTTTCTGCACCTACACAGATGAAACATTAAGCAAACAAAAATCTTGCTCAAGGCTGGTCTCATAGTTATCAGAGAGGAGAATCCGTGCAGTCCAGGTACATTTAGCATGCCATTCTCTCTTCATTTTCAAATTTTTTTTTTTAAATTAAAAAATTCAAGCAGCAATGAATGATCACATTTGTCACCATATTGCATACCATTACTATCTGATTACCAGTACATCATCTTGCCTAAGACAGTGATGTAGTGTTGGGAATTTTTATGCAACCTTTTACCTTCCCTGAGTGCCAGGTTGATTTTTGTTCTTTGAAGTCTACGAAGTTGTTTTTTTTTGTGGGTCACTATGGAACCTTCAAGGTAGGGTGATCGAACATTATGTGTGGACTAGGGTTACAACATGCTACTGTATGTGAGGCGGACGTGTTGCATACTTACAGAAACAGACGTGACAAAGTTTATAGTTATAGCGTATTGCAAACACGGAGTGCATTACAGTACAGGACAAAGAGGCACCAAAGACACTTGTCTCTAGTACTGTTCTTTAGTAATTAATATAATTATGTCCTGTGAGTGTGAGTTCTTGGTATCTTACTTACAGATTCTCAATCAGCTAAGGAATCTTTAGCTTTTGTTATTAAGTTTTCCTCCCAGCCCTAAGGCCACATTTCCTAAATGTTGGAGGTATAACTTAACGATTATGTACCAGTTGCAGGAGATGGATGAACCATGATCATTCAAGGGTAGTGCCAGATTGGCTTGGCGCCTTCAGACTCCAAGCTAATCTGGCACTACCCTTAAATGACCATGGTTATCCATCTCCTGCTGTAAGGTGTTGGGGCGAAATAGGTTAAAACCAGAATACAAAGCATACCACAACCGCCAAGCAACCAATTCTAATCATGACTACTGATGAGAATCCCAAAGAAAGAAACAAGCTTATAATATAATGGGCAATTACTACACAAAATGTGTAATTGTCCTTTTATTTTTTTTTAAAAGCATATTTCTATCTTTTTTGAGATTGTCTTTGCAGTTTACATGACTGGCAGTTACCTTTTGGGTCTGGACGACTACTGATGTCTTAAATTTAAAAATATATCACTAATATTAATAATAGGAATCACACACAAAATTTGTGTACTTGGAGCCTAAAGCATATTGGAGATCAACTGCACTGCAATATTTACTGCAAAATGTTCAAATCGTACATGTTCAATATCATGTACTTGCCATCCCTTGGAACCCCACAACATACAATTAACAAAAAAATATGCTTCACAAAAGACACAAGCACTAAGGCAACAAATGTAGCCTTCAAACTTGTGACAATAACAGGTCATTCTGATCCACAATGTCTGTCAAACTCAAACGAAAATCCATCAATCACAATCAAGAAACAAAGGAGTGGCCTGTTGTAACAAGATTTGTGACAATGTGACAGTCTGTCAGTGCACAACACTTGGACAGACAAACGCTGATGACGCTTCTTTTTTTCTGGATCCCAATAATCAAAAGAACCTCAGACCGACATCAGCTGCAGAGGGCTCACGCACAGCTTTGTGTAGGCCCACTGTGGCCGAAGTCACCCAAAGGCCCTTTGCATACTGGGTTCCTACAAATGTAGAGTCTTTCTGAGCTTTGGTACGCAGCACAGGGAGACTCCGAGGAGTGATTACATGCTTTATGTCAAAACAGACAATAGACGATTTCCATAATCCAAAGTAGGTTTAAGAAATTATTAAACAAGAAAGGCCCTTATGGCTTTTGTGTGTGACCGGCTGATATGTGTGACCTTTGTGACAGTAAGGGCTAGCTTCTGCACCTGTGAAATACATGTTTTCTCAAAATTTCAGCATTTTTCACACATCTGCACCCCCTCCCCCCCCCCTCCCCACACCTTTAAACTTTTCGATGGGGTGACTAATTAGTATGCATAGAAATGTCTTGCCGTCCAACTTTCATGCCAAATTTAATTGAAAAGTTTTCAACAACTTTGATCAAAACTGTAATTCTAACAAAAACTGACATTTTTTACCATTAGGTATCTCTGTATCAATTGTTTGGGTTTAAAGTTTAAAATAGTGTTTTTTATAGAAAAAAACATTTTTGGCTATTTTGGACCTATGCTTAGATTATCCCATGACCCTTGACCTCTGTGATGGGTCAACTAAATTAGTATGCATAGGATTTGAAGGTCTTATCAGCTACCTTTGTGCCAAGTTTGTGCAAAAGTCAGCAAAACTGTTGATAAAAACTACAATTCTATTTGGTATTTTACACACATGCTTAATTCTTGTGCCTCGCGCTGTGGGACCATATGGCATTGAGGCGTGTCCCCTGGGTGGTGGATAGGGGGTCCCTCGCGAGAGGGGTGCACCGAATGAAATAAGGTGCCGTGAACCAACATGGTCTAAGGGAAGGTGACCCCGACAGACAACCCCTGGTCCTCCTAGTAATGGGATTTGGCGTGGGGGTAGCTTCCCCACCCTGCAAATAAGGAAATAGCTACAAAAACGCCGACGAAAAGACAAACAGCAATTTCTTTCCTGGAGGAGGAAGGTTCTTCTACCAGAAAATTTATGACGTCCTGTGGTGAAAGCCGGAAGACTTCGGAAGCCACAGGACCGAGCCGCTTCTCTCTATCCAGGGACACAACCATGGGCACATGGAATGTCAAGACCATGTACCAGAGCGGCAAGGCCGCCCAGATAGCAGCGGAAATGCAAAAGTACAACCTTTCCCTGCTAGGTATCAGTGAAGCCAGATGGACGCAGTCTGGCCAGAAAAGGCTGTTAAGTGGGGAGATGATTCTGTATTCAGGCCATGAAGAGGAGAATGCCCCCCATACAGAAGGAGTAGCATTCATGCTGTCACCAGTGGCACAGAGAGCGCTGATGGACTGGGAACCTCTGGGGCCAAGAATTATCCCAGCAGCCTTTAGAACCAAGAAAAAGATCAAGTTGAACGTCATCCAGTGTTATGCACCCACTAATGACAGTGAAGAGGAAGAGAAACAAGAGTTCTACGACCGACTCCAGAGTGCTGTGGACAAATGTGCGGAGCGAGACATCACCATCGTCATGGGCAATTTTAATGCCAAAATAGGGGAGGACAACACCGGATACGAAGAGGTGATGGGGAGACAGGGACTAGGGGAGATAAGTGAGAACGGGGAGAGGTTTGTAGACTTTTGTGCTCTAAACAGACTTGTCATTGGAGGCAGCATCTTCTCACACAGAAGAATACACAAAGCAACTTGGGTCTCACCTGACCATACTACAGAGAACCACATAGACCATATCTGCATTAGCAAGAAATTTAGAAGATCCCTTCAAGATGTTCGAGTGAGGAGGGGAGCAGATGTCGCCTCAGACCACCATCTGCTTACTTTAAGAATAAAGCTCAAGTTAAAGAAAAGCCGCACAGAGACAACAAGAAGACAGCGCTATAATGTAGCCCTCCTGAGAGAGACTGGAGTGAGAGAAGAGTTCAAACTGGTGCTGTCCAACCGGTTTCAAGCGCTACAGGAGCTAGTAAATGAAGAGGAGGTGGTCACCACAGAGCAGCAGTGGAAGGCAGTTAGAGAGTCATTGAACTCAACCTGCAAAGACACTGTAGGGTTCAGGAAACACCATCACAAGGACTGGCTGTCGGCACAGACCTTGAAGAAGATAGAAGTGAGGAAGCAGAAGAAAGAAGTTGTCAACAACAGTCGCACGAGAGCAGCCAAAGCAAGGGCACAGGAGGAATACTCGGAAGCCAACCGTGAGGTGGAGGAGTATTAGGGCAGACAAGAGGGCCTCCTACACAGACAGCCTGGCAGCAGAGGCAGAAAAGGCAGCAGGCAGTGGCAACATGAAACAGCTCTATGACATTACCAGAGGATTGTCGGGCAAGTATGGCCATACAGAAAGACCAGTAAAAGACAAAGAAGGCAAGCCAATTGCAGACAGAGCAGACCAACTCGACAGATGGGCCGAGTATTCTGAAGAGTTACTGAACAGACCCACCCCACCCGACCCCCCAGATATCCAGCCAGCAGAGACCGACCTACCCATCAGCTGACAGACCCAGCCGGGAAGAGATCAGAAGAGCAGTGGCATTTTTGAAGAATGGCAAAGCAGCAGGGCCAGATGGCATCCCAGCGGAGTCTCTGAAAGCAGACCTAGAGACAACAGTAGAGCTGCTGTACCCACTGTTTGGAAAGATCTAGGAAGAGGAGGTGATGACGGCTGACTGGAAGGAGGGGTACCTAATCAAGCTTCCCAAGAAAGGCGACCTCAGCAAGTGTTCCAACTACAGAGGAATCACCTTGCTGTCAGTACCAGGAAAGGTCTTCAACAGGATCATCCTGGAGAGAATGAAGAGCTCCGTTGACCTCCAGCTGAGAGCAGGATTCAGGAAAAACCGATCATGTACAGACCAGATTGCCACTATCCGCATCATCATGGAACAGTCTGGAGTGGAGCTCCCTGCTGTACGTCAACTTTGTGGATTACGAGAAAACATTTGACAGCGTGGACCGAGAGACTCTGTGGAAACTCCTACAACACTACGGTGTACCCACAAAGCTCGTCCGCCTGATCAAGAGCAGCTACGATGGCATGACATGTCGCGTGATCCATGAAGGGCAGATCACCAGGGAGCTCCAGGTCAGAACCGGTGTCAGGCAGGGGTGTTTGCTGTCTCCGTTCCTCTTCCTACTGGCCATAGACTGGGTCATGAAGAGGACCACAGAGCACAGACGAAGTGGAATACAGTGGACACTGTGGACACAGCTTGACGACCTCGATTTTGCAGACGACTTGGCTTTACTGTCCCACACTCATCAACAAATGCAGGACAAGACCACGAGGCTTGCTGACATCTTGTCCCAAGTGGGCCTCACCATCCACAAACAGAAAACAAAGACAATGAGGCTGAACGCAACCAAGGAAGAACCAGTCTTGCTTGCTGGCACCCCGTTGGAGGAGGTGGAGTCCTTCACCTATCTCGGGAGCATCATAGACAAAAAAGGCGGCACTGATGAAGATGTCAGAGCATGAATCGGTAAAGCCAGAGCAGCTTTCCCCAGTTGAAAAAAAGTGTGGAGTTCCATAGAGCTGTCACAACACACCAAAGTCCGGATTTTCAACTCCAACATAAAAGCAGTTCTCCTATAAGGAGCAGAGACGTGGAGATTGACAAAAGCCACAGTCAACAGAGTACAGATCTTCATAAACAGTTGCCTTAGAAGAATTTTGAAAATCCACTGGCCAGAGAAGATCAGCAACGTCAGACTCTGGGAGAGAACAGAGCAGATAACAGCAGAGAATGAAATTGGGCGAAGAAGATGGGGATGGATCGGTCAGTCTGAGAAAGCCAGCTTCCAGTATCACTAGGCAGGCATTGTCATGGAACCCCCCAGGGAAAGAGGAAAAGAGGCAGGCCGAGAAACACCTGGCGTCAAGACCTCCAAGTAGACATCAACTCTGGGAACCACCTGGAGTAAAATCGAAGGAGAAGCACAGGACAGGAGTCGCTGGAGGTCTCTCGTCGACGGCCTATACCCTGGCAGGGGTGACAGGTGTAAGTAAGTTAACTCTTGTGACCCTTGACCTTTCTGAGGGTCATCCAAATTAGTATGCATAGATAGGTCTTATCATCAGATATACCACGTTCAGGTTTAAAGTTGTGAATAGTATTTGAGAACAAAAATCTTTTGTCAAAATATGGCTATTTTGGACCTGTGTTTGGTGATATTCTGTTACCCTTGACCTTCCTGAGGGGGTCAACCAAATTAGTATGCATAGAAAGGTCCTACAATCTTTGTACTAAGTATGGGTTTGAAGTTGTGAATAGTTTAGTATTTGAGAAGAAAAAAAATAATTGTCAAAATATAATTGTCAAAATGTGGCTATTTGTGACCTTGACCATTGAGAGAGGTCACACAAGTTGGTATGTTTAGAAAGTATCATCAGGCCAAGTTTCAAGACAGTGGCTTGAATAGTCTCTGAGAAAATACGAACTTTAAAGTTTACCATGGACAACCACTGTACTGGCCCAGAACATACTCCACCATCACTTCAAACACAAGCCAAAAACTGCACGTCTTTTGAAGCAAACAGTGGATTAACAGTATGGACAAACATGCGACATTCCAGTCTTCAACCGAATTACCTCACGACAACATAAAATTTCCCAAATTTTGAAGGTGCTGCCTAATGACTGTACTAGTTGCAGGTGATGGACGGGTCATGATAATTCAAGGGAAGTGCCAGATTAGTGCCGCGCCTTCAGACTACCCTTGAATTATTATGGTCCATCTATCTTCTGATGCAGGGCTTCGGGGCAATATGAGTTAATGTAAAGTTTTCATCAAAACACATGCAGTTTTGACCCATTTGATTTTTGAACATCTACTGTCACAAAAGCTCATTACAACGGAGGCATACAAGGACACCAACAATGTGACTTGTCTGCACAGACACACAAAAGCAGGCAGCATACAATAAATAATACTTTTAATATTCCTAGTGAGTAGTGAAAAATATAATTGAGTGAATGAAAAAAATACAATAATGGCACAAAGAGGTAAAATACAAAGTGGACATGGAGGAATATAGTGTGCAGTGGTGACAACTACTTACGGAGGTCCGCCAGGCCCAGCCTGAGGGTTTTGTGGGGCAGACCTTTAAGCAAGCAATTACCATTATTGAAATTATGTGCGAACTTCTCTCTAGTGTTTATTTTCAGGTACATGGAACTCACAGCACTGACTCAGTAATAGGTCCGTCAGATGACTCTGACCTCACATGAACTGTACACAATTGCGCACACACAAGGTCAAGGACCTTTTGCTCACTGATAACTGTCCAAGATGGATAATAATATGTGAAATCACGGGCACCAAAGATTAGAAACTTCAGATAATGTCCAACATTCAAAGTCCACACACAATTAGTTGGGTTTTTTCCTAGTTTTTATTTGTCACTGCAAATGCAATATAATCTTGTTGCTCTAAAAGTGTTGTTAAACAAAACTGTTAAACTCATTTTCAAATAATCAAATATCAGGCAGAAAAAAAATTGTCTGATTGACTCATACAAAATAAATCAGACACACAGCTGTGGCCCACAAGCTGTGCATGAATACTAATGCCTAGACATTTCTTCACTAGCAGTAAGCGTATTTCAAAATCAGACGTGCTAAGGCTGCTCTCCGAAGTACCTGCAAATCTATGGTTATCAACTGAAACAAGACATACCTGTTCCCTTAAAATAGGGACCACATTTGTACCTTACCACTACCAGAAATTACAAGTATGACATTTAGTGCCTCAAGTGCACAGTCATTATTTACTATTTAGTTATTATTATTATTATTGTACATTGCTTAACGTCCCGACAGCAACAAGACTTTCTCAGGATGTGCCTGCACTGCTTGTGAAAAACAAAACTAAACAGAATATTGAATGTATGTCGCCAGACGGTCCAATATGTTAAATAAACCTATGACATGATGCCTAAATAAAGCTAAAGACCATTTAGCAACACACATCCAATATCAAGAGCTACAGGCAGCGCAGACAGTAGGGAGAGTTTAAAAAAGGATTGATTATTACATGGTATTTATATGGCGCATTTCTCATATTTATAATATAACTCAATGCACAGAATGTAGCCGCGAACTGAACCCAACAAGCACGCTCACGTGAATCACACGCGTTCACTCACACACTGTACGTAAACACAGACCATTCACGTGGTGCTGAGGGCAAGCTGAAGCGAGCTACTGAAGTGACGGTATTTGGAAATCGTTTTGTATTTGAAATTTTATTAAGTTGGCTGAAACTGATACCAAAGTGGAGGGGGAGGAAGAGCCGGAGTACCCGGAGAAAGAACCCCCGACGGTCCGCCCGAATAACGGTGACACTTACTAGAGGAGAAAAATCCGACGCCGGAACCCGGAATCGAACCTTTAGCATTGGTGGCAGGCGCCTTAACCACTGCGCCACGGACCGCCCCATTGATTGTAATTTGTACATTGCTTAAAATGCCCCAGAATAGAGGAGAAAACCCACCCTGTGGGGCTGAGCAGGGTGACCCTGGGAACTAAAAAGTAGTTACCCCACCCAAGTCCCCCAGGGCAGACCCAGGTGGGGGATTTACTATTTAGTGTTGGCATTTTATTTCATTGACTGTTACTTAAGGGAACCAGGGGTGATATTTTTAATCTAAACAAAATTGTTCTATGAATGGTAATGCCAACCATATCACAAGAGGAACAATGCAAAATTAAAGGTTGTTCTACTACAATGAGTGTTGGTACTAAACAAAACTCAAATGCCAGCAATCCACAAGCAAAAGCAATATCCCACATTTATGGATTGACTTCCTACAGCTATTTCCTGTCAAAACAACTGCCTGAACCCTACTCCAAATCAAACCATACAAATGCTAGTGTTACAATCAAATACATTTTTGCAGCTTTAGGGAACTGGGAAGAGTTGCATGAGTGAGCTTAGTCCTGCACCAGCCACTAAGCAAGGTACACCATGGCGCACCTTGCTTAGTGGCTGGTGCAGGAATAAGCTCGTTCATGCAACTGGCCCCTGCTGATGTAAGGGCTCATGAACATCTGTATCTTTACATAGTCATTGACTAGTAAAAGACCAAAAGTGAAGAGCACACTGGAGCCAACCTCTGTAGTGTAAGCAAGACAAAATAGTTCCTCTTGTGCCCTTTAATTACTTTAGATGCAAGAGTTTATCAGCTGCAAGGGCTTATGGGAATCTACACTTCTTGCAGACGGCATTGTCTAGATCTGAACTGAAGGAGCTCATCAGCCTCATGAGAATCGACACGTCTTGCAGATGGCACTGTCGAGCTCAAATTCTCAAAAAGACCAAAACCAAAAAGAGCAGGCTGCCTGGTGCTTCAATTTTGTGCCACTTGCAAGCAGCAGCAGCCGCCGCCCCCACAGACCCAGATTGTGCCGATCAATACTTCTGTTACAGTTAGTCACCAATTTAAATCCTCACTGCCTTCTCTATCTGAGGAGCAGATAAGTGTGGGATAAACCTTACTTGAGGCTCAGTGGCAGAGAGCTGGGCATTTATGCATTGACTTGACACCTATCTGGAACATATCTAATAAGCCGGTTTGTGATTTTGGACCCAACAGTTCTGCGCGGTAAGATCAAAAGACAACTCTCTGTATTCTTGCACACCAATAATTTGCAGATCTGCAATAGGGAGACTTAGAACGACCAATCAACTTCATTTCGTTTCGGTCATATGATGCAAAACTGGCTGTGTGAACCGCTGATGCAGCTTAGATGGCTAGCGAAAGATGTTTTATTGGTGCAAGGAAGGTAACTCTTCACAGGCACGTGTTCTACTTGTAACAATATCGCTACATCAGGTATCACTATCGATTTCTGCCTACTGACGCAAAAAATTAAAGAAATAAGTCATGAGTGCCTTCGCATACACAATAGAAGTGAATTAGCAGCCGTTCCAAATAAATTTGTGATGTGCCGGGTGCGTAAACAGCGACAGTCAAAGTGAATCGAGGCAGCCGGCTTGAAGCAATGACCACCATCTTGTAGGCTTCGCAGCAAGAGCGGATGAAAGTGGGGTTCAGAAAACCGACATATATTTTAGTGGTACTTTAGCTATACGTGTTGACAGAGTCCACTTCTAAAATGGCCCTCGCGCTTAAATCTTACACGATATGGTGTCACACCAAGGATGTTTACACATAATCGACCTGCGAAAGTTGTTTCGTGAAAACTGGCAATCTGACGAAGATTTACGACAGAAGTCATACAAGCTCGTAAGGAAGTACACTAACGAAACAGGCTAACGAAAATGCACTTTGTTTTTCTTCTTACTTACTTACTTACTTACGCCTGTCACCCCTACCCGGGTATAGGCCGTCGACGAGAGACCTCCAGCAACTCCTGTCCTGTGCTTCTCCTTCGATTCTACTCCAGGTGGTTCCCAGTCTCTTGATGTCTGCTTGGAGGTCTCGACACCAGGAGTTTCTCGGCCTACCTCTTTTCCTCTTTCCCTGGGGGTTCCATGACAATGCCTGCCTAGTGATACTGGAAGCTGGCTTTCTCAGACTGTGACCGATCCATCCCCATCTTCTTCGCCCAATTTCATTTTGTTTTTCTTCTAAGTCTCCCAAATGTCTGATGGTCTGTGTTGTTAGATTTGGGCAAGGTGTGGATGAGATCCTAGAAGGGGCTGGCAGAGAGACTGTTACAGCTGAGGCAGAAGGCAATGAATGCCAAATCTGTTCTCCCACTTCTCCACCATAAATAATAATAATAGATAGTATTTATATGGTGAATTTCTCATATTTATAATATAACTCAATGCGCAGGACGTAGCCGCGAACTGAACCCAACAAGCACGCTCACGTGCATTCCCTCACACACTGTACATAAACACAGAACATTCACGTGGTGCTAAGGGCAAGCTCAAGCGAGCTACTGAAATTTTGGAAATTTAAATCGTTTTTTATATTTTTGAAATTTGATTAGGTGGACTGAAATTAATACCGAAATTCGTGAGGGAGGAAAGAGCCGGAGTACCCGGAGAAAGAACCCCCGACGGTCCGCCCGAATTAATGGCGACACTTGCTAGAGGAGAAAAGTCCGACGCCGGAACCGGGTATCGAACCTCGCACCTCTTGCATTGGTGGCAGGCGCTTTTACCGCTGCACCCGGACCACCATTTGACCTATTAGAGAACCATGCTTCACACAACCCTCTTTGAAGCTTTTTTTTTTTTTTAGCATAGCAAATACATTTACAGTAGAATGAATGAGAATGTGTTTAGCAATGTCTGGCATGGGCCTGCAATGCAGTTTGACCAAATCCTCATCATTACTACAGTAAGTGAAGAGCATAAAATGAGTCATTGGCGATACAAGGCTAAAACTACCAGGTTCAGTTTGTTTGTGTTTAAATGACAAGTTTCATACACATTTGTTCTTCCATAATATCATTATCAACAATAGTAGTTTCTAATCTGCAAACTGCAGTGCACATCTTTTGCTCTCACTCTCTCGGATACCCTACTTTTTCAGAAAGGCAGTACTACAACTGAGGCTCAAATTACCATTATTAAGTATTAATAATACTAAGCAGAGTTTAGGTCTTGCACTCTACTTATTACATAAACTAATTTGAGCCCTGTCATCCTACATTAAAAGCTATGTTTTACACAATGGAGCTTTAATCAAACTGAAAGGGCTCAATGTATTGTTAAAAATAACTTGAAATATGTAGAAACTAGAACACAGGTCCTGCACTGCTGATTTATTACAAAATGTAATATGGGCCTTGTCATCTACCTAAAAAAAAAAATGCCCACTGTCAATGCAAATTGTAATAACCACTGTTTGAATTTACAGATCTGACTTGTAATGCAGTAAGTTGGGCAAAGTGGACAAACAATTAACAAAAATTAAAAATCTTCATAAAGCATTGAATGTTACCCAATTTGGCACATCATTTTTACATTGTACGACAACATGCACAGTGAGTACCATAAATTACTGTTTAGTACAATGCAGGCCACTAGCCATAACCCACTGAAAACTCAATTGTCTTGTACTTGAGCTATCCCTAAAAAGTAAAATGTACCAACATATCTACCATATGGGCCATTCTCTGAAAAGGTGGTCAGAATGTGTGACATAAGGAGTCAAAATCCAACTTCTGCAATTTGTCCAGCAATGTGGTATAATGTACTCCTACTATCCCTGCAATGTATGAGGAACAAATAAAAAAAATAGTTCACACAGTGGTTTTTGTGTGAGCCACAAATAATTAATGTGACCTGGCACCTTTGGAAGTTGCTACATGGACACCAAACAGTGCCTTTAAACAAGCTTCATTAAATAATTTACATTCAGATGCATTACAGGAGTGTTAAATCAAGCTTATTATTATATGTATTTAAACATTTTTGGGCTAAAGATTTTAAAATACCATTATATTGGCTGGACGATCAGCTTCTTAAACTAAAGCATGGTGGACAAAAAGTGGGCAGTGAACAATGTTTAAATGTTTTCTATGACAAGTACCTGAATTGCAGCTACACACAAAATGGATTAAAACATGGATGCTCACAGTCACAGGTGAAAAATAACGCAAGAAAAGTCAAATTTTACTCTTGTCTGTACTATATTGTAAAGAAACAAGCCATTATGTGGTCGGTATACTGACCTTCATGCAGTTACTTCACGGAAACATGACGCATTTACTAGTCACGAATGTACCAACATATATATGGGCCATATGGGGCGGTCCGTGGCGCAGTGGTTAAGGTGCCTGCCACCAATGCCAAAGGTGCGAGGTTCGAAAACGGGTTCCGGCGTCGGCCTTTGCTCCTCCGGTAAGTGTCACCGTTAATTCGGGCGGACCATCGGGGGTTCTTTCTCCGGGTACTCCGGTTCTTCCACCCCCACCCACCCCCCACACTTTGGTACCGGTTTCAGGCCACTTTACAAATTTCAAATACAAGCGATCAAAAATCTCTGTAACTTCAGTAGCTGAACTGGCCCTTCGTCTGTTTTGTACTGTGTTTGTCTTAAATCTGTGTCCGTTACGTGAGTGTGCGTGTTGGATTTCAGTTCGCGGCGCTTTGAGTTGATTTGCCCCAAAATTGAGAAAAAGCGCCTATATAATAACGGTATTATTATTTATTATGTGTTGTTGCACCCATACATCAACCGAACATCGTTTCTTCAAACTCGTACACCATGAAGCGCATACAATCTTTGCACAGCATGTTCCAAATCAACCTTTGTGTCACACTCACAGAAGCACAATACGTATGAAGAATCCAGCAAACAATGACTAAATTGCATGATTCTTGCATTTTACTGTTCGGGGGACTGCACATGCACCGCGGTTGATACGAGGTGTTCACAGACCCGACACTTTAGTGAATGGCTTTGAGTAAACAAAGGCCATTTCCCACACTTTACACTACTTCGCCGGAACACAACTCAAGTATCAAGTATGAATACAGTAACAAAATAGTGCACACCTTCTGTTATAGAAGCGGAACTTACTGTTTTGTTCCGGCGGTTGATACTCAAAGATCTTGACCCAACACTTGGCTGCATTTTTAAAAGGTCATTCATTAGCATTATTTCCTTGAAGATTTAAGCAAACTCAGTGTGTACAGAAGCATCCATGAACACAATTTCTGGTAGTATGTGTAAAAGTAGTTTGTGCTGTGTGTAAGCACAGTACGGGAGAAAAAATGGGTTCGGTCTGAGTTGAAACCGACAAACGACCACCGGAGAAAACGTTTTATGCAATTAAACTATGTAAAATCGGCAGCTAGGTATAAAATGTATGAATGGTATTGTGCAACAGTGTTTATATAACCAATCAAAACAGTTTGTTAAATTTAAAGCAGTGAATTTGTCTGAACAAACAAGTTCTTGTCACAGTATGAGCCATGTCACAAAACGGCCTCGTTTATTCTCAAGCTTTTACAGTTTTAGGCATAAAAAGGCATCAAACTTAAGATAAACAAAATGCAAAGTTATGGTTTTATGCATGCTATCCCCTTACTATCAGAGGAACAAGTATAGCAAATAAAATGGGTAATTAATTGTAAACATGAATATTGATTTTGGTTGCTCAAACTGTTGCACCCTCAGCAGACCACCATTTCAGAGAATGACCCATATCACATTATAAAGGTGTCTGTGTGTATTGCACTGGGCTATTCACGTCAGTATCTTGCCATTTGTGTTGTAGATTTGGGTAAGCATGTCATACATCACTCTCAGTAGTCTCATTTGACTCATGAGTGATTGAGTCAGTAGAGCTGTGTTCAGCATCACCATTTTGTCACAGCATGGATTCTAATTCGCTGCCAAGTATGAACCCTGATGAAAATATTTCGCTTATGTTTTATCTTTCCTGTTGCTAAGCTTTAGATGTCATTTGGTACCCTCCAAAAAAAATTAACACCACCAGAATTTCTCATTTTCTGATGCTACACTACACTTCATATATTGTGCGCACTTCGAACTCCCAATCTAAGACTACAAGCAGCATATCCCAAGAAAACTGTTTAACACTTAATTATGTAGTATTTAACAGCTTATCTGAAGTTAACATTGGAAAATAAACCATTATGCCAGCCGTTTTAGTTGTGAAAATAACGGAGTTGTGCATGACTAGCCACAGCGGACATTATCCGGTATCGATCGATACCAATCGACTGAAGTAATGGCACGTTTTCTCCTCGTCGCACCATGCAATAAATTTGTAAACGTCATTCTCATAATTGCCCAAGTGTCCCTATACTTACATGGTGATTCTTTCTTGGGCAGCGACTGTATAGGCCTGTCACCTGCGTCTTGCTTTTCCCTTCCACTGCCTCAGTCAAGAACAACAAATATGGCGTCTGCAATGATGTCATTATCCGGGCAACTGAGTGTCGTTTTGGGGCATCACGCCATTTAGGAAACTGATCTATTTGAGAATGATCATTTGTCTGTCTCCGCCGCAGCAGCTGACCACTTAAAGCCCGAGAGCTTACTTTATATAACTATTAGTTCTTTTTTTGGTATCTTGAAGGCAATCACTTTCAGCATTTCCTGATCTACAAATGCACCTTTTTAATGAAAAAAATAGCATTTGGCACTTACACTGCAGGCACTGATCTTTATGCGTTGATCCATGGACGGACGCTCGTCAGTCAGTTATGCCGCAAACTGAAAACTTGAATTCCTCCCCAGTAATGCATATGGCAATAAAGTCACGTGTATCTTACTGAGTCGAGGACGATTTGCCAATGACTCATGTTCTTCAGTCTCAGTACTGAGGACAGCCGTCACTTCTTCTTCTTCTTCTCGAACGCCGTCACACTTGAAGCCGTTCAGTTTGGCTCTCAAAATGAAATCTGTGTCCTGTAGCGCCTCCCGCACAGACCCGTACAGTTTCTCTTGTAGAGTGGGCGGGCTTCGGCCATATCTCCTCCCTCAGCTGGTGGTTCCCACAGTCCTGGAGGATGTGCTCTGTGGCCTCTGGGCTGCTTCTCCACAAGGGCACTTCACAGGGGAGTTGATGGCACATGGGAGATGGCACGGGGTGGAAGCGTCTGTGCAGGTGGAAATTGAGTCGGTTGTGCCCGGTCCTCAGACGGAAGATGGTCACCTGCTCTTGTCTGGACAGCTGATGGTAACTGTCTAGGGGGCGTTGTGGTGGTCTGTACACAGACTTAATGATGGTCTTCATCTCTGTGAAGCTGACTGCATTTTCGTCTTGTTCTTTCTCTGCGCCCACTTTTGCCATTCTGTCAGCTTCTTCACTGCCGTAGATGCCACAGTGTGAAGGGATCCACTGCAGCACCAGTCTGGTGCACTTGATGTTTTGCTGTGCGCCTCTTGTAGACTGACGTGGCAGTTTGCTTGTTGTTGCTGCCTCAAGGACAGACATGGCATCAGTCAGGAAGACTATCTGGCGGGCATCAGGGTCTGCAGCCGGGTGTTTGCAGCGAGGACCAGGGCTTCCACCTCAGCTCTGTAATTTGTGCAGTGAAGGCCTGTTGGTACTGCCTCTGCCTGCCATTCATTCCGTTTGCGTATTGAATGTACACCCCAGCCCCTCCATTCTGAACTGCATCTGTGGCTGATCCATCGGTGTATGCCCGTATCAATCCATGCTTCCTGGGGATACTGTGACTTTTCTTCGAACATGGCCAAGTGTCAGGGCTTTCTTGCTCACAGTGCTGTGCTCGTCTTTGGTGGTGATGTAGGGTACCGCGGAAGAGATGGTAATGTTTTCTGGCTTACTTTACCAGGTGGAAGGTCGCTAGCAGGATTCAGAGCCTCTACCTGCGCAGGGAGCTTTGCCTGGTGTTTTCTCTGCAGTGCTCTCGTCTCCTTCACAAAGCTTGATCTTGTCAGTCTCCCTAAGGTTGGTTGTTTCATCCTGGCGTTCATAGGATGGTCTTTCATTTGGAAGACTTGATCTTTGTGGACTGTATCAAGGCTTTGCAATCTCTTCTCATGCGCAGGGGTGGAATGCCTGTTGCATCCAGCTGGTGAAAGACCTGACCAGTGTAAAACAAGGACGCTCCTCTATCATTCAAGATAAGGAAGGGAACTGTCTTACGGAAGACCAAGACATACTGAAGAGATGGACAGAGTACTGCTCAGATTTGTACAACCGCCGATCTACAGGGGACCCAGGCATACTTGTCAACCCACCCGTGACCAACAATGGCAACTATCCCATCCTCCGAGAAGAAGTAGAGGCTGCAGTGAAGTCGCTGAAAAAAGGGAAGGCAGCAGGAGCAGACAACATCTCTGCAGAGCTAGTCCAAGAAGGGGGAGAAGACTAACAATCTGCAATAAGATCTGGCAGTCAGGGGATTGGCCCACACCATGGACCCAATCACTTATAATAACTTTACTCTCCCCAAAAAAGGTAACTTACATCAATGCCAGAATTATCGCACGATCAGTCTTATATGCCACCCAAGCAAAGTCATGTTAACCTGCTGAACAGGCTGAAGCCACAGGCAGAGGAAATCATAGCTGAGGAACAGGCAGGCTTCAGACCAGGGCGCAGCACAACTGAGCAGATCTTCAACCTGAGAGTTCTATGTGAGAGGTACCTCCAGCACCAGCAAGATCTCTATCATGTCTTTTGGGATTGTAAGAAAGCGTTTGACAGGGTGTGGCATGCAGCCCTTTGGTCCACGATGAAGCTATACAACATTAATGCCAACCTGATCAAAGTCGTAGCAAACCTTTACAACAAGGTCACTAGCGCGGCAGTCTGCTTCAACGGCAAAATAGGAAACTGGTTTAGGACTACAGTCGGAGTCAGACAAGGGTGCTTGCTCTCACCTACTCTTTTCAACATCTTCCTGGAAAGAATCATGACAGACGCTCTGAAAGATCATGAAGGATCTGTCAGTATTGGAGGCAGAACAATCACGAACTTGCGCTTTGTGGACGACATTGATGGCCTTGCAGGAACAGAGAAGGAACTAGCTCAGCTGGTGGAAAAGCTGGACCGGCAGTACAGCCATTGCGTACGGGATGGAAATCAGTGCAGAGAAGACCAAACTGACGACCAATAACACCAGTGGTATTGGCACTGACATCATGATTGGAAGCCAAAAACTGGAAACCGTTAATAAATTGAAATACTTAGGAGCCATTGTGACAGATGAGGGATCAAAACCAGAGATAATGTCCAGGATTGCGCAGACAACAACAGCACTGACAAGATTGAAGACCATATGGAAGGACAGAAACATCACACTCTGCTCCAAGATCAGACTGATGCGCTCCTTAGTCATCTCAGTGTTTTTGTATGCCTGCGAGTCATGGACCCTCATAGCAGACCTTGGAAGAAGGATACAAGCCACTGAAATGAGAAGTTTTCGAAGGCTGCTTGGCATTTCATACGGCAGAGATCACATCACAAACGTGGAAGTGGGAAGCAGAATCAGGCAAGCCATCGGGCCATATGAAGACCTATTAGCCATTGTGAAAAAAACGCGGGCAAACTGACTGGGCATGTCAGTCACACGTTCAGCAGGGCTTGCCAAAACAATCCTGCAAGGCACTGTGCCAGGAGGACGAAGGAGAGAAAGACAGAGGAAAAGATGGGAGGACAATATCTCAGAGTGGACAGGACTGAAGCTGCGCGATACGCTAAGAATGGCAGAGAACAGAGAGGAATGGAAGGAGCTGCCAACCGGGCCAAGGGAAAGACTACGGGATATAGATAGATAGATAGTTGACCAGTTCAGTGTAGGAGATAGATTGACTGCCGTGATACTGAATGGAAGACCGGGTAGAGCCAGATCAGGGGGGAGGCCGGTTTCGGGCCGGCGGGGCCGTTGAGGGGGGCCACGCCGGGGCGGTCTGGAGGAGAGACTCTTGTGAAAGGCCGGGACATTTCATTGGGGGGGAACTGAAACTGACTTGAGCTAGTACAGTGACGCGCACGCCGCGGTGGCGCAGCGGATTTGCCGCTAGTCAAAGCACAGGCCATCGCGGCGTCAGGCCCCGGCTCACCCTGTGACTGAAGCCGGAAGACCTCCCGGCCGCCCTCAGCGTTCTGTGCGGCCGCAGCTGTTTATGCCGGCGACTGTCATGATACATGATTCGTTTATTTTTCCTTCAAGTTTGTTTGTTTTGTTTGTTTTTGTTTTTGTCACGTTTTTGGGAGGGGTGGGGGGGGGGGGGGGGGGAGGGGGGCGGCCGGGGCGGTACCCGAAACTCAGCGGTGCCGCGTCAGCCGTATTTCTTATTGTGCAGTGGCGGACTGCTGAGCGTCACAGCGGTCAAGCAGAAAGTTTAAAAACATTAACTTCTGACTGAACTACGTGTTTAAGAGACACTATGATAGGGCTGTCTTTAGTTTGCTTTGTCAGTGTTAGGGAGGTTCAGGTCGGGTTGGGGTCGTTGGCGCCGGCCATGACGGAGACGCGGCGGCCCCCCGTTGGCGACTCAAGTGACGGCCGGGCTTCACATACCCGTCGAGTCCGCCCGAGCCAGTAGTGTCTAGTGTTGTTTGGAGTTGTAAACTGTAGTGGTGAGTGTGTGTGTGATTGCGAGTTGCCCTGAGGTGGCGAGACAACTTTTCCTCATGTACGTGGCAACATGTATTTGGAACAAAGTTTATCATTGGTCCCGGTCGCTTTTTGGGGCATTCAAGTTCAGTAAGTAAGTTTCCTGCGGCCGCGCGGCACTGCGCGGCGTTATGTTCCGAAGTCCGAGCACTGAGTCACCCTTACTCTCAGTTGATTCAGTACATTTTATTTTTGTACAAAAGAAATTGTTTTCTGGAGAAAACAATCAGAACTGGCAGGAGAAAAAAAATTTCGGCAATGACTGAACTGATTGCGGCGTATTCTAAACGAAGCACAAATTGTCCAACTCGTTCGAAGGGAGATAACTCACATGCTGTCCCGGATTAGCGTTCCTGATTTTGACCTTTTGTTTGTGACAAGTAATTTTATCCAATCGGGTAGACATCTACCATTCAGCGAGGGGACTTCAAAAGACCGATGTCCTACTTCCGATTTGAGTTTGAAAATGTTAGGGAAGATGAAATTCTCGCATATTGTGTTCTTGATATCCATATTTTTAAGTGTGCAAGGCGGCAGCAGTATGCTTGAATGGTTGTTCGGTGGGCAGACGACACAGTCAACAAAAGATGCCGATGCAAAAGAGCCCATCACACGCTTTGAAGTGCTTTCCACAGACGAAAAGTTCTTGGACTTCGCAACAACCCTTGTGGACTTGTCTCCACTAGATGCGTGTTATCACGTGGTTCGTATCTTCTCTGTTTTAAATAGTATATCTTGTCAAGACACTGTAGGTAGACGAAAGGGGGGGGGGGGGGAATGAAGTTATTCCGTTTTATAATATTACTCATTTACGTGCTTCAGGTCATTTATCAACTGAAGAAAAGATGTGGCGAACTGACAGAGGAGGATTTGGGCAAGCTGTCTGTGCAGCTGTTAAACTGTCAGTCAGAGGTGGAACACCGGCCTGTCTACACGTGCACCACAGACATGGTTTGTCAACAAAAGTTTGTGCTTCTTGAAGTTCTTTCTCTGGTTTCTAGCCAAAGGAAATCATTCTTACCATTATTTTCCACTGCAGTATTAAAATTACAGCAGGAGCTGTTTACAATCAGGCCTCCCACTAGCATTTTATATTGTCCATCATCAGGCCAGACAGCATGTAAACGTCTGTCATGGAGGCATATCAGTGCAAAACTACACGTGTGCACCAACCGATGATTGATGTAAGTACACAGATAGAAGGAGTTGGGGTGTCACCACAGAAACTTCCACAAAACAGAGTTATGTCTCTGTTTTGTGGAAGGTTCTGTGATGACACCCCAACTCTGTGTAACATTCATGTGTGCATCCAATGAAGCAGGCACCAAACTGGCCTCTGAATTCCCAAACTGACCTGAAGCTCCTTTTTTTCAATTTTTTTTCCATCCCGATAATGGACAGTCTTCCATTTTTGGGGTCCTTATCAAAATGTATTCGAGTTCATCTACAGTTACTGAGCACCAAAAGTGGGAAAATAGGATGAAAAAAAAAAACAAAGCTACTGATGAAACAATGCCTGTTTTAGACATGTCTGACAAATAGAAATATACAATTCAAAAAAAAGAAAAGAATTAATCTGTTCTGTTTTGACACAATTGAGGATCGACTGAGGGGGGTATGATACCCGTTTTGGATGCATCATAGGGACACATGCAATGCACCCACTCTAATTAAATTTAATATGCACCATTTTGTGAACATGTAATGTAAAGTCAAAGAGTAAATATACTTTTTGAGGTGATTTTAGAAAATAAATCACCTAAACGAAAGGTTAGAGCTGCGTCAAAACTTGGGACACCATAGCATCTGAAACGTCGTACCAAATAATTTCACCACAAAAGCAAGAACAGCTGTTTTCCAGTAGTTAAGCACAAGCAAGGTATAAAACAAGTGAAACAATATGGGAACCAAAAACCATAAAATTATAATAGCTGCATCTCCTAAATATTACACTTGTTAGTTATGATGTTTCAGATGTCACTGAACACTTGTTTTGACTTGTTATTAGGTGTCATTTCCAGTTCTGGTCTGGGGACATGCAGTCATTAATAGCATAAGATACCTCATAAAATATAGATATACAGAAAATATTGCAAACACCAATAGTAATGGTAGGCAGTTTGATCAGGATTGCCTTCTAATTATATATTTACCATCGTTACTAGAGGTGTGAAAGTCTGGGTCTGAGGGTGTGGAGCAGAGGTACAAGGCTTGTGTACACAAAATGAATGTTTATTTGCAATGTAGTATGTACTTGTTCAGTTTTGTGTGTATTAATGAATGCTTTAGTTGAACTTTTTATAAAATAAGTGAACGTGTTAGAAAATTAAATGTACAATAAAACAAAAAAGACACACCAAAAAAACAACAAAAAAAATTTGTTGGGGGTGTCTGTAAATATGAACAGTCTCACACACAGATAAGGCAGACAGCTGACATATTCACGCACTGTTCTGGCAGCTCCTGCAGCCAAACTGGTGCCAAACGTATTGCTTTACATTCCTTTGGACTACATCGGCGAGGCCGAGAGGGGGATCTTGACAACTGGGCATCCCAGGATCTCCATACACTTTGCCCAGGCTTGCGCCCTGGAGAGGTCACACGGACTGACCCAATTGTGACGTCCCATGATACGTCCTAAACAAACTTCACCTAACTTAGTTTTTTTTTTTTAGGTTTTAAGGCATTTAGAAAAAAATCACTACATGATTGATGAACACTATGCACAATAATAGTCCTTGCACACAAGATTAATTTTGGTGCTGTGTCAGATTTTTGGGAAAATGATGAAAATGTCCCAAAATTCATTACCGATGTTCCACGAGACACAGAGTAAACGTAAGCACAGTCTATTTGAAAACTGTTATCTCCTATAAAAATACAAACATGCAAATAATAATGATTTAGATTGATGCATGGAACATTAAAGAATATAAAAATGCCAACTTGTAATGCAGATGGTCCAAGATACTTGGTAACAGTTGGAGATTCAAACCATACGAGGCGCACGCGTTTCAGGCACATGGTGGTCGAAAGTCGGGACGCATCACTGTTTTTTGCATACCAGGGCTAAAACGTCTATGGATTTTCTGTGTAAATGTCATCAGTTTGTGTGGAATTTCCTGGGGAATTCCCACAACACAAGCAAACTGGTCAGAAAGCGAGTTTTTAACAAGTTTCTGTGATTGTTTTGGGTTGCGTTTCAGACGTGACATTTGGGACACCGTGATATAAAAAAATTCTCAGCATCCAAATCTTTTGAATATTTGTAACCTATTATGGTGCAAAATGAAGTATTTTGGGTATAGTTTGTTGATGCACATAGTGGACAAGCGGATCTTATCTTGTTGCCGACTTTGGAAAAGTGAAAAAATATGTTGCAGTGAGACACTTCATTATGCCTCTGAAACGCCACTTTTCGTCCATAAGTGTGTCAATATCCAGTTCTAAAGTGAAAAAAAAAAGTTTAGCACTGATTTTTCAATGTATGAAGCCTAAATTTAAAAAATAATTTCTTGTAATGATGCACTGATATGTAGTCACAATCTTCATCTGAGTTCACCCACTGATACCGTTTCTATTTAGAGAAGCCATTTTGGGCCACTATTTCAACATTTTATTATCAGTTCACAATTAAATTCATCATGCAGATAGCCCAAAATATACAAATTTATACATTAACATTATCTTAATGCATTGCAACAACAGAAATGTCACTACATGCCTTATTTTGATCGAAATCTGAATAGCACCACACTGACCCCTTTTGGTGCTCAGTACTGTAGATGATCCTCATAGGAGTGAATCCACCCAACTGAGAAATCTGTGTGAAATAGTGCCAGGACAATACATTGGGTGATTGGTCCAATCAGTGTTTTGTATAAGTGTTTTATACATGGTATTTATATGGTGTCATGACACGCCTGACAGGGTCAGGGTATCGTGGACCATATGAGTGCTGACACTCGAGAAAACCCACCCACTCTAAATAAATCACACGACACCAGTGATAAACAACAATCAACTCTTTTATTACCTACACTTACCCTAACCCCACCCCAACCCACTAATGCCTCACACATACACACACATAACATATTAACACATGAAAATGATAAATGGACAGATGAATATTGACTATGGCTATACAAGGCGGGTACTCGCTTCTGTACAGTGTCCTCTCTGTCCCACACTAGACAGGGTGGCTCATACTGTAATGTCACTACCAACACTCCGAAGAGCACTGTTGCCCACTCTGCACCGGTACAGGAGCGGTGGAACTTGACTCCAGATCCCAGAGTACGTGGTCTGGCGATACTGCTGCTGTCGCCCCTCGAACATCTGCAACCGACGCGCAGAACGTTGAACCAGCCTGTTGTAGCCCAACGTCAAAGCACTTGCCAAACAGGACTGGTTAGCGAAGGCATTCCAGCTCCTGACAAAGGCCACCGCGCAGACGATGGTACAGCTCCTGATGATGCGTGGCCGTTGATGATCATGGAAGATGAAGAAATCGAAGAAGATGAAGGAGTCCGAGAAATCTGAGAAGTGCACTGAAAAAGGCGCACTGCCAGTCAAAGTGCCAATACACAGTTAATTCTAAAATAACACGCGTTTCCTGCATTTATTCACAAACCATGTGAGTTGTGTCTCTCACCTCACCCTGTAGAGGCTATCCTCTTGCTGTTACACTAATACCCACCTTGGCCGTACTAAATAATATAACATCATGACAAAATGACTTCTATGTACATTTAATATTCACCCTGTTTACATTATTTCATTATACTGTGTTTACTTTTAAATTTTGAAATCTAACTTTACTAAATAAAACCACACAACTGCTTTTGTATAATAAAATTACCACTGCACCAAAAAACCAACATTACCAAAATATTCACATGTACATATAAATATAGGAAATAATCACCAATAAACACCTCACATGACAATGTTATTAAATTACATCTAGGACCTAATACAAATACATAAATCCGAAACTCACTGCGTTACAACCTAACCCAAAACCATGGTTAAAAACTTGATTAAAGCATTACTACAAAAATGACTAAACACACTCTTCCAACCTTATGTACACATTTACACACCCGAGAGTACAGCAGCTCACTGAGAAAATAGCATGAATTGTTACCTTTCACTTGTGAGTCCTCCAGCAAGACGAGACAAACAAGACGAACACGAACCGGAGGGGTCTTCTGTCGAGCAGCAGCCGTCGTCACTTGGTCTCTCGGACACCCAAAACCAGGGACACTGGCAGTGGTATTGCAGGGAGGGTAACACAACCCTCACACAGCTTGTCAAGGGCTCCAAACAAGGCCGCACCCTGACCCAGACCCTCACTGCGCTCGCTAACTCGACTGACTGACACGTAACACCCTTCTGCTACCTTGCAGTTTAACTTTACTTCTGAACACTGTTCGGTTAAAGCTACTTGACGAAAGCGTGCAACCGCTGTGATCGCTCACCGTTAAGCTAGCTGCACGGGCTTTACGCTTACGTTCACAATACATCCATCAACTTTCCCAACCCAAGGCTATTTACAGAGGTCGGCGGCCTCAATTTATTACCAAAAAAACGACTTGGGGAAAAATAGAAACAAAACATGTCACATCCGTTACGTGACATACCCCCCTCCCAGATCAAACACCCGGGTTTGATTCCTGTATGACTGTCCCAATACTGCTTCCACATTTACGGTTTCTACCACCCTGTCCTACTCAAAAAGTCAGCAGGAACATTTCCTTTACCGGCTATGCTTTCCACTCTAATGGAAAATGGCTGCAACTGCAAAGCCCACCTCATCAGTCGACTGTTTGTGTTTGTGGATTTAGCTTGTTGCAAGTACTGCAATGGTCTATGGTCTGTCTGTACGACGAATGTCCTACCATACAGATACTGACGGAATTTTTGAATTCCCCACACGATTGCAAGACACTCCTTTTCGATGGTGGAGTAGTTATGTTCTGCTTTGGACAGTTTCTTGCTCGCGCATGCAACAGGCTGTAACCCGCTACCATGGTCCTGACATAATACGGCTCCTACACCCCCTTCGGACGCATCTGTCTGCAACACGAGGAGACGATCGAAGTCTGGCAATGAGCACACGGGATCCGAACACAATCGCGCCTTCAGCGTCTCAAATGCTGTCTCACATGCATCGTTCCAACCGATCTGTCCAGTCTTCCCTCCCTTGGTCAGGTCAGTTAGTGGGGCTGCTATGGCTGCAAAGTTAGGAACGAACCGGCGGTAATAATTTACTTACTTACTTACGCCTGTCACCCCTACCCGGGTATAGGCCGTCGACGAGAGACCTCCAGCAACTCCTGTCCTGTGCTTCTCCTTCGATTCTACTCCAGGTGGTTCCCAGTCTCTTGATGTCTGCTTGGAGGTCTCGACGCCAGGAGTTTCTCGGCCTACCTCTTTTCCTCTTTCCCTGGGGGTTCCATGACAATGCCTGCCTAGTGATACTGGAAGCTGGCTTTCTCAGACTGCGGTAATAATTTACCAACCCATAAACGATCTCACTTGTTTCTTTGTTTGTGGTCGCGACGCATCTTTTATCCGCTGCATCTTGTCTCCCTCTGGTTTTATCTGACCGTTACCCACTGTATGCCCCAGATATTCCAATTGCTTGAACCCCAAGTAACACTTTGTAGGTCTGGCTGCCAACTGGACCTCTCTTAACCTACAAAAGAGCTGGGCAATACAGTGTAAGTGACGTTCTTTAGTGGAGGAAGCAATCATGACATCGTCCATGAAATTGCTAACTTCTGTCAATTTTAAAGGTTCTAGTAACCTCCTCATCATTCGGGAAAAGATTGCCCCTGCCATCTTTAACCCGAAAGGCATTACCTTCCACTGGAATTGCCCTGCCGGTGTGGTGAAGGCGGTTTTCGGTTTGTCGCTCTCTAACATGGGTACCTGCCAGTAGCCTTTAGCTAGGTCTAACTTACTCAAGTACCTAGCCTTGGACAGTAAGGAAAATAGGTACTCCACGTCAGGCATTGGCTCCGCATCGAACACGACCTTTTGATTCAGTTTTCTAAAATCCACACAAAACCTAACAGTGCCATCTTTCTTCTTCACCAATACGATCGGTGAGCTGTATGGGGAATTGGCTCTCTCGATTACTCCCATTTCTAGCATAGCATCCACTTCGGCTTTGACTACCTCTAGTTGAGAATGAGGTAGAGGGTATTGCTTCGTTCGCACCGGCACTTCATCAGTCAAATGAATCTCACATGAGTCTAGTGTCATCCTCAACGGATAATCTGTCAAAATATCCTTAAACTGGACAGTCAGAGCTTCTATACTAGAATGGATCTCTGGACAGTTAGGATCAAGATGGACGTCAGAGGGTCCTTCAGACGCTACTAAAGGAATGGTAGGTACTTCCTTTACCACCATGCATACCTCTCCCTCCTCATCTTCGTCCTCCTCATCTATCACTACTGTAGCTACTGACACTCGTTCTTGGAACTTTTTCAACAGATTTGCATGGTACAGTTTATTTTTACTGCCCACCCGTACCCTGTAGTCACACTCTCCGACTCTCTCTAGAACTTCGAATGGCCCCTGCCAAGCCATCTCCAGCTTGTTGTGTTTAACTGGAAGTAACAACAAAACCTTGTCTCCCGCTCTAAAACTGCGTGGTTTGGCTCTGCGGTCAAAGTGCTGTTTCTGCTTTTTCGAAGCTAGTTTCAAATTCTGTTGCGCTAACCTGCACGTCTCTTCAATGCGATTCCGTAAATCTACTACGTACTGGCTTGCATCTCTCACCTCTTCTCCCATCTGCTCTTTCGTCCACAGATCCCGTAGAACTGACATGGGCCCCCTTACAGTCTTGCCGTACAATAACTCGAACGGCGCAAACCCCGTCGATTCCTGAGGAACCTCCCTGTACGCAAACAGCAATGAGAGAATGTATCTGTCCCAACATCGAGGTTGCTCGCTAGCTAACTTCTTCAACATGGACACCAAGGTACCGTTGAAACGTTCTACTAGGCCATTTGCCTGCGGATGGTAAGGAGTAGTACACTTGCCTTGTATGCACAGCAAACGGTTGACTTCAGACATCACTTGTGAGGTGAACTGGGACCCTTGGTCGGTGAGTACCTCCCTCGGAATTCCCACCCTAGACCAGATTTCTAACAATGCTTCAGCGACCCTTTCTGCTTCGATCCCCTTTAAAGGTACTGCCTCGGGGTATCGAGTGGCGTAATCGACGGTCACGAGAATGAACCGGTTTCCTGTCGGAAGCTGGAGCAATAGGCCCCACAATGTCTACCGCTACTCTCTGAAATGGTTCTTCTACTAGCGGAAGCTGTTGCATAGGAACCCGTGGTACTCTCCCTCTTGGTACTACTTTCTGACATTGTTCGCATGACTCACAGTACCTGCGAACTTGAGCACACAGCCCCGGCCAATAGAAAGTACCCCAAATGCGTTCCCGGGTTCTCTTGCCTCCCAAATGCCCCCCCATCGGTGGGTCATGCGCTAAACGCATTACAGTCTCCCTCAAAGGCTTCGGGACGACTAACTGGGACATTTGGCTGCCTACAGAATTCCCTTCCTCCTGCCAAATTCTATCAGACTTTTCCCTGACGGGATTGCTCGGCCCTCTTCAGCCAACTTTCTAGCGCGAGCTAGAGTTTCGTCCTGGTTTTGCCACTCTATCAGTTGGGCAGGAGTCACATTAAGATCGGCCTGCTTAACGACTTTTAGCGCGCTCTCTCCCTCCTTTTCCCTCTGAATAAGAGCTCGAGTTTGGACCGCTGCTGCCATAGCACACTCACTGGCATCGATGGATACGGGACTATATTTCCCATCTGAAAAAGTCACCCAGTTTCCTAGGATTACGTCCGGCCCCATGCGCTCCATTATGATAAGTTCGATCGTCCCTCGCACAAATGGTGAATTGATTTCAACCCATGCAGTCGGATACTTATCGGACTTAGTATGGTCGACAGGATTGACGTCGATGAACCGACCTGTAAAATCCTTGGGTTCTATCCACTTGGCGGCGATCGCACCCATGTCTGCGCCGGTATCACGCATGATACGAACATCTTTTCCCTGGGTTAATCCCTTACTCCACAGGTCATAGGGCCGGATCGTCCGCATCCCTATGGTCACGGGCTCTGTCATTACGGCTACTGTCTCAGGGGCAATGGTGACTTGGTTAACTGACGCCTTACTCTGACAGTTCCTTGCTAAGTGCCCTGGTTTGTTACACTTAAAACACAGCTGTTCACCAGTCCCCCTGCCTGAACTAGCTGGTTCTGTCCTATGTTCTGCTTTGGTCTCAGGGGGTTTATTCGACCCTTTGTCCTTCTTGAACGGCGGACGAATCGGCCCCCCACCCAATGGATGCGAGACTGCCCGTTTGGTGTCGAGATGGAGCTGTGCTAGCTCCGCGGCCTCTTCACCATTCCTAGGACGTTTTTCCCTAACGAACATTTCAAGGTCTGCGTTCATAATAGCATAAAGTTGCTCAGACAGAAACATGTCTAGCACTTGTTCTATGTCCTCTATGCTCTTATGGGCTAAAGTGAACCAACGCTTGACCGAGGTCTTTAACCTAACGAACAACTGGGGAAACGTTTCAGGACCTTCCTTTTTGGCTTCGCGAAACTGGCGTCTGTAATATTCAGCGTCATGCCTGAATCTTCTTAGTAAGGTCTCCCTCACCACCTCAAAATCCTTCCCTTGCTCTATGGTCAGCCTAAGGTATGCATCACGGGCCTCCCTCTGCAATAGAGGTGCTAACCTGATCCCCCATACCTCTTTCAGCCACCCCTGGGTTTCGGCTACTCTCTCAAAGAGCTGAAGGTAAGATTCCACATCTTCCCTATCCTCTAACAGACGCATCTTGAGCGAGTAATGCTGACTAGCCTCTGTAACTGACTTCTTTTCCGATGCTGCTAACTGTAATTTAAGCCGCGTTTCGGCCGCGACGAGCTCTTCTTTCCGTGCTTGTTCCGCGGCAGCTAGCTTACGTTCGGTGAATGCCTAGCCCGCTCAGCCGCCTCACGGTCCATCTGGAGCCGTCTCTCTAACGCCCTACGCTCTAGGTCACGTTCCCGTTTTTCTTCCTCTCTCCTAACTTCGGACAGGATGAACTGGGTTAGGGCCCCCCCACTAAGTCCTAGGCCCTCTCCTAGCACTTTATACTGCTCATATGGGTTTACCCCCACCCCTAACCCCTCTTTACTTCCCTGATCCCTACTGGGTGTCAGTCCTGCTGCAGTGAGAGTACGGGTAAGGGTACTCACCACTGTTTCCTTCCGAGAGGGAGTGGCCAAAGTGGCTCCTCTCTCTCCTGGACCCTCATCCTCTGCACCACTACCTTCGGACTCATGGTCGTGCCCCGACGTGGCACCGTGCCCCGCCCGGGTGGCCCTGGTCTCTCGTTTAGGGGGCATCCTGATGTGGGTGTCACGGAGGGCAGTGACGACAACTGCTCCCCAGCAGGACCCCTGACGCAAAGAAAAATAAAACAAATACGCAGAATACAAACAACGAATAAAGACTAGACAGTGACAAGAGCCGAAGGGTCCTCACTACTCGGTACCTGAGTAATGAGAGGCAACCACTCACGCCACCCCCGTTTATGCGTACTGCACTCTCTGGCCGTGGCCCCCGGCGCAATACGCCCCCACTCCCGCCAACCACCCGCTAAGTCTTACTCGTACCACAACACATAAACAAACGATCACTGGTGCACGAAAATACCCTAATCTACTTAACGACCTAAACAGTTATCTCCCCCTAATTCATATCCCACCGCTGCCACCAAATATGTCACGACACGCCTGACAGGGTCAGGGTATCGTGGACAATATGAGTGCTGACACTCGAGAAAACCCACCCACTCTAAATAAATTACACGACACCAGTGATAAACAACAATCAACTCTTTTATTACCTACACTTACCCTAACCCCACCCCAACCCACTAATGCCTCACACATACACACACATAACATATTAACACATGAAAATGATAAATGGACAGATGAATATTGACTATGGCTATACAAGGTGGGTACTCGCTTCTGTACAGTGTCCTCTCTGTCCCACACTAGACAGGGTGGCTCATACTGTAATGTCACTACCAACACTCCGAAGAGCACTGTTGCCGCGCTTGCCCACTCTGCACCGGTACAGGAGCGGTGGAACTTGACTCCGGATCCCAGAGTACGTGGTCTGGCGATACTGCTGCTGTCGCCCCTCGAACATCTGCGACCGACGCGCAGAACGTTGAACCAGCCTGTTGTAGCCCAACGTCTATGCACTTGCCAAACAGGACTGGTTAGCGAAGGCATTCCAGCTCCTGACAAAGGCCACCGCGCAGACGATGGTACAGCTCCTGATGATGCGTCGCCGTTGATGATCATGGAAGATGAAGAAATCGAAGAAGATGAAGGAGTCCGAGAAATCTGAGAAGTGCACTGAAAAAGGCGCACTGCCAGTCAAAGTGCCAATACACAGTTAATTCTAAAATAACACGCGTTTCCTGCATTTATTCACAAACCATGTGAGTTGTGTCTCTCACCTCACCCTGTAGAGGCTATCCTCTTGCTGGTACACTAATACCCGCCTTGGCCGTACTAAATAATATAACATCATGACAGAATGACTTCTATGTACATTTAATATTCACCCTGTTTACATTATTTCATTATACTGTGTTTACTTTTAAATTTTGAAATCTAACTTTACTAAATAAAACCACACAACTGCTTTTGTATAATAAAATTACCACTGCACCAAAAAATCAACATTACCAAAATATTCACATGTACATATAAATATAGGAAATAATCACCAATAAACACCTCACATGACAATGTTATTAAATTACATCTAGGACCTAATACAAATACATAAATCCGAAACTCACTGCGTTACAACCTAACCCAAAACCATGGTTAAAAACTTGATTAAAGCATTACTACAAAAATGACTAAACACACTCTTCCAACCTTATGTACACATTTACACACCCGAGAGTACAGCAGCTCACTGAGAAAATAGCGTGAATTCGTTACCTTTCACTTGTGAGTCCTCCGGCAAGACGAAACAAACAAGACGAACACGAACCGGAGGGGTCTTCTGTCGAGCAGCAGCCGTCGTCACTTGGTCTCTCGGACACCCAAAACCAGGGACACTGGCAGTGGTATTGCAGGGAGGGTAACACAACCCTCACACAGCTTGTCAAGGGCTCCAAACAAGGCCGCACCCTGACCCAGACCCTCACTGCGCTCGCTAACTCGACTGACTGACACATAACACTCTTCTGCTACCTTGCAGTTTAACTTTACTTCTGAACACTGTTCGGTTAAAGCTACTTGACGAAAGCGTGCAACCGCTGTGATCGCTCACCGTTAAGCTAGCTGCACGGGCTTTACGCTTACGTTCACAATACATCCACCAACTTAACCAACCCAAGGCTATTTACAGAGGTCGGCGGCCTCAATTTATTACCAAAAAAAACGACTTGGGGGAAAAATAGAAAAAAACATGTCACATCCGTTACGTGACATATGGCGCATTTCTCATATTTATAATATAACTCAATGCGCACGCGGAAACGACACACACACGCTCATGCACACGCACATGCGCACACACACACACATGCATAGTCTGCGGGAGGGGGGGGGGGGGTGTACAGAAAACCGTAGAGATTACACGAAAGTCTGCGAGAAAAGGTAAGTTTTTAACTTTGCTTTGAACTGTGTAAGGGGGGAGGCATTTCTCAGCTCAGTCGGTAAGGAATTCCAAATTAAAGGAGCAGTACATCTGAAAGAGCGTTCACCAGCAGATTTGAGATGGTACTTTGGAACTTTAAGAAGTTTCTCTCCTGATGAACGCAGTGAGCGAGAGGGCTGGTAAGTAATTAGACTGGAGGAAAGGTATGACGGAAGACTGCCATCAAAGAGGCGGTATGCAAGGGTTGCAATCTTAAACTGTATGCGAGACTGGATTGGAAGCCGGTGAAGGTCTTTCAGTATAGGGGTTACGTGGTCTCGCTTTCGCCTGCGCTTCACAAGCCTTGCGGCATTATTTTGAACTCACTGAAGGTGGATAATCAGCTCAGATGGAAGACCCAAAAGCAGAGAATTGCAGTAGTCAAGACAGCTCGTGACTAAAGCATTCACTAACTTTGCAGTGGCAGATTCAGAAAGACTGTGTGAGACAGATGTGATGCATCTCTGAGAGTATGAAGCACCACGACAGATTTCACCGACATGATACTGCATACTCAGTCTTATCAAGCTTGACACCAAGATATTTGACCGAAGACTGAAATGGAATATCAGTGTCATCTATGCGTAAAGACTCGGTGTGAATTTGTTGAAGCCGGGATGCTGAGCCAACGGTACTCGGTAACATGTGCAGGTAGGCATCACACTGTAGCAGTGTAGTAACAAGATAAAATTACATCATATCTTGTAGTAGTATGCTAGCATTGGTGTTGAATGCAGATCTAGCGCTGAAGCTGTGTATGTGACAGTGACTACAGCCTGCGTTTGTGGATGGACAATCTTGAAATTTTAGGATATTGTCTTTAAAAGAGTTACCTCGAGGCAGTTTTTTTAATAATTTTTAAAATTAGAAATGCACATTAACGAGAAAATGAAAGTTTCACGTCACAACAACCGTTTGATCCGCAGTTGAGTCCGTAAGGTTTCTTATTCTTACTAATATTTTGCATGTAGATAGCTAGATTAAAAAAAAGACACTGATGAGTTGATTAGCCAGCAGTGTACCTCTTCAACTATTTAAATGATAATTAATTCATATTTGCAAGTTTTGGAACCCCGTTTCATTCCCATTAAACCATCAGCCCAGGAAGAACAAGAACAAGGCTGCGTGGAAGAGACCCTTGCGTGCCTTTCTTGACTCCGACAATGGCAGTGACGTAAAAGTGCCAAACACGTCAGTGTTATTCAATGTTCCTAACTGACGCAAAGCACCAGCATGTCTGTGTCATACATGTGTATGGGACACAATGCTCTTCCTCAGACAATTTGATTTAGGAAGACAGTCTCTCTATATTTATTATGATGATTATTAACGAAATGTGGAAAAAGTGGTAAACTGCGTGCAAGCTCGTTTGCCTGTATCATTCAGAATACACCAGTGTGTGAAATAAGTTTGACTAAAATAGTTCAAGGATAATGCCAGAATAGCTTGATGCTCTAGGCGACAAGCTATTCTGGCACCATCCTTGAACTAAAGCCATTGGTTGTCATCCCATCTTGTTCTTCTTCAGAACGGCTGTGGCTACACTAGCTCACAGAACGTATAACTGGCACGAAGCGTCATGTGTCTATCAGTGTTTGTGTGTGCCATTGTGCGGATCGGGGAGGGGAGGGGAGGGGGGCTGGGGTTAGGGTGGAGAGAGATGGATCAGAAGGGTAAGCTTAAAAATAAGAACAACTCTGAATGTTCCTTAAAAAAAATGCATGTGAACTCAAAACAGTGCGGCAGACTTTGGGGTGAAATCCTCATTTTGTTTGTGTGTGTGTGTATATATTTTGTATGTGTGTGTATTGTGTTTGAACGATGTACTCTTTATCTGTTCAGACCCTGGCGGAGTGTACAAAGGACATGGATGCAGTGACATGGAACACATACCAGATTGTGGGTAACCGTGCACGTGCCATGTGCTACGCCACACAGCAGATGCAGTTCCGTCGCCTGACGGAGAAATCTGTCAACCAGCTTGCAGCCGCCACTTCCGCACAGCTCCATGCCATGCAGGAACTTAAAGTGGGTTCAGCAGTCATTTTAACCCATTACTTCCTGAGGCTGAAGGCTACATTACAGATAACATGATGGATCAACCATATCAGTGCAGGCGCTTGAGGTGCCAAACTATTCTGGCACCACCCTTGGACTATCATAGTTAAATTTATTTCAGGCAAAAGTGTATCAGTACTATCACTATCAGGATGGAAAGGGTTGACCCTTAACTGTTGAGAAAAACTGCAAGAAGCTTAGTGCTTATGAGGATCTATGCCTCTTGCTGAAACCACTTCACATCCATGTTCCTTTGACGGTGGGGATCTTTGACGAGTAATTCACAGTGATTTCAAGGCACAAACGGGGGTTACAGATAAAGGCCGTGGGGTCACGTTGGTGTTTTCCACTTTGCATGCGTTTACACAGGATTTGCAAAATTTGTGTGACTCAAAGGTAATGCGTGGCACTCTAAAAAATCAAAAAGGGGGAAGGGAAAGGTGTGTGTGAGCCTTTGTAGCTGTCGACCACTGGCCGCAAAAATTAAGGGGGTGGGGGGTGGGGGGGGGGTGTCAACACAAGCAAAAATTTAAAAGGGTCTGTTGGTCGTGAGTGCTGCATAAATGCTTTAGATGTGACCCCTGTATATGATGTTGGCGCAACATTGAAATTGTCCTTTGCACCCTTTGTTTAATTAGCACCAACAAATTATTTTTTTAAATGAACTTTCGAATGAGGTATGCATTTAAGATTAACCATTAGTAAATGAGACTGGTGTCTGCCATACAGAAAGTTGTCAGCATGTCAGTGACATCTGCAAGAGGCATAGATGTTCTTGAGTTGACTTACTTGTCTTTTGGAACTGTGTATCGCTGATAAATGCATTCTTTTTTTGTACAGAATGGACAGGATCACCTGCACTCCATGACAGCGGACACGGTTCGGCGACTGTTTGAGAGCCAACAAGAACTGCTTGTCACACATGAGATGCTGAAGGCCAAGCAGACAGATGTGTTTGCCGCAGTTGCCGATAATGTCATGCAGCTGCAGCAGGAAAAGGCACTGATTGCAGCGGGCAACCAGCAGCTGGCAATGCTGGCTGAGAAAATACGAGCTGAACTCAGTGAGTTTTGTTCCTTTTTCATGTGAAACAAATGCAGAAAATTATGTTTCTTGAGACCACTGAACTAAAAATGTGTTGCAACTGGAACCAAAAAGATGCGTGTACTAGTAAGGAGTTGCACCGAGTGAGTTGTACCTAGTGAGTTGTACCCAGTTGCTGGAGGAGAAGTTAAGTTATAGACATTGTATTGATCCCTTCACTGCCAAGTACAGGGGGTGATGATGCGACTACAAGAGACATATCAGTTGCGGGGGCTCATAAAGATCTGTGCCCCTTGCTGATATCTTTTTGTGTCCATGTTTATCCAACGGTTTTGCTTTGAACTGACCCAAAAATACAGTCTGCTACAACTGGAAGTGAAGGTGTTAACCCTCTGACTGTAGGTTTTTTTGTCATGATGATTCTTGTAGGCCTCATCCAGCCACAAAAATCACCAACAGCAGCCTGAGGGTTAGCTCATTCGCGGCCAGCCGCTTCCGGATGTGGGGCATAAGCCGCGCATCCGGATGCGGCTGGCCGCGAATAAGTTAACTCATTCTACCCCAGACACACTACAGCAAGATAAGGATCGACCATGATAGTTCAAGGGTGATGCCAGAATAGCTTGGCGCCTATGGGCGCCAAGCTATTCTGGCATCACCCTTGAACTATCATGATCGATCTGTGTCCTGCACTGAATGCAGTCTTCAGAAAACAACAGCAAAATTTGGGGATTTCGGTGTTGGGGTAGAATGAGTTAAAGCAAACATGCATGAAATAAGATGCCATTTCTTACGTAGTGCAGTGCGTAGGCCTCTTGGAGGAGATGATATGCGTCGAGCATGTTCCAACTCCAAGGTGGCTGAACAAACACTCATTAGAAACAGTCTCCTAATCCGACACACTACAGCTGAACATGGATTAGCCATGATATTTAAAGGGTGGTGCCAGGATAGCTTTGCGCCCCTTGAACTTTCAAGGTCAACATGCCGCCTGATTTGTCATGAAGTCTTCTTAGTTCTAGGCAACACCCAGATTTGAGAGTGTGGACCTTAGTGCATATTGCGTTAAGCATTATTTTACAGTGTTTACTATCACCTGCTATTTAACCCATTTAGTCCTGATGCATTACAGCAGGAAATGTATCAACCATGATTATTTAAGGATGGTGCCAGATTCGCTTGATGCCGTGAGGCACCAAGCGAATCTGGCACTACCCTTGAACTATCATGGTAAATCTGTCTCTTGCAACTGGTATTAGTCGCTAGGTCACACATCTATAATTGGGAAACGCAGTCTTGTGGTTTTATATATATGGGGTTAAATGGGAGTTAAATTGGAAATGTCATATCATAGTAACCAGCTGTGTGCACCGTATAGATTTCTCTCTTACAGACAGCACGGCCCAGCTGATCAAAGCACAGGGTTCGGAGCAGCAAGCCAAGCATGAAAACATCCTGCAGGACTTGAAACGCATCCAGACACAAGCCACAGAGGCCCTCACTCGACTAGGTAATGCCTTTTTTTTTTTTGATTTTGTACATACCTGAGTTAAATCTTAAACTCCCGGAACTAAATGACTTCCATTCTGTAGTCATTTAGTTCTGCATGTTTTATGAGTTAAACATAGATAAGGCATCACATTCAGACTTGAACAAAATGATTGTCTTGTAAGCATGCATAAAAACTGTATGTGTTGAGATACAATAAAGGCTATTTAGCTTAACTCTTAAACTCCCAGAACAAAATGGCATAGATTCTCATGAACTTGGGCTCGTGAAAATCTGTATCCTGCTGGTCTGATTTATCATCTTTGTTCACCTTTTTCTCTTCATTGCATGTGTCCTTTTTTTTTTTCTTCTTTTTTTTTTTTTTTTTTTTTTTTATCAAAGTGTACACACCCCTATGAAGACCTATTAGCCATTGTGAAAATCGCAAACTGAAGTGGTATGGGCATGTCACGCAATCAGCAGGGATTGCCAAGGCAATCCTGCAAGGCACTGTGCAAGGAGGACGAAGCAGAGGAAGACAGAGAAAAAGATGAGAGGACAATATCTCCGAGTGGGCAGGACTGAAACTGAGCGACACATTAAGAATGGCAGAGAACAGAGTGGAATGGAGGGAGCTGGTTGCCAAGTCATCAGTGGTGCCCCAACGTTCGGCAAGACTACGGGATAGACAGATAGATAGACACACCTGTCATCTATTTTACCTGGTTTGATGCGTATATTACAGACGCCAGCAGTCAGCAGCTCCTGTCTCACCACGACAAGCTGCAGCACCAACAGGATGAGGTGTTTGAAAATCTGCAAAAGATCAACAAGACCGTCATGGAGGTGATGGGGGCGGTCGTCAGTCTGCAGACTCACTTTGAGGGGCGTATCGCCTGGGTCACACAGCTTCTGGGGGGTGCAGGTAGGTCAGCTCATGGCTCGTTCTTTTATTTGTGTTTAACCCTTTGGTTGTCTTAACCCATTACATCCTAAGGCTGATTTGTTTCCCCCATGTGCTTATTGTCCTATGAAGGCTACATTTCAGATTAGGAGATAGATCAACCGTTTCAGTTCAAGGGTGGTGCCAGAATAGCTTGGCGCCAAGCTATTCTGGCACCACCCTTGAACTATCATTATCAAATTTATTTCAAGCAATGAGTGAATCAGGATGAAAAGGGTTAGGCACTTTGGTGATTACAGCATGAATCAGCTTGACAAAACGTACTGCCAGCAGGTATAGGGTAAACCCCCCTCGCTGGCTCCAGTACTTTTTACAGTACCGATGGCTACATGCACAAGGACTGACGAGCTCAGAAAATAGTGACAAACACCAGGGAGGAAAAGAAGGTCTGGGACTCCAGTAGTTATTTGGACAACCATCAACGTGAAATCTGGAAGCCCGCATTTTTCTGGTAGTCTGAGCAATTGTGCGTGTGCACATGTGAAATTTGCATTTGCCTTTTTTGGCATGTAGAGACATAACTTTGCTTCGACTGACAGAGAATCTCCTTGCCTATCACACTGTATATGGCAGGATTTCACCCATATCACACAGAAAATACCAGTGTGTGAAATAAATTTGACTAAAATAGTTTATGGGTAGTGCCTAAATACCTTGTTACCTCTAGGCGCCAAGCTATTTCGGCACTATCCTAGAACTAAAGCCATTGGTCTATATCCTCTGTAAGTACTATAATGTAGCTTGCATATGGCAGTGTACAAATTTGAAGCTTTCAGTCTCAGTATGATATATGGGTTAACCAACGTTTTTGCCACTGAAGCTATCTGCTAGTGCAAAATTGACAGATGTATCTTTCTTTTTGTAACCCCACAGACGACAAGCTGATGGTGTTACAATGCTGCGTGCTTCATGTGGCCTACTTTATCCTGGTGATGGTGGTGTCTGCCTTCCTGCACACGCCGCTCATGACACGCGTGCTGTTGCTGGTTGTGGTGGTAGCCAACATGGCTGGACAGCTGGCACACAAGAGCAGCCTGGACTTTGCTGGACTGACTGTCTTTATAGTGTCCATTGTCCTGTGTGAGTCACACATCTGTCTTGACCCGTTTTGGTACAGTACAGTGTTTGCAAGCGCAAGGGGGGGAGGGGGGGGGGGTGGTAACTATTTCAGCAAGGGGTGTATTTCCACATGAGCCCCTTACACCCAAAATCAACCTGAAAAAGTATCTTTTCAATTTGGCATATCGGTGTTAATTTTCCTTTGCTTCCCATCCTGTGATTAATTTTTGTTGTTACTGTAAACAGAACATGTTCGTTGTGTGAAAGACTGTGGTTAGTATGCTTGAACTGTTTTTGTTGTTGTGATTTGTAGTTTATTGTGTGTGTTTATAATTTTTTGTAAAGCGTTCCGAGCCTGCGTAAGTGGGGAAGGATGCTATACAAGTATTATTATTATTATTATTACACCCAACTGCAAGAGGTATAGATCTTCATCAGCCCCCGCAACTGCGAGGGCTGATGAGGATCTATGCCTCTTGCATTTGGGTGGTGTATGTCGACTGCAAGCAGTATCTATAAGATCATCATGGGTTTCGAGGGCTCCTGAGGATCTGTTTCTCTTGCTTAATAACCCATATCATTCTGAGGCGAAAAGCTTCAAATTTGTTCACTGCCATATGCAAGCTACATTATAGTGCTTACAGGTAAGGATATAGGCCAATGGCTTTAGTTCAAGGGTGGTGCCAGAATAGCTTGGCGCCTAGGGGCGCCAAGCTATTCTGGCACTACCCTTGAACTATTTTAGTCTGGTGTTTTCCGAATGATAAGGGTTAAGCTGCTTTGTCTCCATGTTTCTTTGACAGCTGTGGAGCTTTCGCACGGAATTTACAATGATTTTAAAAAAACACAATCTGAGTGCACTGGCAGGGAAGGTGGGTTAGCGCTTGGATTTTCTAACAGATGTCTAGAGTAGATTTCAGGCTGTTTATTTTCTGAGGATTTTTTTTTGCATTCTCTTTGTGTCATTGAAACGGCAGTGTAGTGTTTCAAACAAACCTCACACATTTAAGCTCATATGGCAGTAATTGTGAGCATTTTATGTTTTCGAACAAAACTAAGCCCTACGGTCACTATTCCAAAAGTTGGGAGTCACCATCTGATGACTTCAGCCGATGGATCAGACATGCACTAATCTTGAACTGTCACGGTCATTCCTGTTGTAGTGTGTCAGAGCTGTATGGGTCAACCCATTTAACACCAACTCCCAACAGAAGGAGATGGATCGACCATGATAATTCAAGGGTAGTGCCAGATTAGCTTGGCACCTGATGGCGCCAAGCTAATCTCACACTATCCTTGAATTATCACGGTTGTTTCATCTCCTGCATAATTATGGTACATAGTCGTTACATGACCCCTCCAAAATATGGGGCATGGGGCCATTGGGTTAAATGGGTCAGCGTTGAACATGATACAGTATATGCAGTGTTTATATTGGAATCTATTTTCTTGGACATGTTTAGGTCACTGGGTGCTGCGTCAGGTTGCCAGAGTCATGCGACGTAGACAGCATGGGTCGGTGGGAGGTATTGGCGCTGCAGCCGCAATCTTGTTTTCAGCCAGCAGCAGCGATGACACTGCGCCATTGTCGTCTGAGGAAGTGCGTCACTTGACCTCACTGCTTCAGCGCCTCAGTCACACAGGTACGGCTGCTGTGCTAGATGTCAACTTGTTGTTCAGATGAATGTGATAAGAATTGTTCACCAGGGTTCGAAATACCCGGGGGCCTAGGGCAAAAAGCCCCTTACTTTGGCCTCTGGCCCTCTACTTTCATGTCCACAGGGCCCGATGTGCCCCCTTCTTTTCAGACCTACTTTGTCTCAAAGCAGCCGTAGGCGGTACTCGGCGCATCAGTGCGATCCCGACACAGGTCATGAACTTTTCAATAATAATGAGTATTTATATAGCGCTTAATCTTAATCAAAAGCTCTAAGCGCTTTACAATCTGTACACAAAAATAAAAATACAATGACATATGCACATAACAAACAAAACACAATACCTGAACACAACCACTTTTACAATGAATTTAACAACAATGCATACATAATATGTTCTAATTAACGTTCAGTCTAAACAAGGAGGATTACAAAACTACAACTAAGGCATCAAACACTAGCAGTTATTCAAAGTAAAGCTTAAAGAGGTGAGTTTTCAACGACCTCTTGAAGTCGGAGACAGATTTACTGTTTCTGACCTCAAGAGGAAGTGTATTCCATAACACTGGGGCTTGATAAACAAAAGTGCGCTGACCAAATGTTATAGTTTGGCTGGCTATTTTTAGCACGGTACGCATTGCATCATTCTCTCTTTGCTGCATAGCGGTCTAGCGCGATATGTTCACTCTGCTGTTTTCAGCTCGCTAATCTTCTTTAATCTAAAGCCGCTTCCTCCTGCGAAGGAGAGTTCCTATGTTTTGCTGTCTTGTCCGTAATCATGCGATGGTTCATGAATCCCTTACTTTTTTGTGGGGCCCCCTACTTTTACTAACAGGGGGCCCAAAGGGCCCCATACTTTTGAAAAGTATTTCGAACCTTGTTCACACTCACAGAGCTATGGCTCATATGTCTGGGGTTAGCCAGGGACATGAATAGGACATTTGTCTGCTGTACATAAATTTCAAAGAGTCGTTCACAGGAGTGTTAATAGGAATGTCACTAATTGAAATGTACAGCAAACAAAGTGTCCTATTTTGTCCAGACTTAGCCAACATGAATAGGACATTTGTCTGCTGTACATAAATTTCAAAGAGTCGTTCACAGGAGTGTTAATAGGAATGTCACTAATTGAAATGTGCCTTGCCTGCTTGAGCAGGCAAGGCATGTGGCAGATCCTGGAGCGACTTGGCTGTCCCCCAAAGTTCCTCAACATGATTGTCCAGCTACACGAGGACCAGCAAGGCCAGGTCAGACTCAACAATGACCTCTCAGAACCATTCCCTATTCTCAACGGCGTAAAGCAGGGCTGCGTGCTGGCACCGACCCTCTTCACCATCTTTTTTAGCATGATGTTGAAGCAGGCCACAGTGGACCTCGATGATGACGATGCAGTGTACATCAGGTATCGTCTCGATGGCAGCCTGTTCAACCTCAGACGACTGCAGGCCCACACGAAAACCCTAGACCAACTGATTCGTGAGCTGCTTTTTGCTGATGATGCTGCCCTCGTTGCACACACAGAGAGAGCCCTGCAGCGCATCACGTCTTGCTTCGCAGATGCTGCCCAGCTCTTTGGACTCGAGGTCAGTCTGAAAAAGACAGAGGTCCTCCATCAGCCGGCACCCAAGACAGTGTATCGCCCTCCTCACATCACCATTGGCGAGTCTGAACTAAAGTCAGTGCACCAGTTTACTTACCTTGGCTGCATTATCACGTCGGACGCCAAGCTGGACAAGGAGCTTGACAGCAGGCTGGCAAAAGCGAACAGTGCTTTCGGGCGACTTTTCAAGCGGGTGTGGCACAATCAACAGCTGAAAACAGGCACCAAGATCAGCGTGTACAGAGCTGTGGTCCTCACCACCCTGCTGTATGGTTCCGAGTCCTGGGCCCTCTACCGCAGCCAACTACGACTCCTCGAACGCTTCCACCAGCGCTGCCTGCGTACCATCCTGGGCATTCACTGGAGTGACTATGTCACCAACGTCGAGGTCCTTGAACAGGCTGAAACTGTGAGCATCGAGGCTTTGCTGCTGCGGACACAGCTCCGCTGGGCGGGGCATGTCTCCAGGATGGAGGATCATCGCCTACCAAAGATCACCCTGTTCGGCGAGCTTGCTACTGGACACCGTGACAGAGGAGCACCAAAGAAGAGATACAAAGACTGTCTCCAGAAGTCACTTAGTGCCTGCCAAATCGACCACCACCAGTGGTCTTCGCTTGCTGCGGACCGTGACACCTGGCGCTCCACCATTTACAAGGCAGCTGTCTCCTTTGAGGACTCTCGCAGAGCTAGCCTTAAGGACAAGCGGCTCAGGAGAAAAAACAGAGATGCCGCAGCTCAGAACCCTGGCCAGACCTTCCCCTGCAGCCACTGCGGTTGAACCTGCCTGTCTCGGATTGGCCTCCGCAGCCACGAACAAGCCTGCAGACGTCGTGGGCAACTCCTATAAAATCTTCGTTCGCGAAGTCAAGCCAAGGAGGAGGAATTGAAATGTACAGCAAACAAAGTGTCCTATTCTTTTGTCCAGACTTAGCCAACATGAATAGGACATTTGTCTGCTGTACATAAATTTCAAAGAGTTGTTCACAGGAGTGTTAATAGGAATGTCACTAATTGAAATGTACAGCAAACAAAGTGTCCTATTCTTTTGTCCAGGCTTAGCCAACATGAATAGGACTTTTGTCTGCTGTACATTTCAGTAGGTTATTGTAGCTTTATGTTCATTTAAACTCGTGCTTGCAGAAGATTCTCAAACCACCAAAGAATGGACAGCTTTTGCATGCCTCACTTCAGGATTTTTTTGTGGGTGCAGGATTTTTGTTGAAAGAATCTTGTGTATTATTCAAGTCCCATGCTTCAAACACCTTTGGCTTACTTGCAGAGAGTTTCACTATTTTAGCCAATCATTCTGTACTTTAAACAATCAATACACAAAAACTGTGGATATTTCCTTCTCTTTGCAAGTATAATGTGTAGGTATGAGAAAGTAATGTATGAGAGTTTTAACCCTTATCATTCGGAATACACCACTGTGTGAACTAAGTTTGACTAAAATAGTTCAAGGGTAGTGCCAGAATAGCTTGGCGCCTCTAGGCGCCAAGCTATTCTGGCACCACCCTTGAACTAAAGCCATTGGTCTATGTCCTTATCTGTAAGTACTATAATGTAGCTTGCATATGGCAGTGTACACATTTGAAGCTTTTAGCCTCGGTATGATATGGGTTAACAGTGTTGTGTTCATCAATGTTGTGTAAAAGGCAATGTTGGATGTGTCATTCTGTGCAGTGCGTGAAAGTCTTGCTGCAGAACCAGTTGCCAATGGCAATGTGCCAAGAAGCACATTCTCCACGCCGATGGCCTCGCCAGTTCGTGACAACCAGCATGTTCCATTGACCAGACTGCATGAGCCGGGACCCTCTGGCGACACCATGCAGGTAAGCGCTTGTCAGTTTCACTGACTAATGTAGCCTGTATGCAAGAGACAGACTTGAAAGTTCAAAACACTGCTGCAATTTGCTTCGCACATTCAAGACATACTGCATCTAGAACCGCAGCATAAATCTGTGTATGCGAATGCGTTATGCCTCAAAGTGACAACACATTCAAGACGTGGTGCAGTCAGATACGTGGCTGTAAGCCGTGTATCCAACTGCGCCACGTCTCAAATGAGTTAAGAGCCCTGAAATTGTTTCTTATCAAGCATCTTCTGCGTACTCTCTATTGGTTTAACTCTTTGCCTGCTAAGTACGTTTTCTGTGTTGTGTACTCTTCTGCTAACTAATTTTTCTAACCCATTTCATCCTGAGACTGACTTTGTAAAAGTTGCCTATTGCCCAATGAAGGCTACATTACAGATAAGGAGATAGATCAACTGTTTTAGTTCAAGGGTTGGTTCAAGGGTGGTGCCAGAATAGCTTGGCGCCAAAGGCGCCAAGCTATTCTGGCACCACCCTTGAACTATTAGTCCGATTAATTTCAAGCAGTGGATGTATCAGGATGAAAAGGGTTATGAGTTCATTTCTACATCCGGGTAAGAGCTTGCAGCGACACATTCAGCGTTAAAAATAGCCAGGCAGACGCACTGCAAGTCGGATCTCGTCACTGATAATGTTCCAGTTGAAGTAATCTTGTGACGGTTGAAGTCAACATCCTAGGCAAAGAGTTACAAATGAATACACTCCCCACCCTAAGCAGACTGTCGTAATGTTTTTCACTATTTGTCGTTCATGAGTCGTTGTCTAAAGCGTGCAATTGCGTGCACGAGTTGTGAGTGCGCGCTTAGAGTTATAATTATTATAAGATAAGTGCATTATAAATACCGTAATTATTATTTAATTATTATTTTATTATTAATATTGTTTATTGATAGTTTATTGCAATTTGTTGTACTGTTTACAATAAAACATAGGAAATTGTGTCATTGCATTCGCAAGGCAGTGGTACATCACAGTCAGTTCATCAAATAATATAACTGATAAATAAATTAATACACCCATAAAATCACATGCATTTTATCAGCCCTACTTATACACTTTAACTCCTTTTACTGTCGATAGCAGTTTTTGTCATGATTCCAGCAGGAATTATCATCACAAAACATGCTACCGACTGCCAAAGGGTAAAAACAAGAAAACAGGCTAACTGTAACCGACTTCGGTATCAGTAAGTAAAAGACCTGAGGCTGACATTGGCTGCAGTGGGCCCGCACACAGCTGTGCGCGGGTCCACTGCGACCGACATCAGCTTGAGGACCTTAGCATACTGGGTTCCTGCTTCCTGTGCAGGGCAGTAAACGTGTGCAGTTTGCCTTGCCTCATCTCTTTTCTCCAGCTGTGCAAGATCTGAAGAGAGAAATTATGGTCTGCTGCTGACTCTAACTTTGCGTGTCCCTCTTGGCACAAACGCTAATATCACAGTCTGACTTGTTGACATCATACCTAGACTAACCTGTATTTTGGTCAAACACGTCTTTGGTCGGATGATAACTGCCTGAAGTGAACGTAGTCGTTGCTTATTCTATGGTTGTGTTTTGGTTTGTTTTCGGTCAGGACCTGATGCGTGTGCGTCAGAGATTGTTGGCCGAGAGGGGAGGCCACTCCCATCACTCGTCTCGAGCATCCACACCTGCACGTAACTCGAGGTCAGTGGTAGACCCAGCACATTCACCCCTGACACGTTACAAGACCGTGATGGTTTGAGAGTGGTGCCAGAATTGCTTGGCACCTTTAGTTCTAGACTGAGCCCATTCATACCTGACACACTACAATGGAATAATGAATAATCCACGACAGTTCACGGGCAGTGCCAAAACAGCTTGGTGCCTTTGGGCCTGGCACACCACAGGAAGACTGATCAACCATGATAGTTCAAGGTTGGTGCCAGAATAGCTTGGTGCCTGTCAGCACCAAGCTGTTCTGGCACCACCCTTGAACTATTATTGCTGACCATGCACTGCAATGTATCATTATGTAGTCTTTCAAGGACAAACTTCAAATGTAGGAATTTGAACTTTATTGTTAATTGTAATAAACTAAAATGTCCTATGTGAGGGGCCGAATGTGAAAGACTGATTAATCTGTAATGCTGCCACTGGCTCCCATTGATGTGCTTTTATTCCTAGACCTTTGTAAATCCAGCAGTTCCACAATTTGAATGTGTCTGAGTTGGTTTATAACGTAGCTGGTTTGCAAGTATGTGCCTGCTTCCATACACTTCCTTTGTAGATTCAGCAACACGAAATGAGTTTGAGTTGTTTGCTCCAAGGTGCATGCTATATTTCAATATGCAAAAGGCCATCGGGCCGCCATTGGACCGCACACAGCTGTGTGCGGTCGACGTCGGCCAGATGGCCTTTGCACACTGGGTCTGGACCTGACTGTTTTATCTTGTGTGTTGTAGGGGCTCCACACCCTCTGTGTCTTCACGTTGCCTGGGGCAGACGCTTGTCGGGGGACAGTGCCGGCTATCAGCAACCCCTGGCTCTGACTATTGCCGCCGGCATGCGCCTGACTCTTGATGTACCTTTGAAAATTTTATGGTGAGCACATGTTTAACCCAAATCATACTGAGGCTAAAAGCTTCAAATTTGTACACTGCCATATGCAAGCTACATTATAGTACTTACAGATAAGGATATAGACCAATTGCTTTAGTTCAAGGGTTGTGCCAGAATAGCTTGGCGCCTAGAGGCGCCAAGCTATTCTGGCACAACCCTTGAACGATTTTAGTCAAACTTATTTCACACACTGGTGTATTCCGCATGATATGGGTTACTTCAGTTTCTGTATATAGTCTACGTCGCTTATATAACAAGTTTGGGTGTAAGAGAAGTTGAATAGAACGACACGATTTCAGAGGTCCTGACAACACTGTTTCTATGTAAATTACCTCGCTTATCACAAACTTTGGATATTAACCCATTCAGCCCTGACGCCTGTTGGCGCCAAGCTAATCTGGCACTACCCTTGAATTATCATGGTCGATCCATCTCCTGCAACAGGTGCATAGTCATTAGAGGACGCCTCCAAAATTTTGAAAATATGTGCGCCGGGCTGAATGAGTTAAGACATTTCTGCACAGCATATTTCTGTCAGGATTTATTCATTCATTCATTCAGTCCTCTCTGCGCCGTCTGGTGCTTGAGGCGACATCAGGATTTATTAGCACAGTTCATTTGCTCCTACTTGCACGATATGTGCATCCAATGTGTGTTGGCACTCAGGCCTCACATTGAAGGTCTGATGATTGATTCGTCTCCTACAGTGTACAACCGACATTAACAAAATTATCAGGGTGTTCATGAATAAGAGATAGCCAGACTATTGAACTGAGGGGACTTTGTTTGTAAATAACCTATGGGCGAAAATCCTCATTCCTGATTCAGCCCTTTTTTTTTTTTGGGGGGGGGGGGGGGCGGGGAGGGTCAAAATTCCAGAAAGCTGAATTTCAGCCCTTCAGCCAGCCGGTTCCATCTGCAAGAGGCATAAATTCTCATGAGCATCTGCAGGGGCTCATGAGAATTTATGTCTCTTGCTCACCATGGATTGTGGGGCATAGTCCACAGACCGTTTTCACTCGTTTTCATTTTTCGCACCGTCGCCCATGATATCCGGATCCTGTTCGGCAGGTAAACGCTGCAAGTGTCCCCCAGGTGATGCTGTCTGGACATCTTGCTACAGCTGTACAAGTCACAGACGGCTGCCAGTATCCGCCAGGACACACTCTGCAGTCAAAAGGGTCAGATGCACACAACAATGCAAGAGCAAATGCTGTCCCATTTGGAAGAGACATAGATCTTCATGCGCCCCTGCAGGTGGGGGTGGAGGTGGGGGGGGGCTCATGACGATCCATGCATCTTGCTGGCACCATTGAAACCAGTGTTGATCCTCACAACGAGGGGATCATGTCGAGCCGAGTTGAGGGCTGTATAGGCTTTAAAGCCTGTCGCAGATTGCATCAGGCAGGACATTTAACTCACTCAGCCCGACAGCCGTATTTCCCAAATTTTGGGGGCGTCATCTAATGACTATGCACCAGTTGCAGGAGATGGATCGACCATGATAATTCAAGGGCAGTGCCAGATTAGCTTGGCGCCAACAGGCGCCAAGCTAATCTGGCACTACCCTTGAACTATCATGGTCGACCCATCTCCTGCTGTAGTGCACCCGGGCTGAATGGGTTAACACTCAGCTCTGCTTAACCTCTGCCAGTGGCTGGAAGTGGTGGCTCTTGAAGTTGGCAGATTCACTCTGGTTAACCCCGCGAATGAAGCTAGCAAGAGGCATGGATCCTGATGAGCCCCCCCCCCCCCTCCCCCCTCCACCTTCTGCATATGCGTGGGTTCATGAGGATCTATGCCTCTTGCATTTGGCTATACATCATCCCAGTTTGAGGAACAGTTGCAGCCAGTCTTGGTGCGCAAGTGGAATACAGATGCTTTCGAGCGCCTGCGGCTGCAGAGGTTTGCGTGGATATGTCTGCTGCAGATGGTGGGGCCTGGATGAGGGGCTGTATGGGTGGGAATCTTTCTTGGCCACTATTCCAGGGAATCTCTAGAATTGTTTGGGCTGATTTTGTTTTTGTGCAGTTTTGACAGTTTCATTTAACCCCTCTTAACCCCGCGGCCGCATTTCCAAACCCTTGGAGGCAGTGCCTGACGACTGTGTACCAGGTGTAGGAGATGGATGGATCATGATAATTCAAGGGTAGTGCCAGATGAGCTTGGCGCCTGAAGGCGCCAAGCTCTCATCTGACACTACCCTTGAATTATCATGATCTATCCATCTCCTGCTGCAGGCACCTGGGGCTAAATGGGTTACATTTGTATTTTAAAAATGTGTTTATTTTTATTATTATTATTATTTATTTGTTTGTCTTCAGTTTGGATGGGTGGGACTTTTCCGGCTACAGCCGGATTTCCAAATTCCCCCCCCCCCCCCCCCCCCCCCCCCCCAAAAAAAAAAAAGTTTCTTTTTTTTTTTTCACTCACTCAAAAAGTGCCCCCAGACCCCCGCTTCAGGATTCAACTTTTTTTCCAGGATTCAACTTTTTTTCTGTCCCACCCATGAGTTTGTTATTTTTTCATATTTTTTATTACTATTATTGTTATCACTATTATTCTATTGTTTTAAGATAGCTTTGAGTGCATAAAGTGAATGCACACAAATAAAATATAGCATGTAATATGTAATTGCATTTTTAACATTTCTCCTCAGGTCTCTGTTAGCATTGGAGATATACATTGTGTTGACTAAATCAAGCATCACGTTGGATTGAGAGAAAGAATGTGAATCTCACGAGAGGTCACTTTGCTTTTTCAATGTTTTTTATTTGATATTAGTATTATTACATTCTTGCTTGGTGGCTGTTTTTCTTTTTAACATCGTTTTGGCGCATATGAAATGTGTCCTGTTCAATTTGTCAAAAAGGTGTGTCAAGATGAAGTTTAACAATTGGTAGTGGTGATTCCTGACTTTTGTACATTTGTTGACTATATATACAGTGTAGTTTGCACGCACATCCCTGAAAATGGTGAGTAATTTACTCGCCATGGCGAGTGATTTTTTTTGGGGGGGACAAGTAAAAAAAAAAATCCATTCGCCAAATGCGAGTGTGCTCGTGCGTTTTCCAATCCGTACTTTTTCAGTCCTAAATCCGTTTGGCTAATAAAACTTCTTGGAAGTCACTAGCCAAAGGCTGGTGGGCAAAATTTGAGACTTTCAGGGCTGACATGTTATTTTATGATCATGCAAAATGTATTCAGTAGATTAACCCATTCAGCCCTGAAGCACTACCGCAGGAGATGGATCAACCATGATGATTCAAGGGTAGTGCCAGATGAGCTTGGCGCCGACAGGCGCCAAGCTCATCTGGCACTACCCTTGAATCATCATGGTCATGGGTCGAATCATCATGGTCGACCCATCTCCTGCAACTGGTACATAGGCATTAGGTGAGGCCCCTAACAAATTTGGGAAATGCAGCCTAACCCACTTCCCACTGAGGCTGACTTTTATCAAATTTGCCTCTTGTCCTATGAAGGCTACATTACAGATTAGGAGATAGATTAACCATTTTAGTTCAAGGGTGGTGTCAGAATAGCTTGGTGCCTGAGGTGCCAACCTACTTGAACTGTCGCTGTCGAGTTTATTTCAAGCAGTGGTGTGTCAGGATGAAAAGGGTTAAGGCACTGCCCTTAACCATTTGATTGCCATAAAACACGAAAGAAATCTTTGAAATGACGGCCGATTCAACGGCAAGGTTTATGGTTGTAATTGTGACCAGAGAGGGGCAAATATAAGAGCTCCTGTGTCTGCAGGTGGGGGGGGGGGGGGGGGGGGGGGGGGAGGAGATATGGGGATCATGAGGTTCTTTTCACTGTCACTTGTGTGGTGTCAGGAATTTCCCCACAGTGAAAGGTTACAGTCGTGATTGCCAACTGCCACTTTTGGCGAAGAAAGGGAAATGCATACATTTGAAGTACGTTTCTGTAGTGCAAGCAGTGTGTCGCATGAATGACTCTCGTGCATATCGTGTAGGGCAGTCACTGATTTAAGACATGCTGCATACAGATACACGCAACTCGACTGAATTAGCCCTGATGCCCGACAGAAGGAGATGGATTGGCCATGATAATTCAAGGGTAGTGCCAGATTAGCTTGGCGCCTGATGGTGCCAAGCTAATCTGGCACTGACCATGACGTATCATGGTCAATCCAGCTCCTGCAACTGGTATGGTCATGAGATTGCACCACCAAATTTTGGGAAATGCGGCTGCGTTGTTAAATGGGTAGATTGTTATGGCTGTGTGGGTTGTTTTAGATTTTATTCAGAATTGATGATTGTTGTGTAGATTTGTATTGTATTGAGTATTTCATGTGCCTGCAGTTTGCATTTAACCTGCATTAACCTTTTTTTCTGATCTGTTCAGTGGATTTTAAACATTTGTTTCTGGGAAGTTCTACCCCGATGTGTGTACAGCCAACAGTACTGTTAAACTATGCATCCGCGGTGTCCGTGCGAACCTGCTACAATGATGTCTGGGCACAACTGCATATTTGACTCACAGATTAATTAAAACACCTGACTGTGATATAACCCCACAAATGCCATTATATCAGATTGTCAGCTACATTGTTTTGCTCGAGGACCTGGAGTTGGGAGCTATAAATAGCTTTTACCTTGGCTCTGACGCTTAGTGGAGTTTTACCACATTTAATATAATTATATCAGGTGTTGATAGTCAGTTTTATGGACTGTTGCGAATGCTCCTGGGCATTTAAGCGTACCAGTGGCTGCAATCACATGGGGGTTACATATAAATATGTATTTTTCTCTAAAATGTATTTTTTCAAAAAATGCATTTTTCTTTAAAAGGTATTTTTTCGAAAAATGCTTACCGATGACATGACAAATGGGAGTGTCTACTACTTGCTCAATTCTAGCCTACGAACCCATTGTGTTATCACACAACCCGGGAGGCACTCGGGGAACCCCCAGAGGGGCCGAGAGTTGTCTCCCGATCCTGCCTATCCGGTTCCGAGTCGCGTGACTCGCCAGTCAGATACTAGGCTCACCAGCGGCAAGCAGGGCAGGCGGGAGGGTCCTCCGAGTCATGTCATCGGTAAGTATTTTTCGAAAAAATACCTTTTAAAGAAAAACGCATTTATTTCATCAAAAACATTACCGATGACATGACAAATGGGAGAATAATGAATAGGAGGAGGGTGCCGCACCGGAAAACTACCGGCTATCCTGACCGTCCTCCCATTGCCAACTCCCAACTAGCTAGCTAGGTGCGTACCTGCGGCACCGGGAGGGAGTGCTGTGCCACTGTAATGTCCCCCACCAAGGCGAGGTTGTCTCGCTGGCCTGCCAGATCCCGAAGGTAGAAGCGAGTGAAGGTAGACTCTGCTCGCCAGCCCACCGCTGCCACGATGTCCTTGACAGCGCAGTTCCGATCGAACGCGACGCTCGTGGCCATGGCGCGTACTTCGTGTGCCCGTATCTTCAGTCTCTTCGCTACCAGCGGGGAGAGGTCCATGTATGCAGATCGTATAACCCAGCGCAGCCAGGAAGAGATCGTCTGGGCTGTGATATCAGTTTTGCCAGGCTGTAGGGGCAGGAAGAGGCGAGAGCGCCCTCTTCGGATAGCTTTGGTACGGCGCAGGTACATACGGAGGGCTCGCACGGGATCTTGTTGCCGAGTCTCCTGGGAACAGTCAGGCCCTCCCAGGGGCCGCAAGGTGATGATCTGTGGGGCAGTCAGAGGAGACCTGGTTTTGGCAATGAAGGCAGGGTCCGTCAGAAGCTGTACAGAGCGATCCGCCCGAAGCTGTAGGCAGTCCAGGCGGGCGGAAAGTGCGTGTAGCTCGCTAACCCTGGACGCAGTGGCCAAAGCCAGAAGGAAGCAGGTCTTGCGTGTAACGTCCGCCAGGTAGGCGAGAGCTAGGGGCTCGAAGCGGGGTGAATTCAGCCAAGTCAGCACCCAAGGTAGGTCCCAGCGAGGAATGAGTGAACGCTGAGTCGGACGCTGTAGGCTGAAATTGGACATAAGGTCGGCGAGGTCTTTGCATGCGCCAGGGTCCAGGAAGCCGAGGTATCGGTAAGTGTCGGCGATCATGGACAAGTAGCCCCTGATGGTAATCAGAGCCAAACCTTGGTCCACGAAGAGCCAAAGGAAGAAGTCCGCGAGCTGGGGGTTAGTCAAATTGGTGGGCGAGAGTCGACGGACGTCGCACCAGGAGCACAAAACGCGCCACTTTCCTTCGTAGACACGCTGGGTAGAAGGTTTGCGGGCTGCAGCGATCACCTCCACTGCTGCACCCGAGAAGCCTCTAGAGGAGAGGGCTTGCCGCACAACCTCCAGGCGTGTAGTAGCAGGCGCTCCGGACACGGGTGGAAAATTTTCTGCCGCAGTTGCTTGAGCATAGTGCGGGGCGTGGGAAGGCGCAGGGGAGGAGAAGTGGCAAGGTTGAGAAGGTCGGTGGTCCAGGAACGGGACCAAGTGAACGGGGCGACCAGAAGCAGGACCGCGTTGCACTCCCGAAGTTTGCGGAGGACTCTGGGGACGAGGACTGTCGGGGGGGTACGCATAAGCGATGAGACCGTCCGTTACGATTATGGTTGTGTTGTTTTGTGAGGGCATGCGTGCATAGATCGTAGGTAACGATCCGACGTTTTATTTGAGCTATCACGTTTTCTAATCACGTACCTTTTCAGTGGGTTTCACATTCGTTTACGAATAGTGCGGTTTTGAGTGTCTGTTGCCGCACGGATTTGAGTCAGGAAAGATCTAGATGATACTTCAATATTCTTTGTTTACTGCGCGCGTGTGTTAGCGGTTAGTATCCGTGTACTTATAGCTTGTTTACCAGACTGTACGGTCAAGGTCGTGACCTGTTTCGTGTACGCATGCGTGAAGTTAGGATGAGTGGGGATTCACCTATTTTTTTAGCTAGTAAATAATAGCCAGACTTTTCCAGAATATTCCAGTCTGAATGTGCCTTCGAGTTTTAGTTGCGTGTTTTGTTCTGATTGGTTGTGTTGTACGATTTTGCTCGATTGTGCTAGAAAACATACCACTATAAAATATCGTGCTAGGAAGCATCCGTGTACATTGTTCAGTCGTAGGATTGCAATGTAACAGCATCGATACAGTGTTCAGTTGTATAATTGCAGTGTATCGAAAAAGACATTGACGTTGTGAGAGCTACGCAAGATATCGTGCTTCATTTGTCAGAGAGGAAGTTGTGCAGTGAGTGGTGATGTACATTGTATGAGAGACGCATTGTGTCAAAGTGTGAACTTTTGGACGAGAAGATATTGTTGGTGAAATTGTGAACGCTTTTCGTGGAAATCGCATCGCTGTAATAAAATATTGTTGGAACTGTTACTCCAGTATTGTCTACATCCTTAAGCCACGTGTGACGGATTGCAGCTGAACGAAGGTTATTTGAAAAGAACTCTACGTGCGTGTGTCTGGTGTGTTTACATACTATGACTACAAATCCACCACGTAACACCGTCCCAGGGAATCGAGAGGGCGTCGACCGCCCAGGCCAGAGGGTCCGGAATCGGGGAGACGAAAAGGGGAAGCTGGTGATTCCACCTCGTGGCGAAAAGATCGACTAACGGGGTCTCCCAATGGGCGCAGATCATCCGGAAGATATCCTGGCGTAAGGTCCATTCCGTGTGAAGCAACTGGCCGCGTCGGGAGAGAGAGTCTGCTAGAACATTCAGGTGGCCGGGAATGTGTCGCGCAAGGAGGGAGATGTTGCGGTCTTCGGCCCAGCGCATCAAACGGTAGAGGAGCATGCACAGGTCGGGGGAGCAGGTGCTGCCCTGTCTCTAGATGTAGGCAACCACTGTCTTGTTGTCGGAGAGGACGAGAAGCTGTTGGTTTCTGAGCTGGTCTTCCCAAACGATGAGGGCTTGCCAGACTGCCTGCAGCTCCAACCAATTGATGTGCTTGTCCGCAAATTCCGGAGGCCAGAGGCCGGACGTCGTGAGGAACTGAGGAAGCAGGTGGGCTCCCCACCCAGTCAGACTTGCGTCGACACACAGGGAGAGGTGCGGGGGAAGGGAGGACAGGGGAACTCCCGAGGCCAACCAAGCAGTGTCGGTCCAGCGCAGAAGATGGGGGCGAACCAAGGGAGACACAGGGACTGGGGTGGTGAGGTCGCCTGAGGAGGGTCTCCAGAGGAGCAGGAGGTGCAGCTGAAGCGGACGGGCGTAGAGGCGACCTAGCGGCAGAAGCTCCGCTGCTGCGTTGATTAGACCGAGGAGTTGAAGCCAAACTCTGGCGGGAGCTGCTTCCTGCTGAGCTAACTGGCTGGCGAGGGAGGACAACTTCCGAATGCGGGGATCCGGGAGGCGAACCACATTGAGGTCGGTGGCGAAATCCATGCCGAGATGCACGAAGCGACGCGAGGGCGTGAGGTCCGACTTTCCGACGTTGAGGAGGAAACCCAGCCAGGACAACAGATGCATCAGCGTATCCCTGTCCACTTCCAAAGAGGTCTCGACGCGGTTCCTCAGGAAGAGATCGTCGAGATAGTTGGACATCGGGCTGGACGACGACTGTCGCGCCTTGGCCATCACGGCATCCATGATGCGGGTGAAGACCCAGGGGCTGAGGTTGAGGCCGAAAGGAGCGCGAAACTGGTACACCGTCCCATCAAAGGCGAAGCGCAGATACCTCTTGGCGGACGGATGTATGGGAACATGGAGGTAGGCATCGGATAGATCTAGGCTGATTGCGTAGTCCATCGGCTGCACGGAAGCTCGTAGGGCCCGGGCCGTCTCCATGTGGAAGGAAGGGGCCAGAATGAAGAGGTTCAGGGCTGAAAGGTCGATCACTGGACGCCACTTGCCGCTGGGCTTGGGAACGACGAAAAGGCGACTGTAAAACCCCGGAAAATCAAAAATCAAAAGGGTCTGGCGGCCCGCAGGGAGCGACCCACGGCCTTGCGGGTTGACTGAAAGCGCTGCGGGACCGTCTTGCGCGGCCACCGGTCCGAGTTAGAGAACGGAGGGCAGTCCTCTGCCGGAAGAGTGGCGGAGACGAGTCGAGCAACCTCGTCGAGGGCCAGAAGAGTATCCGTCCGGGAGGAAGAAGGCAACCCTTGGGCCGTCGATGACTCCGAAGGCGAGAGGGGCAAAGGAGAGCGGCTGAGAGCTCCGAGGAGCACTGAGATGGAATCGTCTGGAAGAAGGCTAAGAGACTCGTCGTCGACCAAGCGGGGGGGCAGGCGAAGAACGACGGTGACCGGGACTCCGAGAGTGGACAACTCGACAACTACGAGGGGCGATAGCGGCCGCCGACGGTCGAGGCGGAGAACGAAGCCCGAGGCGACGAAGCGGAGAACGAGGGGAGCGGGAACGGCGGCGATCACGAGAAGAGCGACTGCGGGCAGGAGACCGAGGCCGACGGGAGCGAGGAGGAGGGGGAGAGGCTGGGCGAGGGGAAGGGGAACGGAAAGAACGAGACTGCCAGCGGGGAACGTTGGAAGAGCGCAACGAAGCCGAAGAGCGAGGAGGTCCGCGTTCCTTATGACGAAGAGAAGCCTGATCCCTCTTACGCTCTCGCGAAGGAGAGCGAGAGCGACGGTCCGATTTCGAGCGAAGAGCGGATTCCGAGTCGTGCCAAGACGTGGTGTGCGTTTTAGTCTGTCTCCGTGAACCAAGCTCTGTGGCGAGATGGGTTCGCTGCGGCCGAGGAGACTCCACATAGGAGCCCAAGGCCTTCCTAGGAGATGAGTGGGGATCGGCTGACCATGGATGGCGCGAAGCACGTCTCTCCAAACCGAGCTCTGTAGCGAGATGGGTTCTCTGCCTGGCGTAAGGCTTGGTCCAAGCGCGTTCCCTCCTGGGAACAAACGCCTCAATCTCCCCACTCCGCACACTACCTTGCTGCGTCCGACGTGGCGATCTCCTTACGCTAGGGACGTCGGAGACTTGAGTGGCCGGAGAACCGGAAACAACAGCCGGTACGTCATCAGGTCTGGAAACAGTCACAGGTGTCGGGCGTTCGCGTCGGTAAAAACTCCAAAGTTGGGACCAGCGGAGTTCAGGCCAGCTGGCGCAGACGTCACACGAACGCTCAGAGGTACATCCGACACATGGTAGGCAGACCTTGTGCGAATCCGAGGGCCACTGGAATCCTCCACACTGTGCGCACGTCATCAAGAGGCCACTGCAACACACAAAACACCTGATGGCATGTGGGCGAGACCAATGGGGCCCGTCCTATCAAGGCGGGCGTACAGCAATAACAATCAGAATCATAGGGCTGCGCCACAAGGGCTAGGGTCTCCCGCCACTCTAAAAGGCTAGTGAGAGAGGGAACCCCACGCAAACACGCCAACACACAAGCGAAGCTGGGGACTGATTGTTAAGCCAAGCGCCGGCGCCGCTAACTAGCGGGAGCGACAAAGCGTGAACAAGAGGGCCCGCGCCAAGCTAAGAACGCAAGCGCCACAACACAGAAGGCCCCTCATAAGCTACCAGGGGAAGAAGCAAAAACGTATTTCCCACCCAACCAACCAGGGGGAAGGTCGAGGGCGCCAGGGCCCCGCCAAGCTAAGAGTCCCAGCGCAACAAATTCCCCAACAGTTCAACAGGCGAAGTAGCATAAAAGCAGAAAGCCCAAAGGCTCGGGCCGGTACCCCGCCGGGAACCGGCCGAGTGTGCAACTAACTACCATAACCTCTCCGCCGGAGCGGGAACGGGGGAAGAAACGTCCATGACGCCACTAACGAACGACCGGGTGACAAGCAGGCCCGCTAAGCGTAGAGCCAACCCCAGTAGCAGAGGAAGCCAAGCCAACGAAGAAAGGCGCAAGCGAAGACCGAAGCGAAGTGAAGAGGTCACACAGAGCCGAGAGCACAGAAGACCGGCCGGTCGAAACACCAAGTGCGAGAGGCTAGAGAAACACGTCCGAAGGTCGTGAGCCTACGTAGCTGACTGGCGAGTCACGCGACTCGGAACCGGATAGGCAGGATTGGGAGACAACTCTCGGCTCCTCTGGGGGTTCCCCGAGTGCCTCCCGGGTTGTGTGATAACAACGGGTTCGTAGGCTAGAATTGAGCAAGTAGTAGACACTCCCATTTGTCATGTCATCGGTAATGTTTTTGATGAAATAAATACCTACCGATGGCATTATTGTTAGGAAGGTACACTTAGCTTATCGATTTCAGTCTAAGATCCCTTGTGTATACCTATACAACAAGGTAAGCAACTCCTAGTATGTGTTACCATGATACTTGAGTAGGACTCCCTTCCTCATAAGCCCACATGAGCAGTGGTGCCACTCCAGTCTTGCTCTTAGCTTGCTGGCGGCATGCGGGGCAGGCAGGAGGGTCCTTCGAGTAATGCCATCAGTAGGTATTTTTCAAAAAAATACATTTTAGAGAAAAATACATTTATTTCCTCAAAAGACCTACCCATGGCATTACTGTTAAAAAGAATACCAAAAAGGAGGAGGGTGCCGCCCAAAGGCCCTGGCTAATGAACCGTACACAGCAGAAAAACGAAAAACGGTTGCAAGTCCTGGCGGACGAGCACCCGGGAAACGAGGCAGCCACAACACGTGGTCGTCATTGGGCCATTGAAAGTGCCTGCACCTCCAACAGGTTTTAACTTGCAAAAGTAGAACTGCAAAGAGAAAGGTGCAGAATAAAACCGACACACTACACATGGCTTAACGACCGGGCCACGTGGGTCGAAAAAGCTCATGGGAGCAACCCTGTAAAAATTGCCGCAGCACTGTCGTTATATCCACGAGTATTGCAACGGGCTTGGGACAGCTGCCTGAAGAATTACCCGAGGTCTTGCTATGTCATAGCCCAGAGCCGTGCGATAAGCAAAAAAGAGGGTAGGCCAAGCCTAAGTCACCAGAAGACGAACGAAGTGAAGGCCGAACCAGTAGGTAGGAAGCTAAGCGTAAGACTGGATTGGCACCACCGCTCACGTGGGCTTATGAGGAAGGGAGGCTACTCAAGTATCATGGTAACACTTACTAGGAGTTGCTTCCCTTGTATAGGTATACACAAGGGATCTTGGGCTGAAATCGGTAAGCTAAGGGTACCTTCCTAACAGTAATGCCATCGGTAGGTCTTTTGAGGAAATAAAACACGTATTAATTAATCCCCTTGTGCGTGCAGTGGCTATTACTGTTCACAGTACTGGTAGCTACATGCGCAGGCGGGGTTAATGTTTGATGTGTTACATGCAGAGGCATTTAACGATTTATCGGCACTGTTGTACAGGTGCATCAGGGACACGAGCTTTATCACGTGTTTGTACTTAGCATTTTCGCCACTATGAATTATCATCCTTTCAGTGTTCATGTGTGTTATAAAATGATGACGGCTTTTCCGATTGTTTGCAATGAATGACGTGCATATGTAATTTATACTGATGAGCAAAAGAAACGTGACATTTTCGAACTCATCGGAAACACTAAAGCAAAAGAAATGTGACATATTTGGAATGATCGGAAACACTTTAGTGTTTCCGATGATTCCAGATATGTCACATTTACTTTGCTTGTCAGTATATACAGTGGAGTCCAGTCAACACAAACACGCTTTACACGAATTTTTCTGGTTAACACGAAATGTTTTTGAATTCCCGGCTGTGAGCCCTCTTGTTCTCTATTAAAATTTCATGGTTAACACGAAATGCTTAACATATAATTCCTGCTTAACACGAAGCTGATTTTGTTTCCCCAACAGAACATTTTATAGTGTTTTTTGCCTGTTTAACACGAACAACCATCCCAAGGACTGAGATGATGCCGTCCTCCATGTAACACTAAGACTGAGCATGTCACACCCATCTTGACAATCCTTCACTGGCTACCTGTGTCCTCACGTATTCAAAACAAAGTTATGTCAATCTGTTTTAACTGCCTTTCAGGCACCAGCCCAGAATACTTGTCCTCTTTGCTGCACGTGTATACACCCTCTCGTGAGCTCCGCTCCTCTTCTGATAAACTAAAGTTGTGTGTGCCTTCTGTCCAAACTAAACCATATGGTCAGCGCACTTTTGTTTATCAAGCCCTAGTGTTATGGAATACACTTCCTCTTGAGGTCAGAAACAGTGAGTCTGTCTCTGACTTCAAGAGGTCGTTGAAAACTCACCTCTTCAAGCTTTACTTTGAATAACTGCCAGTGTTTGATGCCTTAGTTGCAGTTCTGTAATCACAATACCCGAACACACCACTTTTACAATGAACTAAACAACAATGCATACATAATATGTCCTAATTAACATTCAGTCAAAAACAAGGAGGCCACCATGAGATGGCCTTCGTACCCTGCAGGTCATTAAACCCAAATAACTAACTAAAACAAGGTGGTTTTGTTTGTTATGTGCATATGTCATTGTATTTGTATGTACAGACTGTCAAGCGCTTAGAGCTTTTGATTAAGATTAAACGCTATATAAATACTCATTATTATTATTATTATTTTTATTATTATTATTATACCTCTTTTCCAGCAGAGACTTATGCACTCTTCATTTTGTAAGTCACTTTAATCAAGATTACTTTTGACAGAACTTTTTTGTTTAGTTGTATTGAGTTTTTATCGTATGGTATATTTGTGTCATGTTTGTTTAGTTGAGTATGTGTGTTTGGAAAGCACTACGAACCTACTTTGAGGGGATTCTGCGCTATATAAGGAACATTTTTTATTAAAAATTATTATCATCATGGGCAATCCATCTGCTGAAACTGGTGCACAGTAGTTAGACGACACCTTCAGAGTTTGCGGCCATGGGGTTAACCCATTCAGCCCTGACGCACTACAGCAGGAGTTGGGTCGACCATGATAATTCATGGGTAGTGCCAGATTAGCTTGGCACCTGTCGGCACCAAGCTAATCTGGCACTACCCTTGAATTATCATGGTCAATCCATCTTCTGCAACAGGTGCATAGCTGTTAGATGACGCCTCCAAAATTTGGGAAATATGTGCGTCGGGCTGAATGAGTTAAATTGGTTGAACAGGGGAAAAAAACATGTGCATATGGCCACCAGGTACTCTAATCAGTGTTTTTGTTTGGTGCTGTAAACATTGCCATTAGCTGCATGTGCAATGGGTGAATGGTTACACAGGCATTAATTTTGTTAATTTGTGCTTTTACCCCACCACCACCCCACCCCCATCCCTCGCCCTCCCCCACAAACACACATTTTCACACAAAGCGAATGTAAGTAGTGATGCTATTGCTACTGTGCACATCTGGTCAGAGTTCATGTATGAGTGCATAATCCTGTAAGACAATAGTTTTGTATGACTTCATACAATATACGGATGTACAAATGTTTGTTCTTTCATTATAAAGGAAGCTGAGCATTTGCAATGTACAAATTTCAGTTCTTCACAACCAACCATGTTGCCAAAGTGTTCTCAAACTGGTGATAAATCTGAAAGTTTGTCATTGATTTTGTTGGACTTTTTGACGAAGCTAAAACTTGTGTGTCAAAGGCAAATCTCCGCTCACAAGTCACCACCAACTTAATCTTTGCTTAACCCATTCAGCCCTCACACAATACAGCAGGAGACGGGTCAACGTTGATAATTCAAGGGTAGTGCCAGATTAGCTTGGCACTGACAGGCACCAAGATAATCTGGCACTACCCTTGAATTATCATGGTCGACCCGTCTCCTGCAATTGGTTGATAAGTGACACATCCACAATGTGGCCTTACCCCCACGGCCACATGTCCAAACTTTTGGAGGCATTGCCTAACGACTATGTACCAGTTGTAGTAGATGGATTGAGCATGATAATTCAAGGGTAGTGCCAGATGAGCTTGGCACCTGAAGGCGCCAAGCTCATCTGACACAACCCTTGAATTATCATGATCAATCCATCTCCTGCTGCAGGGTCCCGAGGCTGAATGGGTTCATTTGTACATCTGATTTACGTTTTGTTTACCATCACACATAGCGTAGACAACTCATAAACAATGTGATTATTCATGACATGATTTTTTAAAATTCTTGACATGATTATTTTTTTTATATTCATGACACAATTATGTTTATCATACATTTGCAGGGACGCTTTTCAGGTGTCGCGACCACACTATAATGTAACAACACCAAAAAAATGTGGGTCCCCTTGCGCTTTTGTTGATAATTTCTTTAATACATTTTTACATCGCACACACTGAAACATCACATACTCAGCTGCAATGAATATGTGTGAATACATGTATGACACATTATTTGACTGATGATTGTATAGATTGATATGGAACATACTCTTTGATTTGTGATGAGCTTAATTGCAATAAACGGTCAAGCATCATGTGTGTGTGTGTGACAAAGAGATAGAGAAAGAAATCACTCTGGTGCTGCCAGCTGAACTTCCAAGATGGTTAAAAAGTGAGATCCTTATTATCACAGATATGACACATTTGTAGACAAATGCTGAAACAACTTCCTCGATCGGAGGATCTAAATGGTGCTGACCTCTACCAGCAAGAGGCATAGCTTCTCATGAGCCCCTGCAGCTGCAAGGACTCATGAGAATCTACGCCTCTTTCAGGTGTCATCACAAACAACCTCAATATGCACTAGCACCCCCACATTTGAATACGTGGCACTAAAAGGCATCACTTCATCACAGGACAAGCAAGACGAGGAATATTTTGTCTTGCAAAAACCGTTGCAACTTCAACAAATACAATACAATACAATAATACTTTATTAATCCCTCATGGGGAAATTCACATTTTTGCCACCACAGGTGCTGCTTACATTCACTCACTCGCTCATTCCACAAATTACAATCACAGAGCTACACAATGGACAATGACTCGGGACAGGTGAAGCCCGTCGCCAAGATGGCCAGCGCCAGTGGCCTCATCCCGACCCGAACCTCCCTGACAAAAACAGAATAGCGCTAAGACAGCCCTATGCCCCCTTAACACACTATTATGTTCTTTATTACTGAAGTTCCTACTTGGCTAAAACTAGTACATAAAACAAGTTAACAACAGAAACAAAATACCCGCGTCGATACGGAGAAGATCTCCGATCTAGGCAACATAAAACTGAACAACGGTCAAACAGCACCTGGGGGCCCGTCGCCGCCATAGTACAGCGCCGGTGTTCAGACAGTCGCTCCGGCATAAACAGTCACCACCTTAATTTTACTGAACTTAACTAGTATATATAACTTCATAGTCATTTTAAAAACAAAAGTAGTAGAACTACATGAAAGCAGTCCAAAATAGTTTATAAAAAGTACACACGCGGCTGTTCAGTAAGAAACACAGTCACTGGGTCTGGGAGGTGTCTGTCATTACATCATTCGGAATGTGGGGCCTGAAGCTTGCTGGTACTCCGGCCCTTTGTTGAGTGCACTAGCGCAGGCAGTGAGGTTGAGCGTGGCGTGCCGGAAGAGCCACTCCTTAGATGAGATGATGAAAGGGGAGGAAAGCACGCTGGTGGTATTGCCACAGCATAGCGCGCGCTGTTCTTCTGATATCCGCTTGGTACAACAAGAATCAGCGTGTATCAACTCCCAGCATAGGCGGCACAGCGGAGAAAAATATAAAATCCAATTAACAGTCACAGCACATCAAATTGCCAAAAGTCATCAAAAAGAAATACCGATCGTGATGCAGCATTGCAGGGCCTGACATCGTATATCAAACGAAGGTACAATGACTAGAATACTGTCGGTGGCGACCATTTCTGCCGGAGCGGGCGGCCAGGAGGTGTTGCATGGCCGCCATCTTGTCTTAGCTAAATACAGGTACTATGTAGTCCCTCTCTGAGAAGCATAGATGTAAATAGGACAGAAAGAGGCACACATCTTCATTACCCCTCCCCCCATGCTTTGAGGATACATGAGGATTTACACAATCATTGAGATTAAGTTGGACACAGCCCTCACAGCTGTATGCGCGCTGACGTTGGCCCACGGGCCTTTTATTCACAAAAGATGTATTATGCCAGGATGGTATTCGTTAATAACACCGTTTCACAAAATCCTGCAAAAAATATCACACACACACAGTGTGGAGATATAGACCACTACAATCAGCACAGCCAAAGGCATCCAGAACTTAGCCTGTTCCCATTTCCATGATGCTGCAGTCGTTACTTTGCTTCCTTTGCTCACATCATCGGTCGCCTGAAAAAATCGCTTGGAGTTTTCCAGACAAATGCTTGCCACATCTTTTGCAGGCAGCTGTACAGCTGAAGCAAACCATTCGATCAAACCTGGAATGCAACATGGCTCATTGCGTGAGCTGCAACAGTATTCTGTGGCCCACTCAATGGCTGAAGAGGAAAATGATTCTTTATAGTTGTATATTTTCCATAGAGCGCGCTGATATTCATCGAGCACCACCGCCTTGATGAATAAAGGTTTATCACTTGGGGCGTTGGAGGCCAGAAGAACTTTTTCAAGCTGCCAATGTTCCATTTTGCTCCATTCAGGGCAGAAGGGCCGACAAGAGGCTGCACATCCGCATCCGCGTCTCCATGCCCCTGCAAACCAGCAATGCGCTTCAGACCCCAGTGAGTAGACATACCAAGAGAAGTCACTCAGCGCTGGACAACTGAACTGACCCATGACCCATTCAAGGGATTTAACTGTTTGCCCAGTGTTGAGTGATATCCCTTGGTATCAACCAGTGTTTGCCTCACCTTTGATTTGTGAGACCACAGGTGTGACAAGCACTGGTAGCTACAGTTTATGTACCTATAAAGCCCTGCCATGCTGTGATAGGATGTGGATTGACCAAGATAGTTCAAGGGTGGTGTCAGGATAACTTGGCGCCTGTAGGCACCAAGCTATGCTGACACCACCCTTGAACTATCATGGTCACTTGGTCTTCAGAACTGTGACGGAGACCTCAAAGGATACCTAAAAATGTTCCTAATTTCATCCTTAGGATCTAATAGGCTAAAGAGAATCACTCAGTGCTGGTCATAATTATCCCTTGACCTCTTCTTTATAACACCTACTTTCCATTACACTGCAAATACAGGTCAGCCTCAAGTACATGTATTGTGCGCATTGGAATATCTCATACAATGTACACTGGTCTCTGGCTCCCAACGGACGCCCAGTGAACAAAACGTTCTCGGGTCAACGTCAGCCTTAGCTGGCCCACACACAACTGTGTGTATGCCTGCTAAGGCTAACGTCGACTGGAGAAGCTTTTGCTCACTGTTTTAATTTGCTTTGCAAGTCTATGTAAATTAATCACTGCAACAACCCAGTCATGAATGACAATGTGACTTTATGGCTCACAGGCACCAAAATATTCTGATGATGACCTGCACAAGACATACAGTAGATGATACTCTGCATACCACAGGTGTGTCATCCCTATGGAATGTCATGTACTTTGTGCCTTGTACTTCTAGTGGTTTGGCAACTTTGGTGCCATCAAGAGCGGGTCAAGGGATCTAACTGCTTGTTAACCCCTCAAGTGCCATGGAAAACTGAACTCAATAAACTGCAACAGACACAGCCTCTCTCTCTCTCTCTCTCTCTCTCTCTCTCTGTGTGTGTGTGTGTGTGTGTGTCTCTCTCTCTCTCTCTCTCTCTCTCTCTCTCTCTCTCTCTCTCTCTCTCTCTCTCTCTCTCTCTCTGTGTGTGTGCAATGCTGTGCATACGTGCCTGTGGGCATGTGTGTGTGTACACAACCAATTTACCTGTAAGAACAATGTAACAGCCCAGCTTTGTCACTTTGTTCATGAAGTCTGGCGTTGGCTTGTGTGAGCGAACTGCAATGCGTGGAAGTTTGTATTTGTTCAGCGACAGTATCTCCAATAGTTTGTCCTGTGCATCTCGCTCATACACCAACACAGGCTTATGCAGATTAAGAGCCAGCTGTAACTGTTTAACCAACAAAAAACACACAGTTAACAAATAGATTTCTAGTGAGCAAAAGCCTATGATGAGTGAAGTGGTAACTCCAAAATTGCCATACAAACAAGTACTTTGTTACTTATCTTATGATTAAGGCAAGTTGTCACTTGCCATCATCATAAGATAAGTATCACATTGTGCACTTGTTTGTATGTATATTTTGAACCTGAAATATTAATAAACTGTGTTATAACTCTTTTCTAAGCGTTTTTCTTGTTTCATTGGGAGGTTCTCAGGGAGCAAAAGGTCGTCATAACGACAGAACACAAGACCTTCATTTCAGGACAGATAAAGTGACTGGCATATCTGACACTTTCATACTTGCCATTACTTACTTACGCCTGTCACCCCTACCCGGGTATAGGACGTCGACGAGAGACCTCCAGCAACTCCTGTCCTGTGCTTCTCCTTCGATTCTACTCCAGGTGGTTCCCAGTCTCTTGATGTCTGCTTGGAGGTCTCGATGCCAGGAGTTTCTCGGCCTACCTCTTTTCCTCTTTCCCTGGGGGTTCCATGACAATGCCTGCCTAGTGATACTGGAAGCTGGCTTTCTCAGACTGTGACCGATCCATCCCCATCTTCTTCACCCAATTTCATTCTCTGCTGTTATCTGCTCTGTTCTCTCCCAGAGTCTGACGTTGCTGATCTTCTCTGGCCAGTGGATTTTCAAAATTCTTCTAAGGCAATTGTTCATGAAGGTCTGTACTCTGTTGACTGTGGTTTTTGTCAATCTCCAAGTCTCTGCTCCATATAGGAGAACTGCTTTTACATTGGAGTTGAAAATCCGGACTTCGGTGTGTTGTGACAGCTCTCTGGAACTCCACACTTTTTTCAACTGGAGAAAGGCTGCTCTGGCTTTACCAATTCGTGCTCTGACATCTGCATCAGTGCCGCCTTTTTTGTCTATGATGCTCCCGAGATAGGTGAAGGACTCCACCTCCTCCAACGGGGTGCCAGCAAGCAAGACTGGTTCTTCCATGGTTGTGTTCAGCCTCATTGTCTTTGTTTTCTGTTTGTGAATGGTGAGGCCCACTTGGGACGAGATGTCAGCAAGCCTCGTGGTCTTGTCCTGCATTTGTTGATGAGTGTGGGACAGTAATGCCAAGTCGTCTGCAAAATCGAGGTCGTCAAGCTGTGTCCACAGTGTCTACTGTATTCCACTTCGTCTGTGCTCTGTGGTCATCTTCATGACCCAGTCTATGGCCAGTAGGAAGAGGAACGGAGACAGCAGACACCCCTGCCTGACACCAGTTCTGACCTGGAGCTCCCTGGGGAACTGCCCTTCGTGGATCACGCGACATGTCATGCCATCGTAGCTGCTCTTGATCAGGCGGACGAGCTTTGTGGGTACACCGACCTCAGCAAGTGTTCCAACTACAGAGGAATCACCTTGCTGTCAATACCAGGAAAGGTCTTCAACAGGATCATCCTAGAGAGAATGAAGAGCTCCGTTGACCCCCAGCTGAGAGACCAGCAAGCAGGATTCAGGAAGAACCGATCATGTACAGACCAGATCGCCACTCTCCGCATCATCGTGGAACAGTCTCTGGAGTGGAGCTCCCCGCTGTACATCAACTTTGTGGATTATGAGAAAGCATTTGACAGCGTGGACCGAGAGACTCTGTGGAAACTCCTACGACACTACGGTGTACCCACAAAGCTCATCCGCCTGATACTTGCCATTACTCAACAGAAAAATGAGTAGGCCAACAAATTATGTCAAAGTCACCTGCTGGCAGAAAATGTATTTCTGTCTGTCCATATCATGATCCTCGTCACTGAAGTCAAGACCGCATTCTCCCACAGCCACACACGCAGGATCAGCAGCCAGTTCTCGCAGTTCTGCCATCTTGTCTACTGTCCATGCCCACTCCAGCTCGGGATGGTAACCTGGGGAAGAAATTAAAACACAACAACATAACCCATTTAACCCAATTTAACCACAATTTGAAGGTGTCACCTAACAACTACGTACCAGTTGCAGGAGATCTCTTGGCTTGACTTCGCGAACGAAGATTTTATAGGAGTTGCCCACGACGTCTGCAGGATTGTTCGTGGCTGCGGAGGCCAATCCGAGACAGGCAGGTTCGACCGCAGTGGCTGCAGGGGAAGGTATGGCCAGGGTTCTGAGCTGCGGCATCTCTGTTTTTTCTCCTGAGCCGCTTGTCCTTAAGGCTAGCTCTGTGAGAGTCCTCAAAGGAGACAGCTGCCTTGTAAATGGTGGAGCGCCAGGTGTCACGGTCCGCAGCAAGCGAAGACCACTGGTGGTGGTCGATTTGGCAGGCACTAAGTGACTTCTTGAGACAGTCTTTGTATCTCTTCTTTGGTGCCCCTCTGTCACGGTGTCCAGTAGCAAGCTCGCCGAACAGGGTGATCTTTGGTAGGCGATGATCCTCCATCCTGGAGACATGCCCCGCCCAGCGGAGCTGTGTCCGCAGCAGCAAAGCCTCGATGCTCACAGTTTCAGCCTGTTCAAGGACCTCGACGTTGGTGACATAGTCACTCCAGTGAATGCCCAGGATGGTACGCAGGCAGCGCTGGTGGAAGCGTTCGAGGAGTCGTAGTTGGCTGCGGTAGAGGGCCCAGGACTCGGAACCATACAGCAGGGTGGTGAGGACCACAGCTCTGTACACGCTGATCTTGGTGCCTGTTTTCAGCTGTTGATTGTGCCACACCCGCTTGAAAAGTCGCCCAAACGCGCTGTTCGCTTTTGCCAGCCTGCTGTCAAGCTCCTTGTCCAGCTTGGCGTCCGACGTGATAATGCAGCCAAGGTAAGTAAACTGGTGCACTGACTTTAGTTCAGACTCGCCAATGGTGATGTGAGGAGGGCGATACACTGTCTTGGGTGCCGGCTGATGGAGGACCTCTGTCTTTTTCAGACTGACCTCGAGTCCAAAGAGCTGGGCAGCATCTGCGAAGCAAGACGTGATGCGCTGCAGGGCTCTCTCTGTGTGTGCAACGAGGGCAGCATCATCAGCAAAAAGCAGTTCACGAATCAGTTGGTTTTCGTGTGGGCCTGCAGTCGTCTGAGGTTGAACAGGCTGCCATCGAGACGATACCTGATGTACACTGCATCGTCATCATCGAGGTCCACTGTGGCCTGCTTCAACATCATGCTAAAAAAGATGGTGAAGAGGGTCGGTGCCAGCACACAGCCCTGCTTTACGCCGTTGAGAATAGGGAATGGTTCTGAGAGGTCATTGTTGAGTCTGACCTGGCCTTGCTGGTCCTCGTGTAGCTGGACAATCATGTTGAGGAACTTTGGGGGACAGCCAAGTCGCTCCAGGATCTGCCACATGCCTTGCCTGCTCACAGTGTCGAACGCTTTTGTTAGGTCGACAAATGTTACGTACAGCCCTTTGTTCTGCTCGCGGCACTTCTCCTGTAGCTGTCTCAGCACAAAGACCATATCGGTGGTGCTCCTGTTTGCTCTGAAGCCACACTGGCCCTCTGGGAGTTGGCCTTCAGCGATGGCGGGTACCAGCCGATTCAGGAGCAGCCTTGCAAGGATTTTCCCAGCAATGGACAGCAGGGTAATTCCCCGATAGTTGGAACAGTCAGACTTCTCGCCTTTGTTCTTGTACAGGGTGATAACGACTGCATCACGGAGATCTTTTGGTAGTGTTCCTTCCTCCCAGCAGCAGAGAAAGAGGTCATGGAGCTTGTTGTGCAGTGCTGTGCCTCCATGTTTCCAGATCTCTGGCGGTATTCCATCAATGCCTGCTGCTTTGCCACTCTTGAGCTGGTGGATGGCTGTGAGGGTCTCTTCAGCGGTGGGCGGTTCGTCCAATTCAACCTTTACTGGGAGGTGTGGGATTTGTAGGACGACTGCTTCTTGAACAGTGCGCTCAGCGCTGAAGAGGCTCTGAAAGTATTCCGACCAGCGGTTCAAGATGGAGGTATTATCTGTGAGGAGTGCCTGGCCATTCGTGCTTCGCAGGGGACTTTGTACCAGGTGCCTGGGGCCATACACTGCTTTCAGTGCTTCGTAGAAGCCCCTGTAGTCACCATTGTCAGCACAAAGCTGGGTCCTCTGTGCAAGTCTGGTCCACCACTCATTCTGGAGATCTCTGAGCTTGCGCTGGAGACTGCTGCAGATGAGGCGGAAGGCAGACTTCTTCACAGGGCAGGAAGGCTGGGCTAGGTGGGCCTGATGGGCGGCTCTTTTTTTGGCCAGATTGGTAATAAAGGGTTACTTACTTACGCCTGTCACCCCTACCCGGGTATAGGCCGTCGACGAGAGACCTCCAGCAACTCCTGTCCTGTGCTTCTCCTTCGATTCTACTCCAGGTGGTTCCCAGTCTCTTGATGTCTGCTTGGAGGTCTCGACGCCAGGAGTTTCTCGGCCTACCTCTTTTCCTCTTTCCCTGGGGGTTCCATGACAATGCCTGCCTAGTGATACTGGAAGCTGGCTTTCTCAGACTGTGACCGATCCATCCCCATCTTCTTCGCCCAATTTCATTCTCTGCTGTTATCTGCTCTGTTCTCTCCCAGAGTCTGACGTTGCTGATCTTCTCTGGCCAGTGGATTTTCAAAATTCTTCTAAGGCAACTGTTCATGAAGGTCTGTACTCTGTTGACTGTGGTTTTTGTCAATCTCCATGTCTCTGCTCCATATAGGAGAACTGCCTTTACATTGGAGGGTAATAAAGGGTAATGCCAGATTAACTTTGTGCCTGATGGTGTCAATCTAATCTGGCACTACCCTTAAATTACTATGGTCGATCCAGCTCTTGCTGTAGGGTGTTGGGGTTAAATGGGTTGATAAAATAGATGTACAAATAGACAAGAAAGTAAAAAGGAAAGAATTTAAAAAAAAATAATTAATGAGAAAAAGATGAAGGCAGCATGATACATCTCCTACCAAACTGTTATATCATCCACCCACCCGCCCATCTCCACGCACACGCTTATACCCATCCCGCCCCCCCCCCCCCCCCCCAAACACACACACTTCCCACTCCGACCTCCAAGAAACAAACAAGATATCATAAATGGTTTTGTAATTGTCATGAAATATGAACAGCTATTGTCATCACAAAGTGTTTACTGACCAACAGAAAATCTGATCAAGCCAGGGTACATAGATGCCAGTTGTTTTGCTCGAGTTGCTTTTTTCAGAGAACTGCCCTTCAAGATAAACCGCTGTACACCTGCACACACACACATACACACACACACACACACACACACACACACACACACACACACACACACACACACACACACACACACGTCAATATTTTCATGTCAAATAACATGACTATAAAGTAATAACCATGTGGCAGTTGGTAGCGATTTTTGTTGTGATGCTTCCTGCAGAAAGCATCGTGACAACGCTACCAACAGCCTAAGTGTTAACACCCTTGTGCTTGCAACCATCTGTACTGTTTACAGTACCACACACACTGTTTACAGTACCACACACACTGTTTACAGTACACGTGGCTGCATGGCACAAGGGGGTTGACTTGCACAGGACCATGAACAACTTGTGATCTCTTCTGAAGTTTTAACCCCAAAGCAAGCTGAAGATTCAGACAGTCTGAGACTTGCCCGTATAACACAAGCCCCAAGACCAGTGAACAAGTTCTGCAGGCCTGCCCCAAATACAATGCACTGAGGCAAACCTTGTGGCTTGAGGAGATAACACCTTAGGAAAAACACACCAGAGACCTGAAGGAGCTGCACCCTAATGTGCAAAAAAGGCCATCGGACTGATGCAGGTTGCTGTTGGCCCGCATACGGCTATGCGTTTGCCAACGGCATCCAACATCGGCCCAATGGCCTTTTGTGCATTGGGACAGGACAGCCTCATTCGTTTGACAGACTGGAACAGTGTTCTAGGTCATTAATTCTGAGGATTAAACCACTTATTTTCTTTTAGATTTATGTCTTTTGTGAGGTCTGCATCACAGTTATGGAGACAGATCGACTATGATAGTTCAAGGGTGGTGTCAGAATAGCTTGGTGTCTATGGCAGAAGCTCTGAAATCTTTCACACTGCAGTAGCGGTCAGCGGTATGTGCATAGACTACAGTCTTCTTCATCAGTTTATGGTGGGATAGGAGCGCCAGGAAGGTAGTTTTTGTTCGTTCCTTCTTTCCTTCTTAATATTTCTGTTTTTTTAGCACCACGCTATGAGTCCCACGCAAAATTTATATAGGCGGGACCCCAAGAGCTGTAACTTGGTATGCGCATGGTCTATGTGCTACATGTATTTGTGAACTAACCTGAATCAAACCCATGCAAGGAGAAAAAAAGGCCTTTAGCCCACTACATCCCAAGGCTGAATTTGCTTACTGTCCTATGAAGGCTACATTACGGTTTTAGAGACAGATCAACCATTTTAGTTCAAGGGTGGTGCCAGAGTAGCTTGGCGCATGAGGCGCCAAGCTATTCTGGCACCACCCTTAAACTATCAGTCAATTTTATTTCAAGCAACAGGTGTATCAGAATGAAAAGGGTTAGACCAGTCTCTGCTGCAGCTGGCCCACGCTCAGCCATGCGTCCTTGGGATGACATTAGTCATATCTGGCCCATGCACAGCCTTGCATGAACAAGCTATGCCCGACACTGGCCTGGGACTTTCTGTTTATTGGGAGGCTCTCTCTGTGCATACAGACCTGACTGCCAAGCTCTCTTTATGACGCTGTCTACGTCATCTTTGAACTCTTTTTCCATCAGCAGCGATCCACAATCCACTGACGCGTAACAGAACTTTTCTCCCCCTTCAAGCCTCATTGAGCTCCAGGAGAAAGCGTTTGATGTGTCTTGAACATCTCCACTTGACATCTTTCTGGTGTTAGGGTGGTGCGCCTTTGCCTTGACAGCTGCATCAACGGCCCAGTGCTTAGCTCCGAGCTTTGCTGAGAGTCGTGTCCCATCAGGCTGCTCGATCCATCGCACAGCTGACAAAACCTGGAAATCCTCTGGTGTCGACATCAGCAGCCTTTTTGGGCTCTTGCTCTGGAATTTACTGAACACATGCAGATTTTTGTAAACCTTGTTTTGATGTAAGTAGCTTAACAGGATTAGCTTAACCCTTTTAGTTCCAAAGGTCCCATTTGTAGGAGATGGATTGATCATGATAATTCAAGGGTAGGTTTCACAGTTTCAGATTTTGTACTTTCCTCTTCACAGACAACATACCAAGAAAATAAAAAATAAAAAATGTATTTCAAATGTCATTTTATTTAAAGTTCAACACCTTGTGCACATAAAAAGATTTTAAAAAAATTACATGAAGACATTTCAACTGACCTGTTGTGTTTTTGCCAGCATGTGTTGTACAGACTGCTGGGCACCCGAACTGCTGCACACAAGGGAAGATCACCACGCATCTTGTTGTACAGGAAGACAACCTCCACCTGGCGCCATGATTTGTGTGTACCAAAAACCAGATGATTGGCCAGTTGATGATGTGATGCACTGCCAATATTCTCTGTCAACACATAGGGCAAAATGGCATTTTTAAAAAGTTGATCCAGTAAGCAGATCTGATAACACATGACATAAACCATTTTACTTTAATGCCAACTTCTCAAATTTTTGTCATCAAAAGACTCTTGAACTATCGTGTTGCCAACTAAAGACTATTGAACTATCATGATGAAGTTTCATCTTCCCATCATGAAAAGATAAGATGCAAATTGTGTGCTTGTTTTTACATGTCAATTTTGCAATCCAGAGCGAAAAGGAGGCTGTTAAAACTTAAACGTGTAAAATGCAGAGAAGAACCCAACGGAGAAAGAAACACGCTTAGAAAAGACAGTTACAACACGATTGTATTGTAACTGTCTTTTATATAAGCATATGTGTTTCTTTCTCTGTTGGGTTCTTCTCTGCATGTTTACTTTGAAATATAAAAAAATTGTGTTGTCATTGTTCTTTCTTTGTCGGCATGTTCTCTCTCATCTAAAGATTGCATTTCAATCCAGGAGACACATCGACCATGATAGTTTAAAGGTGGTGCCAAGCTATTCTGGCACCACCCTTGAACTATCAGGGTGAATCAATTATCTTTTCTGGTGTATCAGCCCTGACATGCTATAAAAAGACATAAAGTGATCATGATAGTTCAAGGGAGCCACCAGAACTGCTTGGTGCCGTTATGGTGATCCATCACTCTCCTGACCAGAGGTGTTCCATAAATCTGATGCAGATGAACCTACAGCGAGAGATGGATTGACCATGATAATTTAAGGGTAGTGCCAGATGAGCTTGGCGCCTGGAGGCGCCAAGCTCATCTGGCACTACCCTTAGATTATCATCATGATTGACCCGTCTTCTTCAAAAGGTACATAGTCCTTAAAGTTGTAGTCCTCAGGTTCAAGCATCTCAACACAGTCAATAAACTGACTGCAACAGATACTGCTGACAGTATGTGTATGGGTCCTTTGTGTACTATCTTAGAGCTTTATGATGTAAGTACAATGCCAAATGTCAAAATTCATCATTTGAATGTGTATTGTTTTTGCACCCGAGTCGCGGATTGCATTGGCCTTGTTTTGAATTAATATGCATATTTATGAGCCTACGTCACAAGGCAAACCTGGGCCGACTATCAGTGTATCGCAATACTGCAGGTCATGAGGTCATCGGAGTGGTGTACATACGTGTCAGTGTACATGTGTACTGATGTTCTCCGGCATCCCTTTGACGTAATTTTTCCATACTTGCTATATATATGCTGTCAAAATCACAATGCGTGTTCGGCTCGACCTGCTAGTATTTACTAATAACGATCGTGCGTACAGTAGTGCACCGAGGGCATGACCTTTGATCCTTTTGTACCCCTTGGAAACATGCACCATCTTTCCATCATTGAAACAGAACATTGGTATTTATACCCACTTTCTGCACTGCAGTCTATTTCACATCTCACACATCAAAGTTTACTTAACTGAAAGCATCATCGGAAACGACAAATGCACCATCGCAGCAGAAACACTACCTCTCTGAATCGAGTGAGTGAGAGCCCGCACAGACATTAACATGCTACGACCAGCGATGTGCAACGGCTTTGACACACACCGTAGTTTTCAGATCTCTGCAGCATAAATGTGATAAATAGCTCACACATAGCTCATAACTATATGATAAAACAGGCTTAAAATCTTGCGAAAGCAGTAAGAAATAAATTCTATTGAAGATCATGAATTCTGAAAATCACTAGCGCTCGTGGAACTATAGGATCGACAAAGACCATAGATTACTTACTGATTCAGCAGGAAAGCATCAAATTCCGCAGAGTGGGCGGTCAAGCCAAGCTCTTGCTTTTACACGTTGCCACATGTCATGGATATTCCCTTGTCTGATGTCAATTCTACATAGGGGTATCTTGTCTCTCTTTATTCTCTTCAATTCCAAGTCTGTCATTGTAGGTGCGAGTCGATGATACTTTATTTTTTTTCTTCGCTGATGCATCCACGTCTTGTCTCTGATTGGTTATAATTATGTAGATGACCTAAGGTCGTATAGAATAGTTATGACATCAGCTACCATCGCCTATCAGAAGCAATTTTGTTAGGTGTCTCGTCAGAAAATTACGGTGGGCCTCTTTTCACTTTAAATGGATGAAAGAAAGCATTTGGTGGGACAATAGGGTGGTCACTGTCTAAATGGGTATGTATACTAAAGCCCAGTAAAAGCTTTTTGCAAACTGAAGCCTTAAAAAAAGGTCAGGTGTGCCCCTTTAAGTAGCACCTCCAAAGTTTGGGAAATGTGGTCTTGGCGTTACCTGGGTAAAAAAAATGACACACACACAACTGCACGTTTTTTTGACACAGACAGTGGATGCATGGGTTTGTCGGGGCATTTAATCGACCGTTTTCATCAAAACATGCAATTTTGGCCTACTTCTGATTTTCAGAAAATGCCTTTAGGCACTGTAGTCTTCATAGAACAACTCCCAAATTGGGGAATGTTGATCTTAGTGCTCACAAGGTTAACCATTTTATTGCCCAGTCATCATCATCATCAGTCCCTTGCCCGAACTGGGCGTTGGGGGGACTGAAAGGCAGCAGCAACAGACAGTGCTCTCCACTGAGTTCTATTTTGGGCGGTGGCAAGCAAGTCTGACATCTCGAGTTCGGTCCATTCTTTTATGTTTGCGACCCAACTCTTTCTCTGACGACCTCGCCGACGACTTCCTTCGAGAGTGCCTTGGAGGATAGTCTTGGACAAGGTGTTGTGTCGGGTCACGTGGCCAAACCAAGCAAGCTTGCGCCGTTTCACGGTTGCCAGAAGGGGTTCATGTGGGCCCACCAGGGAAGTGACGATGCTCCGTACATATTCGTTGGTCTTGTGCTCGCGGTACGAGATGCGGAGCAACTTCCTCAGGCACTTGTTCTCAAAGGCCTGGATTTTCTTTTCTGAGTCTGCAAGCAGTGTCCAAGTCTCACAGCCATAGAGTAGAATAGACACTATGAGGGACTTGTAAAGCCTGTACTTGATGGTGAAGCTGATGGAGTTACTTCGCCATATCCTGTCCAGCCTGGCCATTGCGGATGTTGCTGTACCTATCCTGATACGGATCTCTGCTATGCAACTACCGTCTTTGGACAGGGTGGCTCCCAAGTACTTGAAGCTATTGACCTCTTCTAGCTTTTGGCCATTCATGTGAATGTTGCTGCTGCTGTCGCTTGTGGTGTTGATCATCACTTTGCTTTTATCCGTACTGATCTCCATGCCATAAGACCCTGCGCTACTTGAAAGTTTGTCTGTCAGGTTTTGGAGCTCACTATTGCTGCCTGCCATGAGGTCAATGTCGTCTGCGAATCGAAGATTGCACAGGGATCTGCCACCAATAGAGATTGAAGTATGGTGGTCGTGGAGGGTTTCCTGCATGATCTTCTCCAGGAATATGTTGAAAAGGACAGGAGAGAGCAGGCATCCTTGACGGACACCGATCGTCGTCCTGAAGAACTCGCCTGATTGTTAAGTAGAACCGCGCTGCAGACGTTCTTGTAAAGCGCTTCTATCATTTGGATCAGTCCCTCCTCTATGTTGAACGATCTCATGACTTGCCAGAGTCCGTCGTGCCAGACGCGATCAAATGCTTTCCTGAAATCAATGAAGTTGTGGTAGAGTTCGCGCTGATGCTGCAGATGTTTCTCGATCAGGACGCGGCAGTTGAAAATCTGCTCTACAGTGCTTCTTCCAACTCTGAAGCCAGCCTGTTCTTCTGCCAGCAGTTCCTCGGCGAAAGTTTTGAGGCGGTTGAGAATGATTCTAAGCATTACTTTGCTAGGGTGACTTATCAGACTGATAGTTCTGTAGTTCTGGCACTGTTTCAGGTTTCCTTTCTTGGGGAGCGGGATCACTAGAGACTGTGTCCATTCTACTGGCCATTTCTTTTGCTCCCAGATCTTTTGACAGAGTGTAGTGAGGGCCCAGTAGCCACATATAAAATCTTTGAAACCATCATATAGACTGACTTTAAAATAGTCCACCCTCTCAGGAATTTCCCAGTGTGCAAAAGGCCATCAGACCGCCGTTGGGCCGCGCATTGCTGTGCGCGGGCCAATGTCGGCCTGATGGCCTTTTGCGCATTGGGGTGGACGCTTAGCAAAAAGCATACAGAAGCCCAGTGAATGTGGGGCCCATAAAAGCCTAGATATTTATTGTACCCTAGCAGTGCGTGGTTTAACCCAAGTTATCATTCAGAATACACCAGTGTGTGAAATAAGTTTGACTAAAATAGTTCAAGGGTAGTGCCAGAATAGTATGGCGCCTCTAGGCGCCAGGCTATTTTGGCACTACCCTTGAACTAAAGCCAATAGTCTATATCATTATCTGTAAGTACTATAATGTAGCTTGCATATATATGGCATTGTACAAATTTGAAGCTTTTAGCCTCAGTATGATATCGGTTACAGGGCACATGGTGTGTTTATATTATATGGAATATGTACACTGTTGAACAGAAACAGTACAAAATATCAGCCTCGCCTTTCTTAAATTATCGCCATCCGAAACTGACAAACCAAACAGTGTATTCACACGACTTTAGATACAGCATGACACTTACTTGGTTTACTTGTATGTGGAGAGAGAGAGAGAGAGAGAGAGAGAGAGAGAGAGAGAGAGAGAGAGAGAGAGAGAGAGAGAGAGAGAGAGAGAGAGAGAGAGAGAGAGAGCTGAACTAAACTGAAACTTTATTTTGTAAGGATGAAGACAGTAGACATGCAGGCCTTTTTACACATCTGTCCTTAATAAAATTTAAAAAATAACATCAGAAAAGGTAACAAGACAAATACAATTAAATAAAATTTTAAATATATATATTGGTATGTTTATATTATATGGAATAATGTACACTGTTGAACAGAAACAGTACAAAATATCAGCCTCGCTTTTCTTAAATTATCGCCATCCGAAACTGACAAACCAAACAGTGTATTCACACGACTTTAGATAAAGCATGACACTTACTTGGTTTACTTGTATGTGGAGAGAGAGAGAGAGAGAGGGGGGGGGGAGAGAGAGAGAGAGAGAGAGAGAGAGAGAGAGAGAGAGAGAGAGAGAGAGAGAGAGAGAGAGAGAGAGAGAGAGAGAGAGAGAGAGAGAGAGAGAGAGAGAGAGAGAGAGAGAGAGCTGAACTAAACTGAAACTTTATTTTGTAAGCCGGATGAAGACAGTAGACATGCAAGCCTTTTTACACATCTGTCCTTAATAAAATTTAAAAAATAACATAAGAAAAGGTAACAAGACAAATACAATTAAATAAAATTTTTAATATATATATATATATATATATATATATATATATATATATATATATATATATATATATATATATATATATATATATATATATATATATATATATATATATATATATATATATATATATATGGTATGTTTATATTATATGGAATAATGTACACTGTTGAACAGAAACAGTACAAAATATCAGCCTCCCTTTTCTTAAATTATCGCCATCCGAAACTGACAAACGAAACAGTGTATTCACACGACTTTAGATACAGCATGACACTTACTTGGTTTACTTGTATGGAGAGAGAGAGAGAGAGAGAGAGAGAGAGAGAGAGAGAGAGAGAGAGAGAGAGAGAGAGAGAGAGAGAGAGAGAGAGAGAGAGAGAGAGAGAGAGAGAGAGAGAGCTGAACTAAACTGAAACTTTATTTTGTAAGGATGAAGACAGTAGGCATGCAGGCCTTTTTACACGTCTGTCCTTAATAACATTTAAAAAATAACATCAGAGAAGGTAACAAGACAAATACAATTAAATTAAATTTTATATATATATATATATATATATATATATATATGTATATATATATATATATATATATATATATATATATATATATATATATATATATATATATATATATATATATATATATATATAAAATTAAAGACACACAGACACAGATTCAGTCAGATGTAAGGCAGTACAAGGGTAACACATGATGTCTGTTACTCGAGTGGTGCGTTACAGAGAGAGAGAGAGAGAGAGAGAGAGAGAGAGAGAGAGAGAGAGAGAGAGAGAGAGAGAGAGAGAGAGAGAGAGAGAGAGAGAGAGAGAGACATACCCATATAAATCACTTTCTTTGAAGTAGACATTTCTTTTGCTTTATCTTTTTCAGATATACTGGATGAAGCCGGCACTACAAAATGTAATCACAAAAAAGAGTATCTTTAATGCAATGTACTCAAAACCTACTTTCACTTTCAATTCGGAAACTGCTTGTTTTCATTTAAGGCAAACTGAACTGGATCACTGTGGCTAAAAGCATTATGGCTGATCAACGCTCTAAAATAAACTGCTTATATCTGGCGTAGACCTACAGAAAGACTAATAATGACCACACATGTGTAGGCCTGTCTGGTCTTGCATGTACATAATGCAATCCTGTGACCACGCCCACCTTTGTAGCAGTTACGTGCTCTTAAATACCTTGCGCACGCACTTTCAACCGGATGTCGATTATGGTGCTTCCGCTTACAGCGAGGCAGAGAGGACAACGTGGCTAAAATAGAGTTTTCAGTTTAATACGACACTTCTGCCGAGTTTGAACAGTCCAGACCAACAGTATATGAGGTATGTCATGTAACATATATCGTTGTTTTGGTCAGTGTGTATACATTTTCGTTTATTTGAGCAAAATCCGTTACAGTAATCGGTATCATCAACATGGCTACCTACTGTGAAATGTACCTGTTGAAGTTGTTGTTGTCCTAGATAATGTAAATGAACAAATATTTTAAATCAGCCATCGTTACCACTTTGTTTGGGTTTGTTATTTTTAGGTGTTAACAACCACTACTGTGAAGAAAGTTTTATTTTATCCGTAATAACGAACTGGAAACATTGACACCTCGCGTCGTCTGCTACGCGTAAGTAAGATAGAAACGTCATTATCAGTGCCTGTCTGAAATGTGACACCCAGAAATTTTGTATAGGTCTAATACGAATACATGAATATTGTATGCTGTGACTTTCAGTACGTCTTTCAAACAGATTATTAACACATTTTCAGTTACGTCAGTTTGCGCCCACTTTGGACTTGGTGAAAAAGATAAACTGTAAAGTGTAAGACTAAGAAGATTGGCTTTTTTACTGCCATTACTGATACTGTCATGCACAGACTCTTCATGTCGTTTGAATTAACATCATCAGCCTAAGTGTAGCTGCCTGTCTGCATTAGTACTTGATGGTGTACATTTTGGTACCTTTCATATCAGTGGATTGCAGCTAGCCATTGACTATTCGCGAGTGCTCAAAACGCTTCTACAGTTCTAGTTCTACTGTTCTAGTTTTAGTGCTTGAAGAAAGTGAGGGGTTGCATAGTCTTGCTTTATGCGAGTGCTTTCAGTGCTTGCAAGCTGGCAAATCTCGTGCTGGCAGGTATGTCAATGAGAGGAATTGATATATGCAGGCTGTTAATCAGATGTACGTGAACATGTCTGTGTCAAATGTGACATGTTAGCTAACTGTACTCAGTTGTCTAGTCTGTCAGTGTCAAATTGTTAATGGTAAGAATGCAGAGATAGAAATAATGAGCGGACTGAAGAATCATTATCATAATGACTGAGTTAACCCCCTTAATTAAAACTTTTTGACCCCCCATTATCCATGTCCCCCACACAGAGTAAATACCATCGGAAGTTACTCCCTAAATCATTATTATTTAAACAGCCACATTTTTATGAAAATCAAATATAATAATTAAGGGGTTAACTCAGTCATTGTTTTAATAATATTTCAAACCGCTCATTATTTCTATCTCTCTTAATTAGCTCATATGACCGATGTCGCAATGTTACTATGTACGTAAACACAGCAAGTGCCAGCATAGGCATGAAAGACACGACATGTCGGAATAAAATATGCGTAGCAGTTATAATGTATTCACCATGTCGCAATGTTTCGACAACATTTTTCAAAACCTTTTCAAATCTTGAACTGCTAGATCGATATGCACCACACCTGTCTCGATATTCAAGAAGGAATTTTTAATTTTTCCAATTATGCGTACACCCTCCATTAAAATGTAAATTGACTAACACCTGTACACACAACCAATCCCCCTATGAGCTACTTGCACAGAGAGAGAGAGACCCGCTTTGACAACACAGACATAGACTCCACTCATGTGAAACTTGTACGTTTAAATCACAATCAGCCTCTTTTCAATGAGTAAGTTACAGGGGTCTTAATCTGTGGCGCATGTCATTTTGTAAGCCAGCTCACCTGTTTACCTTTGTGTTGTCTAATGTTGCCACGCGCAGAGATAGAAATAATGAGTGGACTGAACCAGCATTATCATAATGACTGAGTTAACCCCCCTAATTATAACTTTTTGACCCCCCATTATCCATGTTCCCCGCACAGAGTAAATACCATTGGAATTTACCCCTAAATCATTGCTTTTTTAAACAGCCACAATTTTATGAAAATCAAAAATAATAATTTAAGGGGTTAACTCAGTCATAGTGTTAATAATACTTCAGTCCACTCATTCTTTCTATCTCTTAATTAGCTCACATGACCGCTACAGCAGGGTTACTATGTACAATCACACCACCACCCGTTGCCAGCACTCTAGGCATGAAAAGGCACGACACGTCAGAATAAAATATGTGTAGCAGTTAAAATGTATTCACCACGTCGCAATGTTTTCGACAACATTTTTTCAAAACCTTTTCAAATCTTGAACTGCTAGATCGATATGTACCACACCTGTCTCGATATTCAAGAAGGAATTTTTAATTTTTCCAATTATGTGTACACCCTTCATTAAATGTAAATTGACTAACACCTGCACACACAACCAATCCCCCTATGAGCTACTTGCACAGAGAGAGAGAGAGACCCGCTTTGTCAACACAGACATAGACTCCACTCATGTGAAACTTATACGTTTAAATCAGCCTCTTTTCAATGAGTAAGTTACAGGGGTCTTAATCTGTGGCGCATGTCATTTTGTAAGCCAGCTCACCTGTTTACCTTTGTGTTGCCTAATCGTTGCCACGCGCCACGCCGCTATTCAATGCGAGAGGGGACACTTTTATGAATAAGCCGGCTCTAAGGCTTTTGAAAAGAGGCTATTTGCTGAGAGGTGTCATACACTCAAGAAGACAGCATGTTTCGAAGTTGACTTAACTCTTAAACGTTCGTGCAAATTGTATGCATTTTTGACAGCGCAACAGGTAAATGGTTAAAAATACACAAAACTAGTGCTAGTGTTAACATATTATAGACAAATTATATATCAGTTGAAAGCAAATTGAATTTTCTTTCAAACAGGCACACTAACAACAAGAAATAATTACACTGTAAATCATGAAGAAGGGTTCAATGTCTAAATTTTATTTTTATTTTACCGCAAAATATTAAACATTCAATAGTCGCAAAGAAGAAAAGTTTTTTATTACTGTACAACAGTCACTAAAAGAAGTTAATTCTGAAAGCCACTACAATTCCTGACAAAACAAGCCCAAGTATGTTAAAATTGCTTTATAAATGTATGTTCTATCCTCATGAAGACAAAGTGACTGAAATACGTAAACGTAGCACAAAATGAAAACAATGAAAGTAGCTCACAAGAATGAACTGCTATGAACAACATAAACAGACTGTTCACTATTTATATTTCTTTCTGTTTGCAACCATGGAATTCAGCTGTGTTCAAAAAGCCACATGTTTCTACATTTATACACATAATTTGTTTATAAATCAATGCTTAGCTTGCAGTGAAAATATTTGCAGGTGAAAATTCCAAAGTACAAATACACTTTACACAGCATCTACAGGTGAGCTTGAAGAAGGCAGTTTCTCTTGTTTGTAAAACACAAAGATTTATCACACACAGAACATTTCACATGTGTTTTTCTTTCAACTTTTTCACTGGCATAACATAATCTACAATTTTTTGCCTTTTCCATCATCACCGGCTGCATTGCGTGGTTAGGCAGTGGCACTGGAGTAGGTGCCCGGCTGTTAGTCTTCTTGAACAGAGGCACATCACTATTTTCATCTATTCCAGCAAGTTCTCTAATTAATTCCTCAGTGAATTTCAGCTGATTGAACTTTTTTTGCCTTTGTAACTCTGGAATATCAGGGTTTTTCCGTCGAAAATCATTAAAAAGTATGTAGGAATTTACTCGCGCAATGTCAAGAAAATGAAAAAACAAGGTTTTCCAGTACCTGTGAGTTTTTCTCAGAGTTTTATATTTACCAATTAACTGGTCACTTTTATCCACCCCATCCATATATTTATTATAACTATCTACAAGTTTGGGTTGACGCACTTTTATTGCCCTAAAGGCACCATTTACTTTATTACGCTGCTGTACGTACTTATAACTACTGCCATTCTCATGCATGGTGCTAACAAATGTGACAGGCTTATTATCAAGCCATTGTAAATATAATAAATTTCCCTCCCTCAACCATCTCACAGAGCCTCTAGTATTCTTGGAAAAGGATTTTGTATCCTTGAATAATGGTGGTATGCCTTTACGACTGGCAATGGCAGTGCCGCACGCAAGAACACCATTAGCTAATAAATCTTTCATTAGTGCTACACCTGTATAAAAGTTATCAAAAAATACATGATAACCTTGTTTGAAAACACTTTTACACAGCTTCATAACAACATCATAAGCCAGACCAAAGTGTGACTTTTCAGTGCTTTTTCCAGTATATACATCAAAATCATAGGTATAGCCATTAGAAGAATCTGCTAAAATCCACAACTTCATTCCCCACCTTGTGGGCTTATCCTTCACAAACTGCCTGAATGTGAATCTACCACGGTTTCTTACCATTCTCTCATCTACAGACAGATTCATATACGGTTGATAAAGTTTCTTGCACTTGGCCTTGATGTAGTCATGAAGAAGGCGTACCTTACACAGTTTATCACTCACATTGTTCTCGGTAGCAGCATTGCACACTTTCACAAAGGCCTGAAGGGCCTTGAAACGAGCATAACTCATAAATTTCCTTGCCCACAGTCCATGGTACAAAGCAGTGGTCGACCAGTATGCAGCTTCATTTGGAGCTTTCACAATGGCCATGTACATAAGCAACGCAAAGTATACATACAGTTCATCTGTGGTGACGTCTTTCCAGCCTTGATAGATAGTAGGCTTATCAGGCCCATGCATCCTTGCGTAGTCCTTAGTCCACTCACAGATGCGGGTAATGATGTCCAGGGTGAAGAAGAGTTTGAAGAAGCAGGCAGGTGTCACGTATCTCCTCACATCGTCCCTTGTGCGGCAGTCAGGTAGCTGTATGCCAGGTGTTTTGTAAGGTCTAAACTTGGGCATGGGGTCAGTAGGGCCAGGATCCAGATTCCCATAGCTCCAGGCACTGCAAACACAAAGTATGGAATGCAATAAATACAAAGCATATATTGTTTTGTTGATATTATGCATGTAACCATGATCAGAAGCGATGACAGCTTCCCTCTCACACTGACACCAGTGGCAGCCATAATGTAAACAAAGCAGACAGCCTCCTAGTTACCTCAGTATACGCTAAAATATTAATGAAAACTTGAGCAAAAAGAGATGAACCCACATAAAAGGTGTACAGATATACTATTCCTGCCATAATTTAGACATCGTTGTTATTATTGATGCTTTTTTAGCGTAACTTTTGCTTCGTAAACACAAGAATGACATATCTAAAAATAGACACAAGGAAGTCTGTACCTGTCATGTGGAACACGGCGATTTCCAAAGCCATTCCTCCCCAAGGTTTTGTCTGCACCATCAGAATTATCCAAGGATACATCAGTGGAGTAATCCGTTCCGTTTTCACTCTCCTCTGAACTCATGATAGCGAGAAATCGACGAAAGAAATGCGCACAAGAAGATAGCAACTCAAACAAGATGGCGAAGAATTTGCAGAGAGCAAGTACGTGATAGGATGCGAATTTATTTTATTTTATTTTAATATATTTCGTATTTTTACAGCATGGAGTCATTCAAACATTAATGTGAACCCTATACAACTAATAAAATTAGTGGAAAAAAAAAAAAGACGATTCTAAATTTTTCATAGCAGTGGAAAATTCCACTGTGAAAGCATCGATGGAATTCCATCGATGTCAAGGGAGGCAAGTTTAAGGAGGGTGTTTAAGAGTTAATATATACTCATGACTGGTCCCTGAGAAATCAAACGGTGGTTATACTCTGCACTATAAACAGGCAGCTGGAAAACAGTTTGATAAGAAACTAACAAGTAATATCTAACACACACACACAAACAGACAGGCACACACACACACACACACACACACAAACAAACATACAGACAAACACACAAACAAACATATGCACACACTTACAGACACGTACACACAAACACACTTACTTACAGACAGTCATGTCTGTACAATTTACCGTAAGCCTGAGTCTAATCTGCCAGGTGTGACGTCACAGTTGATCGCCTTTGTGTTGCCTCACACCGCTATTCAATAGAGGGGACACATTCCATTCCTTTTAAATTCAGACACGAGCCGCAACAAGACTGTGCTTTTGAAAAGCTCTCAGCCGTCAAAGGCCTTTCATAGCTACAGCCTTTCAAATCGCTAGATAATGTCAAAGATCAACATGGGGGCATCATGATTTGAAAGGAGGGGGATTTGTACAAGTGGGCTTAATGTACTCATGACTGGCTTTTGAGGAATTAGAAAATCAACTGGTGGTTAAACTCTACACTAAACAGGCACTGAAAAACAGCCGGATAAGAAACTATCAAGTGGTCTCAAGTAAAACAATAAGTCACAACTAACTTTAAGGTTACCTTTAAGTGAGTTACCATAGTTTATTAACTACTTACCATTAAGAACTTATTAATTACTTACCCTAATTACTTACAAGTACTTAATAACAACTTGACTCTAGTCACGTATACTAAGTCTTTTTTACTAAGATGCAAGGACAACGAAAAAACTTTTTTTTCTCAATAATACTCTGGTGGTGCAGATGGGGTTAAATAATCAGGCACAATTGTTGTAAGTGGCATGACATCTCTCTGTGAAGTGTATGACATTATTAAAGGATTACCAAATCTGATTTTTATTTGTTTAAAAGATTGTGTAGCTTTTCTGTGGTTTCCTGAACACCAATCTTTTTCCCCATCTCTAAAAAAGAAGCCTTCAGTTCTTCAACATTCACGGGAGATTGACTACGCATTTTATTTTGTATTTCAGACTTCTGTTTTTTGTAATTATTTAAATCATCCTGGACCCGCTTAAATTCATCATCACTAATATTATTATCATTCAATGCCTTACTGATAATAAGTTTCATACTGCTCAGCTTCGCACCCGCCAAAGTACTCAACGCTTCATGTTTTTGTAATTTTGTGTGAAACCTCTTGTTTATGGCCTCCAAACCAAAGCAAGCCAGGCATGTAGCAACGCTAACACCCTCAACTGCAATTCCAATTTAAACTTCCAATTCCTGTGGCAAACAGAACAATACCCCCCACAGAACAACCAGCTGAAACTACACCAATAGCCATTGAAGTATTTTGTACAGAATTGAAAACGGTCTTATACCGTCTCTTACATCTGGAGTATCTCGCCTCTTCACTTTCCAAATATTTAATTGCTTCTGTAATATTATTTAATCTGAATGCGTCTCCCTGTAATGTTTTATCTGATGCAATTGGCATATGTGGATCAAGCGCAAACGACGACACAGTCTCAGGCGCAAGCGTCGTCGGTAGCTGTGGATAGAAGTTTACCATTTTTTTTATTGTCAAATATTTTTTATTTAATCAGCAATTACATTTTGCAACTCGTCAAAAGTATACAATTTGCTGGCATAATAAAATGAAACAAGATCAATGTGTTCAAGGTTTATGTAACTTAAACGAACAAAAGTTAGTTTATCAACAATTATCTTGACAGCCGGAACACTGCTCGAAACTTCAAAAACATCCAGATTTTTTCTAATAGCAATAAAGACCTTTGTTGATTCTGATACTGTTTCATCCCATGTAAGTTTTATTCCCTGTGCAATATTTGCCTCTTTCACAGAAGCTATAGATCTCAAGATAATTTCAAATACTATTGTCGCTTCTCTAGCCACGACTAAGCTTGCTGGCATAAACACAACAGAAGTATCTGATCTTCCCTTTCTAGTTGTAAGAAGATACCGTCGTTTCTCATAATTTTCAACTTTCAGTTTATCTCTGCTATTGTTGTCTGGGGCAAAACTTGGAACAAGACTTGCAATCAGCGGCCCAGAATTAACAACCTTCCTAAACACTAAGGCGCCTTCGTCATCAATGTGCCCCACCCGGGTCTGCCCTGGGGGACTTTGGTGGGGTTAGGTATTTTTTAGTTCCCAGGGTCACCCTGGTCAGCCCCACAGGGTGGGTTTGTCTCTCTATTCTGGGGCATGTGTTTCTGTCTACCCTTTGTCCCTTCACCTGTATTTGCCTTTTAAAAACTCTCCCTACTGTCTGCACTGCCTGTAGCTCTTGATATTGGATGTGTGTTGCTAAATGGTCTTAGCTTTATTTAGGCCCATGTGTTAGGTTTATTTAATGTATTTGACCGGCTGGCGACATACATTCAATGTTCTGTTTAGTTTTTTTTTTTTTTTTTTTTTCACAAGCAGTGCAGGCACGTCCTGAGAAAGCCTTGTTGCTGTCGGGACGTTAAGCAATGTACAATCAATCGTCATCAATGTATACATAAAGACTAATAAATTCAAACTTTATGTCCCAGTCAATTGTGGGTGCTGGCGTAGGCGCAGGAGGCACAGGTGAAACTACCCACTTATTTCCAACATGTATTAAGTTGTAAGTCACGTTATTTACTGGAACTGGTACAGTAACATCACGCAGCTGACCAAGTTTAGGAATCTGTCTTTCACCGTCTTTCATGTCAACAATTACTTTTCGCTTGTACATACCAGTCGAATCAAGTTCAAAACCATATATTTCTCCATTTCCCCTTCCTTCTCAAAATCCTGTACGTCTGCCAAATCTTTTAACTCTGTTACTGGACATGTAACTGGTATGATTCTCGGCTTTGGACCATCCCCACCCGGGTCTGCCCTGGGGGACTTGGGTGGGGTTAGGTACTTTTTAGTTCCCAGGGTCACCCTGGTCAGCCCCACAGGGTGGGTTTCCTTTCTATTCTGGGGCATGTGTTTCTGTCTACCCTTGGTCCATTCACCTGTATTTGTCTTTTTAAAACTCTCCCTACTGTCTGCGCTGCCTGTAGCTCTTGATATTGGATGTGTGTTGCTAAATGGTCACAGCTTTATTTAGGCCCCATGATGTAGGTTTATTTAACGTATTTGACCGGCTGGCGACATACATTCAATTTTCTGTTTAGTTTTTTTTTTTTTTCACAAGCAGTGCAGGCACATCCTGAGAAAGCCTTGTTGCTGTCGGGACGTTAAGCAATGTACAATCAATCTCGGCTTTGGACCAGCACTCATTTTTATAAACAAAAATAAAATTATTTAACTTCTAACACTACACTTGGTCTTGGCCTCTCTTTTTCTTCCAGGCTCTCCTCTCATCACAGAGATCGAGGATGTCATCGGTGACCCAGGGCTGTTTGCGCTTCCTCTGCTTCCCCAGCACTTCTTCTGCTGTAGAAAGTAACACCTCTTTTATATTTCCAGCAAGGGTGTCTACGTCGCAGTCCAAAGTAGCCAAGGCTGCAAATCTGCCTCCCACCTGGGCTTGGAAGAGCTCTTCTACTTCCGGGTCTTTTAGCTTCTGGAGGTCGAATCTGATGCGAGGGCTCTTGCTATCTCGTTTCAATGCCAGCTTCAACTTGAGGCTAGTAAGGACGAGGTTGTGGTCGCTGCCAATATCAGCGCCAGGAAAGGACCTCGTTTGTGCTTTGTTAACGCTGGATTTGAATCGTCGAGGCAGCAAGATGAAGTCAGTCTGGTTATGGACCAGGCCTCCTGGCGATTGCCATGTCACTGTTCTTGACTTCTTGTGTGGATGGAGGGTATTAGCAACGGTGAGACGGTGACTCTGTGCGAACTCTAAAAGTCGCAGGCCTCTGTCGTTTGTTTCTCCAAGGCCAAACTTGCCAGCTGTTCCTGCCCATTGTTGGTAGGCGTCAGGGCCGATCTTTGCATTCCAGTCACCGAGGACAGTCAGAATGTCTTTCTTAGGTGTTTTCTTGATGATGTTGTCCAGTTGTTCGTAAAATTCTTCTAATTCTTCATCATCATGATCTGCTGTTGGAGCGTATACTTGAATGATAGTGATGTTGTGCGGTCGGGCGGAGATGCGGATGGAGATTAGTCTGCTTGACACGGGGGTGCAGCTGATGACAGTTCCAGCCACCTCTTTCCTTACGATAAAAGCTACGCCATGTTCGTGCTTGGTTTCTTTTCCACTGAACCAGATTTTATGGCCTTCATCTGTTGTTGTTTCTCCGAAGCCTGTCCATCGAACTTCTGCAAGTCCTACAATGTCCCAGCGATAGCGCTTCAACTCGTGGGTGAGTTCCTTCACTTTGCCGCACTGGTAGAGTGTGCGAACGTTCCAAGTTCCGATAGTTATTCCTTGCGTGGGCAGCTTGATGGTACAGGCTTTACAAGTCCCTCGTAGTGTCTATTCTACTCTACGGCTGTGAGACTTGGACACTGCTTGCAGACTCAGAAAAGAAAATCCAGGCCTTTGAGAACAAGTGCCTGAGGAAGTTGCTCCGCATCTCGTACCGCGAGCACAAAACCAACGAATATGTACGGAGCATCGTCACTTCCCTGGTGGGACTTGCAGTTTTTTCTTCATTTAGCGCAGGCACGTCCTGAGAAGGCCTTTGTCGCTTGCGGGACGTTAAGCAATCTATACTTACTTACTTAATTTTCCCTGGTGGGACCACATGAACCCCTTCTGGCAACCGTGAAACGGCGCAAGCTTGCTTGGTTTGGCCACGTGACCCGACACAACACCTTGTCCAAGACTATCCTCCAAGGCACTCTCGAAGGAAGTCGTCGGCGAGGTCGTCAGAGAAAGAGTTGGGTCGCAAACATAAAAGAATGGACCGAACTCGAGATGCCAGACTTGCTTGCCACCGCCCAAAATAGAACTCAGTGGAGAGCACCGTCTGTTGCTGCTGCCTTTCAGTCCCCCCAACGCCCAGTTCGGGCAAGGGACTGATGATGATGATGATGATGATGATGATGATGATGATGATGATGATGATGAACACTACACTTAAATCATGCATTACAACTGGTTTGTTATCCTGATTAGTTACAGATATACACAGTGACTCAAAGAAACTAGAACCTAATTTCTTAAACTGCGCAGGAAATCTAGCAACCACACTTTCACAATAGGGAGCAGTTCCAGTTGGCACACATCTCAACAAAGTTGAAGGCTTTCCATTGTGTACATTCTCAGTTGTGTTTAGTTCTTTCAAATAAACATTTAGCACTGTGTGTACTGCCAAATGAACAGGATATCTTCCAATTATTTTTTCTTTTTTGGGTTTAAATTTTAATCCTTTTTCTAATGTCCAATCTTCATCACCACTAACAGCTATAATAGCAAAATTAGTTTCGGCTAAAAAAACAAGTAGTATTAAAAGTTTGTCTGTTAATATAAACTGACTATCTTTTGGAAATTCTAATGTAACAAGTAAGTTAGCCGGATTTAAAGTTGCTTTAATTTTATACATATCTTGTAAAAATTCAGCTATAGTACAAAAGTCATAATACCCAGGCTGTAAGTGATTAGCGCTCAAACTTAAACGACCTATCATTCCATGTACAGAATATTCACCATCATCTGTTACATTAAACCACTTTACTGTATAGAACATTTCATGAATAGCTACAGCCTTGCTACCATCACGATTATCAATCCCATTAGTTAACCACACTGGTTTGCTTTTGTCAAGATTTGTTAATGTGATAAACATTTTTATTATCTCATAAAAAAAGAAGGATGGAATTTAAATCACCAACCATTACCACAACAAACGCATTTCAATTTAACATGAATGCCAAATATAATGTCGCACCTACTTATGAACAGAAAATAATTCAACTAAATCAGCTTGATATAGCTGTAAACGAACAAGATTTATTTCAAGTGAAAGTACCCAACCCCTTTGATCAATATCTAAACCCTCCAATAACAGATGATGCTACTGCAAGAAAGTGGTCTTCAAGTCCACTACAGATGTTTCAAAACCAACTCAACTTTGCTATACTGTGTTCAACTACAGGCTGTGGTGTTTCATTCACAGACCACTTGAATCACTCAAACAAACTTATTAGGTCTGTCTACCGTTTTCATGTTTATTACCAGCTTAGACGTATACTGTCAGAACTGCATACACCACTGCCCACTGAATCCAGTTTCAACAGGTTTAACAACCCCATAGATATGAAAGCATTTGAACGCATCTGTAATGAATTTAACATCGGTCCCAGGTATGACTTTTCACAAAAACTTGATGATCACAACGGCATGGGTACATTGTATTATGCTATGAGTCACAGACAATACCCACAAGATTACTACCCTGGTTACACTTCATTCTCATCAAAATCACAAGTCTGGTTAGGATCAATAGAACAGAAACAGTCTAATGCGTGGACCACATTTATTTTAGACAAGAGTGACGGGTTTACTCAAGTGGGAGTTGAGCGCGTAAATGAGTCTATCAGAACATATGGTTATATAGTTATTGAAAGTAAAGCTTGAAGAGGTGAGTTTTCAACGACCTCTTTAAGTCAGAGACAGACTTTTGACGAGTTGCAAAATGTAATTGCTGATTAAATAAAAAATATTTGACAATAAAAAAAATGGTAAACTTCTATCCACAGCTACCGACGACGCTTGCGCCTGAGACTGTGTCGTCATTTGCGCTTGATCCACATATGCCAATTGCATCAGATAAAACATTACAGGGAGACACATTCAGATTAAATAATATAACAGAAGCAATTAAATATTTGGAAAGTGAAGAGGCGAGATACTCCAGATGTAAGAGACGGTATAAGACCGTTTTCAATTCTGTACAAAATACTTCAATGGCTATTGGTGTAGTTTCAGCTGGTTGTTCTGTGGGGGGTATTGTTCTGTTTGCCACAGGAATTGGAAGTTTAAATTGGAATTGCAGTTGAGGGTGTTAGCGTTGCTACATGCCTGGCTTGCTTTGGTTTGAAGGCCATAAACAAGAGGTTTCACATGAAATTACAAAAACATGAAGCGTTGAGTACTTTGGCGGGTGCGAAGCTGAGCAGTATGAAACTTATTATCAGTAAGGCATTGAATGATAATAATATTAGTGATGATGAATTTAAGCGGGTCCAGGATGATTTAAATAATTACAAAAAACAGAAGTCTGAAATACAAAATAAAATGCGTAGTCAATCTCCCGTGAATGTTGAAGAACTGAAGGCTTCTTTTTTAGAGATGGGGAAAAAGATTGGTGTTCAGGAAACCACAGAAAAGCTACACAATCTTTTAAACAAATAAAAATCAGATTTGGTAATCCTTTAATAATGTCATACACTTCACAGAGAGATGTCATGCCACTTACAACAATTGTGCCTGATTATTTAACCCCATCTGCACCACCAGAGTATTATTGAGAAAAAAAGTTTTTTCGTTGTCCTTGCATCTTAGTAAAAAAGACTTAGTATACGTGACTAGAGTCAAGTTGTTATTAAGTACTTGTAAGTAATTAGGGTAAGTAATTAATAAGTTATTAATGGTAAGTAGTTGGCTAGCCGCGGTCAACGGGCATCTTCTCCTGCGGTCAAAAAACAAGAAAGAATAACGGATCCACTCTCATGACGACCACGACCGGACTCAACGTAGCATGCTGGAACGTCCGAACCATGCTCGACAAAGCAGACAGCGGACGCCCTGAACGTCGCTCCGCCCTCATTGCCCATGAATTGCGGAGGTTAAACATCGACATCGCCGCGCTCAGCGAAGTACGCCTTCCGGACGAAGGCAGCCTCCAAGAACTTGGTGCTGGGTACACCCTCTACTGGTCAGGCAGGCCTGCATCAGAAAGACGGCTCTCAGGCGTGGGTTTCATGGTCAAGACATCCATTGCGACTAAGCTGGAAAACCTACCAACGGGCCACTCAGACCACATCATGTCCATGCGCCTCCCACTGAGACACCAGCAACACGTCACCCTTCTCAGTGTGTACTCCCCAACCCTCCTGGCAGAGCCTGCTGAAAAGGACAAATTTTACACTGACCTGCGCAGCCTCCTACAGAGTACCCCTGCAGACAACAAAGTCATCATCCTTGGCGACTTCAACGCCAGAGTGGGCCAGGACTCTGAAGCCTGGAAAGGAGTCCTCGGCAAGCATGGCGTGGGGAACTGCAATGACAATGGCCGCCTACTGTTGGAGTTCTGTGCGGAGCAGCAACTGGTCATCACCAACACTACTTTTCAGCAAAAGGACAGTCGAAAGACCACCTGGATGCATCCTCGCTCCAAACACTGGCACCTTATCGACTATGTCCTAGTGCGTCAGAGGGACCGCAGTGACGTCCTCCTCACCAGAGTGATGCCCAGCGCAGAGTGCCACACTGACCACCGCCTTGTCCGCTGCAAACTCAGGCTCCACTTCAAGCCAAAACCCAAGAAATGGGGGCCCCCCAAGAAAAAGCTTGATGTTGCCAGCCTTCAGCGTGACGATGTGAAAGCCGCCTTTCAGACAGATTTACAGCGCAGGCTCAAAGACACAGCGGACCCAGTAGACTCCTCCCCTGAAACACTTTGGGAACAACTGAAAACTGCTATTACAAAATCCTCTGCAGAAGTCTTGGGTTTCGCCAGAAAGAAGAACAAAGACTGGTTTGACGAAAACGATGTAGAGATCCAGGAACACCTAGCAAAAAAAAGAGCCGCCCATCAGGCCCACCTAGCCCAGCCTTCCTGCCCTGTGAAGAAGTCTGCCTTCCGCCTCGTCTGCAGCAGTCTCCAGCGCAAGCTCAGAGATCTCCAGAATGAGTGGTGGACCAGACTTGCACAGAGGACGCAGCTTTGTGCTGACAAGCCTACCCGGCACCGGCCTCCACGTGGCGTAGGTGGGTAGTCCGCTCAGTCCCTGACTGAGTGGGCTAGCGGACGGGTGCCATCTTTGTCCAGGATTAGGACTTGATGTCAGCAGATATGTTGTTCAGCCTTTTCACTGGTCCGGTTTTTAAGGAGCTGTGCTAACCTAGGTCGTACCATGTTGGATTGGTCCTTAAAAATACTCGTGACTTTTTGGTCCTTTGGATCCCAAGTGTTTGCCGTGCTTGGAGACCCGTGTCGGGGGAGAAGAGGATCCTGGTGGCTGAAACACTCCACTTTGGCCTTGACTTCTGCCTAAACGGGAGGCTAGTCGTACCGGCCTAGTCAATCGGCTCTTGTCACGTTGAGCCCTATCCCACTGTTGACATGCGGGTTGCTATACGGAGCACCATGCTATAGCCTTTGCTGCTGATTAGGTGCTTTACGCCAGTATTCCCCTGCATTCAACGGTGTGATAGAAGGCGGTGGCTCAAACGGTTCAATCGGGCTTACCCCCTTGAGTATATCTTTCGGGCAGTCTCCATTGTGTGTCGGCTGGAGACCCGCCGACAGTTGCACTTTCCCTTGTTGGGCTCGGTGGCGGGCGGGGACCCCCGGGGGATGAATATCTCTACTAATATAATATGGATAAAACAAAAAAACCAAAACTAGCACAGAAACGGCATATAGACACCGAATTTGACCATGACAGTGATTCAGACTGTGAGGAAGCGACGCCTCAGGCGTCGGCCGTATGGCCTCGCTTCCTCATTGTCCATAGCAAGGTGAAGGAGAAACCAGTTACCAAGCTGCATCCTTTTCTGGTGGGGGAGACCCTCAGGAGCCGTGTTGGCAGGCCTGACGCCCAGCGCCTCAGGTCTGGTGACTTGCTGGTGGAGTGCCGTACTCGGGCACACTCCAGCGGGCTGCTGGGGCTCTCTTCCATCGGAGACACTCCTGTGGAAGTCACACCCCACAAAACTATGAATTCGTCAAGAGGCGTAATCAAAGATCAAGCTTTGGCAGAACTATCAGAAGATGAACTTGTAAGGAACCTTAAGTCTCAGGGGGTGACTTGCGTCAGGCGCTTCGCTTCCAAGCGAGGTGGTGGGGAGATCCGTCTCCCTACCATCATCCTGACGTTTGGCACCCCCACCCCTCCTACTACCATCTGGGGAGGTTACTACTCCCTGAGAGTGAAAAAGTACGTCCCTCTTCCCCTCCGGTGCTTTAAGTGCCAAAAGTATGGCCATGGGCAGAAGACATGCCGTCAGGCAGAGGCTTCATGCGCCCGTTGCACTAGGCCCGGACACTCTGCTGAGTCCTGCACAGCCACCCCCCTGTGTGTGAATTGCCAGGGGGCGCATATGGCTTCGGATAAGAAATGCCCTCGTTGGATATCCGAGTGCAAGATTCAGCAGGTGCGTGTGGAGAAGGGGCTGTCCTTTCTGGATGCCAAAAAACTGGTTGAAGGCCCTGGTGCAGCTGCGGCTGCCCCAACCTCTAACACCTCAGTGTATACTTTTAGTGCAGCGGTGGCAGGCAAGCGCCCCACCAAAGACTTTTCATGTCAGACCCCAACTTCTTGGTTGGGGGCGGAGCCTCGGCTCATCTCGCCCCTGGAGAGTAACCCTCCTCCGGTGGTGACAAGGAGCCAGGGAACGCAGAAGGCGGACACTGCCGGTCCGGTTGTGCCGCCTTCTGTTGCCCCTAAGCCTCAGCCCCCACCCAAACCTGTTAGTCAGTCAACTCCAAAGGCTTCTGGCTCTGGTCAGCCTTCTAAGGCCGCTAACTCTAGCGGCAGGAACGCTGCCCAGGACCAGAAGTCTAAGAAATCTATGGGACCGCTGTGCGCACGGGCCCAGAAGGGGAACACAGATGTGCCCCTTCAAAACAAATATGCTGCACTGGAGGAGCGGATGGAGGGAGTGGAAGTTGTTGTTGCTGATGCTGCGGCAGCTCCACCCCCTTCCTCTCCGAAGAACCAGAGGAGGCCCGGGAGCCGGCCCCCCTCTGTTTCTTCAACTCCTTCCAAGGTAAAGGAAAAAGGGGGGAAAAACTCCTTACCCCCAGATCAGACTTAATCATGGACTCTTTGCTTCAGTGGAATTGTCGTGGTTTTCGAGCTAACTTTGAGGAATTACGTCTTTTAGTCAAGTTCTATAACCCCTCAGTCATATCTCTTCAGGAGACTTACCTGAAGACTTCTGACTCTGTGTCTTTTAATGGTTTTAATGTTATACATAAAGGCTCTGATTTGGAGAGGCGCTCGGGTGGAGCGGCTCTTCTCATTAGTAGCCAAATTTTATGTAGCCCCGTTAGCATCGACACCTGTCTTCAGGCTGTCGCTGCTCGGGTTACCTTAAAAAAGACCATAACCATATGCAGTATTTACCTGCCACCATCACTGCGGGTCTGTAGCAATGATATTTTTCACTTAGTAGATCAACTGCCCCCTCCCTTTATTCTCATGGGGGATTTTAACGGTCATGCTCACCTTTGGGGTAGTGACCACTATGATGGCAGAGGTCAGATGTTAGAAGATGTTTTTTCTCAACTTAACCTATGTGTCTTTAACGATGGCTCACCTACATACTCTAACTCAGGTTCCGGGATCTAGTTCTGTTCTAGACCTCACTGTGTGTGATCCTTCTCTCATGCTGGACTTTGACTGGAAGGTTCACGACGACCTGTGTGGTAGTGACCACTTCCCAGTAGTCCTGTCATCGGTCAGCTGTGAGGAGGATTCGCCGGTGGGGCGCTGGAATCTCAAGAAAGCTAACTGGTCTCTGTTTGCCTCTCTCTGTCAGTCTCGTCTTACAGAGGAGGTGGTCATGTCAGCTGAAGAACCTGTTTCTTGTTTTACTTCTATTTTGTTGGAGGTTGCAGGTGAAACCATCCCTAGAACTTCCACATCACTCCCTCGGAAGCCGAGAGTACCATGGTTCAATGAAGAGTGCCGCAAGGCCCAAACAATGCGCAAATCTGCTCAGCGACGTGCATTTCGTAATCCGTCGCAAGCAAATATTTTAACCTTTAAAAGACAGCGGGCGAAAGCCCGTTATATTTTTAAACGTGAACGCCGTGCTTCCTGGAGACGCTTCGTCTCATCTTTATCTTCTAGGACTCCGTCCCAAAAAGTCTGGAAGGCTGTTCGAAGAATTAGGGGCAGGGGTGGCTCGGCTTCTGTTGGCCATCTTAGAGATGGTGCCAGTTTGGTCACAGATACAAAGGCTGTGGCCAATTTGCTTGCCTCCACCATTGCCCATAATTCTTCAACAGAGCATTATTCACCTTTCTTCCAGAGAGAGAAGGAGAAGCGAGAATCTTGTGCTTGTGATTTTATATCGGATAACTTGGAAGACTATAATGCCCCTTTTACGTTTTCAGAATTGCAGCAAGCCATGCAGAAATGTACTGACTCTGCTGCTGGATTAGATACCATCCATTATCAGCTCATAACACATCTGCCTGAGGATTCACTCCTTGTACTTCTCAAGGCCTTTAACCATATCTGGATAACCGGTCATTTTCCGCCATCTTGGCGCCAGGCTGTGGTTGTGCCAATTCCCAAGCCGGGTAAGGATCCTTCCGACCCGGGCAACTACCGGCCAATAGCTTTGACATCATGTTTATGTAAAACTATGGAACGCTTGGTCAACGCCCGACTGGTGTGGCATCTTGAGTCACAGGGTCTCATCACAGACCTCCAGTGCGGTTTCCGGCGCTTCCGTAGTACAACTGACCATCTAGTCCGCTTTGAGTCTTTTATCCGAGATGCTTTTGTCAACAAGCAGCATGTCTATGCAATTTTCTTTGATCTTGAAAAGGCATATGACACTACCTGGAAGCATGGTATAATGTCTGATTTGTCGGACATGGGTTTTAAAGGGCATCTGCCCGTTTTTATTCACAATTTTTTGTCCAACAGGTCGTTCCATGTCCGTGTGGGCTCCACCCTCTCCGACTCCTTTGAACAGGAGATGGGTGTCCCGCAGGGCAGTATTCTATCTCCTGTTTTATTTAGCATTAAAATAAATAACATTGTAAAGGCCGTCAAGGATGATTCTGAATGCTCTTTGTTTGTGGACGACTTTGCTTTGTGTGCACGAGGTCGAGGACTTGCGTCCCTTGAGAGGCGCTTGCAGCTGTGCGTTGATCGCATCCAGGGGTGGGTGTCTCTCAATGGATTCAGATTCTCGCCCTCCAAGACAGTCTGTGTGCATTTTACTAACCAGACGAAATTTTTTCCAGAACCTAGCCTGAGCATTGCTGGAGTGCCAATTAAGGTGGCTGAAGAGGCTAAGTTTTTGGGGGTCATCTTTGACAAAAGATTGACCTTCTGCAACCATGTTAACTACCTTAGAACCTCTTGTCGGAAGGCCCTCGACATTCTTCGTGTCGTTGGTCGTACTGACTGGGGTGCAGACCGCATTGTCTTACTTCGACTGTACCGGGCCCTTGTTCGGTCCAAACTGGATTACGGCTCTGTGGTATATGGCTCGGCTTCCAAGTCTGTTCTGCAGCGTCTGAACACAATTCACCATCAAGGTCTGCGCATATGTCTGGGAGCCTTTAGGACATCTCCAGTTCCTAGTCTGTATGCAGAGGCAGGGGAGCCTTCTCTCAGGCTCCGCCGCATCCGCCTCATGCTCAGCTACGTTCTGAAGCTGAAGGCCCATCCAGAAAATCCTGCCTATGATTGTGTTTTTAACCCGTCGTTTGCAGAGATTTACGATGCCCATCCGGGAGCTGTCCGTCCACTTTCCTTCCGTGTCCGACCTCATCTGCAGGCGGCCGGAGTGGACCTGGACAAAGTTTCGGAATCTCTGCAACACGTCACTCCACCCTGGCTACTACCAGTTCCTGACATCTTGCTGGACTTGACTGCCCACAAGAAGGATTGTACTCCACCAGCCATATACCAACAGAGCCTCAATGAACTCCTTTCAATTTTTCCTGGCTATTGTCGTCTTTATACGGATGGGTCCAAGTCTGAGGATGGAAGAGTGGCTGCGGCTGCAGTGTCCTCTCGCCATCCTAGACGCCCATTTAAGCTCCGTCTCCCTGACCATTCCTCTGTATTTAGTGCAGAACTGCAGGCCATTCTGCTAGCACTCAAGCATGCCTATCAGTCTCGGGAAAGGAACTTCCTGATTCTGTCTGACTCTCTTTCTGCCCTGCAGGCCCTTCAGGGCGCGGGAACAGACCATCCACTGCTGGTGCAGATTAGAGAGCTCTACGCGGACTTGATGAAGGAATATTATGACATCATTTTTATTTGGGTCCCAGGCCATGTGGGCATCGAAGGCAACAGAATCGCAGATTCTGCTGCCAACAGTGCCCGCAGTGACCCTGTCCCTGACACACAGACTGTCTATAGTGATTTTAAACCTGTTATTAGTGCGTACATAGCCCGCGAGTGGCAGTCCGAGTGGGACAAAGAGGAAGGGAACAAGCTTCATGAAGCTCTTCCTAAGTTGTCTGACAGTCTACCTTTCCGCTGCGGCAGCCGCCGTGAGGAGACTGTCCTTGCTCGGCTCCACATCGGGCACACATATGTTACGCACTCTTACTTACTTAAACAGGATGAGCGTCCATGGTGTTTTGCCTGTGATGAGCAGTTTTCTGTTCGACACTTTTTGCTGTATTGTGCTGACCTAATTGACACCAGATATAAACACTTCACAGCAGACTCCTTGAAGGTTTTGTTCCGGGATGTTCCCCCGGACAAAATCTTCAATTTTTTGAGAGAATGCAATATTTTTAACAAGATCTGAGCATTCATAGACTATGTGAATTTTTTTATTTGCCCTTTTTGAGAGTCTGTAGACGTTTCTTTTCCAGACATGTGCGACATTTTAGCCTGAGATTTTTAATCTATATTTACATCTTGTCTTAAGACCTTGCTTTTAGTCTGGCTGACCAGATTTTTACCCATCCCGCCGTGAGATGGCCTTAGTCGCCTGCTCGGCGTTAAACCCAAATAACTAACTAACTTTGTGCTGACAATGGTGACTACAGGGGCTTCTACGAAGCACTGAAAGCAGTGTATGGCCCCAGGCACCTGGTACAAAGTCCCCTGCGAAGCACGAATGGCCAGGCACTCCTCACAGATAATACCTCCATCTTGAACCGCTGGTCGGAATACTTTCAGAGCCTCTTCAGCGCTGAGCGCACTGTTCAAGAAGCAGTCGTCATACAAATCCCACACCTCCCAGTAAAGGTTGAATTGGACGAACCGCCCACCGCTGAAGAGACCCTCACAGCCATCCACCAGCTCAAGAGTGGCAAAGCAGCAGGCATTGATGGAATACCGCCAGAGATCTGGAAACATGGAGGCACAGCACTGCACAACAAGCTCCATGACCTCTTTCTCTGCTGCTGGGAGGAAGGAACACTACCAAAAGATCTCCGTGATGCAGTCGTTATCACCCTGTACAAGAACAAAGGCGAGAAGTCTGACTGTTCCAACTATCGGGGAATTACCCTGCTGTCCATTGCTGGGAAAATCCTTGCAAGGCTGCTCCTGAATCGGCTGGTACCTGCCATCGCTGAAGACCAACTCCCAGAGGGCCAGTGTGGCTTCAGAGCAAACAGGAGCACCACCGATATGGTCTTTGTGCTGAGACAGCTACAGGAGAAGTGCCGCGAGCAGAACAAAGGGCTGTACGTAACATTTGTCGACCTAACAAAAGCGTTCGACACTGTGAGCAGGCAAGGCATGTGGCAGATCCCGGAGCGACTTGGCTGTCCCCCAAAGTTCCTCAACATGATTGTCCAGCTACACGAGGACCAGCAAGGCCAGGTCAGACTCAACAATGACCTCTCAGAACCATTCCCTATTCTCAACGGCGTAAAGCAGGGCTGCGTGCTGGCACCGACCCTCTTCACCATCTTTTTTAGCATGATGTTGAAGCAGGCCACAGTGGACCTTGATGATGACGATGCAGTGTACATCAGGTATCGTCTCGATGGCAGCCTGTTCAACCTCAGACGACTGCAGGCCCACACGAAAACCCTAGACCAACTGATTCGTGAGCTGCTTTTTGCTGATGATGCTGCCCTCGTTGCACACACAGAGAGAGCCCTGCAGCGCATCACATCTTGCTTCGCAGATGCTGCCCAGCTCTTTGGACTCGAGGTCAGTCTGAAAAAGACAGAGGTCCTCCATCAGCCGGCACCCAAGACAGTGTATCGCCCTCCTCACATCACCATTGGCGAGTCTGAACTAAAGTCAGTGCACCAGTTTACTTACCTTGGCTGCATCATCACGTCGGACGCCAAGCTGGACAAGGAGCTTGACAGCAGGCTGGCAAAAGCGAACAGCGCTTTCGGGCGACTTTTCAAGCGGGTGTGGCACAATCAACAGCTGAAAACAGGCACCAAGATCAGCGTGTACAGAGCTGTGGTCCTCACCACCCTGCTGTATGGTTCCGAGTCCTGGGCCCTCTACCGCAGCCAACTACGACTCCTCGAACGCTTCCACCAGCGCTGCCTGCGTACCATCCTGGGCATTCACTGGAGTGACTATGTCACCAACGTCGAGGTCCTTGAACAGGCTGAAACTGTGAGCATCGAGGCTTTGCTGCTGCGGACACAGCTCCGCTGGGCGGGGCATGTCTCCAGGATGGAGGATCATCGCCTACCAAAGATCACCCTGTTCGGCGAGCTTGCTACTGGACACCGTGACAGAGGGGCACCAAAGAAGAGATACAAAGACTGTCTCAAGAAGTCACTTAGTGCCTGCCAAATCGACCACCACCAGTGGTCTTCGCTTGCTGCGGACCGTGACACCTGGCGCTCCACCATTTACAAGGCAGCTGTCTCCTTTGAGGACTCTCACAGAGCTAGCCTTAAGGACAAGCGGCTCAGGAGAAAAAACAGAGATGCCGCAGCTCAGAACCCCGGCCATACCTTCCCCTGCAGCCACTGCGGTCGAACCTGCCTGTCTCAGATTGGCCTCCGCAGCCACGAACAAGCCTGCAGACGTCGTGGGCAACTCCTATAAAATCTTCGTTCGCGAAGTCAAGCCAAGAGAAACTATGGTAACTCACTTAAAGGTAACCTTAAAGTTAGTTGTGACTTATTGTTTTACTTGAGACCACTTGATAGTTTCTTATCCGGCTGTTTTTCAGTGCCTGTTTAGTGTAGAGTTTAACCACCAGTCAGAAACCAGTCATGAGTACATTAAGCCCACTTGTACAAATCCCCCTCCTTTCAAATCATGATGCCCCAATGTTGATCTTTGACATTATCTAGCGATTTGAAAGGCTGTAGCTATGAAAGGCCTTTGAAGGCTGAGAGCTTTTCAAAAGCACAGTCCCGTTGCGGCTCGTGTCTGAATTGAAAAGGAATGGAATGTGTCCCCTCTATTGAATAGCGGTGTGAGGCAACACAAAGGCGATCAACTGTGACGTCACACCTGGCAGATTAGACTCAGGCTTACGGTAAATTGTACAGACCTGAGTGTCTGTAAGTAAGTGTGTTTGTGTGTACGTGTCTGTAAGTGTGTGCATATGTTTGTTTGTGTGTTTGTCTGTATGTTTGTTTTTGTGTGTGTTTGTGTGCCTGTCTGTTTGTGTGTGTGTGTTAGATATTACTTGTTAGTTTCTTATCAAACTGTTTTCCAGCTGCCTGTTTATAGTGCAGAGTATAACCACCGTTTGATTTCTCGGGGACCAGTCATGAGTATATATTAAGTCAACTTCAAAACATGCTGTCTTCTTGAGTGTATGACACCTCTCAGCAAATAGCCTCTTTTGAAAAGCCTTAGAGCCGGCTTATTCATAAAAGTGTCCCCTCTCGCATTGAATAGCGGCGTGGCGCGTGGCAACGATTAGGCAACACAAAGGTAAACAGGTGAGCTGGCTTAAAAATGACATGCGCCACAGATTAAGACCCCTGTAACTTACTCATTGAAAAGAGGCTGATTTAAACGTATAAGTTTCACATGAGTGGAGTCTATGTCTGTGTTGACAAAGCGGGTCTCTCTCTCTCTGTGCAAGTAGCTCATAAGGGGATTGGTTGTGTGTGCAGGTGTTAGTCAATTTACATTTAATGAAGGGTGTACACATAATTGGAAAAATTAAAAATTTCTTCTTCAATATCGAGACAGGTGTGGTACATATCGATCTAGCAGTTCAAGATTTGAAAAGGTTTTGAAAAAATGTTGTCGAAAACATTGCGACGTGTTGAATACATTTTAACTGCTACACATATTTTATTCTGACGTGTCATGCCTTTTCATGCCTAGAGTGCTGGCAACGGGTGGTGGTGTGATTGTACATAGTAACCCTGCTGTCGCGGTCATGTGAGCTAATTAAGAGAGATAGAAAGAATGAGTGGACTGAAGTATTATTAACACTATGACTGAGTTTACCCCTTAAATTATTATTTTTGATTTTCATAAAATTGTGGCTGTTTAAAAAAGCAATGATTTAGGGGTAAATTCCGATGGTATTTACTCTGTGCGGGGAACATGAATAATGGGGGGTCAAAAAGTTATAATTAGGGGGGTTAACTCAGTCATTATGATAATGCTGGTTCAGTCCACTCATTATTTCTATCTCTCTCGCGCCGCACAGTGGCACGTCGCTATTCAATGCGAGAGGGGACACTTTTATGAATAAGCCGGCTCTAAGGCTTTTGAAAAAAGGTTATTACTGAGAGGTGACATACACTCAAGAAGACAGCATGTTTTTGAAGACGACTTAATATATACTTATGACTGGTTCCTGAGAAATCAACCAGTGTTTATACTCTGCAATATAAACAGGCAGCTGGAAAACAGTTGGATAAGAAACTATCAAATAATATCACACACACACACACACACACACACACACACACACACACACACACAAACACAAACCCGCCGTGAGATGGCCTTAGTCGCCTGCTCGGCGTTAAACCCAAATAACTAACTAACTAACTAACAAACACAAACACAAACAAACAAAACGCACAGACAAACACACAAAAACACAAACAAACAAAACGCACAAACACACAAACATATGCACACACAGACATGCACACATAAACACACACACACACACTCATGTCTGTACAATTTACCGTAAGCCTGAGTCTAATCTGACAGGTGATGTCACGGTTGATCGCCTTTTGTGTTGCCTCACACCGCTATTCAATAGAGGGGACACATTCCATTCCTTTTCAATTCAGACACAAGCCGCAACGGGACTGTGCTTTTGAAAAGCTCTCAGCCATCAAAGGCCTTTTATAAATACAGCCTTTACAAATCGCTAATTCATGTCAAAGATCAACAGGGGGACATGTTACTTTTCAAAAGAGAGTAGTCATTCACAAAAACGGCTTTACATGTGGGGGCTTATATATTTATGCCTGGTTTTGAGGAATTAGAATATCAACCGGTGGTTATACTCTACACTATACAGGCACTGAAAAACAGCTAGATAAGAAACTACCAAGTGGTCTCAAGTAAAACAATAAGTTACAACTAACTTAAGGTTACCTTAAAGTGAGTTACCATAAGAACTTATTAACTACTTACCATTAAAAACTTATTAATTACTTACCCTAATTACTTACAAGTACTTAATAACAACTTAACTCTTGTCACGTATACTAAGTCTTTTTTTTACTAATATACAAGGGCAACAAAAAACTTTTTTTTTCAATAATATTCCGGTGGGGGCGCAGATGGGTCTAAGTATACGGGCCTAAACTGTGTAAGTGGTGTGGCATCTTTCTGTGAAGTGTATGACATTATTAAAGGATTACCAAATCTGATTTTTATTTGTTTAAAAGATTGTGTAGTTTTTCTGTGGTTTCCTGAACACCAATCTTTTTCCCCATCTCTAAAAAAGAAGCCTTCAGTTCTTCAACATTCACGGGAGATTGACTACGCATTTTATTCTGGATTTCTGACTTCTGTTTCTTATAAATATTCAAATCATCCTGCACTTTCTTAAATTCATCGTCGTTAATATAATTATCGTCCAATGCTTTACTGATGATCAGTTTTAAACTGGTCAGTTTTGCACCAGCCAGCGTACTCAATGATTGATGTTTTTGTAATTTTGTGTGAAACCTCTTGTTCATGCCTTCCAAACCAAAGCATGCTAGACCTGTGGCAATGCCAGCTCCTTCAAGTCCAATTCCAATCAAACTTCCAATTCCCGTGGCAATTAGTGCTATACCTCCTACAGATAATCCAGCTGAAATAGCACCCATAGCCATAGATGTGTTTTGTACAGAATTAAAAACTGCCTGATACCTCCTTTTACACCTAGTGTACCTCGCCTCCTCTCCTTCCAAATATTTCAAAGCTTCTATAATATTTATTAATCTGAATGCGTCTGCCGGTAATGTTTTATCTGATGCAATTGGCACATGTGGATCAGGTGCAAGCGACGACACAGTCTCAAGCGTTGGTAGTTGTGGATAGAAGTTTACCATTTTTTTAATTGTCAAATATTTTTTATTTAATCCGTGATTACATTTTGCAACTCATCAAAAGTATACAATTTGCTGGCATAATAAAACAAAACAAGATCAATGTGTTCTAGTTTTATGAAACTTAAACGAACAAAAGTTAGTTTGTCGACGGTTATCTTGACAGCTGGAACACTGCTCGAAACCTCAAAATCGTCAACATTTTTTCTAATGGCAATAAAAACTTTTGTTTCCTCTGTCAATGAGTCATCCCACGTAATCTTTATTCCCTGTGCTATATCTGCCTCTTTTACAGCAACAGATCTCATGATAATTTCAAATACTATTGTCGCTTCTCTTGCGATGGGAAAGTTTGTTGGTGCAAACACGACCTTTACATCAGATCTGCCGTTCCTTCTTTCATGTCATCGATTACTTTCCACTTGTACATGCCAGTTGAATCAAGTTCAAAACCATATACTTCTACTACTTCTCCCTCCTTCTCAAAATCCTGTACGTCTGCCAAATCTTTCAACTCTTTACCGGACATGCAACTGGTATGATTCTCGGTTTTGGACCAGCACTCATTTTTTTATAAACAAAAATAAAATTATTTAACTTCTAACACTACATTAAAATCATGCATAACAACTGGTTTGTCATCCTGATTAGTTACAGATATACACAGTGACTCAAAGAAACTAGAACCTAATTTCTTAAACTGTAAATTAGGAAATCTAGCAACTACACTTTCACAATACGGAGCAGTTCCAGTTGGCAGGCATCTCAACAAAGTTGAAGGTTTTCCATTGTGAACATTTTCAGTTATGTTTAGTTCTTTCAAATGAACATTTAGTACTGTGTGTACTGCCAAATGAACAGGATATCTTCCAGTTATTTTTAGTTTTTTTGGCCTTAAAAGTTTTTCATTTTTTTAAATTAAAATTATTTTTTTTTCTTTATCTAATGCCCACTCTTCATCATTGTTTTCAAATAAAATATCTTCTAAAAGCGATGTCATCTTTGCTTAAAAAACCAAGTAGTAATATAAGTCTATCTGATAATAAATACTTATTATCTTTTGGAAATTCCAATGTAACAAGTAAGTTGGCCGGATTTAAAGTTGCTTTAATTTTAAAATTATATTGTAGCCATTCAGCTATGGTACAAAAGTCATAATACCCAGGTTGTAAGTTAAAATCGATAATGCTTTCTACAACCCCCATACTCCGCAGAATCCCATGTATATAATAATTATCATCTGTTACATTAAACCATTTTACACTATAAAACATTTCATGGATAGCTACAGCCTTGCTACCATCACGATTATCAATCCCATTAGTTAACCACACTGGTTTGCTTGTGTCAAGATTTGTTAAGGTAATAAACATTTTTATTATCTCATAAAAAAGAAGGATGGAATTTAAATCACCAATCATTACCACAACAAACGCATTTCAATTTAATGTAGATGCCAAATATAATGTTGCACCTACTTATGAACAGAAAATAATTCAACTAAATCAGCTCGACATAGCTGTAAATGAACAAGATCTATTTCAAGTCAAAATACCAAATCCCTTTGATCATTACCTAAACCCTCCAATTACAGATGATGTAACTGCAAGAAAGTGGTCTTCAAGTCCATTACAGATGTTTCAAAACCAGCTTAACTTTGCTATACTATGTTCAACTACAGGCTGTGGTGTTTCATTCACAGACCACTTGAATCACTCAAACAAACTCATTAGGTCTGTCTACCATTTCCACACGTATTACCAGCTTAGACGTATACTGTCAGAACTTCATACACCACTGCCCACTGAATCCAGTTTCAACAGGTTTAACAACCCCATGGATATGAAAGCATTTGAACGGATTTGTAATGAATTTAACATCAACCCCAGGTATGACTTCACACAAAAACTTGATGATCACAATGGTATGGGTACATTGTATTATGCTATGAGTCACAGACAATACCCACAAGATTACTACCCTGGTTACACTTCATTCTCATCAAAATCACAAGTCTGGTTAGGCTCAATAGAACAGAAACAGTCTAATGCCTGGACCACATTTATCTTAGACAGGAGTGACGGGTTTACTCAAGCAGGAGTCGAGCGTGTAAATGAGTCTATCAGAACATATGTCTGGTGTATACTAGGTGCACAATCATTAACAAAATCAAACATTTTGAATGGAAGTGGAAAGTTTGAAGCACAAAAACAGTTTCTCGCAAACCTGGAAGATTCGATTAATTCAGTAATTGATCTCCCGTCAAGCATACAACGCTATCAAGACGTTCTCAGATATGCCAGATCAAAAGTTGACTTTGTATTTGGCATCGGGTTATACATGTTACCGTCTGATCTTCAACTCCAAATGGGGACAATAACAAATTATAATAATGAAATAGTTGTTGCAGGTGTTGGTCAGAAACTCGGTCTCAATCAATCTGTAAACTTAAGAGCAACAACTGCGCATGTACAGACATTAAAACCATTACAGGCAGTTACTTCCCCTGCCCCGGTAGTAACGCAAGCTGTAATACCCCCGTCCCCTGACTCCATACATGAGTCAGAGAGAACAGCATTGACAATAGGACTGACTGGATTAGGAATATTACTTCTTTACCTGTTTCATTAAATAACCCACCATTAACCCTCCTACTGTCACCAAAAAGACCCAAACATTTTCTGCCATAAATCCAACTACCTTTGCTGCAGTACTAATCATCCAACTAACAAGTGAGCCTATAATGCCAGGCAACGCATCCATCGCTTTTACAGCCAATTTCTTAAGCAAGTCTGATATGTGAGAAAGTTGTTTCTTTACCCACGACTGTAAATCTTTTGGATCAGTTGGGGTCGGTGGGCCTGGTGGTGCTGGAGGTCGAGAACCTCCAACCCCGCCCCCCCCCCCCCACCCCCCACACAGCTAACACAACAGTACTGATAATAAACCCAAGAGCAGTAATTAAACTAGCAATTGTAATACCCTGTTCTCTGAAAAGTGTTTTAAGTCTCTCAGCCATTGTTGTGTCTTCGTTAAGTATTTTCTGAATAGTTTCTCTAATCCTGTTAACTTGGATTTTAAGTTTTTCCCTCCCAATACTAATCCCTTCTAATCATCCAGATCTTTCTATCTGCAAATCATTTAATCTGTGTTGGATTCTCTCTTTCATTTTTGTGTCAAGATTCCCATTGTCAGCTGTAGCCAGTTTTTCTTTTTCAAGTTCTATGTGTTTATCAAGCTCACCTAGTTTGGCTACATTGTTTACCATCTCACCTCTTATCGTCTGTAGAGATTTATCCAACCCTATAATCTCCCTCATTGACAAAGGCGGATCATCTATTGTTTTCATAGCGTCATTTATTTGTCCTTCAGTAAATGAGGTTTCTTGTATCACTGTGTTTGCTATTTCTGGCAGTCTTGTTACTGGTGCCATTTCAATATCTTGCCCCGTTGGCAACTTTGTGTGTCGTGAAGCGCACTAACAAGACGTGGCATGACATGAGACCCTCCAATTCCAAGTTGACGCAAGGCACCAACACCACCTTCATTTTTGATTGTACTTAAAGCCCTAAACTTACCAGGGTCTTTTTTTATTAGTCAATAGTACTTTTCCTTTGTCAACAGTATTTAAATATAAATGACCCCTGCCATCAAGTTCAAACTGATTAGGATCTATGTTGTCTGGGCAGCCACCAACATGATCATAAAACGAGTTCACTTTGGTTTCTAAAAGTTCGTGACGTAAACTGTAAATATTTCTTGTACCAGTCATATCTGTCATATCTGTTGTATTACCAAAATCATTCATGTCATCCATTTCAAAATCTTCACGATTAAATCCTCCCGCTGCCATTGTTTTATTAATTTAATATTTTTTATTGTGCATAATAAAAATGACACAGTCTTACGGATCAAAGTTAGACCCATACAGAAAACTATGTGAGCCTCTCGGTGTTAAGGGCATTAGACAATCGTCATTACAAACAATCATAGCACCATAGATCAAAACCAAACTCTTACAGTCAAGTTTCCGAACCTAGGACCCAGTGACGTTATTGTTCCTGGTACTGCACGCCTAGCTTTTAATATCGAACTATCATCAGATGCAGACATAAACAGAACACTAGTTAACAATCTAGGCAGAGCAATTATAAGAACTATTAAAGTAAAACTTGAAGGACAGGAAGTGTTTAGTCTTGATGATGCGGATGTGTTCTACTGTTACAAGGATTTGTGGCTCACAAGAGAAGAACGAGAGGATCGTATTTACCAAGGCATACAATCTGATAATGTTTGTAAACTTCAAATAGATGCCGGAGATAAGGTAACTACTGGGGTAGCCAAGGAAGTTATTATAGCTGAAACATATGGAACTAGGTTTTACATTCCACTTGAGTTTGAAATCCTAACAGCACATTTACCTTATTACCAAGGAGCACTGAATGACCGTCTGAGTTTTGAACTAACTTTCAATGACTACTCCAAAGTTATAAAATCATCTGATCTCAGTGCGACATATAAGATCTCTAACATCTCCTTGGAATATGAAATTGTCACACACACTGAACTAGCCAGACTCATACAAAATCAGTACCAGTCAAGACTTCCAATTTATTATGAGAGGGTGATTAGACATAGTTTAATGCATAAAGACAAGAGCGACCAAATGTGGAATATAAACCTGAACACACCTGCTAGGTCACTGAAAGGTATACTTATGTTGTTTGTTGAACCAGCGGCTCCATACAAAAGGGATTCAGAAAAATTCTACAATCCTAAGATTACACATTTGTCTTGCACAATCGAAGGCCGTCCTAATCAAGTCTGGAATGCAGCCATACCAGCACTACGATGAGATCACAAAGTATTTTGCGGGTGGAAGGATTAGAGATAAACCAGCAAACATTGCGTGGAAAGATTTACATTTGTATGACGTTGGGATCGGACAATACCTTACAAACAAGTATGCACTGTGGTTAGACCTTCGTAGTACAGATGATGATTACCTTCATGGGTCAGGTCGAACTGTTGAGAACGGCAGTGATGGAATAACAATCCAGATACAAAAGAAGGTTGAAACCGCTGCAGCAATAAATATATATTTGTACCTGATATATGACGCACAACTGAACATACAAGAGTGAAGACTAAGTGGACACATATATTAAAATTATATTGTGTATTAAAATGAACTTAATGACACTCGACCCACACTGTGGATTGTTTTGTGGTGCCACTGGGTGTGGTAAAACTGAATTTGTACTTAACCTCTTACAAACAAGATACATCCATCATTTTGAAAACATTGTAATATTTTGTCCAACGATAAAACAACAAAGCTTATCATAACCGTTTATTCATTTGGACTGACAGCAACATTTATTTAGTCGACCCTGAGAAAAAACTGAATGATTACCTGCAATATTTTTACAAGCAATTTGAAAGACAACCAACTTTGTTTATAATTGATGACTGTTCTGCAGAAAAAGACATTGTCAAGAAGAGAAACACACTATCAGAACTTGCTTTTAGTGGTAGACATGCAAATGTCAGTGTATGGATTCTCACTCAAAAATATAATGCAGTACTGAAAGATTTTCAAGAACAGTTAAAGTTTATCTGTTTGTTTTACTGTAAGGATCGTGACAGCTTTGAAAACTGTCTCAGAGAAAACGACGTCATCCCAAATAAGCATGAACAGGATGATGTAAAAAATAAACTGAAATCAACTAAACATCTAAAGCTTATTTTAAAGACAGATCAGCCCACAGGGTATGGGTTAGTAAATTAATTTATACATTTGTTTGTCCAATAAAAAATGACAGACGGACAAACTCAACCCCCACCCGGGTCTGCCCTGGGGGACTTGGGTGGGGTTAGGTATTTTTTAGTTCCCAGGGTCACCTTGGTCAGCCCCACAGGGTGAGTTTTCCTCTCTATTCTGGGGCATGTGTTTCTGTCTACCCGAGATCCATTCACCTGTATTTGCCTTTTTAAAACTCTCCCTACTGTCTGCACTGCCTGTAACTCTTGATATTAGATGTGTGTTGCTAAATGGTCTTAACTTTATTTAGCCCCATGTGCTAGGTTTATTTAACGTATTTGACCAGCTGGCGACATACATTCAATGTTCTGTTTATTTTTTTTTTCACAAGCAGTGCAGGCACGTCCTGAGAAAGCCTTGTTGCTGTCGGGACGTTAAGCAATGTACAATCAATCAATCAACAAACTCAAGTGTTTGATGTTGCAGACTGCTTCAAAGATGTTAAGTGTTTTTAATGACTTTAAAACATGTGTGTTTGAACCCAGCTTTAAACTCACAACACCGACAATAAAGATATACATGACATATAATGTTACTTTGGAATATTCAGATGGATCACCACGTTATGATTACACCCCACCCGGGTCTGCCCTGGGGGACTTGGGTGGGGTTAGGTATTTTTTAGTTCCCAGGGTCACCCTGGTCAGCCCCACAGGGTGGGTTTTTCTCTCTATTCTGGGGCATGTGTTTCTGTCTACCCTTTGTCCATTCACCTGTATTTGCCTTTTTAAAACTCTCCCTACTGTCTGCACTGCCTGTAGCTCTTGATATTGGATGTGTGTTGCTAAATGGTCTTAGCTTTATTTAGGCCGCATGTGTTAGGTTTATTTAATGTATTTGACCGGCTGGCGACATACATTCAATGTTCTGTGGGTTTTTTTTTTCACAAGCAGTGCAGGCACGTCCTGAGAAAGCCTTGTTGCTGTCGGGACGTTAAGCAATGTACAATCAAACAATCACGTTATGATTACGAGACTGTTGATCTTAAGACAAATTCTTTTAAAGTTTATAATGCTAACAGTGGCCACATGCGTTGGTTTGAGGCACTGTGTAAAGACATATTTGATCAATTAAGAAAACTACATTGTTATATTGAAAGTGTTACATTCAATAAAGTGATATTACACCTGCAGAACAAGACTTCAAGACAAACACCAGGGAAGTGGTTGACTTGTTTACCATAACTACAGATAATACAGTATTACATATGGTGTGTCAGTGGTAATATTTTTTTTATTTATTATTTTGTTGGTCAAATAAAAATGACGGACAATACACAAAGCACATCAGGCTCATTAGGTTTAAGAAACGTGTTTCACACAACAGACTTGCCTATATCTAATACTAACAATGTTTATGCATCAATAAAAAACTCTTTTTCTGTAATACAAGATAATCTTCTTACAGGCAGTGTAAAGATTCAGGTTGTTGTCAAAATAGAATTTACTAGAGTAGACAGTGAAGTGATTGTATCTTATATATCAACAAGACAACACACAGTTAACACAAGAAGAGAATTGGAGAACGTGTTTAGAGACAGACTATTACCTGACTTTTTCCAAGCAATTGACAGTGCAAAAATGAAGGGGTCTGGTTGGCACGAAGGTCATGTACATGAACTACAACTAAAGCAGTCAAGGTATCATCCTATACTAGGTAAATCATGGATACCACTGCCAACAGAGGTTGCAAACAAAAAGGCTGTAGTTAACATACAGAACAAAGACCACTATTGTTTCATGTGGTGTGTGCTTGCTAAATTACACTTTGTAAAATCAAGACATGATCGCGTATCTAACTACATCAAATTTGTAAATGAACTCAACTTTAGTGGTATTGATTTCCCTGTTAAAATAGAAGAAAACTAAATCCTGGTATATCTGTGAATGTGTTTGTGTGGGATAATGAGTCTGTTGACAAGTTACAACCCATTAGAGTATCATCACTTGCTCCAATTTATGGGCAGCCAGAAGATAAACATGTTGACTTGTTATTAATTGGCCCTGCCGGTGATAATGATAACTTTCACTACACAATTATCAGGAATATGTCACGTCTAATTCATAATCATACATCGAAACACAATGGCAAACAGGAAGTGTGTAAAAGATGTTTACAAAGGTTCTCCTCTATAAACGTAGCGCACAAACATGTTTTACATTGTAGGTCAGCTGATGACATACAAACTGTACTTAAGTATCCAGATCCTGGTAGTCAAGTAAATTTTAAGAACTATGGGAATCAACAAAAGCTGCCATTTGTAGTGTATGCTGATTTTGAATCACTGGTTGTACCATATGAAGGTCCTGTTCCAGAATCATTACCAAAGACTATAAAATTGAGTGACCAAATGGTGTGTTTTTTCGGATATATTATTGTTAGGTCGGACGGACAGCATTCAGAGCCTGTTATCTACAGGGGAGAAAATGCAGCATGTCGGTTTTTAACATAAATGAGACATCTGTATAGTCAGGTAGTACAATATCTCACAACATGTCGGATGCCTTTGGTGATGACAGAAGAAGACAAACTGAAATTTGATACAGCTGTGACGTGTTGGATTTGTGAACAGCCTCTGGGGGGTGATAAAGTTCGTGACCATGATCACATAACTGGACGCACGGCTGTGCAGAACCACACTTTTAGTTAGGAGAGGACCGGGGGCCACTGAGTGCAAGATAAGCCATCTGTGGCACAGCCGGGCGTAGGGGCAATTAGTCATTAGCGCGCGCCTCTTCAGGCAGAGTGACAGAGCCGTTCATGGTCCTAGAAAGGAGTGCTCTTCCAATACCCTACACTATGTCTACGTGCCGACAGCAGCATACCGGCGCACTGCAGCGGAAATGCTGGCCAGTGTTAGTAACTGAACATTCATCACAAAATGCGTTTTTGTCTCAAGAATGTCATTATAACATGAGTGTAAATTTGTAGCTGATAAAATTTGCTTTCTTTTCATACTAAACATGCCCATGCTGCTTATTACCAGCACACCTTGAAGAGCAGTTACATTTCATATTTGCAATACAATGAACATGCACTGACAAAATAAAGTGTTAACTTTGAAGCTCAATCTGTTGTGCATGTCCCTTTTCTGTGGGATGAAAAGTTGATGTATCTACGCAGCATTCTAGCCTCTACAGTTATCACTTACTAGATTTCCGGGGCCATTCATGCTAGAGCAACAATAGCGTCAGAAAGCACTCCACTGCTGAGAAGCCCGTAAGCTGGTAATCCGTTAGGTCCATCAAGACGATCAACACAAACATGCTGATGCCAGCCTTACTTTATGCCTTACTTTTGGGTTTACACAATAAATCATAACCACTAACACAAGTAACAGGTCTTAAGCACACCACACTGGTTCCTTTACATTAACACTAACACAAATAACAGCTCTGAAGCACATCACACTGGGCCTTTATATGAACGAATACAGCTGTAATGGGTCCGAAGCATATCACACTGGTCACACTGGTTCCTTAATATTAACAGTTACAGTTAGATACTACTAAACAGTATCACAGAGAATACTGAAGGCTATAAGCAGAGCATCATAGCACCGGGATTACACTATACCCACCAGTATTCCATAGAGAATGAATGTTCAGACCTGCATGCACAGTTCTGTGCGAGGCACGGATAACTTATTATTCAGTCACACACAAACACAGTACCTGTCTTTATCCTCGAATTGCACTCATAAAAAAGCGTCCCCTGAATAATACCACCAACACAGGAACCAGCAGGAATTTGTGCACAAGTGTGTTAAACGGTTTTATGTAGAAAACTGGTGAAGAGGAGATAGAGAACATTAAACACAGGCATTACACACCACTCGTGAGTAGTCCGTTACATAGAATAGAGAAGGAATTTTTGCTGCGAGCCAGTGACCTAGATAACCTGCTCGCTGGGGGGAGAGGCTACCGCACACCACAGCAGCAGGCTGCGGGCCAAACTAAAGAGTGAGAAATCAGCCTTTCTGTACAGCCGTGGACGTTACAGAGGTGCTGCACATAACAATTGTAACTTATTATTAAAAACAGATGCTAAGACATACAAGTTACCAATCTTTTTCCACAATCTAAAAGGATATGATTCGCATATTATCATGCAGGCTGTGGACGAGTCTTACAAAAACATAAGTTGTATAGCGCAGACAACTGAGAAATACTTGACTTTTAGATTGGATAAATTAGCATTTTATGACTCTATGCAACATTTGTCTTTAGGTTTGGCTAGTCTGGCAGAAGGACTGACTGAGTATCCAATAACGAGTAAATATTTTGAACCAGACTTAATCAAGAAAGGTGTGTATCCGTACAAGTACATTGATCACTGGGTTGTGTTTGAGGAAAGAAGACTACCACCAAAAGAGAAATTTTATTCTACACTTAATGGTAAAGGTATTTCTGACTCTGAATATCAACAGGCACTTGAAGCATGGGATAAATTAGGGTGTCAGACAATTGGTGATTACCATGACCAGTACTTGAAAGCAGACGTTTGCTTGCTAGCAGACGTATTTGAAAGTTACCGTGAAAAGGGTTTGTTGCACTACAGTCTTGACCCTGCTTGTTACATAACTAGTCCTGGCATGACATGGGATGCATTTTTTAAATCCAGTAAGATATTTATAGACCTGTTGTCTGATCATACGATGGGTGAAATGGTAGAACGTGGATTGAGGGGAGGTATTAGTATTGCAGCGAACAATTATGCCAGAGCCAACAACAAATATCTGGATGACCCGGACTTTGACCCCGAGGGGTCAAGGTCATTCATTACGTACCTTGACGCGAACAATTTGTATGGGTTCGCAATGTGTGAATTATTGCCCTTGAAAAACTTTTGTCTGCATGATTTGTCACAGTATGATGTAACAGAGTCAGGGTTAACAAACAATATTATGAATCTTGACCGAAACGATCCAAAGGGTTGGATCTTTGAAGTAAACCTAGAGTACCCACACCACCTACATGATTACCATAATGATTATCCATTGGCTGTTGAGAAAATGAGTATGACGGGGGAAAAAGAGGACACTAAACTTGTACCAAATCTGAATGACAAATTCAATTACGTTTGCCACTATCGATTGCTGCAGTTTTACATCAGACATGGGTTAATACTAAAGAAAGTTCACAGAGGAATTCAATTTGATCAGAGTGCTTTCATGAAAGATTATATAATGAAGAACACAACATTGCGTGCAAGAGATGGCAACACTGCATTTGACAAAGACTTCTTTAAGCTTATGAACAATTCCTGTTTTGGTAAGACTATGGAAAATCCTCATCACCGCAAAGATGTGAGACTTGTCACAACTGAATTGGGTGCAGTTAAACTTACAGGTAAGCCACAGTACACAGGGTATAAAGAGTTTTATTCATCATTGTATGCAGTGTCACTCAAAAAAAAAATTGTCAAACTGGACAAGCCAGTATTCATTGGTATGGCAATTCTTGAGTTGTCAAAACTATTGATGCTTGAATTTTATTATGATTACTTCAAACCAAAATATCCTTAGTGTCGTCTGCTATACACTGACACTGACTCTATGATCATTGACGTGCCTACTGAAGACTTTTATTAAGACATGAAAACAGAGTTACATATGTATGACACGTCTGACTATCCTAAGGATCACCCACTGTTTAGCACACAAAACAAGAAAGTGCCTGGGAAGTTTAAGGATGAACTAAATGGTGTGCCGATAGTTGAGTACGTTCGACTGAGATCAAAAATGTATTCTATACTGCACCAAAAGGGAAGTCAGTCGAAAGCCAAAGGAATAAAAAAAAAAAAAGCAATAAAAAATAAAGACATTCGTCATGAACATTACAAGCAAGTATTAGATGGTGCATTAATGCCTGATTATCCAAACAAGTCACTGAGATCAAACAAACACAATCTTGAAATGATTCAAACACACAAAAAGTCACTTGCAGTTGGGGACACGAAACGTGTGTTTTTCAGTAAAGAAATAGCTTATGCACCCAGACACTACAGGCTCAAGTTATCTGAAGAAATAGCCGATGAACTGTTGAAGAATTAATCGATGAGTTAGTTACTGAAATGAGTAACGGTGTCTGGGGGAATAATCTGTAATTCTTCTCTGGCAAATGCCCTCTGTGGTGCAGGCTCGTACAGGTAATATATTGTTGCGTCAGGATCGGGGACTATTTTTTTTATATTGTGTACGGATGTGGACCAGATGGGGTCTGTTGCTCTGCGCCTGACGTCATTTTCTGATTCTCCGGGTTGATATAAATATCTTACCTGTTTAGTAAATAAACTTGTGTCAGGTGCTGGGGTTGGCCCTGTTTTTGGCTCTGTAATTGATTTTGCCCCACCCGGGTCTGCCCTGGGGGACTTGGGTGGGGTTAGGTATTTTTTAGTTCCCAGGGTCACCCTGGTCAGCCCCACAGGGTGGGTTTATCTCTCTATTCTGGGGCATGTGTTTCTGTCTACCCTTTGTCCATTCACCTGTATTTGCCTTTTTAAAACTCTCCCTACTGTCTGCACTGCCTGTAGCTCTTGATATTGGATGTGTGTTGCTAGATGGTCTTAGCTTTATTTAGGCCCATGTGTTAGGTTTATTTAATGTATTTGACTGGCTGGCGACATACATTCAATGTTCTGTTTAGTTTGTTTTTTTCACAAGCAGTGCAGGCACGTCCTGAGAAAGCCTTGTTGCTGTCGGGACATTAAGCAATGTACAATCAATCAATCTGTAATTGATTTTAATTTAATAGCGTCAGCTGGCTTAGGGCACAAGCCTTGTCCTTCATTATTCATTGCTTTTATCACATGTGGTAATCTTTGTACCCACTCTGTGTTCCTGGTGTCATGCATGAGTTCCTTAGAATACTGGTAGCTGAAAAGTCTTTCTGATAACTGTTTGTTAAAGTTCTCTACTATTGCCTGTGATCTGTGTACACCTGGAATGCCGCGTCTAACCAGTACGCCATGTTTCGCAAATAACTGATTAACAGCACCTTTGAATTCTGATCCGTCATCAAGTTGTATGAGTCTAGGGTATTTTAGGGGGCCTCTTTTATAGATACTTGATAAAGCAGTCACAACTGTGGTAGCAGTTTTGTCAGATATGGGTTCAGCATCTTTGTACCTTGAAGCTATGTCTACGACAGTTAATGCGTACTTGTATCGTTTCTTTTTTATTGTGTCATGTGGTAAGAACAGGAGGTCCATTTGATGTGTGTCATTTGGTGTTGTGTTCTCAAAATGAGGTCTTGTTATCTTTTTTGGAGCAGGTAAATAAACCTGCCAAATTGCTTGTCTCTGTAACCATTGTTTGACTTGATTGAGTGATACATCTCCGCCCACAGCGGCATGTAATTTTTGAATAGCTGTTTGTCCTTTCCAATATCCAATTGGAGACTAATATATTTTTGACAGTTTATTTTCGACGTTCATTTCTTCTAGCAAAATAAAGACTAGTAAAAAATACAAATGTCATTCCCACTAGAACAAAGATTATCTCTCCATTTCTTTGTTCTGTACTCTGTTTGTAATAGTCACTTAGTTTCAGTTTTGGGACAGACATGTCATTACCTGTGACAAGAAAATACTCACGGATTGCTTCGTCGGTATTTGAAAATGTATGTTGTGCATGACCTTCAAGCCTCAGTTTTTCATTGATGAAATCAAGTTTCTCAATTCTATTCTTTTCACATTCTTGTTGAGCTTGACCCCCACCCGGGTCTGCCCTGGGGGACTTGGGTGGGGTTAGGTATTTTTTAGTTCCCAGGGTCACCCTGGTCAGCCCCACAGGGTGGGTTTTTCTCTCTATTCTGGGGCATGTGTTTCTGTCTACCCTTTGTCCATTCACCTGTATTTGCCTTTTTAAAACTCTCCCTACTGTCTGCACTGCCTGTAGCTCTTGATATTGGATGTGTGTTGCTAAATGGTCTTAGCTTTATTTAGGCCCCATGTTGTAGGTTTATTTAACGTATTTGACCGGCTGGCGACATACATTCAATTTTCTGTTTAGTTTTTTTTCACAAGCAGTGCAGGCACGTCCTGAGAAAGCCTTGTTGCTGTCGGGACGTTAAGCAATGTACAATCAATCAATCAATTGTTGAGCTTGAGCGAGTTTCTCAGATGCCTCATTGTGTCATTTAATTTCTTCTGCCGATTCCTCTCTACCCATTTTTGAAAAGAGATAGTTTGAGCCACTGAAAGCAAGTGCATTGACCATGGCACCACCAATCATAATAGCTATCGTCGCCATACTTATTTTATTTACATAGAAACATTTTCGGGAATAATTCCTTGTTTAACAAAAAAAGTCTTTCGTCGCAATTGATGCTGTAACAATCGTGATTAATTTTGCACTGTCTTCCAGATCCAATCTGCTCGAGTCTACAGACCTCATTTTGAGTAGACTTTTCCCCAGCATAGAATAAGCTACTGCTAGTCCGCTGATTACGGCAGAGTGATAAACAAGGTTCATTATGTTCTTTGAGTCATTCATTTCTTAGGCAATAAAATTAAAATAAAGAAATTTATTAGTGCATGATAAATGGGTCGACAACTTTGGGTATTGTTGGTAATGTGGAGACTTTTGATGATGGAGTGTTTAATTTTTTGGACAATGTTCGAGTGTGCGGCTTGTATTTTTTGTATAATTGGTAACCTATGTAACCAAATCCGACAACAAATGCGGCAACTACATATTTTGCTGTTTCAGAATTAGACTGGGTTGAAGGTCTTTCACTTTGATGTGGGTGTGACAGGGGTATTAAGAGCCCTGTCAGTTCTGACGGTGTTGACGGCGGGTCACTTACATGAGCCTTTTCTGTTAGCGCCTGTAGCTGTAACTTTTTCTGCTTGTTCCATTCAGCTAACCTTTTCCCTGCCTGAATTCTGCCTGCATTTTTAATTTTTGTCACTGTGCGAATAGGAGTCTGGGCAGGGTCCGGGACAGAGTTCTTCTGTGGGGTCATCTGTGGGGTTGTTTGTGGATTGTCCATTTTTGTCAACAAAAAAATTTAATTTTGTAAAATTGATATGGCTGCTCGTTACGATTAATGTTACCAGAGGAGCAAGCAAATTACCAAACCTGTAGAATAAAAGGCAAGCTAATTTACCAATTGCACTCGTTACAATGGGGTTACTCTCGAGGTCATTTGTGAGATTTTCAATGTCAACAGGAAGGGCATAACTCACAACTTTTGAATATAAGCAGACAATTGATTTGCTCAAATCACGGGTCATTAGTGAAGCCATGTGTTGATCATATTTAGAATGAAGTTTAAATAAATCATCAGCCGTGAGGGATTGTATATCTTCGGTTGAATATTGCTTTCCGAGATAAGCTTTGGAATGACCAGAAACCACTACAGATAAAAGTCGTTCCCGCTTTGAATCTAAGTCTATGTTTTCTACAGCGCTGATATCTCCCAATAATAATATTTCATTCGAATCCATTTTATAATGCAATTTAAAAAAACCAACTTTATAAACACAATTGTTTCTTTGTCAGTAAACCAGGCATAAGCCCCCACATGTAGAACCGTTTTGTAAATGACTACTCTCTTTTGAAAAGTAATATGTCCCCCTGTTAATCTTTGACATGAATTAGTGATTTGTAAAGGCTGTATTTATAAAAGGCCTTTCATGGCTGAGAGCTTTTCAAAAGCACAGTCCCGTTGCGGCTTGTGTCTGAATTGAAAAGGAATGGAATGTGTCCCCTCTATTGAATAGCGGTGTGAGGCAACACAAAAGGCGATCAACCGTGACATCACCTGTCAGATTAGACTCAGGCTTACGGTAAATTGTACAGACATGAGTGTGTGTGTGTTTGTTTATGTGTGCGTGTCTGTAAGTGTGTGCATATGTTTGTTTGTGTGTTTGTCCGTGCGTTTTGTTTGTGTTTTTTTTTTTTTTGTGTGTGTGTGTGTGTGTGTGTGTGTGTGTGTGTGTGTGTGTGTGTGTGTGTGTAAGATATTATTTGATAGTTTCTTATCCAACTGTTTTCCAGCTGCCTGTTTATATTGCAGAGTATAAACACTGGTTGATTTCTCAGGAACCAGTCATGAGTATATATTAAGTCGTCTTCAAAAACATGCTGTCTTCTTGAGTGTATGTCACCTCTCAGTAATAACCTTTTTTCAAAAGCCTTAGAGCCGGCTTATTCATAAAAGTGTCCCCTCTCGCATTGAATAGCGACGTGCCACTGTGCGGCGCATGGCAACATTAGACAACACAAAGGTAAACAGGTGAGCTGGCTTACAAAATGACATGCGCCACAGATTAAGACCCCTGTAACTTACTCATTGAAAAGAGGCTGATTTAAACGTATAAGTTTCACATGAGTGGAGTCTATGTCTGTGTTGTCAAAGCGGGTCTCTCTCTCTCTCTCTCTCTCTCTCTCTCTCTCTCTCTCTCTGTGCAAGTAGCTCATAGGGGGATTGGTTGTGTGTACAGGTGTTAGTCAATTTACATTTAATGGAGGGTGTACGCATAATTGGAAAAATTAAAAATTCCTTCTTGAATATCGAGACAGGTGTGGTGCATATCGATCTAGCAGTTCAAGATTTGAAAAGGTTTTGAAAAATGTTGTCGAAACATTGCGACATGGTGAATACATTATAACTGCTACGCATATTTTATTCTGACGTGTCGTGTCTTTCATGCCTAGAGTGCTGGCACGGGCGGTGTTTACGTACATAGTAACATTGCGACATCGGTCATATGAGCTAATTAAGAGAGATAGAAATAATGAGCGGTTTGAAGTATTATTAACACAATGACTGAGTTAACCCCTTAATTATTATTTTTGATTTTCATAAAAATGTGGCTGTTTAAATAATAATGATTTAGGGAGTAACTTCCGATGGCATTTACTCTGTGTGGGGGACATGGATAATGGGGGGTCAGAAAGTTATAATTAAGGGGGTTAACTCAGTCATTATGATAATGATTCTTCAGTCCGCTCATTATTTCTATCTCTAATGCTGAATCTCCTTTTGTAGTGTATGCGGACAGAGGTACTGTTTACAGTGCTGCGCACACTGACAGTGACACTGTTTACAGTATGGACGGATGCTTGTACAATATGGTTAAATTTGTTTGTTATTTGGGTTTAACGCCGAGCAGGCGACTAAGGCCATCTCACGGCGGCAATATGGTTGAAGCATCTAGATCAAATGATGCACTTCGATGTTGCTAACACTTTGTAATTCTTTGTATTAAAACAAAATCATATTTGGATTGTGGTCTGTGACTTTTGGACCTTATGGTTCTCAGCGCCATAAGGTCAAAAATCACAGATCAGCACAGATGTTCATAAAAATATTTTCTTCCTCTTTTGTTCTGACGAGTCCCAGACAGGCACACGTGCTGTAGTTGTACAAGCTTATGTCTTTCTCCTCTTTTCTTTTGCAGCTGAATGCTGCACATAAATTTCAGGACAGTCCCTTCCCAAATTGATAAAGTGAGAGTGTAACAGGGCTTGGACTACATTCAACACCCCATCCGGTGGTGCTATGGTTGTGTTGGACGGAAAAGAAGAGGGGTCCAGCCCCTCTCAGCCCAATGTTGTTTTCCGCTTCTTCAAGCGCGTTGGGGAGGTGAGTCCCTAACCTTGTGCATGTCATCACTGATACTGTGACGAGTACCAGTGACTTAAACATCAGTCTATGTGTAGTTGTTGAGGTTTGAGTATTTCTGTTGTGGACTGAGTGACAGATCTTATAGACTTTTACCGTTGCGTCCTGTGGCTGAAAATTTTCACATTTGTTTATTGTCCGTGAAGGCTGCATTACACTTACAGATTAGGAGACAGATCACCATTTTAATTCTAGGGTGGTGCCAAAATAGCCTGGTGCGTTGGGCGCCAAGATATTATGGCACTACCCTTGAACTGTCAGTCAAATTTATTTAATCAAATTTGTATCAGGATGGAAAGGGTTAAAAGGTCAGGTCCCAAAGGTGTACCTTCGGTTAAGCTGTTGAGCAGGTGGTGCTGTGCTTTCGCGCTGATGGCTAGCATTCAAATGACTCATCAGAACTGCACAGGCGTTTATATGTATTGGCCTGTGGATGGTTTAAGCTTATGAGCTGGTCTATGCATTCTCATGAGGCATGTTGTAAGCACTATTTTGCAAACAGCCAATCCTCGGAACGCTCAAAACTTACACTTCATATATAATCCTGTTGCCTGGAAATATTGTTTGCAGTGCACTTAATCCTGCACTTTGCAGTAACCTTGCCAGATTTACCTGCTGCTTTACACAGTCTTTCTGAATCTGCCACTACAAAGTTAGTGAATGCTTTAGTCACAAGCCGTCTTTACTACTGCAATTCTCTGCTTTTTTGTCTTTCATCTGAGCAGATTAACTGCCTTCAGCGAGTTCAAAATAATGCAGCAATGCTTGTGAAGCGCAGGCAAAAGCGAGACCGCGTAACCCCTATATTGAAAGACCTTCACTGGCTTCCAGTCCAATCCCGCATAAACTGATAAAGTTTAAGAAAAACAGAAGATAGTGGTAGAAAACCCTTTAAAATAGAAACAAATAATGACGTTTCGGATCAAAGATCCTTCTTCAGGTGACATGGAAACAAACGTAGAACAGAAAAGAACACGACAGAAAGAAAAGACGTCATCCTGTATAGAGAGAATTTAGAATGACGTAAAAAAAAAAAATAAAAAAAAACCCCACACACACATAATGACGCAAATACACATGCACAAAACACATAGCACAAAACTTACGTCTATATACATACATGTCGCTGCATACATTCGCTGGATGCTACCTTTGAGTGTGTGTGTGTGTGTGTGTGCATGTGCATGAGCTGCAGCAGGCACGAGTGAATGCGAATGTATGCAGTGACGTGTATGTATATAGACATAAGTTTTGTGCTACGTGTTTTGTGCATGTGTATTTGCGTCATTATGTGTGTGTGGGTTTTTTTTTTTTTTTTTTTTTTTTTAACGTCATTCTAAATTCTCTCTATACAGGATGACATCTTTTCTTTCTGTCGTGTTCTTTTCTGTTCTACGTTTGTTTCCATGTCACCTGATGAAGGATCTTTGATCCGAAACGTCGTTATTTGTTTCTGTTTTAAAGGGTTTTCTACCACTATCTTCTGTTTTTCTTTCACGTGAAACCCTAGCGGCAACAGTTTTACTACATTTTGATAAAGTTTAAGATAGCGACCCTTGCATACCGCCACTTTGAATGGCAGTCTTCCGTCATACCTTTCCTCCGGTCTAATTCTCGCTCTCTTGCACAGAGGCAAAATGCAGAACAAATTATTGCCGACGGCAAAGACATCCGTTTAGTCTGGCAAGTAATAAACAATTTCACCAAAGGTAACAGTAAACGATCGCCTAATATTCCGCCCGATCTTACTGCTGATGCGTTCAACACTCACTTCATAACTGTTGCTCAAACTCTGGCGAAGTCAAATACACCTGACCCTGTAAACTACACTTGCTCTCATCAACTACGTCACCATAGTCAACAGAGAGCCTGCGGCCCATTTCTAGTACCGCTTATGACTGTCCTAGATGTAGGCAAATCTATTTCCAGTTTAAAGAACAAATCGTCTTGCGGTCCAGATGGTATTAATAGTCAAATTTTAAAACTATCTCTGCCCTACGTCGTCGAATCCCTGACCTTTATTTATAATTTATCTATCAGACATAACGTTTTTCCCGACGAGCTGAAAAAAGCGAAGGTAATCCCGCTTCCCAAAAGCAAAGATTTATGCAACCTAAACAAGTACAGGCCCATTTCCATATTATCCTGTATTTCAAAACCGCTCGAGAAACATATCCATACTCATCTTCTAAACTTTCTGGAGCAAAACCATCTGATAACTGCAGCACAATCAGGATTTCGACCTCTACATTCGTGCCAAACTGCCCTCAATCATTTAATTGATAAATGGCTCTCTGCCATAAATGACAGTAAAGTATCAGGTACAATCTTTCTTGACCTGAAAAAAGCTTTTGATCTTGTCAACCACTCTATCCTACTAAAAAAACTACCATTCTATCACATTGACTCTTCACATTGACTCAAATACTGTCTCCTTTATATCTTCCTATCTCAGGGACAGAACACAGAAAGTACTGCTAAATGGCAAATATTCCTCTGATGGTTTAGTAACTTGCGGTGTTCCACAGGGGTCTATTCTAGGACCCTTATTATTTAATCTATTTATTAATGATCTGCCACTGTGCATATCTCATTTAGACGCAAACTGCGATCTGTTCGCAGATGACACGACCATACACACATCTGATAAAGATATCGCAACCATTAATAAGGTACTCCAACAAAGTCTTGATGAAGTAGCAGGCTGGTGCAGTGATAATCACATGATTATTAGTATTCCAAAGACAAAGAGCATGTTAGTTACTACACGTCAGAAACACCAGCATGGCCTACCACCTTTAACACTCTCCTTAGATAGACAGCTTGTTGAACAAGTAACTAGGCATCGCTTATTAGGCGTTATAGTGGACAACCAATTAAGCTGGGAGCCGCATACTGACTCAATATGCAAAACAATCTCCAAAAATCTGTTCCTGTTATCAAAACTACGCCATATAGTTAATACTGATATCCGTAAACTCTTTTTCCATGCGCATATCAAAACGCATTGTGACTACAATTCTACCGTCTGGGATGGATGCAGCGAAGTTCACATGAAAAAAGTTAATTCCTTGTATCGTCGGGGCATTAAATTAATACTTCCCGGTCCTACTTCGACTGATGAAAAATTAAAATCTCTCAAGTTACTAACATTGAAGAAACAGTTTGAATTTAATTGCTGTGTTCTTCTGCACAAGATCATGCACGGAAAAGCCCCACCCTATCTAAAAACTCTATTTTCCGACAATAATAGGAAAAACACGAGAAATAGTTCGATCCACCTTCCAAAAATTAGGTTAGACATCTGTAAAACCAGTCTGTCTTTTTCAGGTGCTAAAGCATGGAATATGTTACCTCCACACCTGAAATTAATTTGTAAGATTAGCGTCTTCAAAGATCGCCTCCATAAATAATTATTTCAGAAGTAATAGTATGTTCGGCTCCCTTATGCTACTATTCGTATAGTTAGTTACAAGTTTCCTATTACCTAATACTCTTCTACTGTTGCTGCAGATTATGTAATAGCTCGACTGTCTGCATTAACATGTCAGGTTCATACCTGTGTATATAATTATATATTTTTTTAAATTTTTTTATTTTATTTTATTTTATTTATTTATTTATTTTGTTCTGAGTGGGGGGGTGGGGGGGGGGGGGGGATGGGTCGTTTTACTTACATATGCTTTTGATGTATCGTCTGATGTATTTTTATATGTGTAGAGTAGCAGGACAGTTTGGAAGATAGGCATTGCTATGCCTAAAACTTTTTATCCTGAATAAAAACGTTTCATCATCATCATCATCATCTCTGTGTTCATTGGGAGAGAAACTTCTCAAAGTTCCATCTCAAATCTGCCGGTGAACGCTCTTTCAGATGTACTGCTCCTTTAATTTGGAATTTCTTACTGACTGACCTGAGAAATGCCTCCACCCTTACGCAGTTCAAAGCGAAGTTAAAAACTTACTTTTTCTCGCAGACTTTCGTGTAATCTCTACGGTATTTCTGTACACACCCTCTGCAGACTTTGTGTGTATGTGTGTGTGTGTGTGTGTGGTTTTCGCCTGCGCATTGAGTTATATTATAAATTTGAGAAATGCACCATAAAATTTATAAATACCATGTATTTTTATTATTATGAAAATACAGACTCCTTTTACTAACTTTTAGCTGACACTTTCGGAAGTTCTCAGTACAATTTTGCGAGACTGTACAAAGTGTACTGTTTGACGACAGCTGTGTGTGATTGCACTGTTTACAGTACTACCAGTGTTTTTATGCGTAGGTGGGTTAATCTGTAAACCCCTTCACTGCCGAAGAAAAACAACATGATCCAACTGCTAAAGACATGTATCCTGATGAGCCCATGCAGTTGTGGGGACTCTATCTATGCTTCTTTTTGCTGACAATACTTTGTATCTGTGTACTTTGGGTGACCCAGGCTCGGTGGGTTTTAACCCTTACCATTCGGAATACACCAGTGTGTGAAATAAGTTTGACTAAAATAGTTCAAGGGTAGTGCCGGAATAACTTGGCGCATCTAGGCACCAAGCAGTTCTGGCACCACCCTTGAACTAAAGCCATTGGTTCATGTCTTTTTCCATAAGTACTATAATGTAGCTTGCATATGGCAGTGTACAAATTTAGAGCTTTTAGCCTCAGTATGATTTGGGTTAATTAGGAATAATTTCATGAACACAGTCTTCGTCCACTGACGGTGAAAGTGGGGTGTGTGTAAATCCCTCTAATATATTACAATAATATGCAAGTTCCGCGTTTTCTGTTCTTTAGCTGCAGCAGCTGTATCTGGACCGTGCCACGCCGTACATGATCGGCCGCTGGGTGTTCACGGCTGTCCTGGGTTTATCATACTTGCTGCGTGTCTATCTCCTGCAGGTTAGTGACCAGCATTTTTTATAATCAATATATTGCACCTATAGGTGCATTGTTTTGATCAGTATTGCGAATGTTGACTAGCGTATGGTGTTGTGTATTATCTTTACAGTGCATTTTTGGACGTATAAAGTTATTGCTGATACTTCTACCGATAGTTATTAAGATAAAATAAGTCCGTTCTCTTTCAGCATACTTTGTGTATTTATTTTTATCGTAAGTAGTTGGACATGTGAGAGATGAAAATGTGCCATGTATGTCTGTATTAACCCTTATCATTCGGGTGTGTGAAATAAGTTTTGACTAAAATAGTTCAAGGGTAGTGCCAGAATAGCTTGGCGCCTCTAGGCGCCAAGCTATTTGGGCACTACTTTTGAACTAAAGCCATTGGTCTATATATTATTTGTAAGTACTATAATGTAGCGTGCATATGGCAGTGTACAAATTTGACGCTTTTAGCCTCGGTATGATATGGGTTAATTGTTGTCATTAAGAAAAGAACTGAAATGTTGTTTTGCAGGGTTGGTACATAGTGACGTATGCACTAGGCATCTACCTGCTGAATCTGTTTATTGCCTTCCTGACCCCAAAGATCGACCCTGCACTTCTAGACGACAGTGATGGTCAGTTCACTGCAATGTGTCAGCTTTCATCTGCTTTGTTAAATTTTAGAAATGGACGTGTTGTATGAAATATATTGTTCAGTGAAACGCAGGACATGTACACCATCCAAATCATGATTCTTTTGTGAAAACAGGAACAAATTTTATACAAAATAAATCATACTGATACAAATCTATGAACATTGAACAGTTCATCGTCCAGTGTGAATCAGACATTTGGAATTTCAGTTGTATAACGGAAGGAAAAAAACAACAACTGTAAAATGCCATAGGCTATATAACGCATTCAATGAATGATTTCTTGTAGAGACTTATTTAATGATAATAATAATACATACTTTTTATATAGCGCCCTTCCCCACAGACAGCAAGCTCAGAGCGCTTTACAGCACATAATAATAATTTAAAAAGGAGAAAAATTATTTTATGGTATTTGGCTATTTGCATTTTAACCTTTTGGCGGTTTGTTGATAAACAACACTACTGACAGCCAACGGGTTGAAGCTTAGCGGTTTGTGTGGTACATGTATGTGAAAGTGGGTTAACCCTTTGACTGTCAGTTGTGCTTGCTGGATCACCTTGACAAAGTGCTGCTAAGAGGAAATGCTGTTTGAATTTGTGTGGGTTTTAGATCATATACTAATGTCTTGCCTTTCTTTCAGAAGATGGTCCTTCATTACCAACAAAGTCAAACGAAGAGTTTCGTCCATTCATGCGACGGTTACCAGAATTTAAATTTTGGTGAGTTGACATTTCTCTTTCCTTTTAAGGTTTTACAATGTGCAATGCTAGTTCACAGAGTTTGTTAATGCCATTGCGAATAGTTGTATTCAGAAGCAAATGTGGTAGGAAAAACTAATCAGAATTCACTCTTTTGTCAGTGTAATTTGGAAAATGTTTACTGTGTGATATGACATCACCAGAACACATTTTAGAAAAGACAGTTACAACACAGTAGTATTGTAATTGTCTCTTCTAAGTGTGTTTCTTGTTTGCTTGGATGTTCTACATTTTACACGTTTAACAGTCTCATAAGACATAAGACATTTATTCACCAAGTAAAACGTTACAAGGATTTTTGTGTGGCAATCTCCTGTGTGTGTCCTTTTTGGTCTGGATTTCACAGAAAAATGGCTAGTGAAAATATCTCCATTGCTATGCATTACGTCTTAGATCCTAACTACTTCATAAGCTGTAAGGTTCAGAATCACAGCACATAGGCACTATTTGGACGTGTGATGATGTCCACTTTTTAATTCTACAATCTCCCTACACCAAGAATATTAGTAAACCTGTAACTCCCCAGAGCCAAATGATTTCCATTCAACAGAATGGAAGTCATTTGGTTCTGGGAGTTAAAGGGTTAAGGAAGGGCTGGAGGTCAGTTAAGTTAACCCATTTAGACCTGATGCACTAAGGCAGGAGATGGGTCGACCATGGTAATTCAAGGGTAGTGTCAGATTAGCTTGGCGCCATTAGGCGCCAAGCTAATCTGGTACTACCCTTGAATTATCATGGTCGATCCATCTCCTGCAATTGGTGCATAGTCATTAGGTGACATCTCCAAATTTGAAAAATGTGGCTAAGATGTTTTAACGTCTGCGTCCACGCAGCTACAACTGCTGTAAATAGTACTGGTGTGGAAGGGTGGTGAACCCTTTTCATCCTGATACACCCATTGCTTGAAATAAATTTGACTGATAGTTCAAGGGTGGTGCCAGAATAGTTTGGCGCCTGAGGCGCCAAGCTATTCTGGCACCACCCTTGAACTAAAACAGTTGATCTATCTCCTAATCTGTAATGTAGCCAACACAGGATAGTAAGCACATTTTACAAAATCAACATCGGGGTGTAATGGCTTAATGTGAGATGAGAAAGAAGACTTTGTCACAGAACTCGTGTGTGCTGTGTTGTGCAGGTACTCGGCGTCGAAAGCTGTGCTGATTGGCATGATATGCACGTTTTTTGATGCCCTGAACATCCCAGTCTTTTGGCCAATCCTCGTCATGTATTTTATCATTCTCTTTACGATCACCATGAAACGACAGATAAAGGTACGCCATTGTGTCATTTTCGTTTCTTTCTTTTATTACTTATCTTGTATTGGTGTGTTATTCTTGGGGAAATCGTTTTGCACCACCCATTTCGGGCTCATGTGTAATAGCAAAAGTGAGTCTGTGTCATGGGCCAGTGGTCGGTCGGTCTGCCATCGTCAGTGGTAAACTTAGACATTGGCATTTGCTTGGGGACTATTCAAGCCACACTCATCAAATTACAGGCCTGCCTACCGTCCCGGAGTACCCGTATTTGTCCCGGAAACTTGTTAAAAGTACCTAGCCGTCCCAGGAATACGGTTTTCTCAAAGGCGTCCCGGGACAACAAAAAAAAAACAACAACAAAAAATCAAGCAGACGACAGGGACTTTTTGTGCGATCTCACGGCGTCTACCGAATGTTACTCTCGCGCTCCCTGAGATTTTTTTAGTCCAGCGCATGCGCACACAGTCATTCACAAATTTCGAATGAGAAAATGGCAACAAAGAGGAAAGCGCAAGATGCCACTCTCAGTCTCAGCAAACCGACAAAGAAGCGCAGCCAAATCTACATTGCGAAGTATACTGAAAAATGGCCTTTTATTAAGCCTGGAAAAATCGAGACTTACGTGGCTTGTGAAATATGTGCTTGTGAGTTGTCTGTGAAATCTGGCGGCAGCGATGACATCGTTCGGCATGTGGAAACAGAAAAGCACAAGGCTAATGAAAAACTTCAAAAGAGCGAGAAACAGAACAGTAAAATCACCGGATTTTTGGCAACAAAATCAAGTGCTAAAGATGAAGCGTTAGATGTAATGCGAGCAGAAACAATGATGGTCGACTTGGTGGTTGACTTGAATTTGCCGATGGCTTCACTTGATAAAATTAACAAAGCCGTCAAGGTAATGTTTCCTGACTCGGCAATCGCGAAGAATTTCCAGTGCGCCCGTTCCAAGGGTACTGCAATAACCATAAGCAAATAATAAGCAAAGAAATTGCTGCCAAAACAACATTCAGTCATGTTGAAAGAATGAAGAGACTACCATTTACCATATACACTGATGGCAGCAACGACAGAGGAGGGGAAAAACTTTTCCCTTTGGTTGTGCGGACTGTACATCCTGAGTGTAATATAATTCAGTGCTTGCTATTTTCTCCATAACGCTTGTAGTTGTAAAAAGTTGTTTTATAATACAGTGCTTACTAACGACTGGACTGCAATATCCAGTGTGATTTAAAATAAAAAATGCAGTAGCAATGACTGGACTGGACAATACCACTACCAGTGTATTTATTCTGATTGACGCCAGTTGTCAATTTAGTAAAAGACAACTAACATTCAAGGTGAACGTAAGGACTATCTCGATCTCCCACATTATCATCAGATGGTGTTCAGTAGGTAAATCTCATCTTTTGTGTTTTTATAATTTATACTTAGTGTGTATTGATGCAGTTTAAGATGTAATTTGTTTCTTCAAAAACATTACCGATGACATGACTACATGGGAATGTCTACTTCTAGGCTCAATTTTAGCCTACTTGCCCGTTGTGTGCCCACACAACCCGAGAAGCACTCGGGGAACCCCCCAGAGGGGTCGAGAGTTATCTCCCCATACCCGCCTTACCAGATCCGGTCACGAGACCGTTCAGTCTTGCTACTTCGCTCGTGGAGAGAAGACGTGTCTGGCCTGCGCTCTCGCTGCCTCGACCGGTCTCCTGCCTACGCGACGCTCGTTGCCGACTTGTGTGCTCTGCGCCCACTTCTACCCTGCCTTCTACCCTGCCTTCTCTTCCTGCTTCGTTGGGCTGCCTGTGGGGATTTTTCTGCTTCGGTGGACGGCGGTTTGCCTACACTTCCCCCCTTCCCTTCGTTGCAGAGGTAAGGTAGCGGTAGTTCCCTCGGCCGGCCCTCGGGCTGAGAGCCGGCTGCCTGTGGGTGCTTCCCTGCTTTTCTTGCTTAGTGGTCTCGTTTCAGTGCATAGTGCCTGATTAGCTCACGGTCGGCTTTTGCCGTTCACGCCCGTTTTGCACGTGGGCCTTGGGACTCCTGCTGTGTTAGCCCGTTTAAAGGCCCTTTAGCCCTCCGAGAGTTCCCCTTTACGTTTTCACCGGGAGCCCACCTGCGCTGAGCCATAATGTGGTTGTGCTCCCGGTGCGGTGACTTTAGGTGGCCGACGGACACCCACTCGGTCTGCTTACCATGTTCAGGTTGTTCCTCGGACCACAGGTGTAAGATTTGTGCGGCCTGGCCTGAGGTTCTCTGGGCGGACCTTTGGTCCTTCTACCGCCGAGAGCGTTCCCGCCCGTCGAACGAGCGTCCGGCGCCCGTTGAGGCGGTGGCCGCCCTTACTGTTTCCTCTGACCACTCCCGCACGGAACGGTCCTCTCGTCGGGGTTCGCGTTATTTGTCTGACCACAGGACTGCCACTGCTGCCACGCCCGCTGACCCTTCCGGAGGGTCTGTTTGCCGGCTTAGCGCCCATCTCACTGAGAGTGGCCAGCAGCAGTCGGCCGTGAGCCGTCCGTCAGTGACGAGCCGTCCTCACCACTCTCCCAGCACCAAGCCCGCTGATCCTTCCGGAGGATCGCCTTGTCGGCATAGTGGCCTACTTCCGGAGTATGGCCCGGAGAGACGTAAGCGCCGTCCTTCGCGACGCAGCCGCGACCCTGACCCTCACCGTTCCTCCTCCAGACACCGGCGCTCTCGCTCGCCTCGCGAGCGCCGTGAGCGGGTTCCTCGAGAAGAAGACAAGAGAAGAGACACAAGAGAGAGAAGAAAGAAAGAACGCCGCCCGCGTCGACCCTCCTCGCGTCGTCGGGACTCCTCGCCGCGTGCTCGCCGGGCGCCTTCCAGTCCTCGCTCCTGCGTTTTGGAGAGGTCTCGTCCTCGGTCTGCCCCCACCCGGGTCTGCCCTGGGGGACTTGGGTGGGGTTAGGTACTTTTTAGTTCCCAGGGTCACCCTGGTCAGCCCCACAGGGTGAGTTTTTCTCTCTATTCTGGGGCATGTGTTTCTGTCTACCCTTGGTCCATTCACCTGTATTTGCCTTTTTAAAACTCTCCCTACTGTCTGCACTGCCTGTAGCTCTTGATATTGGATGTGTGTTGCTAAATGGTCTTAGCTTTATTAGGCCCCATGTGTTAGGTTTATTTAATGTATTTGACCGGCTGGCGTCATACATTCAATGTTCTGTTTATTTTTTTTTTTCACAAGCAGTGCAGGCACGTCCTGAGAAAGCCTTGTTGCTGTCGGGACGTTAAGCAATGTACAATCGTCCTCGGTCTCGCTCCCGGCCGCCTCCTCGATTATCGCCGTGCTCCCCGCTGCCCTCGCGTCCTCTGTCTACGCCGGAGGTTCAGCGCTCTCCTTTGACCTCGCTGCGGTCAGTAGTGGTTCCGGTGTCTTCTCGACCCCCCCCTAGAGGACGACGCGCTCAGCCTGCTGCCCGAAGACTCCGTCTCGGCCGTGTTGAGCGAGGAAGCTCGCTCGAACTCGCCCGCGGCCCTTGAGGATGCTTCCCCCTCGGCGCTCCCGTCTTCTTCCCGGTCAGAGACGCTCTTGGCTCTGGATGAAGCCGCCAGGATTGTGGCCGCGACGCTGCCGTCGGACGCCTGCCCAGCTTCCCCGCCTTTGAAGAGGAAGGTCGCTGCCTTCGTTGACGCGGAGAGGCAGGTCAAGAGATTTAAGGCGTTTCCCCAGCCGCCCGGCTTTAAGGACCTGCGAGACGTCCTTTCGTCGCACCTGCAGCTGGACACGTCCCAGGAGCCGTTCTTCTTCTCCGACCGTCGCTGGCCCGTGGATTTGGACATGTCGTTTCGGCGGGACTGGTATGCTGGCCATTCACAGGCCTTCTCCATCCCTCTGCCTACGCTGGACCCGTCGGCCGTGTCGCTAGCCGGTGGCCCGAGTCTGCTGCGGCGGTCCCTGCCACGGGGCCTGGACAAGACAGCGTCCTTGGTCCGAAACACCTTAGCCTGCTCGGGGGTCTTGGCGCTCCTCACTCAAGCCTTGGTCCGTCGGGTGGAGGAATCCTGGCATCCTTCCATCTCTCCCCTCTTAGGCGACCTGCTGGTCCTCGCGGAGACCGCCAACCGCGCTGCCTACCACTCGTCGGTCAACGCGATGGCTGCGTCGGCCAACTGTGACCTCATGCGTCGAGATGCCCTGCTCCTCGCTTGTAGTACGTTGCCGCCGGACCTGCGAGCGCAACTTCGCCGGGCCCCCTTGAGGGGGCCCTTGCTGTTCGGCGACACCTGGTCCGCTGTGAGAGACTCCAACCCCGGCCGCTGGCCCAGCAGTGCCCCCCCTCCACGCCGCTTTCGCCCCGCCCGCCAGGCTCGGGGTCGCGCCTCGCGGTCTGCTAGACCCGCTGCCCTCTCGGCCCCTGCTTCGGCGCCCGGGCTGGCACCCGCCTTTGGCCAGTCCAGACCCTCCAGACGCCGTCCCCCGTGTGGACCCGTCCCGGCAGGGGACGGGGTCGCGGGCGGCCCGCGTGACCCCCTGCCGACCTTGCCCCCGCCGACCTTCTCGGGGTCTCCGGTCGGCGGGCGGCTAGCCGATTTCAGCGGAAATTGGCTCACGCTCTTTGGCGACGACCCCTGGATTTGCGACACCATCTCTACGGGTCTGCGGATCGCCTTCCGAAGCTCGCCGCCCTTACGTCGTGCCCCTCTCTGGACCGAGATTCCCAGCGACCCGCGGAGGGCCGCCACCTTGCGGGAAGAGGTAGACTCCCTGCTAAGGAAAGCCGCCACAGAGGTTGTCCGAGTCCCCGACTCTCCGGCCGTCTACAGCCGCCTTTTCGTCGTGCCGAAGCCTGGAGGGAGATGGCGTCCGGTCATCGATCTTTCGGCGCTGAACAAGTTCATTTTGGCCCCCTCCTTCCAGATGGAGACTGCCAGAGCCCTGAAAGCCGCGGCCCAGCCTCTCGACTTCGCAGTCAGCCTGGACCTCTCCGATGCCTACCTGCATGTCCCGATGCACCAGGCCTCCAGGAAGTTTCTCAGGTTTGCGATCGACGGCGTCGTTTACCAGTTCCGGGCACTGCCTTTCGGACTCAACCTCAGCCCCTGGGTCTTCACTCGGCTGATGGACGCCGTAGTCGCCTTAGCCCGACAGTCTTCCTCCAGTCCGACGTCGAACTACCTGGACGACCTCCTTTTGCGCAACCAGTGGGAGACCGCGCTAACCACGGACAGAGATGCTCTCCTGCACCTCCTGGCACACATGGGTTTCCTAATAAACAACGGCAAGTCGGATCTCTCTCCCTCCCGCCGGTTTGTGCACCTGGGTATGGAATTTGCTACCGACCTCAACTTGGTTCGCCTTCTGGCGCCCCGGGTCAAGAAGATTGCGGACCTAGCCGACCAGTTAGCTCGGGAGGATGCAGCCCCTGCCAGAGTCTGGCTTCAGTTGCTGGGTTTGATGAACGCCGCAGCGGATCTTATCCCACTAGGGCGTCTCTACTCCCGGCCGATTCAACTGCATCTTCTTCTCCATTGGCGTCCGTCTTCCGGAGACTTGACGACCGCGGTCCCAGTGTCCCAGATGCTCCGTCCGCACCTTCGTCGGTGGACCGACCCTACGTGGCTAGCGTCGGGAGTTCCCCTAGCCTCTCCCCATCCGCAGATCTCTCTTTGCGTCGATGCCAGCCTTTCTGGATGGGGCGCCCATCTCCTCCCGCGGTTCCTCGTGACCTCGGGCCCCTGGCCCTCAGAATTGGCGTACACCCACATCAACGGGCTGGAGATGCAGGCTGTCTGGCAAGCCCTTCGGGTCTGGGAGGACCTCCTCCGACACCAGGAACTCCTCGTGCTTTCGGACAACACGACGGTGGTCGCTTACATCCAGAAGCAAGGGGGCACACACTCCCCCGACCTGTGTATGCTCCTCTACAGGATGATGCGGTGGTGCGAGGACCGGGGCATTATTCTTCGAGCCCGGCACGTCCCCAGACGTCTGAATGTCTTGGCCGACTCTCTTGTCTCGCCGCGGCCAGCTCCTACACACGGAATGGACCCTGCGACAGGACATCTTTCGGATGATCTGCGCCCGCTAAGAAAGGGAGACTCCCCAGGTCGACTTGTTCGCCACGAGGTGGAACCACCAGCTTCCCCTCTCCGTCTCCCCGATTCCCGACCCCCTTGCCTGGGCTGTCAATGCGCTCTCCATTCCCTGGGACGGTCTTGTGGCCTATGCCTACCCCCCTACTGTTTTCGTTCCCAAAGTCCTCCTCAAACTGCGGGGCTGTTCGGCGATCCTCCTGTTGGTCGCGCCGTTCGCCTGGAACCGCTCCTGGACCACCGACCTGCTCAGCCTCGCCACGGACCCGCCCCTGCAGCTGCCCACCCAGAAAAAAAAGAGCGCGGACCATGCTCAAGCAACCGCGCCAGCCGCTGTTCCACCCCTGCCCGGAGCGACTCCTCCTTCACGCCTGGAGGTTGTGCGGCAAGCCCTCGGAGCTAGAGGCTACTCGGGTGCAGCAATGGAGGCGATCGCTGCGGCCCGTAGACCATCGACCCTTCGAGTCTACGAGGGAAAGTGGCGAGTCCTCTGTTCCTGGTGCACCGATCACGGCCTTACGCCCACGGATCTGACTCATCCCCAGCTGGCGGACTTCTTTCTCTGGCTCTTCCGAGACCAAGGCCTAGCCCCTATCACGTCACCTGGGACGACCCGATCCGGGCGCCTGCAAGGACCTAGCCGACCTTATGGGACACTTCGGCTTACAGCACCCGACACTCCGCTCGCTCATTCCTCGCTGGGCCTACCCTGGGTGCTCACGTGGTTGAACTTCGCCCGCTTCGAACCTTTACCTTTGGCCCAGTTCGCGGACTTGACACGCAAGACTGGTTTCCTGCTGGCCCTTGCTACCGCTTCGCGTGCGAGCGAGCTACATGCGCTTTCGGCACGCCCTTCCTGTCTGCAGTTCCATACAGACGGCTCCGTCCAGCTGCGCACGGACCCGGCCTTTCTGGCAAAGAACAGGTCTCCTTTAACTCCGCCTCAGGTGATCACCATTAGGCCGCTGAGAGACCGACCCCGGTCCCAGGAGACCAGGCTACAGGTTCCCGTGCGCGCCCTTAAAATCTATCTGCGGCGATCTAGGCCCGTCCTCAGGGGACGGTCGCGCCTCTTCCTACCTCTAAGACCCAACTGGCGTGACATTACAGCCCAGACGATCTCTTCCTGGCTCCGCTGGGTCATACGCTCCGCTTATCAGGAGATCTCCCTCAGGGAGCGAAGAGGCTGCACATTCACGCACACGAGGTATGAGCTATGGCCACGAGCGTCACGCTTGATCGAAACTGCGCTGTCAAGGACATCGTGGCAGCCGTGGGCTGGAAAACCGAGTCGGTCTTTGCCCGTTTCTACCTCCGGGACCTGGCTAGCCAGCGAGAGAATCTCGCACTGGTGGGGGACATCGCCGCGGCGCAACACTCCCTCCCGGCGCCACAGGCAGGGTGGGTACGCACTTCGCTAAAATTGTCGGGAGTGTGCGATGGGGAGAACGGCGTTGTTCTGTTGGGGGAGTTTTGGGCGGCACCCTCCTCCTCATCGCAATTCTCCCATGTAGTCATGTCATCGGTAATGTTTTTGAAGAAACAAATTCATTTTTCTCTAAAAGGTATTTTTTCGAAAAATACTTACCAATGACATGACTCGGATGACCCTCCCTCCTGCCCCGCTTGCCGCTTTCGAGCGAAGTATCAGACTGAACGGTCTCGTGACCGGATCTGGTAAGGCGGGTATGGGGAGATAATTCTCGACCCCTCTGGGGGGTTCCCCGAGTGCTTCTCGGGTTGTGTGGGCACACAACGGGCAAGTAGGCTAAAATTGAGCCTAGAAGTAGACATTCCCATGTAGTCATGTCATCGGTAAGTATTTATTTCATCAAAAACATTACCGATGACATGACAAATGGGAGTGTCTACTACGTGCTCAAATTCTAGCCTACGAACCCGTTGTGTGCACACACAACCCGGGAGGCACTCGGGGAACCCTCCAGAGGGGCCAAGAGTTGTCTCCCGGACCTGCCTATCCGGTTCCGAGTCACCTGACTCGCCAGTCAGCTACGTAGGCTCACGACCTTCGGACGTGTTCTAGCCTCGCGCTCCCTTCGACCGGTCGGTCTTGGTGCTCGAGTTCACCGTGACTTTGGCTTCGCCTGTTGCTTCGCTTCTGCTTCGCTTCTTGCTTCGCTGCAGCTTCGCTTGCGCTTCTTCGCTTGGCGTCCTCCTTGGTTGGCTTCGCTTGGCGGACCTGCTGCTTCCCGCCATTTCGCCGGTGGCGACATGGACGTCTCTTCTCCCGCTACCGCTTCGGCAGAGAGGTAGGATAGTTAGTTGGGCCCGGAGCCGGTCCCCGGGCGGGGGTACCGGCCTGTGCCTTTGGACTCTACCTTGTTCGGGTTGTGTGGGTTTTGTTGAGCGGGGACTCTTAGCTCGGCGGGGCCCTGGTGCCCTCGCCTTTCCCCTTTGGGGTGAAATTACTGGCTTCCCCTGGTAGCCTTCGGGGAGCATTGTTTAAACCAGCTGCGGCGCGTGGCTCATGTTGCATCTCCGGCCTGGCTGGGGTATGCTTGTTTCGAGAGCGCACTCTTAGCTTAGAGCGCTACAGCATTATTGCCGGGGGACACGGCCTTTCGTCCCTATTGTCGTTTGGCCCGCCGTGTGATGGCCTTAGTCCCCTGCGCGACGTTGAACCCAAATAACTAAACTAAACTAAACCTATTGTCGTTTGGCGCACATTCCTCTCCAGCCTGGCTGGGGTAGGCTTTGTTCTAAAGACGCAAGCTTAGCTTCGGGCGCTATAGCAGTATAGCCTGGGGGCACAGCCCGTTTGTCCATATCGTTCGATACGGTTCCCCTTGGTAGGACGAGCCCTGTTGGTCTCGACCACGTACCGGCACGTTGTTTGTTTGGTGTGTTGCAGTGCCCTCCTGATGACCTGCACGCAGTGTGGAGGTTTCCAGTGGCCCTCGGATACGCACAAGGTCTGCCTGCCGTGTGTCGGCTGTACATCTGAGCGTTCTTGTGACGTTTGCGCCGTCTGGCCGGAGCTCCGCTGGGTCCAACTTTGGAGCTTCTACCGACGTGAACGCCCGACACCTGTGCCTGTTGCAAGACCTGCGGAAGTGCCGGCTGTCATCTCAGACACACCGACCGCTCTTGCCCCCGATGGCCCCAGTCTGGAAAGATCTCCACAGCGGACACAGCAAGGTAGTGTGCGGAGTCGGGAGTTCGAGGCGCGGGTTCCCAGGAGGGATCGCGCTTGGACCAAGCCTTACGACAGGCAGAGAACCCATCTCGACACAGAGGTCAGTTCGGAGAGACGTGCCTCGCGCCGTCCATGGTCAACCGGTCCCCACTCGTCTCCTAGGAAGGCCTTGGATCCCCCTCGGCCGCTGCGAGCCCGCCTCGCCACAGAGTCCAGCTCGCGGAGACATTCGCGCACACTCACCACACCTCTACCTGTGTCCAGTTCCTCCTTGCGATCAAAGTCTGACCACCACTCTCGCGCTCCTTCGTGTGAGCGTCGTAAAGTTCGGGATTCTTCTCGTCATCTGGACCATGGACCTTCGCGCTCTACCTCTTCGCGGCGTTCGTCCCACGTTCCCCGCCGTCTGCCTCGTCCCGCCCGTTCCCCTTCCCCTCGCCCAGCCTCTTTCCTTCCTCCTCGTTCCCGAGGATCACGGTCTCCAGCTCGTAGTCGCTCGTCTGGTCGCCGCCGCCGTTCCCGCTCCTCTAGTGCGTCGCGTCGCCGTCGCGGACGTCGCTCTCCCCTGCGTGCTTCGGCGCCTTATGGCTCCCCTCGTCCTCGTCGAGCTGATCGCTCTCGGAGTCACGGTCGCCGTCCCTCTTCGACGGCTCTCGGCGGCGTGGACGACGATTCGTTGAGTCTTCCCACTGATGATTCCATCTCAGTTCTCCTCGGAGGTCTCAGCCGCTCTCCTTCACCGCTCTCTCCTTCGGATGCGTCGACAGCCCACGGGTTACCGGCCTCCTCCCGCACAGAGGTTCTTCTGGCCCTCGACGAGGTCGCTCGCCTCATCTCCGCCACGCTTCCGGCAGCGGACTGCCCTCCATCCCCCCCCCTGAAGAGGAAGCCTTCTGCCTTCGTCGACGCGGGTAGACAGGTAAAGAAGTTCAAGACTCTCCCTCAGCCCCCCTCCTTTCGTGAGCTTCGGGATGTGTTCTCGGCCCACCTGTTGTCTGACTCAAGGGACAGTAATTTCTTCTCGGACCACAGATGGCCTCCGGACCTCGATATGTACTTCCGCCAGCAGTGGTACGCCGGCCATTCCCAGGCCTTCCTCTGCCCTCTCCCTCCGGTGGATCCAGCCGCCGTGGTTCAGGCGGGTGGGGCCTCTGCACTCAGACGCGCGCTACCCGCGGGTTTGGACAAGACGGCTTCGCTTGTCAGGAATTCCTTGGCCTGCGCCGGCTTCATGGAGCTCCTTACGCAAGCCTTCCTCCGGCGCGTGGAAGACTCGTGGCACCCGTCCCTGACCCCCCTTCTTGGCGACCTCCTCGTCCTCGCTGGAGCGGCCAGCCGCGCCGCGTATCACTCTTCGGTCAACGCTATGGCTGCAGCCGCCAATTGTGATTTACTCCGCCGCGACGCTGTCCTGCAGGCCTGCCGGGGAATGCCTGCCGACCTGAAGACCCAGCTGCGTCGGGCCCCCCTCGGGGGACCCCTTCTCTTTGGTGACACCTGGCAAGCCGTCAAGGATTCCAATGCGGACAGGTGGCCTCCCAAGTCTGTTCCTCGGCGCTTTCAGTCAGCCCGCAAGGCCGTGGGTCGCCCCCTGCGGATCTCCAGACCCGTCGCCCCGACCTCAACAACCCAGCTGCAGTCCCTGCGTCGCCGTCGCCCCGCCTTCGGTCGCCCCGGCCAAGCTAACGCCCCCGCCCCCGCTTGGCCCCGTCCCGCCCGTCGCCCTGGGCGCGGGCGGGCTCAGTGACTCCTCCCCTCCTCCGCCTCCGCCGGCCGTCTCGGGTCCTCCAGTCGGCGGCAGGCTCGCCCTCTTCAGCGACGAGTGGCGATTACTGATTCCAGAAGACCCGTGGATTTTAGACACTGTTTCCGGCGGCCTACGGATCTCCTTTCGTTCCCCTCCTCCTCTGCGTACGACTCCGCTGTGGACCGAGATCCCCGCAGACCCGCTCAAGGAGTGCGCCCTACGGGGGGAAGTCGACTCTCTCTTGAGGAAGGATGCCACAGAGGTTGTGCGCCGCGCAGACTCGCTGGGATTTTACAGCAGACTTTTCGTCGTCCCCAAGCCCGGCGGCAAGTGGCGCCCAGTGATCGACCTCTCAGCCCTAAATCGCTTCATCGTGGCTCCTTCCTTCCACATGGAGACGGCCCGAGCCCTGCGTACCGCGGTGCGACCCATGGATTACGCCGTCAGCCTGGATCTCTCCGATGCTTACCTACACGTACCCATACATCCGGCCGCCCAGAGGTATCTGCGCTTCGCGTTCGATGGAACCGTTTACCAGTTTCGAGCCCTACCCTTCGGCCTCAACCTCAGCCCCTGGGTTTTCACCCGCTTGATGGATGCAGTTATGGCCAAGGCACGGCAGTCGTCTCTCAGCCCTATGTCCAACTACCTCGACGATCTCTTCCTGAGAAACCACGTCGAGTCCGTCTTGGAAGAGGACAGGGATACTCTGATGCGTCTGCTGTCGCGACTGGGGTTCCTCCTCAACGTCGGGAAGTCAGATCTCACGCCCTCGCGCCGCTTCATTCATCTCGGAATGGATTTTGCCACCGATCTCAACGTTGTTCGCCTCCCGGATCCCCGGATTCGGAAGTTGGCCACCTTCGCCAACCAGCTAGCTCAGCAGGAAGCAGCTCCCGCCCGAGTTTGGCTTCAACTCCTCGGACTGATCAACGCAGCGGCGGACCTTCTCCCCCTGGGTCGCCTCTACGCCCGCCCCCTTCAGCTGCACCTCCTGCTTCTCTGGAGACCCTCTTCTGGCGACCTTGCCCACCTGGTCCCGGTTTCCCCCCTGGTTCGCCCTCACCTTCTACGCTGGACCGACACGGCTTGGTTGGCTTCGGGAGTCCCTTTGTCCTCCCCTCCCCCGCACCTCTCCCTGTGTGTCGACGCGAGCCTCTCGGGGTGGGGAGCCCACCTGCTTCCTCAATTCTCCTCGGCTTCCGGCCTCTGGCCCCCGGAGTTTGCGGACAAGCACAGCAATTGGTTAGAGCTGCAGGCAGTCTGGCAAGCCCTCTTCGTTTGGGAGAACCAGCTCAGGAACCAACGGCTTCTCGTCCTCTCCGACAACTCGACGGTGGTGGCCTACATCCAGAGACAGGGGGGCACCCGATCTCCCGACCTCTGTATGCTCCTCTTCCGTTTGATGCGCTGGGCCGAGGAACGCGACATTACACTCCTCGCACGACACATTCCGGGCCACTTGAATGTGTTGGCGGACTCGCTCTCTCGCCGCGGCCAGTTGCTCCACACAGAATGGACGTTGCGCCCGGACATCTTCCAGATGATCTGCGCCCGTTGGGAGACTCCCTTAATCGACCTCTTTGCTACGAGGTGGAATCGCCAGCTTCCCCTCTTCGTCTCCCCGATTCCAGACCCGCTGGCCTGGGCAGTCGATGCCCTCTCGATTCCTTGGGACGGCCTCATCGCTTACGCGTACCCCCCAACAGTCCTCATTCCCAAGGTCCTCCACAAACTTCGAGGGAGCAACGCAGTCCTGCTTCTGGTCGCCCCGCTGGCTTGGACCCGGTCCTGGACCACCGACTTACTCAACCTCGCCACCTCTCCTCCCCTGCGCCTTCCCACGCCCCGTTCCATGCTCAAGCAGCCCAGGCAGGCTCTCTTCCACCCTTGTCCCGAACGCCTGTCTCTTCACGCCTGGAGGTTGTGCAGCGCGCCCTCACCGCTCGAGGCTTCTCTGGTGCAGCAGTGGAGGCAATCGCTGCAGCCCGCAAGCCTTCCACCCGGCGTGTTTACGAAGGGAAGTGGCGCGTCTTGTGTGCCTGGTGCGACGCCCGTCGCCTCCTACCCACCGGCCTGACTAACCCACAGCTAGCGGACTTTCTCCTATGGCTCTTCGAGGTCCAAGGTTTGGCGCCCATCACCATCAGGGGATACTTATCCATGGTCGCCGACACGTACCGTCATCTCGGCCTTCCAGACCCCGGCGCCTGTAAGGACCTTTCCGACCTCATGTCCAGCTTCAGCCTCCAACGTCCGACTCAGCGTTCTCTCATTCCTCGCTGGGACCTACCTTGGGTCCTGACGTGGCTGAATTCTTCCCAGTTCGAGCCACTCGCTCTAGCCCCTCTGGCAAATGTGACACGCAAGACCTGCTTCCTTCTAGCCTTGGCCACCGCGTCCAGAGTTAGTGAGCTACACGCTCTTTCTACCCGCCCAGACTGCCTCCAGTTCAGGGCAGATCGCTCCGTGCAGCTCTTAACGGACCCCAGCTTTATTGCCAAAACAAGGTCGCCCCTAACTGCTCCACAGATCATCACCTTCCGGCCCCTGGGAGGGCCTGCCTGCTCTCCGGAGACTCGGCGACAGGATCCCGTGCGTGCCCTACGCATCTACCTGCGCCGTACCAAAGTTACCCGTAGAGGGCGCTCCCGCCTCTTCCTGCCCATACGCCAGGGCAAGACTGATATCACAGCCCAGACGATCTCCTCCTGGCTGCGCTGGGTAATACGATCGGCATACATGGATCTCTCCCCACGCGTAGCGCAGAGACTGAAGATCCGCGCACACGAAGTACGCGCCATGGCCACGAGCGTCGCATTCGATCGGAACTGCGCTCTCAAGGACATCGTGGCCGCGGTGGGCTGGCGAGCAGAATCTACCTTCGCTCGTTTCTACCTTCGGGATCTGGCGGGACAGCGAGACAACCTCGCCTTGTTGGGGGACCTCACGGTGGCACAGCACTCCCTCCCGGCGCAGCAGGCGCCGTGGGTACGCACCTAGCTCGTTACCTGGGAATTAGCAATGGGAGGACGGTCTTGGTCTCCGGTAGTACCGGGGCGGCACCCTCCTCCTATTCGTGATTCTCCCATTTGTCATGTCATCGGTAATGTTTTTGATGAAATAAATGCATTTTTCTTTAAAAGGTATTTTTTCGAAAAATACTTACCGATGACATGACACGGAGGACCCTCCCACCTGCCCCGCTTGCCGCTGGTGAGCCTAGTATCTGACTGGCGAGTCAGGTGACTCGGAACCGGATAGGCAGGTCCGGGAGACAACTCTTGGCCCCTCTGGAGGGTTCCCCGAGTGCCTCCCGGGTTGTGTGTGCACACAACGGGTTCGTAGGCTAGAATTTGAGCACGTAGTAGACACTCCCATTTGTCATGTCATCGGTAAGTATTTTTCGAAAAAATACCTTTTAAAGAAAAATGCATTTTTCGAAAAAATACCTTTTAGAGAAAAATGAATTTTTTTTACATTAATTTTTTTTTTTTAGCCTTATCACCGCGCAACGATTTGACATTTTTCTCGAGGTTTAGTCGCGATAGTGTGTCCCTGGAAAAAAGTCCCTGTCCCTGATTTCTATGAGGTTGGTCCCTGAAAGCCAAAGTTGGGGGTAGGCAGGCCTGAAATTGGGCCTGGGGATACTTTGTGGCAAGACCTTTTTAAACATGCAGGTCAAGGGTGGATAAGGTCAGCAAATGTGTGGAAAATGCCTATATTCTAGTTTAAAATTTGAGTTTTAATGAGCATTTGTTTTCTCAAAACACATTACCGATGGTATTACTCATAGGAAATAGCTCTTAGCTAGCATAATTTTAGCCAAATTTTGGTTGTGTCCGTATAAGGGAGTGTTGGCAGGAGTGGGGCGCCATAGACCATGCCAAACCCTAATAGCCTCCCCTTACTCACATCCGGTACAAGATTACCCAGCATACACCAGTTTTAGTTCTTAGCTGGCAAAGAGTAGGTTGTGTTTGTTTCGAGCTCTGCGTTTTGTACTTGGACCGGTCGTTTTTCGACCTTGACTGACTTTTAGTTCGTTGGAACTTTGGAGCTTGTGGCGTGACTGGGGTTACTAGTGCTCACGCCTGTGACGGTTCTCTCTTCGTCGGCCTGTGGGTTCTACTGGCCGACTGGATTGTGCCTTGGGGACTGTGAACTTGCGGCATTTCCGGACGCGGCTTCGACCCCGTGTTCCTATCCGGTCGTGCCTTGCGGCGTGCTGCTACGTCAGGCTGTCGGTGGTTCCACTTCACTGGTGATACGTGGGTTTGCTCCTTTTTCCGCCATGGCCAGGTAATATCTCGGTGAATGCCCTCGACCGGCGCCCTGGGATGGGGAGGAGCGCCGAGCGTCGGCACGCGCTTTACACTCGTTTGTTTCGACTGTATTCAATTATGTTCGATTCGCCATCGCGCGCGGTTGGTTATTGCGTGACCTTAGAGGCCACGCTCGCTCTTTCATCATTGTACCCTCTTGTTGCAGTCACTAGGTTCGTATCTGCATGATGTGTGGCGATTTTCAGTGGCCCTCTGACGAGCATGCGGGTGACCTTCCCTGTTCAGGATGTGAATCGACCCACGCTTGTGATGTGTCCGCCACATGACTGAAAGAGAGATGGTTACAGCTGGGGGGCTTTACCGCCGATTGCGTCCAGAGATCGCCCGACAGAGACGCCCAAGAGTAACCAGGTGGGACCCAAGTCAGAAGCAGTGGCTTTGTTGTCCCACAGAGAGCGTACGACGCCTATCAGAGATCGCCGGGCACAGGCGCCCAAGAGTAACAAGGTGGGACCCAAGTCAGAAGCAGTGGCTTTGTTGTCCCACAGAGAGCGTACCACGCTTATCAGAGATCGCCGGGCAGAGACGCCCGACAGTAACAAGGTGGGACCCGAGTCAGAAGCAGTGGCTTTGTTGTCCCACAGAGAGCGTGTGACGCCTATCAGAGATCGCTGACAGAGGCGACCAAGAATAACAAGGTGGGACCCAAGTCGGAAGCTGTGGCTTGGTTGCCTCATCCTTTCTATGAAAGAAGATAAGTAGCGGCTGATTCTCTGTTTGTCTATTTTGACAAGGGGTATTTACCCGAAATATTAATAAATTGTGTTTCTTTATCGTTCGGTACTACTTTAGTGGCTTTGTTGTCACTCAGAGAGCGTTCGGCGCCTATCAGAGGTAGCCTGACAGAGACGCCCAAGAGTAACAAGGTGGGACCCAAGTCAGAAGCAGTGACTTTGTTGTCCCACAGAGAGAGTATGACGTCTATCGGAGATCGCCGGACAGAGACGCTCAAGAGTAACAAGGTGGGACCCAAGTCAGTTCAGTGACTTTGTTGTCCCGGACCAGTAAAGCACAAGATACCTTTTTCTGGGCTCCTGTCAGTGGGAGGGATAGCTGACAAACTCTGCTTAAATGGTCGGCGGATCATAGACATGACAGCGAGACCCGTACACTCACGGGACCCGGCATCGAGAGTTGACCGCTCCACTGTCCGTCCGCAGGCCAGAGTGGACAAGCGACAGATTGACAGAGCCGGCCAGAGTAACAAGGTGGGGCCCAAGTCAACGGCAGTGACCTAGGCGTCCCGGTCCAGTAAGCTTGTAGTCGCCTTCGCGGAGGGCCCTCCTAAGGTTCCCTTACTGTGGCGACCAAGATACCATATCTTGAGCCCTTGCCAGACGGAGTGATAGCTGGCAACCTCCCTTCTTGGGATGGCCAAGACCAATTTTTCAAGCCGGGCTGGCGTCGGCTCCCGAACATACGACGCTTCCAGTCCCGGGCCAGGCGACAAATCATAGACAGGACATGCAGAAGTGACTGCTCGGCTTCTCGGGCTCAGGTCAATGACTAGTGTCTATGTGAGAGCATGTATTGCGCGGTAGCTTACAAGATTGGGTATGTGCGTTTGTCGTGGTACGGCACATAAGGTCTTTTCGTTCCAGCTAGGCGTTTTTAACCCTTTTGCCACAGGTGTTAAAAGGTTGCATTCCCAGGGGCGCAGCGGTTTCGCCAGGCCGTGGGGGCGCAACACCTCTTATCCTTAAAAGGCTATAATCCTGGAACCATTGAACCGATTACTTCAGTTTGAGAAATGGAGATGAGAAAACAGAGGGGTATTCTGTCTCTCATAGTTCAAATTAATCCAAATAACTTGATTATCCCTTTAAGGGCAATTACAATCAATTAGTACTCATGCGATAAGCATTGATTAATTAATTTATTATTATGATTATGATTATTTTGGGCGTCCTCGCCCGGGCTATACACGCTTTGGCGCCACCTCCCGTCGCGGGTTACACCGGCACTTACTACGGCTTGCGGTGACCGCAAGGGCTACAGGACCGCTGCACTTCACACGGCTCAGGGATGTGGGGCCACGCCTCGCCCCGACCGTGCAGACGAGAGCCCGCTCTAGATGCAGTGCAGAGAGACGACCTCATGATGGGATTCTGGTCCCGGCAATCGCTCACGATCTTTCAGTTCGCCTGACTTCGGAAGCATGTGCTCACTACACAGAGACCAGGGGTACGAGAGGAACAGGAGACAACGTCCCAGTTCCATTGGGTCGCTACGCAATGGGAAGACAGGCGCTCTGAAGTATCTTCGTCGCCGTTCGAGTTCGTGGGACCAGCCCTCTACGTTGTTCCTTCCCAGTGCTGGGTCCACCTTCGTTGGATCGCCGCCGCCCAGAGTTGCCCGGACTTCGGAGCAGTTAGACATCCCTTCTCCTGCGTGCGGGACAGACGGCTTATTCCGCTTGACTCCAGAGGACGTCATTCGCCGTGACTGCGCGATGATAGCTACTCCACGTCGCTACGCTCGCAGTTCCGAGAGGTCTTGGATTCGCCGCCAACTGCGTGGAGATAGAGGAGGGAGTCTCCTCGGGCCTTGGACGAAGCAGGTCCCCTCATCGCGTCCAAGCTTTTCAAGTCCCTTCCTCATCTATTCGGGTGCCGGGTCCTTGTCGCCGGCTTCTGTCTCCGCTTCAGGGCGCCGGGGGAGGCGCTGGTGGCTTCAACTTGGTGATCCTACTTCTCTTCTGCTGCCAACGTTCTGCTGCGGCTACAGACTTCGATCTGATGATTCGAGATACCGTCCTGCATGCTTACTCGCGGCCGACCGAGTAAGAGAGTCGGCCACGCAGGGCACCGCATGGTGGATAACTTCCTTGGCCCCCCTGGCAGACCGACAAGGAGGCTAACAAGGACTGTGGCACAGCAGATTCACGCTGCTTGCACCGCTGGATATAGCAGTCTTCCAGGAACACTGATGTAGGACAGGCGCGCGGTCATCACAGACCATCAAACGGGATTGGCAGGGACCACTCTTCCGCGGAGGCGCAGTTCGTCTGCTGCACCAGAATTTGTGGCTTACATCCGAGGGACGGAAGCGATGTTTTGTGACGTCGACGGCACAGTCCTGGGAATGTCAGTGGCAGCATACTCCAGGCGTGCGATTGATGACTAGCAAGTAGCAGTCTACCTTCATAGAGGTCAGCGTGGGTTGAGGACTGGTCCGACCGACCTCACTGCGGGCGCCGTCTTCGGTTTACGTCGGGGGTAACGCACACAGTTCAGATTAAGCTCCTGCTGAGACAAGTTCTCGGCTCGTCGCATCCTTCTCCCGGCGGGGTGCTACCCTCCACTTCGCATTGGCCTGGCCGTGGTCATCGGCGACCAAGCACTACTGTCTTTTTCTAAGACGACAGCTTCGGGACCTAGCGGAAGCGGTCGCTTGCCTGGGTGGAGACGACTTGGAGTTCCGGCATGCTGCGGCGCCTGACCGGAGCGGATGGACTTGCCCTCGATAGCTCCTTTGTGAAGTTACCCATTCGGCGCGGTGAATCCTGTGGCCGGGGGCGCAAGTACCGGGAGGTAGACGGGACGACAGCATGGCAGGAATTAGTTTCCTGAGAGGCGGTTTGCACTCAGTTCCGCTGCAGTATGGTCGACTCTTCTCATACATTAGACGGTGGATATGGCGCACGATCTGCATCCTTCGACTCGACACAAGTGCCTCGTCATCTTGGTAGATGCTAGACAAAGACCTGAGAGCGGCGGTGCGTCTCCAGGACTTTGGGACAACTCGAGGTTCGAAGTCGTAACCAGTTGGCGGTAGGCTGGGATCCTGCCCACTTCGCCGTCGACTAGAGTGCCTACGCTACGGGACAGGTACTACGTGTTTCTTCGCGTGGATTCTGTCGAGGATGGAGTGCGTGGTCATCCTGTTCGAGTGGGACTCCCAGTAGGACAGGAGCAGGGCAGAGTAGGAGTGACCCTCAGTACCTTCTTCAGTTCTCTTAGCCCTTTGAACCCTGAGTAAATAAGAAGTCTATATACCCTTCAACCCTGACTTTATTTGAGAAATTTCTGTTGAAAATGGGTGTGCACTGTAAAATATTTGTAAATAATACTTTACAACAGATATCCCCATAAAGGTATATATGTACAGATTTGCCATTGGATGGACTACCGTTTTATGCATTTGACCACACTGTGTCACGTGTGTCGTAATGCCTGGTGACAAAAATAGTGACAGGTGACAATAAACTTGAAAAAAATGTTTTTCGTGCATGACAGGTCGCTGGTACTTAACATGCATCACTAAATAGGGTGTCTGTTAGTGTGACACATAAGTGTCAATGCATTTCCAGCATGCCGATACAACGTAAGACCCCTACCTTGTCACCGGATATCAATGTTTACACCTGCCACTGATAAGGTATATCCACGGTCCAGACAACATGTAATAAGTGGCATCGAATGATGATCAGTGTGTCTGTGTTGTGTCTCGTACACGATTGGAGGGAAGTACCAGTGTTGTAAAGACTATACACGTACTACACATGTGACCAATGCTGGTGTGTCGTTGGTGTCCACAGCGTTACCTACAGGTGCACCAAGGTGTGGCATAAAAAACGGAATATCAATTAGAACCTCCGAATTCAGCATTAGAATCAAGCTGTAAGTCATTGCCGTTGTCAGTGCCTCAAACGGCGATTGCTCCAGCTGACACTGCCAACACGTGGTTATGCTGCCACGCGGTAGGTAGGCACACATGTCCCAATACATCAAAAATATCTGCTATTGAAACCATGTCTCCAAACACTAAATTGTATCACTCCGAATATCTAGACATCTACTCGCCATTCCGACCGTAATTCCCACGCTAGCGCCGCAAAGGTGACCGCATACCACAGACGAACGTGCGTACTACTGTCAGGCCGTGTACTGAGTGTAAACAGGATGTGTCAGTGCGAAGGGCGAGGTCACCACACGCACAGCGAGGCTCGCGCGTCACCGGGCGCGCGATATGAAACACCTGACACCGCTGTAGCGGTTTGTCAGGTTCAACGGTATACGAGGCCGCCAACCGCTACAGCGGTTTGCCGGGTTCAAAGGGTTAGGACTGATGACATGCTAGGGGATCACCGTTCAACCTGACACCTCTTCTGCTTGGAGAAGGAGGGCGTAATTATGGGAGATGCTAGGGCGCTTGAGGCCTGCGGCGCAGGGAGGCGTCGCTGTGGCCAGATCTTCCAACTTCACTGCTCGCCATCGAGATTGAATGCTGAGTCATACGCTTGGTTGTCCGACATGCCTTTTGTTGCAGGTTTGCGGATGTAGGTAAGGTGGGCTTTTCCTGGCTCGGGGCGCTTGTCTCTTCACCAGTTGGGGTCAGCTTGTCAACTCATGCCCCCCTCTGCAGCTCTCCACTTCTCGCACGATGCTCTAGCAACCGGGACAGCCGCCATAACAGCCGGGTCCTGAACTCCTCCGACACACCCGGAGATGGTGCAGCAAGCCCTCTACCACAGAGGCTTCCCTAGGGCGGCCATGGGTGCTACCGAGACAACCCGCAGACCCTCAACCAGACGAGTTGCGAGGGAAGACGACGAGCGCTGTGTGACGGGACTGACGACAGCCTTCCTTCCGGACTTGACGAAGCCCCAGCTGACGGAGTGCTTCCTCTGGCTATTCAACGCCCAGGGACGGTCTCCTTTTACCGTTCGGGACTATCTAACCATGATCGCCGGCTCCTACAGGCGATTTCGCTCATCAGACCCAGGTAGCTGCAAGACCTCGCTTTTCGGAGGCTCTCTTCGCTCTGGAATGCTCAGCACTTCTTCGCGTGGGCCAAGGGTGATCTACCATGGGGGCTTACGTGGTCTCAACCCGTCCGTTGGAACCCCTGCACATGACGCGCTTGACGGATGTATCAAGGAAGAGAGTTTCCTGGCGGTCCTTGAATCAACCTCCAGGGTCAGTAAACTACGCGCGCTGTCCACACACCCAGATTGCTTGCAGTGCCAGACAACCGGCTTCATGCTACTGCTACCTGAAACATCTTCCTGGACAAGACGCGGCCTCCCTGACGACAACAGATGTTTCGCCCTGTGCGTGTACTGAATCCACCCGGGAGAACAGATTTAAGAACCCGGTGAGAACCTTACGTGTGGCCTAGCCACCTCTTCCAGGGTCAGTGAACGTACGCGCTGTTGTCACACAGATTGCTGTCAGTTACGGACGGAAGGCACCGTGCAACTGCTAACGTTACCAGCCTTCAGGGCCAAGTCGTGGTGCCTTGGCTGTCATACAGTTGATGACTTTCCGCCCTTACGAGTGTCAGACAATAGGAACCGGTGAGAGCCTTACGTGTGTGCCTGCGCCGGACCAAGCTTGCGCAGAGGACGCACACACCTGTTTCTCTCTTTGTCCCCAGGTAGACGTGACATCTCAGCCCAGACCTGCTCCTCCTGGTTCCAGGGAGTGATCCGCCTGGCCTTCCAGGACCTTGACCTGATGCAGCCACATGTTGAACATCGAGGCGCACGAGGTCAGAGCCATGGCCGCAAGTCCCGCTTCGACAGCACCTGTGCAGTCAAGGACATTGTGGCGGCTGTGAGATGACGAGCGGAGACCACTTTCGCCCGCTTCTACCTGAGGGACCTCTCCACCCAGCAACAGAACCTCTCGCTGGTGGGAGACATCGCAGCAGCGCAACACTCCCTCCCAGCGCCCTAGGCGCCGCAGGTATCTTAGCTAAAATTATCGGGAGTTTGCTGCAGAAGGGCGGTTCTGTGGGCAATGTTGTTGGCAGTAGGGGCGCTATAGCGGCACCCACCTCCTCTTTGGGATTCTTCCTATGTGTAATACCATCGGTAATGTGTTTTGAGAAAACAAATGAATTTTTCAATTAAAATGCATTTTTTTGAAAAATACTTACCGATGGTATTACTCGAAGGTTCCTCCCACCGGCCCCGCTTGCCGCAGTTCGCTAAGAAACTAAACTGGTGTATGCTGGGTAATCTTGTACCGGATGTGAGTAAGGGGAGGCTATTAGGGTTTGGCATGGTCTATGGCGCCCCACTCCTGCCAACACTCCCTTATACGGACACAACCAAAATTTGGCTAAAATTATGCTAGCTAAGAGCTATTTCCTATGAGTAATACCATCGGTAAGTATTTTTCAAAAAAATGCATTTTAATTGAAAAATTCATTTTTGCAAACTCTCCCATCAAATTTGGCTCCAAGGTAGCTGATGATAAGACTTCTCTATGCATACTGATTTGGTTGACCCCTTGCAAAGGTCAAGGGTCACAGGAGGTTAATAAATGTGTGAAAATGCGTAAGTTTTGAGAAGATGTGGATTTTTCAGGTACAAAATGCCAATTCCTATGTTAAGACACTTGAACACATTATTTCATTGACATGTTGAAAATGCCCGGATCATAAAGGTCAGATTAGTTACACATGAATAGATCGGTTGTGTACATAAGCCAAACAGGTTTTATTATTTATAAAGAACAAAATTTAGGGCATGTATTTGCTTGCCTTTCTTTGGCATTTTTTTAATATGGAATTGCTGGTATTGTTTGACAAAATGTAACTCTTTGGCTGTCTGTAGCACTCTTTTCATGGTTTCTCCTGCAGAAATCGCGAGAAAAGCTCCACAGACAGCCAACAAAGTAACCCATGGCTGTTGGTAGCGGTTTTTGTCGTGATGATTCCTGTGGAATCATCACGACAAAAGACGCTACCGACGGCCAGAGTGTTAAAAAAGCTGCAGATCAGTGACATGGAGCCAGATGATCTCATTGTAAACTTTGCCTGATGACAGCTTTATTGGCACAACACAGGACGCTTTGTGCACAGCGTTTTGTGAATACCGTAACACATTCTTCTTCACACAGAGTCCTCAATAATGTCAGTGCGCAAGCTATTAGTCTTCAGCTTTCAAGGTTTTGTCAGGTGGGGTGGTTCAGTTTAACCCTTTCTCATCCTGATACACTACTGCATGAAATTAATTCGACTATGATAGTTCAAGGGTGGTGCCAGAATAGCTTGGCGCCTCGGGTGCCAAGCTATTCTGGCACCACCCTTGAACTAAAATGGTTGATCTGTAATGTGACCTTCATAGGACACTAAGAAAAAGTTAAAAAAAAATCAATCTCAGAGTGTCAAGGGTTAATGGACTGCATCAGATTTTCAGCATCATTACTGTTCTAGTTGCCGCGGCAAGTCATGAACGATAGGTATGCCAATAAAACGCACACAAAGTACTAAACATGTAAAACATCACCACAGAAAAACACAGGAACACAAAGAGTAGACACCATACTACAACCTAAAATACATTTTATTGATATATGCAGCATATTTTGGTTAAAATCAGTGATGGAAAATGGGTGAAATTTAGGTCCCGCTCGGTCATGCAAAGAAGACTTCGGAGTACCTACATTTACAGATCTGTATTCTATTTTTCAAGTTTGTTTTCTTTCGTCTTGCAGCACATGATCAAGTACCGATACCTCCCTTTCTCACACGGCAAGGCCAAGTACAAAGGGAAGGAGGACTCGGGCAAAGTGGTAACCTCGTAGTCTTACACAACTTTGCAGCGTGCTGCTTTGGTGGGGGGAAAGGGTCGATCCTCTTTCTTATTATTGCTAATATCACTGGATGATATGTTTCGAAGATATTTGTCAACCGTGTGTTTTGTTCCAGGGGTGCAGAATAACCGCTAGACAATGAACGTTTGCTGGTCTGTGACTCCGGACCTTACGGCTGAATCGCAGACCAGCACATACGAACGTTGTAGGATTCATGTAAATGTATTGTAACAAAGGAGCAAAGGATTCTGTAGTAGGGGGTTGGACGATTTCATTGCTGGAACAGAATGAGCAGAACCCAAATTGCAAGAGGCATAGATCCCCATGAGCTCCCACAGTTGCGGGGGCTCATGAGGATCTATGCCTCTTGCTGAGCCCACTTTGTATCCATGTTTCTCGGACGACCAGGGTCCCTTAGCGTTGAGCTAACAGAGGTTTCAGAAACGCACTTTGCGACCAGTGGCAGGGGAGGGACTAAAATGTTGGACAAACGTGAACGTGCTGCATACAGCTCACTGGCACTGCCCACTGCTTCACTGATCACCGGCTGCAAGAGGCGTAGAACCTTGACTTATTGTACCCGCGGTATGAAATACCCACATTTTGGAGTTCTCTGAGGACTGAATTACAATTCAGGAGACAGATCGACCATGATAGTTTAAGGGTGGTGGCAGAATAGCTTGGCGTCTATAGGCGCCAAGCTATTCTGCCACCACCCTTGAACTATCATGGTCAAGACATGTTTTGCTGCAGTGTGTCGCAGGAGGCAGAATGAGTTAAGAGTTTGTTTGTTTTTCAAATTGTGGGGTGTTATGTACATTTGTGCTGCTTTTTGGCGATAACATTTCTAGCTTCTGGCAAAATTCTTCTTCTGTTTTCTGGAAAACAGTGGATAATTTCACTGACTGCATGTCATGCCTGCATTTACCTCTGTCTTCCTCAGGGTGAGGAAGCGATGGGGCGTTCTGTCTATGATGGAGCAGCACGTTAGCTGGCTTGGGCATCAGAATGATCACGACTGTTGATTCGACATGAAAATTGCGTCTTGCATAATTCAGTTTGCGTTTTCTTGTGCCCCAGAGGGTCATCAATAAACTGACTGGACTGAGGTGGGGGGGGGGGGGGGGTATTTTTAGGATTTATTGGAAAAGGGATGCATATATGAGCTACGACTTTCTATTTTGTGTAGTTGGGAGGCTGGGGGGGGGGGGGGGAGGGGGGGGGGTTTGCACCCTGACTAGTGAGTGCAAACTGTTTTTCACTTTGGTTGGCATAACTGTCAGGACTTGTTGAAAATGTAGAGATGTTGGCTTTCTGCACCCCTGTGTATATTTACGTTCAACTGTGTAGGACATGATTGGTTGATTTTAATTGGTAGTGAATGGCTTGGCATACTCATTGCAGTGTTTCAAAAGTCTACTGTGGTGTTTCATTTCAAGGAGTGATCCTTGATTACCACTTTCTAGCTTTGGTCTGACTGCCGCAGATCATGAATGGGTAGGTCTTAGTTAGTTTATTAGTTTCAGGAGGTATATCCACAATGGCAGTTAAAGGGTAGTGCCAGATTAGCTTGGTGCCTTAAGATACCAAGCTGATTTGACACTACCCTTGAACTGTTGTGGTGGATATTGAACTGTTGCCACTGCTTGGTCTCTTGTTTGGGCACCGAGCTAATCTAGCACTATTTTGGAACTGTTATAGTGGATGTCTGACTGATTTGATTGATCCGTCTCCTGTGCGTTAGTGTGTCAGGACTGAATTGGTGGGGTAGGGGAGATGTCCGTTCCATTGCCAGTTTTGTGTTGGTGATTTTGCACGAGCGAGTGAATTGTACATTTTTGTTTGTAGATAAATGGTAAAGCGGATATTTGTCCCAAAGTTTGAGAATGAATGTGATGTGATTTTATACCAGTATGTATTAATATTAGTATGTCCTTAAGTTGCTCCTACATTTATCAGCAGGTTTTCATGTCGAAGAAAGCACAAGTTTGGTTTGATATTGTAATTTAGGAAGTGTTCTTCGAAATCAAGGACTGTGCAAGTAAACATTTTCAGGGACTGTCTTTCTTGACTGTGTGTGCTGCATTCTCATTCAGTGACAAGTCCAAAGAATTTGTCAACTTAGTGCATTGTTATGCACCTCAGGCTAGAGATCTTTTCTGTTATGTGCGTTTGTGAAAAAAGTAATGTGCAGAACTTGCAAATTTTAGTTCTGCAACCCCAAGCCCAGCCCCCCTCTCCCTATATCCCTCTATGCTTTCCTTTTGTATTCAGAACCAAGCAGCAGGCAGTTGAAAAGGTTTGATGGATGATTATAAAATAGGAAATCTCTCCAGCTTTGCTTAGTGTATCAGGGTTGAATGAGTGAAATCTAGTTGCCTACTTAATTGAGCCATGTTTTCTTTAGTTTTACTAATTACTACAAGTTGCATACTCCTGGGTGACGGTCTTCAGTCCTGGAGACGGATTCCGCTTTTTCAAAATCCCCCCAAAACTCAGTTTCAGCTTTTGGTTCAGGCAGAACAGACTTTCGGACAGAGAATTTATGTCTCTTGCTGGCTGTGGATTATGAGGCATAGTTAGTCTGCAGACCGTATTCGGTCATTTCCAGTTTTTGCACTGTCACCCATGCATACTAGTGTTTTTTATGTTTTGTTATTTATATAATACCATGGTTCATGTTGATTTGAATGTAACTCCCTTTTACGTGCAGTCACTGGTCCTGGTCACAGTACTGAGGGCTGCGTGCACAAGGGGGTTAATGTACTTTTGATGATTACTGTGAAATTTGACAAACTTTGTGTTGGGTGTATTTACATGCTACCAGGCTGAATTAGCGGACAGCCCAGCACTTGTCCTGTAGTATGGGGAAAGGTGAGATGCGGCGTGCCATCCACGCCAACTTTTCTAGCTTCTGTACCCTTTTTGTTTTCTTTCTCATCATGTTTCTGCTAGGATTTAAGACGTTCTCTGGAATCATTTGCTTTTGTCCGTGTGCTGTTGGCAAATCTTTAACTAGAAAACGGTGATGTGTATGATGTAAAAAATGTCTATGGTGCAGAATTCATGTACAGTTAATGTGTGTGCAGCATCTTTTGTTGAGTTGTGTACAGGCAAACGTGTAAATTGCATGTCTAATGGTATTTTTGAATGGGCATCTGATATTGTTACTACGTCGCTGCAATGAATGGTCAATCACGAGTTTTCTCAAACATGTGGCTTGGGAGTTTTTATTCTTGCACTTGTATGGCGAGTGTGTATTGCGCGCTTGTGTGAGAGAGTGGAGAGATGGAGTAAAACGTATAATTTATGAGTAATGCACTTGGTGTTTGGACTTTGAACATGATGCATGTTTTTGTTAACCTCTTCACTGCCAGAAAAATGAGAACACCACCCAACTGCAAGAGGCAACGAACCTCATGAGCCCCCGCAGGTGCGGGGGCTCATGAGGTTCTTTGCCTCTTGCTGGCCCTATTTATATCCGTGTTCCTTGGATTTATGTGATTATTTGGTGTTAATTCCCAATAAACAGAATGTTGGGCTGAACCGACCTCGGCCCAGTTATCTCTTGCGTGCTGGGTTGGCTCTGCTTTCCACGACCATTCGGCGCCCATAGCCAGTGAAGGGGTTAAGCCCCTTGATGCACGCAGTCGCCAGTACCGTTCACAGTACCACAGTTTGCGACTGTCCTTTTGCTGAAAAGTAGTGTTGGTGATGACCAGTTGCTGCTCGAAAGACCACCTGGATGCATCCTCGCTCCAAGCACTGGCACCTTATCGACTATGTCCTAGTGCGTCAGAGGGACCGCAGTGACGTCCTCCTCACCAGAGTGATGCCCAGCGCAGAGTGCCACACTGACCACCGCCTTGTCCGCTGCAAACTCAGGCTCCACTTCAAGCCAAAACCCAAGAAATGGGGGCCCCCCAAGAAAAAGCTTGATGTTGCGAGCCTTCAGCGTGACGACGTGAAAGCTGCCTTTCAGACAGATTTACAGCGCAGGCTCAAAGACACAGCGGACCCAGCAGACTCCTCCCCTGAAACACTTTGGGAAGAACTGAAAACTGCTATTGCAAAATCCTCTGCAGAAGTCTTGGGTTTCGCTAGAAAGAAGAATAAAGACTGGTTTGACGAAAACGATGTAGAGATCCAGGAACACCTAGCAAAAAAAAGAGCCGCCCATCAGGCCCACCTAGCCCAGCCTTCCTGCCCTGTGAAGAAGTCTGCCTTCCGCCTCGTCTGCAGCAGTCTCCAGCGCAAGCTCAGAGATCTCCAGAATGAGTGGTGGACCAGACTTGCACAGAGGACCCAGCTTTGCGCAGACAATGGTGACTACAGGGGCTTCTACGAAGCATTGAAAGCAGTGTATGGCCCCAGGCACCTGGTACAAAGTCCCCTGCGAAGCGCGAATGGCCAGGCACTCCTCACAGATAATACCTCCATCTTGAACCGCTGGTCGGAATACTTTCAGAGCCTCTTCAGCGCTGAGCGCACTGTTCAAGAAGCAGTCGTCCTACAAATCCCACAGCTCCCAGTAAAAGTTGAATTGGACGAACCGCCCACCGCTGAAGAGACCCTCACAGCCATCCACCAGCTCAAGAGTGGCAAAGCAGCAGGCATTGATGGAATACCGCCAGAGATCTGGAAACATGGAGGCACAGCACTGCACAACAAGCTCCATGACCTCTTTCTCTGCTGCTGGGAGGAAGGAACACTACCAAAGGATCTCCGTGATGCAGTCGTTATCACCCTGTACAAGAACAAAGGTGAGAAGTCTGACTGTTCCAACTATCGGGGAATTACACTGCTGTCCATTGCTGGAAAAATCCTTGCAAGGCTGCTCCTGAATCGGCTGGTACCTGCCATCGCTGAAGACCAACTCCCAGAGGGCCAGTGTGGCTTCAGAGCAAACAGGAGCACCACCGATATGGTCTTTGTGCTGAGACAGCTACAGGAGAAGTGCCGCGAGCAGAACAAAGGGCTGTACGTAACGTTTGTCGACCTAACAAAAGCGTTCGACACTGTGAGCAGGCAAGGCATGTGGCAGATCCTGGAGCGACTTGGCTGTCCCCCAAAGTTCCTCAACATGATTGTCCAGCTACACGAGGACCAGCAAGGTCAGGTCAGACTCAACAATGACCTCTCAGAACCATTCCCCATTCTCAACGGCGTAAAGCAGGGCTGCGTGCTGGCACCGACCCTCTTCACCATCTTTTTTAGCATGATGTTGAAGCAGGCCACAGTGGACCTCGATGATGACGATGCAGTGTACATCAGGTATCGTCTCGATGGCAGCCTGTTCAACCTCAGACGACTGCAGGCCCACACGAAAACCCTAGACCAACTGATCCGTGAGCTGCTTTTTGCTGATGATGCTGCCCTCGTTGCACACACAGAGAGAGCCCTGCAGCGCATCACGTCCTGCTTCGCAGACGCTGCCCAGCTCTTTGGACTCGAGGTCAGTCTGAAAAAGACAGAGGTCCTCCATCAGCCGGCACCCAAGACAGTGTATCGCCCTCCTCACATCACCATCGGCGAGTCTGAACTAAAGTCAGTGCACCAGTTTACTTACCTTGGCTGCATTATCACGTCGGACGCCAAGCTGGACAAGGAGCTTGACAGCAGGCTGGCAAAAGCGAACAGCGCTTTCGGGCGACTTTTCAAGCGGGTGTGGCACAATCAACAGCTGAAAACAGGCACCAAGATCAGCGTGTACAGAGCTGTGGTCCTCACCACCCTGCTGTATGGTTCCGAGTCCTGGGCCCTCTACCGCAGCCAACTACGACTCCTCGAACGCTTCCACCAGCGCTGCCTGCGTACCATCCTGGGCATTCACTGGAGTGACTATGTCACCAATGTCGAGGTCCTTGAACAGGCTGAAACCGTGAGCATCGAGGCTTTGCTGCTGCGGACACAGCTCCGCTGGGCGGGGCATGTCTCCAGGATGGAGGATCATCGCCTACCAAAGATCACCCTGTTCGGCGAGCTTGCTACTGGACACCGTGACAGAGGGGCACCAAAGAAGAGATACAAAGACTGTCTCAAGAAGTCACTTAGTGCCTGCCAAATCGACCACCACCAGTGGTCTTCGCTTGCTGTGGACCGTGACACCTGGCGCTCCACTATTTACAAGGCAGCTGTCTCCTTTGAGGACTCTCGCAGAGCTAGCCTTAAGGACAAGCGGCTCAGGAGAAAGAACAGAGATGCTGCAACTCAGAACTCTGGCCATACCTTCCCCTGCAGCCACTGCGGTCGAACCTGCCTGTCCCGGATTGGCCTCCGCAGCCACGAACAAGCCTGCAGACGTCGTGGGCAACTCCTATAAAATCTTCGTTCGCGAAGTCCAGCCAAGAGAGACCACAGTTTGCAGTACCACTGGCTGCGTGCATGAGGGGGTTAATTTTCCCTTTGTAAGACTCCATGCCTGCTTGTCATGTTTAACCATATCTCTCTACTGCCTTTCATGCTGGTATTATAGTTTGACCATCGGATTAGATGTTCAGGTTGACCTTTTCACAGAATTGCGTGCCAGGTGGAGACTTGGCGGTGGAGGTTACAGTTTCCGCTGTTGATGCTGTAACTGAGAGCAACTTCCAGCACTAATTTTCAGTAACCCCCTTGTGCATGCGGCCACCGGTACTGTGAACAGTACCGGTGGCTGCACACACAAAGGGGTTAAACTGTCTGTGAGGTGGGTTTATTTTGTGTGAAATTAGGCATGTTTACATTTTATTTGCAAACTTGTATTTTGGTAGCCATCTTTTCTGTCAAAACAGCATGCCTAGCAAAAAATACTTTCCCCCCAAAGGGGGGAAAGTGCGCTTTTTGCTAGGAATGCACAGTGTATCCAGGGTCGTAGATTTGTTTTTTTTGCTAGTACAGTAAATATTTGTAAACAGTCTGCAATACAAGTAAGGTAGCACACATTCTGTGTAATAGTTATGACTGATATTGTAGAAGTTTTATCTTTCTCTTTTTTTTTGCCTTCGTCTGTTGAACGGATGGGTTGTGTGATCGAATGTGATGTGCTGTATCCAGAAACAAAAATATATTATCACCATTCTCACCTCTATTATCGACCATTCGCAGAGTAAACTCATGTTTGAAATGTCCATATGGTTTTCATACTTGTTGCGGGTGGTACACACTGTGATTATCTGCATATATGATGTGAATGCTTACAGTTACACTTTCAGTACTGCGAGTAAGATGGTGAAATTATCCCTGGCTGTCAGTATCGCTTTTTGTTGCAAAGATTCTTGCAGGAATCGTGACAAGAAGCGCTGTCGACAAAGGATTATAAGCAAGACATAAAAACAAATGAACACGCTGAGCTCTAGTGTCAGAATTCTCAAATTCAGGAGTTTGAGGACAACATTACAGGTCCAGAGACTGATGGATGAAGATAGTTCAAAGGTGGTGCAGAGTAGCTTGGCGCCTCAGGGGCCAAGCTGTTCTGCACCACCCTTGAACTATCGGTCATAATCAGCCTCCTGCTCTGTAATTGGTTAACCCATACAGCCTAGACATGATACGGCAGGACGTGGATCAACTATGATAGTGTAAGGCTGGTGTCAGAATGGCTTGGTGCCTGCTGTCCCGACTCCACCCTTGAACCATCCTGGCCGATCTATCTCCAGAACTGTGACATAGACCTCGGAGGATTTTATAATTTCGTCCTTGGGGCTTTGTTAAAGACATAGAGACAATGGATGTTAACGCACACACACATGTATGCAAGCAAACACGCGCGCACACACATGCATGCAAGCGAACATACACTCAAGTGAGAACATTCACACACACATGCAAGCATGTACACATACACACACATAAAAAACATTGAAAATTATAAATATATTTTTTATTCACATGTACGAGTTATAACTCTAATATTGCACTCACTCTCATAAAACATGTGCATTCACTTTTCTCTCGCACTTTGTCAGTATATGCACTCTGCACAAGATACCTGAGATTACTTGGTTACATAAATTATGCACATACAAGCACCATACAACGTCGGATATAAAATGCTGAAAATGTGTTTCTCCCTCCAACAGTAGAACCTGTTTTGATCAACCACGTTTTTCACCATGAAATAGTAGTCGACCCTTTTCATCCTAATATACCAATTGCTTGAAATAAATTTGACTATGATAGTTCAAGGGCGGTGGTGGAATAGCTTGGCACCTGAGGTGCCAAGCTATTCTGGCACCACCCTTGAACTAAAACGGTTGATCTATCTCCTGATCCGTAATGTACCCTTCATAGAACAATTAGCAAATTTAAAAAAAAACATCGGCCTCAGGATGTAATGGGTTAAGACAGGTGATCTCTCAAGAGAAGTCTAGAAATGCAAAAAGTGTAGCCTGTCATTAAAGACCATCATTTAGGCGCTACACGGAGATTAAGTTATGACTGACCTCCGTTTTGCAAAATAAGTCGCAAGTGCTCGGTCTGTCTGATAAAAAGCCAGTTTTAATGAGCATTTTATCGGTTAAACTGAGCACGAGTGATTTAACTGACCTTGGGTAAGGGAGGTCAGGCCCTTACCTACGCAACTTTCTGAAAGGGCTCTAAGCTCAGAATCAATTTTCTTCAAAGTAGTGCCGTGCCACAAGTGTTTTTTTTTTTACTCTCCTCCGCCTCTGTGACTGATCGGTGGTCAGCAGTGCAGCGGAGATAGTACAAGCTTGATCACCACATAACATTTTTTTTTACTCAACAACGACCTCTCAGAACCATTCCCTATTCTCAACGGCGTAAAGCAGGGTTGCGTGCTGGCACCGACCCTCTTCACCATCTTTTTTAGCATGATGTTGAAGCAGGCCACAGTGGACCTCGATGATGACGATGCAGTGTACATCAGGTATCGTCTCGATGGCAACCTGTTCAACCTCAGACGACTGCAGGCCCACACGAAAACCCTAGACCAACTGATTCGTGAGCTGCTTTTTGCTGATGATGCTGCCCTCGTTGCACACACAGAGAGAGCCCTGCAGCGCATCACGTCTTGCTTCGCAGATGCTGCCCAGCTCTTTGGACTCGAGGTCAGTCTGAAAAAGACAGAGGTCCTCCATCAGCCGGCACCCAAGACAGTGTATCGCCCTCCTCACATCACCATTGGCGAGTCTGAACTAAAGTCGGTGCACCAGTTTACCTACCTTGGCTGCATTATCACGTCGGACGCCAAGCTGGACAAGGAGCTTGACAGCAGGCTGGCAAAAGCGAACAGCGCTTTCGGGCGACTTTTCAAGCGGGTGTGGCACAATCAACAGCTGAAAACAGGCACCAAGATCAGCGTGTACAGAGCTGTCGTCCTCACCACCCTGCTGTATGGTTCCGAGTCCTGGGCCCTTTACCGCAGCCAACCACGACTCCTCGAACGCTTCCACCAGCGCTGCCTGCGTACCATCCTGGGCATTCACTGGAGTGACTATGTCACCAACGTCGAGGTCCTTGAACAGGCTGAAACTGTGAGCATCGAGTCTTTGCTGCTGCGGACACAGCTCCGCTGGGCGGGGCATGTCTCCAGGATGGAGGATCATCGCCTACCAAAGATCACACTGTTCGGCGAGCTTGCTACTGGACACCGTGACAGAGGGGCACCAAAGAAGACATACAAAGACTGTCTCAAGAAGTCACTTAGTGCCTGCCAAATCGACCACCACCAGTGGTCTTCGCTTGCTGCGGACCGTGACACCTGGCGCTCCACCATTTACAAGGCAGCTGTCTCCTTTGAGGACTCTCACAGAGCTAGCCTTAAGGACAAGCGGCTCAGGAGAAAAAACAGAGATGCCGCAGCTCAGAACCCTGGCCATACCTTCCCCTGCAGCCACTGCGGTCGAACCTGCCTGTCTCGGATTGGCCTCCGCAGCCACGAACAAGCCTGCAGACGTCGTGGTCAACTCCTATAAAATCTTCGTTCGCGAAGTCAAGCCAAGAGATCACCACATAAGAGGTTATGGTGTATTGCAGTAGTGATTCTGCTTGATCTGTTCTGCTTTATTGCTGCAAAGAGGTTAAAACTCCTGTAATCTTTGGACATCTACAAAGAAGTGTGTTTAACCCACAAAGCCCTGACATGCTACAATAGGATCTGGATTGACCATGATAGTTCAAGGGTGGTGTCAGAATAGCTTGGCGTCTGTAGGCGCCGAGCTATTCTGACACCACCCCTGAACTATCCTCATCGGATATCTGAAAAACTGATAATTTTATCCTCAGGAAGTTAAGTCAATCGACCATGACAGGTAATGGGTAAGTGCCCAATTGGCTAGGGCCTGCCTTTAATAATCACGCTCAGCCCTTCTTTGATTACGGTGTTTGTGGACTGAACGCTTTCGCACAATCAGGCCCACGTGTGCACAAAGGGAACTGATAGGGACTACCTGGTATTTAAAAATGTTCACAAAAATCACAGGAATATGCTGTCACTCAACCAGCCAGTTCCTCCTGCAAGAGACGGAGTCACATGAACCCCTGCAGTTGGTGTTGCAGGGCTCATGCGAATCTATGCCTCTTCCTCACTTTGACAACAGCTGCCTCTGGTTAGTTCGGGGTTTAACGTCCATGGCACCGACGATAATGGACAGCCCCGACGGGCGGGTTATGGGGGACAGGGAAATCTATTGCCTATGGAGTACGACCTGAACACTGAACAACTCAGGCGCACTCCAACTGTGCCACTTTGATTTACCAGGACCTTTTAACGGACATGCTATTGAACAAGCCCGTCTTTTTTCCCCCTGGATTGCGAGTCCGGCTACAGGGGCCGGGACGGGATTCGAACCCACGACCCGGCGATTTCCTTCGCTCTCCTGCTCCAACGCTTAACCGCCTGAGCTATTTCGGACTCTAGCTGCCTCTCAAGCTGAGACTGTTCATCAGGTTTCAGCTGTACCGGTATGAGTAATATCTTTTCTTGTAAATGGAAATATCACAGATGCAGTATCAGAAGTGTCATGCACTTTCAATGAGCGTGAAAAGATTAATGTATTTTGACTTCTCATGAGATGATCCTTGCATAGGAGACCATATCAAAATCTTGAAATTCTTACTTAACACAATGAGCACTAAAGGAACTCTAAAATTCAGGACCTGTCCTCTGAAGACTGCAATACACTCAGGAGATGGATAAAACATGACAGTTCAAGGGTGGTGCCAGGATAGCTTGGCGCCTATAGGCGCCAAGCTATTCTGTCACCACCCTTGAACTGTCCAGGTCAATCAATACCTTATTATGGTGTCATGGCTGAGTAACAGCTCAGCTATGCGCAGGGTATACTTGTGGTATACTAGCATCCAGACGTTTCTGGTTTATTTACATCTGAGCTGCGCAACACCGGCATTCAGTCCACAAGGATTGAATCCAGCGCCTTGACACGTGAGCTATCTTGGGCCCCTGCAGCACGAAGAATAGGAAGAGTCCTTGATGTAAGTCAAGATCACCTTTGTACAATGATCACCTGTTAATAGCAGCCTCCAAGGAGTATGCATTACCGTCAAGTTTCTCTATAAAAAGAACTTTGACAAGACCGTCTACAGTGGCCACACTATGTCCTGTCACCCAAGTGACCGATACTTGCAGGTTTGACTGAGGTCGCAAGGTCCTGATCCGTCTGTATCACTGCAGTAGTTTCCGCGTCTGCTCTAATGTGGTGGATTTCACCACTGCTTCCTGTTGAAAAACAAGAGAAAGAAATGTAAGCATTGAACCCGAAGGCTGGGATCCAAATTTTTGAGGGGTGTACCAGCTGCAGGAGATGGATCGACCATGATAATTCAAGGGTAGTGCCAGCTTAGCTTGGCGCCTAATGGAGATGGATGGACCATGATAATTCAAGGGTAGTGCCATAATATTAGCTTGGCGCCTTCAAGGGTAGTGCCAGATTAGCTTGGTGCCTGAAGGCGCCAAGCTAATCTGGCACTACCCTTGAATTATCATGGGTTGACCCATCTTCTGCTGTAGTGCTTTGGGGATTAATAGGTTAAACTGAACCACTTAACACTAGCTTGACAACAGAGTAATGAGTAATGGTAAAGAATGGTGCCAAATAGGAGTGCAGACACTCGTATGCCCGGCCGCACAGACTACACGGGCTGATGAGGATCTAACTTGCTGCAGGTGTGGGAATCATTACAAGAAAGACTAGAAAACGGTCAGTGTGACTGAACAAAGGCAACAGCAGTGTCAACTTGACCCCTTCACTGACGGTCGAAGATTTCAAGGGTAAAGAGCCCACATGGTCAAAGGAACATGACATACGTGGGTTGAGCAAAAAGCAAAAACCAGCAAGAACACTGCACAAAACTGATCACCCAAATCTCAGTGACTACCATATTAACCCCAAGGCCCCATTTCCCAAATTTTGGAGTTGTCAGCTGACAACTATGTGCCAGTTGCAGGAGATGGATGGACTGTGATAATTCAAGGGTAGTGCCAGATTAGCTTGGCGCCTTCAGGCACCAAGCTAATCTGGCACTACCCTTGAAGGCGCCAAGCTAATATGGCACTACCCTTGAATTATCATGGTCCATCCATCTCCTGCAGTAGGGTGTTGTGGCCAAATGGGGTAAGGGGTGCATATAATGGTTTAGTGACAGTGCTGCTTACACACTAATATGTACCACGTGAACGATTAGACGCTAGGTTAGCTAAAAAACAAAAATCTACTAAAAAAATCTTTGTCATTTTTAAAACAAATCTCTTTTTGAGAAGACACCGATGAAACATAAATAATATGCTAACTTTTGAAGGAAAAAACGCAAAGTAAAAATTAAAATGAAATGAGAGACGTGAAGCAAAACATGTTAGCATTACTTCTGTTAACCAAAGTGTGAAGCAAACCTTACTTTCAAGTGGTGATATTTTTGCTCAACATACTTGGAATGGGACTTTTCTCGGTCTATCTGTGCCCGCAGTTCCGCCAACTGTTGCTTAGTGTCACTGTCTGCCTGCTCTGTGTAGTCCGCCAGCTTGCCGATTGTCTCTCTACTTGCCTGCGACATTCCAAATTATTTCCCTTGTGCATCCAGACCCTGCTGCCAGTGGCCATGTGCACAAAAAGGTTAACCCATTTAGCCCTGAGTCCCTACAGCAGGAGATTGATTGACCACGATAATTCAAGGGTAGTGCCAGATTAGCTTGGCGCTATTATCATGGTCAATCAGTCTCCAGCCACTGGTACATATTCATTAGGCAGCACCTCCCAACTTTGAGAAATGGGACCTTGGGGCTAAAAGGGTTAACATAATAATAATAATAATACATAGTATTTATATGGCGCATTTCTCATATTTACAAAATAACTCAATGCGCAGGACATAGCCACGAACTGAACCCAACAAGCACGCTCATGTGAATCACGCGCATTCCCTCACACACACTGTACATAAACACAGAACATTCATTGGTGCTAAGGGCAAGCTCAAGCGAACTACTACAATTTTGGAAATTTTTTGAATAACATATTAAGCTTTAACTAATTAAGCCATGTGGGTGAAATCATCAGATTTTGGAAATGCCCTCCAAGGTCTGCGTCACAGTTCTTGAGACATATCAACCATGATAGTTCAAGGATGGTGTCTGAATAGCTTGGCGCCTACAGGCGCCAAGCTATTCTGACACCACCCCTGAACCATCATGGCTGATCCAGATTATGTCGTATCGTGTCAGATCTTTTTGGGTGAAGGTCCACGCTCAGAAAATTTGGGACTGTCTCTTAAAGACTAAACATCAGTTCAAGAGAAAGAACGACCATGTGAAGAAAGTTCAAGTGTGGTGCTAGAATAGCATGGTGCCTCTCTTGACCTATCATAGACAATCCATATTCAGTTGTAGTGGCTAAGGGTTAAATGGATTAACAGGATGATTCTATCAGGGTGGTAAAGAACCTACGGAACTCAAGAGATTCAGTTTAGGTTGTGAAATTGTTGTGTTCCAAACTTCAACTCGCAAAAGAGTCTTTAAAGGTTTTCTGAATATCAGGATTAACTGAATAATCATTCAGTGATGCTACCAACAACAAAAAAAAAAATCATTTGGTGACACTACCCCAAAATGAACAGTTAATATTTTCATCTATGTAGTGCTATGTACAATTAAACATGTTGCAAGAAAAAGTGGTATTAAAAGATGTACTCTCTCAAGCGAAGTCTTGAAGGGCCAAATGTGTCACCTACCATTAAAGACCATCATTTAGGTGGCTACAGCCAACTTCTGATGATCTTTAATGACAGGTGAACACTGATAAGGGTTGTCACTTTAAACAGGTTCTGCCTGAGGTACCTTGATCATCTCCTTTGCCCGCTGTGCTGCCTCTTGTGCGTGAGACTTTTCTGTGATTAGCTTTTGCCTCTGGTCGCGATTCTCCTGCACTAGCTTGTTCTGCACAGCTCTAGGGAAAAAATGATTGAACTCTACAAAAACCTATGAAATCTTTTAATGATAGGATGCAAACAAACCTTTATTACTTTTGGATAAATGCAAAGTGATCGCCCTCACTTGTTTGCATGTCGGTAGCGGTTTTTGTCACGATGATTCCTGTAGGAATCATCACGACAAAACCCGCTACTGACATGCAAAGCGATAACAGAGTGAACACCTGTTGGACACAGAAGAAAATATAGTTAAGTATTTGTTATAAAATCAGAGATAAAGAAATGACGTGATCTGTAGGTTGCTCATCTCACCCAGTGTATCTGCGGGAAACAGATTTCTGCAGGGGAATCTATGCGTCTGGCTGGCAGATTTGCTCAGCAGACGTTATTTCTAATCAGAAGAACGTCTAGCAGTAGGCACAAAATTGCAAGGACGTCACTGGATTAACCTAGTCTGCTCCGTCTGGAAGAGGCGTATATTTTCATACACTCTTGCAGCTGAAAGGAATCATGAGAATACATGCATCTTGCTGGCAAGGCGTTGCTTCACCAACATCCACAGTCTGAGGTACGACTGCTACAAGGATGCGTGCTGCAGTGATCAGTGCAATGCAGCAAAACTGTCCCTTACGCCCTTACTATCAAGGGGCACAACCTATTGCCTTTGACCCGATTTTATGGATTCTTTGAAGAGAAGAACCTAACGGAGAAAGAAACACACTTAGAAATGACAGTTACAACACAATATAAATTGTGTTGTAACTGTCATGTCTGAGCGTGGTTTTTTTTCTTCTCCTTTGGGTTCTTCTCTGCATTTTACACGCTTGGCAGTCACCGTTCGGGCCTGGATTTCATTAGTGATTCTTTGGGAGAGTGCAACAGTAGCACTTGGTATGTAAGTGGCAGTGTGGCTGTGTAAGTGAGCGTGCTTACTTGGAGTCGGACAGCTCCTGCTGTAGTTTTTCAAACTTCCCCTTGAACCACTCGTGAGCCTCCATCAAGTTACGGGAAATCTGTCGTACACACCACAAATACAGCTAGACAGTCGCCGTTAGTACAGAATGCAACAAGTTAACCCTTTTAACCCCAATGTCCCATTTCTCAAATTTTGGAGGTGTTGCCTAACGACTGCATACCAGTTGTAGGAGATGGATTGATCATGATAATTCAAGGGTAGTGCCAGATGAGCTTGGCGCCTAAAGGCGCCAAGCTCATCTGGCATACCCTAGAATTATCATGATCGATCCATCTCCTGCTGCAGGGCCCCTGGGTTAATTCCCTTGTGCATGCAGCCCCTGGTACTGTTTACAGTGTGTGTGTGAGCAGTATTGGTGACTGCAAGTACGAAGGGTATATATATCTCCTTCTCCGTCTACGGTCCATCCACCTGGAACACTCTCCCACTCTCTCTCCCGTCAGAAACACTCTCTCTCCTCCTTCCAGTCCACCTTAAAAACTCACCAATTTCAACAGTTCTAGCACTATAACATCACCACACTCCCCACCCCAACATGACTGTCATAATGTATTTGTGGTACGTAAGTAATTGTCAAAAGCGTGCGCATGTGTGCGCGAGTTGTGAGTGCGCACTTAGAGTTATAATTATTATAAGATAAGCGCATTATAAATACCATAATTATTATTTATTATTATTAAATATTTCATATGAATGCTGATCAGTGATTCTGGACCATACATAGGTCCAAAATCACAGACCAGCACTCATTTTCCTAGCACACGTAATAGCTTATTTCTTTTAATAGATTCTATATTTACTTTCATCAACATGACCCAGTGACAATTTCATGAACATATGCTGTGATTCTGAATATTGTCGATCAAAATTAGGTCACAGATCTGTACACAATGACAGCGACCCACATTTTAATAAACAGACCTTACTTACAGCATACAGCATCATAGGGGCACGCAAGACACAAAATTAGTCGGTGTGATAAATACGGATATTTAACCTATTTATACCTACGCTCCCACTTGCCAAATTGTGTAAGTGTTATCTAATGACTATGTATCAGTTGCAGGTGACGGATTGAGCATGATAATTCAAGGGTAGTGCCAGATGAGCTTGGTGCCTAAAGGCGCCAAGCTCCTCTGGCACTACCCTTGAATTATAAACTCTGTGTGCGTGTGTGATGGTGTGTGTGTGTGCGTGTGTGTGATGGTGTGTGTATGTTTAGGAGTGTGAGATCATGGAACTTTCTTTCCCTAAGCTGGCAATGTTTTTGTTTCATATACATTTACATGTACATTTATATACTTAGTTTGGTGTATATTGTCTCGTAGTTAAGTAGCAACGGCAGATTTGAAAAATGGCTATGTCTTTGACGATGGCAATGCCTCAACCATTGATAAATAAAGCTTTATTGAATCATTGAATCTGCTGTTGGGCATCTGGGCTGAACGGGTTAATGTGTGCAGATCTTTTAATGCGTGCTGGTCCATGATTTTGGACCTTATGACTCTATGGTCTAATGCCGAAAATCACACACCAGCGCGCACAAGCCATCCTGGACCAGCAAGCAGTACAAAATGACAAACTACATACCTCCACTGATTCATTCTGCGCTTCCTTCAACTTCTCGTCTGTGACGTATTTCTGTTTTGAGACGACCTCTTCACGCTTGCGAGTGTCCTGAAAGAAATACATTTCACACCATCAGTGCAGTCCAACTCATGCAGGCTGGTCACCTAAAGGACCATTGAAAAATGAATTTTTCTTTAAAATGAATTTTTTCGAAAAATTCTTACCGATGGTATTACTAATAGGAAACGTTACCTAGCTAGCCTAATTTTAGCCAAAATTTGGTTGTGTCCGTATAAGGGAGTGTTGGCAGGTGAGGGGCGCCATAGTACAGGCAGTAACCCGAGTTGCCTCCCTTTCGCCCCATCCGGGTACGAACTCATCCAATATGCCTCAGTTTAGTTTCTTAGCGAAATGGTGGCAAGCGGGGCAGGTGGGAGGAACCTTCGAGTAATACCATCGGTAAGTATTTTTCGAAAAAATTAATTTTAAAGAAAAATTCATTTGTTTCCTCAAAACACATTACCGATGATATTACTGATAGGAAGAATCCCAAAGAGGAGGTGGGTGTCGCTATAGCGCCCCTAACCAAGACACTGGCCCTCAGACCCGCCCTCCCAAGGCAAACTCCCGATAATTTTAGCTAAGATACTTATGGCGCCGGGAGGGAGTGTTGCGCTGCTGCGATGTCTCCCACCAGCGAAAGGTTCTGCCGCTGGGCGGAGAGGTCCCTCAGGTAGAAGCGGGCAAAGGTAGTCTCAGATCGCCATCCCACGGCCGCCACAATGTCCTTGACAGCGCAGTTGCGGTCGAATGCGAGACTTGCGGCCATGGCTCTGATCTCGTGTGCCGTCATGTTCAAACGTTTGGCTGCATCAGGGGCGAGATCCTGGTAGGCAGAACGAATCACCCATCGGAGCCAGGAGGAGATGGTCTGGGCTGAGATGTCACGTCTACCTGGGGACAGAGGTAGAAACAGGCGGGTGCGTCCTCTGCACAGCGGCTTGGTCTGGCGCAGGTACACACGTAATGCTCTCATCTGTGGGGCAGCCAAAGGCGCCCGCGTCTTGGCCAGGAAGGTCGGATCAGGTAGCTGTTGCACGGAGCCATCCGTCCGGAACTGCAAGCAATCTGGGCGTGTCAACAGCGCGTGAAGTTCACTGACCCTGGAAACCATGGCTAGGGCCAACAGGAAGCACGTCTTCTGCGTCACGTCTGGCATGCGCGCCAACTGAAGAGGTTCAAAACGGTCTGAGTTGAGCCACGTAAGCACCCAATGTAGATCCCATCTCGGTACCAGAGAACGCAGAGACGGGCGTTGCAGACCGAAGTGGGCCATCAGATCGGCGAGGTCTTTGCAGCTACCAGGATCGGGCCGGCCCAAGTGCCGGTAGGTGTCGGCAATCATGGCGAGGTAGCCCCTAATGGTAATTGGAGTCAGTCCCTGGTCGTTGAATAGCCAGAGGAAGAAGTCCGCCAGCTGCGGCATCGTCAAGTCTGTGGGGAAGAGAAGGTTGTCACCACACGGTAGGAACAAAAGCGTCTAACTGCTCCGAACGACCGGTGATCGCCGGCGCGGCGGTGGTCCGACGAGAAGCGGAAACAGCACTGGGAGGGGATCGTCTTCCTCTGTGGCGAGGCCGCAAGCAGAGACGCGCCGGGGAATCCCGCGGGGTCCTGTATAAAGAGGCCGAATTGCTAGGGGCAGACCGGCGGTTTCGAGGGGAGTAGCTGCGGCGTGGACAACGGGAAGGTCTCGAACGAACGTCTCGGTGCGTACTGCGTCTCGTCGTTACAGCACGGGCCAAGAGGGGGCATCGTACCTTGTCTCCTGTCTTCCTTGATGAAGACCTAGCGTGACGGGTGTCCTGCGAAGTCCGGGAGGAAGAGCGCAGTCTCGGAGGCCGGTCCCGCGAACTCGAACGGCGACGAAGAGTCGTAGGCGCACCGGTCTTCCAATCGCGTAGCGACCCAACGGCACTGGCACTTCGTCGCATGCTCCTCTCGTGTCTCTGGTCTCTGTGTAGCGAGTGAGCGCTTCTGGAGTCAGGCAAACTGTCTGATCGTGGCTGAGGGCGGGGGTCGGGGTCCCGTCGTGGGGTCGTCTCTCTCCTCTCAGCACCAGCCCTGAAAATGGCGAGTGATTTACTCGCCATGGCGAGTGATTTTTTTGTTTGGCAAGTAAAAAAAAAAATCCACTTGCCAAATGCGAGTGTGCTCATGCATTTTCCAATCTGTACTTCTTCAGTTCTAAATCCTAAAGTGCCCGAACGTTCAACCTTCACTTCTCGTAATACTAAGCAAGCAATAATCCGTTTTAGTGCGTCTATGATGCATTAAAACTCAAAATCACGTACTGAAAATGTACCTACGGGGTAGTCAGACGCACTAAAATTCAGTGCATCTGCGTCCGAGATGCATCATCCTTGCACCACCGTGCGTACCCTAACAGAGGTCGGTGCAGTCGTTCTACTTTTAGTGACAAGTTGGTTCGTTTAGCCACTCGCTTGGTCGCGGCTGCGTTCAGAATCACCCCGACTCCGGGGTCTGTGAGTGTAACTGGACGGGCAAACTGTTAGTTTACGTGTGGTGTCAGAATGTTATTACAAAGTGCGCGCTACATGTTGAAGGCGTTACTTGCAGTGACGTCACCATTCATACTAATATGGGATACCGGATGGTGCGTTTCACTTTCGATCGTGAACGAAGTTGTAAATGGCGGAGAAAATGTAAAGGAAGCTGGAATGCTTCTGATTCTTCAATCCGGCACCGTCTGATAGTGATAATCGCTTAGAAGAAAGTTGCACTTTGACACCGTCGTCTCCATAAACAAGTGACAGTACCAGAAATGATCCCCCTGTGCCGTGCGTGGCACCACCGCTGCAACTCGCAGTTTTCAGAGTTCATGGCTGCGTGTATTTCCAAGGCTAAAGCACGACAGCACACAGATGGCATGCTCATTGTGCATGGAGGCGAACTCAAAAAGCAAGTATTGGAGATATACGTCTTTCGGGTTAAATGGGTTGAAACCAACTTTTAAGTACATTAGTTCACACACACACACACACACACACACACACACACACACACACACACACACACACACACACACAGAGTGTAGACAAGTCAGACTTTGGTTGTCAATCTACATTCAGCAGAAAACGCTATATTTTCTGTTACAATACATTATCAAACGATCATACAAATAAATAAATATATGTTTTTCTGTGTGTGTGAGAGAGAGAGACGGAGAGGGTGACAGGCTTTTGCACGATAGCTCACCAGTTAAAGAATCAGTATCATGGAAAGGACACACACACACCATCACAACACATTTGAAGAGGAGAGAGCTAAACGAGTTAATTTATTTTAAGGAACATACAGATGATGCAGTTTTTCTTAAATAAATCTGCGGACCCTCTATAATGCTCAGATGAGGGTCTGTGTACCCTCTAAAATTTATACCTGGGGGTTTACAGACCCTTTAACCTGTTGTGAAAACAGAAGCCCTGCTCTACTTACCAAAAAATAAAAATAAAATAAATAAATAAATAAAAATCCCACCACAGTTCACATGGGGACTCAGTTATTTCTAGACTTGATACTATCAAAAGCTTGAAGTCAGGACATAAACATTAACTTGGTTATGATTGTCTGTTTAAATATTTGTTCTCAATGCCTCTGGGCAGAAAACACTAACATTGGGCGTGAAACACTTGTGGTATATTATATTGTTGCTTTGGGCTATTTTCAGTACTAGTAAAATTTTCAGTTTTGGCTAGTAACATTTTCAGTTTGGCTAGTAAAACTTTTAAGTCACTAGCCAAAGGCTGGTGGGCAAAATTTTAGACTTTCAGGGCTGAGCACTGCGTCTGGAGCAGGCTCTCATCTCCACGAATGGGGCGCGTGGTCGTGGCACATCATCACTGACCTGGGATCTTGACGTGGAACATGCAGCAGCCCTGTGGTGCTGGAGGTCCCTGGATGCAGCAGGTTCGTGCCTGTCTATCCTGTGTCGGGAGCTGGCGCCAATATGTGTAGGGAGCTTGTCTGGCCGTGGACGCTCATCACTGACCTAAGATCGAGAAGCCGAGCGTTCGTCTCTAGTGGCGGTATCCCGTCGCGAGTGCGCCTCGTGTCTTTCCTCCTGACACTCCGAGCGTGACACCTTCTTTCTGTCAAGGCTGCGTTCCGCCGTCTGGCCCGGGGCTAAGATCGTCATAAATTCGTGTGCCGACGTCTGCCCGGAAGTAGTAGGACTGGTCCGATTCCTCACGGTCATGGGTGACAAATGCCCCATCCGTGGTATTCTGCACCGTGGTAGTTGTACGGTCCAATTCGTCACGGTCATGGGTAACTTAATAGCCCCATCCGTGGTATTCTGCGCATAAGTCGTTCTACTGGCCCGATTCATCACGTTAACAGGAAAATTACTGTGCCCCACCGTGGTACTCTGAGCGGGAACTGATGACCGCTCTCTGATAGGTGTCGGGCGTTCACAGCGGTAGAATCCCCACAGCTGGGACCATTTCTCTTCCAGCCAAGGGGCGCATACAGCACAGGGGTGCGTTGACTCACAGCCAGAACAGGGCAGACAAACTGCATGCTCATCACAGGGCCACTGAAAATCGCCACACTGCGTGCAGGTACAAACCTGGGAACTGCAACATAGAGGCCATAATGAAGAACGAGCGAGCATGGCCACCGAGGCAGTGCACCAACAATTACGCACGCAAGGGTGAGAACGAACTCAATCAAGTGCACAGAGCGTGCCGACGCCTGGCACTCTTCCCTTCCCTAGAGCGCCGGTCGAGGGCAGTCACCGAGATTTTACCTGGCCATGACGGTGTGAGAAGCAAACCCACGCCGGTTGAAGCGACGTCCTGAGGCACCACGGGACTCACAGTCACCACCCCGGTCAAGACCGTCCACAGGCACGCTAAGTCCAAGTCACGGCGCACAGTTCAAAGTTCGAAACAGCACAAGGCACAACGCGAGTGAGCTACAACTAGCACAATCCAAGCCAGCTCCAGGCAAGCACCAGCTGCTCAGGCAAGATCCCAAACGAAGCTAGAACAGTTCAAACAAGTCACAAGTCGACCGGTCACATCCACACAGCAAATCCAAGAGCGATGTACGAACACAACCGTCTACAGGCTAGCTAAGAACTAAACTGAGGCATATCGGGTGAGTTCATACCCGGATGGGGCGAAAGGGAGGCTACTCGGGTTACTGCCTGTACTATGGCGCCCCTCACCTGCCAACACTCCCTTATACGGACACAACCAAATTTTGGCTAAAGTTAGGCTAGCTAGGTAACGTTTCCTATTAGTAATACCATCGGTAATGTGTTTTGAGGAAACAAATGATCAGCCAGACACTTGGATTCTAAAACCCTTTGGTTGTCGGTATCAATGTTTTTGTTGTGGCAACTTCTGCAGGACTCATCGCGACAAAAAACTCTGACAGGCAAAGGATGAACCCTTTGCGCGTCGATAGCGGTTTTTGTCGTGATGATTCTTACAGGAATCATCGTGACAAAAACTGCTGTCGACATGCAAAGAGTTTAACCCTGAAGACGCCAAGCTAACCTGGCACTACCCTTGAATTATAATGGTCAAGCCATCTCCTGCTGTAGGGATCCGGGGCTAAAAGGGTTAAGGGAAGTGTGAACATGCAATACAACAGAACCTGCTTTGAGTGACCACCCTTATAAGACATCACCTGTCACGAAAGGCCTTCTGTGGCCACCCAAATGATCATTTTTAAAGACACTTCCCGCACTCCCAGACTTCTCTTTTGAGAGACTTGCCCTGTCTTTTGACAGTAATTATTCTTGCAACAAAAAAAAAACAAAAAAAAAGTTTTACTGTAGAAAGAAAACCATATGACCAGAGACGAGACTAATCTGGAGCTTTAAAGCTAATCTTGTGATAGATTGCAAATTTATGTCGTGCTTTGACTTGAACAGACAATAAAGTTGTATTGTATTGTATTGTAATCTGGTACTACTCTTGAGGTATTACAGTGGGTATTACAGTGGAAACTTCTTCTTTGTGCCAAGCTAATCAGCCACCAACCCTGAGCTTCAAGGCAAAAAAAGTTGTCAAAAAACTTACACTGTATCGTTTCTTCATATCTTCACGGAGTTTCCTTTCCTTTTCGAGAGCTTCCTCCTTCTTCTGTAACAGTCGCCCTGTGTTGACCTGCGCTGCCGCCAAACTCTGCACCTCCTCCTGCAAAGACTGCATCTGCTGCATGAACGTCACTATTGTGTCTGCCTGGAAATAAACAAAGAGGGGCAAATGGCTTCATAAATATGACAGCAGCTGTGGTCAACGTGCTGAGTAAACTGATTGCCCATGTGCTGGCCAGTATTTGCTATTTTGTTCATGAGGTTACAAAGCACAGTTCTTGACCCATCAAGAGATATTAGTGAGGTTTTGTTTGCAACGAACGACTCCCAACAATGAACGAGAGCGAAGTCATGGCGGATGGCCAGTTTGTAAAACAAGCAAAGACAACACTCCAAGCATCTCCATGCGGCATAGATCCTCATGAGCCCCCTCAGCTCATGACAATCCATACCTCATGGAGATGTTTGGAATGTTGTCTATGCTTGTGGTAAAAGGTGGTTATCTGCTGTGATTTCACTCTCGTTTGTTTTGCAAACATACCCTCACTAATCAGTACAGGACGGCCTCAGTATTAAGGTCTCCAGCGTAATGCTGCATCTGATATAATGTACACAGATTTCTAGGTCCCAGTCCCACTGGGATGTCTGATGAACAAAAGCGCCTCATGCCAGTCAGCCTTAGCTGGCCCACAGTCAGCCATGCGTGGACCAGCTAATGCTGATATCAGCCTGAGGACCTTTTGCTTAGCAAGTGGTTTTTCTTCACAAATCTATGTAAATTCCACACTAAAGTAACACAATCATGAATAACTGAGGGAGGTCAAAGGAACCATTGTACCCCGAAGGCCTTTGGACTTCAGGGTACAATGGTTACTTTGGCCTCCCGAGGGTCTACATAGGTCCGTGCAGCAAGCCCCTGCTACCAATAACGTATCTGTTTTCATTCCTCCACTATTTTCATAAAAGAAATCAAGAAGAAATCTTCCGACCTGGATCATGTCAGACATGACTGACGTCAAAGGAATATACATTTATACATAATAGAACTATGACGTAATTTAAAATCTTTCATGACGTTGCCATTTTATACAATATCTAGCCATTTCATAGTGACAGCTGACACGTACTGTAACCCAGTGTTACCTGCATCACCCTAAGCTGGAGCGTTGTCCACTGTCATCAAGGTAGAAGATGTCCTTCTCAAGGCCTGGTGTACACATAAAATACTTGGCAAACATAACTAGAGTTCTCGAGCTGCTGGAATTGTCGAGGTGATTCCTGCTGGAATTGTTGAGGTGATTTCTGCAGGAATTGTTGAGATGTTTCCTGCTGAAAATGTCGAGGTGATTCCTGCTGGAATTGTCGAGGTGATTCCTGCTGGAATTGTTGAGATGTTTCCTGCTGAAATTGTCAAGGTGATTCCTGCTGGAATTGTTGAGGTGATTCCTGCTGGAATTGTCGAGGTGATTCCTGCTGGAATTGTCAAAGTGATTCCTGCTGGAATTGTCGAGGTGATTCCTGCTGAAATTGTCAAGGTGATTCCTGCTAGAATTGTTGAGGTGATTCCTGCTGGAATTGTCAAGGTGATTACTGCTGCAATTGTTGAGGTGATTCCTGCTGGAATTGTTGAGGTGATTCCTGCTGGAATTGTCATGGGGATTCCTGCTGGATTTGTCGAGATGATTCCTGCTGGAATTGTCAAGGTGATTGCTGCTGGAATTGTCAAGGTGATTGCTGCTGGAATTGTCAAGGTGATTCCTGCTGTAATTGTCGAGGTGATTCCTGCAGGAATTGTCGAGGTGATTATTGCTGGAATTGTTGAGGTGATTCCTGCAGGAATTGTCGAGGTGTTTTCTGCAGGAATTGTCAAAGAGATTCCTGCAGGAATTGTCGAGGTATTTCCTGCTGGAATTGTCGAGATGATTCCTGCTGGAATTGTTGATGTGATTCCTGTTGGAATTGTCATGGTGATTCCTGCTGGAATTGTCAAGGCGATTCCTGCTGGAATTGTCGAGGTGATTCCTGCTGGAATTGTGAAGGTGATTACTGCTGGAATTGTTGAGGTGATTCCAGCTGGAATTGTCAAGGTGATTATTGCTGGAATTGTTGAGGTGATTCCTGCAGAAATTGTCGAGGTGTTTCCTGCAGGAATTGTCAAAGTGATTCCTGCTGGAATTGTCAAGGTGATTCCTGCTAGAATTGTTGAGGTGATTCCTGCTGGAATTGTCAAGGTGATTCCTGCTAGAATTGTCGAGGTGATTTCTGCTGGAATTGTAGAGGTGATTTCTGCTGGAATTGTCATGGTGATTCCTGCTGGATTTGTCGAGGTGATTCCTGCTGGAATTGTCATGGTGATTCCTGCTGGATTTGTCAAGGTGATTCCTGCTGGAATTGTCAAGGTGATTCCTGCTGTAATTGTTGAGGCGATTCCTGCAGGAATTGTCGAGGTGATTATTGCTGGAATTGTTGAGGTGATTCCTGCAGGAATTATCGAGGTGTTTCCTGCAGGAATTGTCAAAGTGATTCCTGCAGGAATTGTTGAGGTGTTTCCTGCTGGAATTGTCGAGATGATTCCTGCTGGAATTGTTGATGTGATTCCTGCTGGAATTGTCATGGTGATTCCTGCTGGAATTGTAAAGGCAATTCCTGCTGGAATTGTCGACGTGATTCCTGCTGGAATTGTCAAGGTGATTACTGCTGGAATTGTCGAGGTGATTCCTGCTGGAATTGTCAAGGTGATTATTGCTGGAATTGTTGAGGTGATTCCTGCAGGAATTGTCGAGGTGTTTCCTGCAGGAATTGTCAATGTGATTCCTGCAGGAATTGTCAAAGTGATTCCTGCAGGAATTGTCGAGGTGTTTCCTGCTGGAATTATCGAGGTGATTTCTGCAGGAATTGTCGAGATGATTCCTGCAGGAATTGTCAAGGTGTTTCCTGCTGGAATTATCGAGGTGATTTCTGCAGGAATTGTCGAGATGATTCCTGCTGGAATTGTTGAGGTGATTCCTGCTGGAATTGTCGAGGTGATTCCTGCTGGAATTGTTGAGGTGTTTCCTGCAGGAACTGTCGAGGTGATTCCTGCTGGAATTGTCGAGGTGATTCCTGCTGGAATTGTCGAGGTGATCCCTGCTGCAATTGTCGAGGTGATTCCTGCTGGAATTGTCGAGGTGATTCCTGCTGGAATTGTCGAGGAATCACCTCGACAATTCCTGCAGGAATCACCTTGACTAAAACTGCTACCATCAGCCAAAGGGTGAACAGTTACTTTTATTTGTGTTAGGGGAAAATAAGTGGTGGCAGTAAATTGCTTTAGGTGGCACTGGGTTAATAGAAATGGCAAACTGACCTGCTCCTTGTTTTTCTGCATGTACTCATCTCGAAGCTGCTCCAGTTCATCAATATCGGCTCGCATTTGCTGCAAACAGAACATAACACAATAAACAGCAGCCTAGATAAATTTGTAATTTAACCCATTCACACTAGTGGATGCACGATGTTTTTGAAATCTTTGTTAACTCATTCAGCCTGACGCACATATTTCCCAAATTTTGGAGGCGTCATGTGACGACTATGCACCTGTTGCAGGAGATGGATCGACCATGAAGATTCAAGGGTAGTGCCAGATTAGCTTGGCGCTGACAGGCGCCAAGCTAATCTGGCACTACCCTTGAAATATCATGGTCGACCCATCTCCTGCTGTAGTGTGTCAGGGCTGAATGGGTCAAAATCAACACCAAAGAGCCCAAGCCATTCTCAGAATATGGGCATAGATCCTCATGGGCACAGATGTTCCATTTTTATCGGCAGTGCAGAGGTTAACCATTCAGTCCTGACTCACTACAACAACATATCGATAAAACTACTTGTTTTCATCCCTACATCACTTGACCAATCCCTTTAGCACAAACTGTACCACATGACCGAGCTACAAAAACCCTTGTGGTGGATTTTTTGTAGCCCTCTTTATGATGCGTCTTGGATGCCAGTTTTGTTCTATAAAGATCACAAAAACGTTCTAAAGTACAAAGTTACTAGTGTTGTTCGAAACAGCAGGCACACTACTGGAGTTGTTTGTAGCACACATTTGCAGCAATAATGTGTAAAAGACCACAAAAGGAAGAACCTTTGCGCAATCGAAAGCACATGAGCATGGGACTATTTTATTGAAGAATTTTACATTTTTTAGGCAAACAGTCACTCACTCACTCTTCCATTGCATTACTCTGACAATTTATAGACAATGCTGTTGGTCATGCAGATGGCAACGTCATGAAAGATCCTAAATTACGTCATAAGTCTATTATGTATACATGTATATTCTTTTGACGTCAGTCATGTCTGGCGTGATCCAAGTCGGAAGATTTTAGCTTGATTTCTTTTATGAAAATAGTGGAGGAATGAAAACAAATACGTTATTGGTAGCAGGGTTTACTGCTCAGACCCTTGTATGCCTTCAGGAGGTCAAAGAAACCATTGTATCCCTCAGGCCTTCGGGGTTCAATAACTTATAATGTATGATAGTCCATGCATTGTGCCAGAAGAGCACTACGTTGATGGATGAAACATGAATTTATTTGAATTGTGGTTTAAATCATTCAGCCCAACGCAGGTATTTCCCCAATTTTGCAGGCGTCATCTAACGACTATACACCTGTTGCAGGAGATGGGTCCACCATGATAATTCAAGGGTAGTGCCAGATTAGCTTGGCGCCGACAGGCGCCAAGCTAATCTGGCACTACCCTTGAATTATCATGGTGGACCCATCTCCTGCTGTAGTGTGTCAGGGCTGAATGGGTTAACCACTTCACAGGAGATGGGAAAAGAAAAACAATCCAACTGCAAGGGACACAGTTCCTCATGGGCCCCCGCCGCTGCAGGACCTATGCCTGTTGCTGACACCGCTTTGGACCTATGTTCCATGGACAGCTAGGCCTCAATGTCCATGCCAACCCCTCCACCCCCTCTTTCCAAAAGGCCATCGGGCTGATGCCGGCCCGATGGCCTTTGCACACTGGGGTCCTACCTTCATGCGCAGCAGGTTTTCCTCCACATGTTTCTTGGCTTTGTGCATGTGTTCCGTCTTGTGGCGCTGCGCAGACAGTTTCTGCTGTAGCTCGCTGATTGTGCGATCCATCTCCCCCACACGCTGCCGCAGCTCGGTGTTAGTGGCCACTAGCTCCCCGTTACGTGTCGACAGGTTGGTGTTCTGCTTCTTCAGCTGGGTCACGAAGAGTAAAGTCAATGAGAAGACATTCTTTTCCTTTTGTAATGAGCATCTACATATATATGTCTCTTTTGTCACCGTATCTATCACTGGCTATGGAAGTCAGTAAGAACAGCAAAATGTTCCTTTACAACTGTACAAAGCAGACCTTTATATTCACATTCCGAAAACATTTGACAACTGAGAACTACAGAGAGTAAAGTGTGAACAATAACACACCTCTGCCATGTCCCTGGATGTTTTGCGGCCGGTTTTGTCCTGTTCTTTCTTCAGTTCTGCGCGCAGGCTGGCGGATGTTTCTTCCAAACGCTTTATCTCTAGCTTCATACTGTCCTGATCCTTGATTCTAAGCAAGACAAATAAGTACATATATGGGTGACAGTGCAAGAAATAGCTGAATAAGTCTCCAAGACTGAGGACTGTCACCCTAAATAAATAAATAAATTTTAGAAAAGACACTGATAGTCTTCAGTCTTGGATTTTTCAAAACCGAAAACCGAAAAAGCTACCAGTATTTAGATTTGTGTGTACATATATATCGTAGTGAATTCTTTTGAGGACCAACACTAAGATTTAGGAATGTGTATCTTAGGTCTATATGAAAGAAAATATATTTTTACAATGTTCTTGATAAATATCTGGTGTCTTTTCAGTCGCAGACTAAACCTGACTGACCTATTAACCATCCTCACTGACCACAAAATGCAACTACAAGACACAAAGCTGTCAGCTCCAACCTCAGATTTTTTAGTCGAGCAATTTCCGAGTCGCGGCGACCCAGTTCCGCTTGCAGATTCTCGACGAGGCCCTGTAACTGTGTGTGTGATGACATCACTGCTTCTAAGGTGCTGGCGATTTCACGGTTCACTGACTTCGCATCATCCATATTCTTCTGATGTTGGTGTGTCTAGAACACACAATTATTGACATTAATCCTATTGTGAATGCAGCCCTCAGCACGGTCACACGTACAAACACACATATCCTGTAAACAGTACTGCACATGAGGAGCCAAGTGGCACACAACGTTTTAAGAAAATATCAATCAGCAAACACTATTTGTTAAAACGTTTAGGGCTTAAGATCTTTTGTCCACTATGAAGGCGACTTTCAAGATGGGGCACAAAAAAGGGTCTGAACAAAGTTTGACACCAGCTGGGTTTGAACTCACGACCTTGCCGACGAGAGTTGAATGCTCTACCACCCGATGCCACCCAGCTCCCCATAAATCAACATTTATGAAATGATTACTTTCTCACAGGTAAACCCCACCTGCGCGTGCTGCCACCAACAGCACTGTAAACAGAATCAGCCACACAAGCGCCAGAGGGTCAATTCACAGCAGTTGACTTACTTTGTGTTTCTCGCGGTTTTCCAGGACCTCAATGCGGCCCAGCACCTTTCCCATCTCTTGCTCCAGCTCCTCTCGGCGACCTTGGGTCAAGGTCAACTCATGTTGCTTTTGCTCCAGAAGGTCGGCGGTATGTCGCAGCTGGCCTTCAAGTCGCTGGGCCACCATCTTGTACTCTCCAGTCTCTTTCTGCAACTGGGAGAGTCGCAGTTTCTTTTGTTATGGCTTGTTGTAGTCTTTGTCTCATAGAATGGTCCTAGCCCATCTATCCCTCTGGTGCACTACAGCATGAAATGGATCAACAATGATAATTCAAGGGTAGTGCCAGATAAGCTTGGCGCCTAATGGCGCCAAGCTTATCTGGCACTACCCTTGAATTATCATGGTCGACACATCTCCCGCGGCTGGTAGTGATTAGGTGAGGCCTCCAAAATTTGGTCGTGGGTTAAAATGGGTTAATGAACGGCAACTCATTTTGCCTTTCAAGACTTCACTCAAAAACGCACCCATCTTTCAGGACCACTTTTTCGTTGCAAGTTAGATGGTTGCTCAAAACAGGTTCTACTGTCAACATTGCATGATCATTTTGCAAACACCTACAAAGCTCAAAGACAACGCGCAACCGCAACATGCAAAAAGGCAAAGATTCTTTCGGATTTTTCGTTCACGATTGTAAGACTAAGGAAGACGAGGCTAACTTTGACTGACAGAAACCTGATTCTTACCTGAGAGAGTTTGGCCTGAAGTGTTTCATTCATCTTGCGAAGTTGCCCTACATCGCTTGCCTCTGCCTGGGCTGTGGCAAGGTCTGTTTTCAGCTGAGCCACCTGGGACTGCAGTTTGCCGTTTTCGTAGGCCAGCTTACTCTTCTGCTCCAACATCTCCTTCAGAGTGCTCTCCACCTTGCGCTGGCTCATCTGGAAGATGTTAAAAATGATATACATAATTATACTATCAGTGATAAAAATAGACTAAAATGATGCTCCAAAGTCATACAGCAAGACACTATACTTCTCAGTGACCAAACAAGGTCAAGGGGACCAACTTTGATATGTATCTAGGTGTAACTGTAAATTTACCAATCGTAAACTCTATGGACATCATCTAGGCAGTGCAAATTTACGCTAGGTAGATTCATGCCTGGGTGAATTCATATACAGCTGATTTATAATGGGCAGATTTGTGCCTAAATATAGCGAAGTAGACCCCGTCAGCTACAGGATGATACCACACTCCTGTGATAGATCAAGATGTCACACTCCTCAGTGAAAAAGTACCAAAACCAAACATGAACACATGTTCCTGTTCCTGTTTGGTTTTGGTACTTCTTAATGTGACACCTGTAAGCTCAAACATTACTGGTAGGTGGCAATGCGAGTCTCTTACCTGCTGGTGTTCAAAGCTGCCCATGCGCTCCATCAGCTGCATGTTCTCTTGCTCTGTGTGTCGACACTTGGCTCGCAGTCCATCCAGCTCCCCGTGACAACTCTCTAGCTCACCCTGGAGTCTTGCGCGATCTGACATTAGTGAGTCCACCGTCTGATTCACCTGTGTACAGATCAAAGTACATGCATCACTATCCCATTCGGCTGTGGCACATGACATCAACGAGTCTATCATCTCATTCACCTGGTTAGCGCACACTAACCCTAGACATCAGCAAGTCCACTATATGATTCACCTGTGTACAGAGCAAAGTACACCTCATTAACTCATTCGCAGCCAGCCATATCCGGATGTGCGGCATAAGCCACGCATCCGGATGTGGCTGGTTGCGAATGAGTTAACCCATTTGGCCCTAACATACAACATCCACAAGTCTACCATCTGATTCACCTGTATAGTGAACACAATAAACAGCATCCTGATTAGGGAATGCATTATCAGGCCTTCCCTAGCCTGCCTGACAATAAAACCCAGTATGCTGTCAGCCTCATCCAGACCAAATAGGTGACAGTCAAGCATGTAGCAATGCAAAGAAATACCCAGCTAAGAATGAAACAGGCTTAGAAAGGACAAAGTACAAGTATGCGTCCTTCCCAAGCATGTTTCTTTTTTTGTTGGAAGAAACATGCTCAGAAAAAGAAAAAAAAAATTGTACTTGTTCTAAGTATATCTTTGGTCAGCTTCATTATGACCTAAACCAGTGTATGGAGACTTCAGACATAATGCTGACAGGTCTCTGGCTCCCATACAGAAATTGAGCAAAAAGTCCTTGGGCCAAAATCAGCCTTTCTTGGCGCATGCACAGATGTGCGCTGGCAACGGCTGGTGGACCTTTGCTTAACCCTTTTAACCCCATAGCCGCATTTGGCAAATTTTGAAGGTGTCATCGTGCAACTATGCAGCTGTTGCAGAAGATGTATCGACAGCGATAATTCAAGGGTAGTGCCAGATTAGCTGATAATCTGGCACTACTCTTGAATTATCGTGGTCGAGCCATTTTCTGCTTCAGGGGGTTAAATGGGTCGATAACTCTTTGACTGCCGGTGGCGCTTTTGCTCGAGGTGATTCCTACAGGAATTGCCTCAAGGAGAGGTGCCACTGACAGCCAAAGGGTTAGGTGTTTTTCTTCACAAGCCTGCAATACAGTGTCTCATGAGAATCTATCTTGCTCACAGCAGGAGCTAGGTGAGCAACTGCACTAAGCACTACCTCCTCCAGTAGGTTTTCCTTTCCCCTCAGAACGTGTTCCTTCTCTGCTTCTAGACTCTGCAGCTGTCTGCGAACGTTGTTCAACTCCGTTTCCAACTCAGATGCTGCCGTGCTAAAGTTCTGCTCTCTGGATGCCAGGGCCTTCTGGGAAGACTGGAGCTCGCCCTCAAGTTTCGAACTAGAAAAGAAGTGAAATAAAAGTGTTCCTGTGAAAGACACTCCTTCCGAGTGTTCAGAGGTAAAAACAAACCGGGCAAGTTCCTCATAGTTAATCCTTTAAGTCCTGAGTTAAATTTAAGCACGACAGTTCAAGGGTGGTGCCCCTGGGCGCCAAGCTGTCCTGGCACCACCCTTGAACTGTCATGGTCAATCTATCTCCTGAACTGTAATGTAGCTTTCACAGAACAACTCACTAATCTGAAGAAAAAAAACCTCAAGATGTAATGGGCTAATCAATGAAAAATTAAGGCAAAAGCAGAGCTGATGTTGCATCAAGATAAAACAAAATGTGTATCTTTTTCAATTTAGTGATTTCTTGTCTTTGGATTTCAGTAACAGTAACACGATAATGTTTCATATGACAAGCGTTGAACACACTCATGCTCACACATACACAAAGTAAATTATACATTAGATATTTTCTACAACATGACTTTTCTACTTTAGTCAAACACACACGTACGCACGCACGCATGCACACACATACAGAGTACATACACACACACACACACACACAGAGTACATACACAGATTTTTTCAGTGCTGTGTTCTCTGCAGTGAGGTTGTTGACAGACTTTTTCAGCTTGGTCACCTCCCCCTCTAATGCATCTGTCACCGCCCGGTGATTGTTTTCACTCTGCAAGTGAACATGTGCAAAATTACTACAATTAAAGGAGCAAAATAATTAACCCCCTTGTGTATGCATCCACCACTACTGTGAAAAGTAAAATCCGACCCAAATTTGTCTTTTTATATGCCTGTAGAATGCTGCTAGCATGCAGTGCATGTGCATTACAAGTCCACATCATCATTATACAGTACTGGTGACTGCTTGCACACGGGGGTCAAACACTGTTACAGATTTAACTACATTTACATAATCATATATTCACAAAGACAAAATTAACCCTTTGTGTATGAGTTATGACAGACAAAGGTCTAAACCTGTACAATCTAACTGAAATAATATTACAGTCCATACATAATAAATTGGTGTTTTCATCAGCCCACAATTGTATACGCTCTGTTTTTTTCAATCTTCTTCCTCTTTCAAACCCATGAAACTCATGATTTATCTGTCCATATCAGACACATCTGCTTCTAAAGTCATGTCCAGATATTGGTAAGGTAGGTGTTAGGTATAGGGTACACAAAGGGAATCACTCAACCGTAGACAAACACACAAACAGTAAGACCCCTTGACTTTTCCTAATGCCTTGCGATTTGGTGTCATTAGAAAAAGGTCAAGGGATCTTGCTATTGATGTCTTTGTCCAGAAAAGAAAGATATGATTTGGTGTTATAAAAATGGAGGTCAAATGGATGTAACTGTTTGTGACTGTAACTATGTAAATTATCTCCGGAGAGTGCGCTACCTCTGCTAGATGTTTCTCAAGCACGTGTAACCTCCCCTGATCCTCTGCTGCTTTTTCTGCAACTTGCCGCAGACGGTTCCTCTCCATTTCCACGTCTCTTGTTTCATTCTGAAAACACACATACTTGCAGTACACAAAAAAAGATGACAAGAAAAAGTCCCCAAATTTCTGTTTAACACATTCTACCCGGGGGGTACCCCAGGACCAAAAATCCCGAAATGTTCAAGTTGCCCTCTGAAGGACTGTATTACAATTTACCTGAATTTACCTGAGTGGCCACTGAGCGCGGCCGACGGGGTAGGAAGTTTGAGAACTTATTTTAACCCCCTTAACTGTCTCTTTATCATGGCGGTTCTTGAACTGGTTGACAGTTTCAGCTTCGACAATTGATTGTTTCAGAGCATTCCATGGGTTCACAACTCTTTGGGAAAAAAAGTTTTTTCTAAGACTCAGTCTGGACCTCCCTTTGAACAGTTTGCTGCTGTGACCTCTATGGTAAAATGATGACTGGCATGAAGTAAAAAATATGTCCGCAGAAACTTTTTCAAGTCCCTTTATGATCTTGAAAGTCTCGATGAGATCTCCCCTGTCTCTCCTTTCTTCCAATTTCTGCAAATTGCAAAAGGCCAGTCTCTCCTCATACGGCAGGTGACCAATCCCTGTAATCGATCTTGTAGCTCTCCTCTGCACCTTTTCCAACTCTGCGATGTCTTTTTTGAGGTATGGTCGCCATGCTTGGATACAATACTCTAAATGTGGTCGTACAATTGTTTTGTAGAGTGGGACAATAACTTCTCTAGTTCTGGCTGTAACTGTTCGCTTGTTTTGCAGCTACGCAGCACTGGCGACTGACCGACAGTGACCTGTGCATGATGACGCCTAGGTCCCTTTCTTCCTCCACTGCTCCAAGTTCTTGTCCTCCCAGCGTGTAAACCTGACAAGTGTTTTTACGGCCTGCATGCAGAGTCTTGCACTTGTCCACGTTATACTGCATCAGCCACCTCTCTGACCATCTTTCTGCTACCTTAAGGTCATGCTGTAGTTTGTCGCTCCCCGCTGGGTCGGAGACGTCGCCGTAGATCTTAGTGTCATCAGCAAACTTTAGAACGCTGGTCAGCATATCGTCCTCCAAGTCATTAATGAACACCAGGAACAAGGTCGGCCCCAAAATGGATCCTTGTGGAACTCCGCTCGTCACATCTACCCATGGAGAAGCTTGTCCGTTGACCACAACTCTCTGCTTCCTGCCACGTAGCCATTCTTCCATCCACTGCAGCACTTTTCCGTCTACACCGTGTGCTTTCAGCTTGTCCATAAGCCGTTTGTGAGGGACCTTGTCGAACACCTTGGCATAGTCAAGGTAGATGACGTCTACATCTTTCCCTTCGTCCAGCATGCGTGTCATGTCCTCCAGGAAAACGAGCAGGTTTGTCAGGCAGGACTTTCCTTTTGAGAAACCATGTTGGCTGCCTCGGATCAGCTGATGCCTCTCAAGGTGATTGTTCAGAGAATCCCGCACAACACTTTCAAAGACTTTCCCAACCTGAGAAGTCAGCGATACCGGCCTGTAGTTTCCTGCTATACATTTTGCACCCTTTTTGAATATCGGCACAACATTTGCCTCTTTCCACCCCACTGGCACCTCTCCGGTGTCCAAGGAAGCCTGAAAGATCAGTGACAAGGGATATGCTACGGATTCTGCTGCTCCCACCAGTACGGCTGGAGAAATTTCGTCAACCCCTGGCGCCTTGCTAGCATTCAGGTTTTGCAACTTCTAGAGACAGATCGAGGATGATAGTTCAAGGGTGGTGTCAAGCTATTCTGGCACCATCCTTGAACTATCATGCTAGATCCATGTCTTGCTGTGGTGTGTTGGGGCTGAATGAGTTAATGTGTGGCATTGAGAGAACAATAAAGAATATCATCCTGTACTCAGACACTTGGCAGTTCGATCATGTTTAACCCGCTTAACCCCAAGGCCGCATTACTCAAATATTTTGGGTGTTCTTTAACAACTATGTACCAGTTGCAGGTGATGGCTCAACCATGATAATTCAAGGGTAGTGCCAGGTTAGCTTGGCGCCTGATGGCGCCAAGCTAATCTGGCACTACCCTTGAATTATCATGGTTGAGCCATTTCCTGCTGTAGGGCATCGGGGCTCAACAAGCTAATACAGACCATAAGGTAAGGTAGGTAAGAGATGGATGGGTGTGAGGGTGTGTGTGTGTGGGGGAGGGGGGGCAGGGGGGATCACTCTATGTGCCTATGTGTGCTGGTCTGTGACATTGGACCTTATGGCTTACAGACACCTGATGACCGACTTTACAGATGAGGAGGAGGATGAAACTTTGACTACTTAACCCCTATCATACTGAGGCTAAAATAATCCTATTTGTACACTGCCATATATGCAAGCTACATTATAGTACTTACAGATTTTATAGACCAACGGCTTTAGTTCAAGGGTAGTGCCAGAACAGCTTGGCGCCTAAAGGCGCCAAGCTATTCTGGCACTACCCTTGAACTATATTAGTCAAACTTATTTCACACACTGGCGTATTCCGAATGATTAGGGTTAAGGGTAATACTGGGGCAGAGCACGGAGCAATTTCTAAAGGCAAATTGCCAATCACTGCTCAACTACTTTTCTTTACAGCAACAATCTGAAAACGGGTCTGTGATTCTGGACCATGCGCGGCTCGGGACCACAGGTCCAAACTCACAGATTTCTGCTCCTAACCGATTTAGCCCCAATGCACTACAGCAGAGACGGATTGACCATGATAATTCAAAGGTAGCGCCAGACTAGCTCGACCCCATCAGGTGCCAAGCTAATCCGGCACTACCCTTGCATTATCATGGTTGATCCATCTCCTTCAACTAATGCACGGTCATCAGGTGATACCTTTGTGCTATTAACCCATCTAGCCACGGCACACTACAGCAAGAGATAGCTTGACTATGACAATTAATAATAATAAATAATAATAATAGAGGTAATTTGTATAGCGCCTAATCACCAAGGTGCTCTAGGCGCTTTACAATCACAGTAATGAAACACAAAGCAAAATACAAAAACAAGCACATACAACAACAAAAAATACATTGATTTACAAGGAGCAGAAAACGCACACACACTCACACACACACACACATGATGAGCCGGCAGACAAAATGGTCTTTACGTATATGCAACAGAGAAAAGGTGTGTTTTAAGCTTGGATTTGAAAATGGAAAGAGATGATGAGTGACGCACATAATTCAAGGGTAGGGCCAGATTAGCTTGGCGTCATCAGGCACCATGCTTATCCGGCACTACCCTTGAATTATCATGGTCGATCCATCTCATTCAACTGGTACATGGTCATCAGGCGTCACCTCTAAAATTTGACATGCGGCCTTGTGGTTAATGCAAGCTACAATCCATTAGAAAAAGACAGTCCAGACCAAAAGTGACGAAAAGGGGAAATTTGATTGAAGCTAAATTATTTAATCTATGAAGTAAATCCTGGCGGCCTGACCTTCTGCTGGTCCATGAGTGCCTGTGTTCCCTCAAACTGATAAATCAATGAAGAGTACTGCTCCTGCAGCCGTGATAGCTCAGTGGCTGCCATCTTGCACTCTGACTGCATGGACTCAAAAGCTGCTTGAGCCTTTTCTAAAAACAGAAGACAAACACCAGGGATACAACTAGGTGTGAGTCATCAGATATAGTCCGATTGCAGGACTAAAACGTCTGATTAATGTAGGTGCCTGTAGGTCAAACGTCCTATTGTAGTATTATAATTGCCTCCAAGCTGCCTATGTCTGATCACTTAACCCTTATCATTCGGAATACAGCAGTGTGTGAAATAAATTTGACTAAAATAGTTCAAGGGTAGTGCCAGAATAGCTTGGTGCCTATTTCATTCCTATAATAACAATACATAAATTGTAGACTGCTGACCTTTCTCTACAATCAGATGCTGCAAAGCCTCCTCCGCCATCTGTCGCCGTGATGACTCGCCTGTTAGCTCTTCCCTCAGTCGTGACACCTCCTGTTTCAGACTGCTGGTGTTTGTCGATACGTTCTGAACCTAGAAAACAGAAAAAGTTTGATTTAACTTTTCTAAGCAACAATCTTTTCAATGCAAGGACTCAGTGTCAGTACAAGGACAGTGGCTGAAAAGCTTAGCGTTCAGAGGCTACAACAAATAATTCAGGATTTCTAATAGTTTTGCTCAACATCATCTTAGGCATATTTTTAACTCTTTGACTGAATGTAACGCTTATAACCTAGTACCTGTGATTCCATATCGTTGGTGTCCTTCACATTCTTCTCATCTCTTTTCAGCGCTTAGAGCTACTTTTAGAATAAGCACTTAACAAATCTCCTTTATTATTATCATCTGACATTAAAATTTTAATTCAGGTTTGTGATGGCCACAGACAATATTTACCCATATATAGGTCTGCTTAGGACAAGCAGAATACAGGGAGATATACAGATATTGATATAAAAATTAAAATATATATATTTTCTCCAAAACATATTGGGGGGAGCTAGGGGATAGTCTGGGGTCGCCCCATGCTTTTTTTATCTGGGGTGCCTGGTGACCCCCCCCCCCCCCCCCCCTTCCACCCGTCCCCCTCTGGTTGTAAGCCCACTGGAACAGCGCTATGGACAAGCCAAAGGGAAAGGGCTAAAGCTGGCATTTTCCCAGAACTCTGTTACTGTACACTTCGCTTATAACAAGGTTTATTTGATTTGGATATAAAAAGCTGGGTAAGCATGAATAAATAATAATGCCTTTTCAGAGGTCCCCACCATACCTTTTCTATCTAAATAATTTTGCTTATAAATGACAAAACCCTGGATGCAGTAAAAGCAAATCTGGGTCCCTTGGATATAATAATAAATAATAATTACGGTATTTATAATGCGCTTATCTTATAATTATAACTCTAAGCGCACACTCACAACTCGCGCACGCATGCGCACGCTTTAGACAATGACTCACGTACCACAAACAGTGAAATACATTACGACGGTCAGCTTGGGGTGGGGAGTGCGGTGATATAGTGCTAAAACTGTTGAAAGAGGTGAGTTTTGAGGGCGGACTGGAAGGAGGAGAGAGAGTGTTTCTGACGGAGAGAGAGTGGGAGAGTGTTCCAGATGGATGGACCGTATACGGAGAAGGAGCGGGGACCGAAAGTGTTAAGTTTGGTGCGAGGGATGTGGAGGCGGAGAGGGTCGGAGGCAGAGCGGAGGGAGCGGGAAGGTGTGTAGGGGTGAAGTGAGTTGGAGAGATAGGCAGGAGCGCAGTTGTTCAGGGATTTGTAGCAGAGAGACAGAACTTTGTATTGGATGCGTTGGGGGATGGGGAGCCAGTGAAGGAGTTTGAGCAGGGGTGTGATGTGGTCGGATTTTTTCTTTCTGAGGATATAAACTGTATGCAAACCTCTGTTCTTTCTTTCTCTATGAGAGCTTCAGTCTCATGGACGCGGGACATGAGAGTATTATGGGATACTTCCAGGCTGGCCCGCAGGCTGGTTTCCCTGGCAACTTCCTCCTTTAGCTCATTGATTCGGCGAATCAGCTTCTGCTTGGTGGTGCTGAGTTCATCTACAGACACTGTCGCTTCTGCCTGTCATGAGAGTGAAATGAGATCCTACAGTATTGCCCCCCCCCCCCCCCCCCCCCCCTTGTGCACAGTCACCAGTACTGTTTTCTGTATCAGTGGCTGCATGCAAAAGGGGTTAACTCATTTGAGACGTGCTGCCTCTGGATACATGGCTTAAGCTGCGTATCCAGAGGTGGCCCGTCTCGAATGAGTTAAACAGAACCACACACTATGAGTGTGACACAGGGAATAAGCTCTACAGTAACAGGCAATGCATGGTTTTATTTAGACATTTAGCCCAATGCCCAAGAGATGGATTGACCATGACAATTCAGGAGCCATGCTGATGGCACCATGCTCATTTGGCACTACCATTGATTATCATGCATGGCCGAGCCATCTCCCGTAGTTGGTACAGTCATTAGGGGACACCTCCAAAATTTAGTTGTGGAAATGCAGCTGCGTGTTTAATAAATGGGTTACACTTAAAGTAAAAAATAAAGAACACACACATGCCACACCACACGGCTACAAGTAGTGCGCAGACAAGATAAAAATACGTGCACACAGACACACACATATGTACACTACAAAAACACAGTGTCCAAACTGCTATGCATGTGCATCATACACTGCATATGTGTGTGTGTTGCATGTGTGCACATGAGTATGTGTGTGTGTGTGTAAACTTACTTGTGTAATTCAATATAGTCCTTTATTCAAATGTGTGTAGGCATCACACACACAAATGCCATGTGATAGGAAATTACTGAAAAAGTATTATTTTATATTTAATTTTCTTATGCCTTATCTGTGATACTGATAGTGACCTCCAACACTTCCATCAGTTAATCTTCCCCTGCACCAACACAAAACAACACACACACACACAGAGTGCATGTGAGCATGACATCATCCCTACCCGTGCCTGTGTAGCAACCTCCAAAGCTTCCTTTAGTTTTTCGCTTTCCTCTTTCACTCGTTGTCGTGCCTCTGTTTCCAGTGCTAGTTCCTCCTGTAATGCTGCCATATGTCGCTTCAGTCGTGCAACCTCTGACCCCAACTCTTGTTGGATGTCATTCACCTTTGCCTCGATCTCTGCATGCAGCTTTTTCTTTTCACCTCGTCCACTACTACTACCAATCCCCCCACTCACACTGGAAATGCTCAGTTTCAGGGTCTGTATCATACTTTCCAACCTGCACACCCTTGAAATGAGAATGTCTTGTGGGAGGGAACTGGGGTGGGGTTCAACCACTGTCTCTTCAGGGGGTAGGGCCAGGTTTGGCAGGTCCATATTTGTACTGCCTGCCCTTGCGTGTCTGTCCCTGTCACCATCAGCTGGGCTGTGTTGGAGACGAGAGGGGGGATTAAGTGAGGTCGAGTGGCTAAGGTTTCCAAGCTGCTCAAGGAGATTGCGAGTGTCCTCTTCAGCACTGGCCAGACGACGACGTAACACCTCGCTTGCTTGCTGTGACTGCCGGGGGGACTGGGACTGGGAAGAGGGGAGAGGTGGTATGACTGGTCGCGACATCACTGATTAGATTTTGCTGTTATGGTTTAGTTATTGAAAATTGTGTTTGATGTCATCCCTGTACTTCAGGACAATTCAACTGATGACTGATTGCATATTTCCTGCAAAGAGATAGAAATGAAGTAAGCATTATATAATACTGCTTTCGTTATTTTGAGAGAGAGAAAGAGACATCAGACGCAGATGGGTTTTTCGTTTGTCTGTGTTCCGTTAAGAAGCTGTAATTTGTTATTAGTTCAAACGTTGTTTTCCACTGCGCAACCAGGAATATTTTAGCACGTTTACTTTGGACATTGCAAGAAGAAAACGAAGAGAGAATCTATCGATCTCGAGAGACTCAGAGTGTGGTTACTGAAGTTTCTATCCACCAGAGCACATTTTGTACTATATGTTAATCTGTTAATCCCACACAATAGCATGTGAGCGTATCCGGGCAATACAACGAGATTAAAAAAAATTTAAAAAAAAAGCGATCGTTGCAAGTGTGCTAGATCCACTACCCTCCACACCCACAAAAGAGCGCGTCGGTGGCAACCATGAAGACAGTCAAGTGTCCGACACCCCACGCAAAGTTGAGTGAAGTCTGCTATCCTGCTAATTCCTCGGTTGCCACTGTGCAAAGATCCTGATATGATAGATCAACCAAACTTACCTCATCACCTCGCTACGGTGGAAAGCGGGTGTAAAACAAGATTAGTGAAATCCAAACAGTGGTGTGAAACTTCCACCACACTTAAACCTGCCTCTACATGTCGTGTTTCTTAGACACACCAAGGCAGATTGGCTACTCACTGAAGCTACACCCATTTTGATTAGTTGAATTTTAAGAGCGAGCTCTTTTGTGTTGAAAACAAAATAAGATCAAAGGTCATCTAATATGGCTGCCATCGTCTGCTTAAGGCGAGTCTCCCTCACGAACTTTGTCAACAAACGCAGCATATCTTCGGATGGCGTTCGAAAAGGACTTGTAGGTATGATGGGTAATACCCCACTAGTTAGACTGAATAAAATGAGCGAGGAGACAGGATGTGAAATACTTGCTAAGGCAGAATTTTGCAACGGAGGCGGTTCAGTGAAGGATCGTGCAGCCCTGTTTCTCATACAAGATGCAGTCAGCAAGGGCCATCTTCGCCCGGGGGGTACTGTGGTGGAAGGCACAGCTGGAAACACAGGAATCGGACTTGCACACATGTGTCTTTCCATGGGTTTTAAGTAAGTAAGAGCATGTTCCGCTTGTGTGCTACTGAACTCTGTAACCTAATTTCTCTCCAAATTCTTGACAATCACGAATTTCGTCATGCCGTACCCCCCCCCCCCTCCCTGCCCTTTTTAACCACTGCAATAGTAGCAAGATGATTGGGTTCACTTGTGCAGGTGGTCGGCTAGACAGGTTGATTTAATCTTATGAAGCCCTACAGCTTAAACAGTTAACTTGAGCTCAGCTGCAGATGACAAACAGGCCAAAGTTGTCTCTTAAATTTGATTGATTTTTGGTGACTGGATTCCAGTTGTGAATGGTTTTACTAAGCATAGAAGTTAAGTGTTACATGATGTCGTTTTTAGACAGACCTCAAGGCTGACACTTCTGTAATTGTTTGATTCATATAATCACCGAGCACGGAGCATTTATGCTGTTCTGGTAGCTGCATGTTGTCTTAGGTGCTCATGGCAGTTTCAAACATAATTTTTTTTTTATGAATTAAAGATGATTAGTTCTGGTTCCTCACCAGGTGTGTAATCTACATGCCAGACAATCAGTCAAGAGAGAAGGTTGATCTGCTGACGACACTAGGTGCAGAAGTGCGTCAGATTCCGGTGGTGCCATGGACAGACGAGAACAACTACAACCATCAGGCCAGACGATTTGCTGAGAGTATTGATAATGCTGTTTGGACCAACCAGTTTGATAACACTGCAAACCGACAAGCCCACATAGAGGTACCTCAGTTCATAGGGGCCTGACGATGGTGCTTTGACTAAATGCAAATCTTCTGTGCCACCATGTGCGTGCCACCACATCCCTAGCTCAATTTAGAATACAAGGGAGAAAACGAACAACACGTGCGAAATTCTAGCTGAGGCTGGAAGTATCCCAGACCTCTTTCTCAACATCTAGAGTCATGTAGAGTCCAAAGTTAACCCTTTAGTAGAGTGCCTTGAAAGAGGCCACTCTGCGCTGCTTTGCATCCATTGTTTTCTGCCATGCTGACTCTAAAGTCGAAGCGAATTACTTGAGAAGATATTGACAACTGAGCAGTGTTTGAACTAGACTCCATTAAAGTAGAATTTTTCGGGCTGGTGGAAATAATTACCTAAAGTGATTGCTGCGTGCACGTTCATGTTGACAGTAGATGCACTATTGTTTTAATTTCATTGGATATGCTAATTTACATAAATCAATGAAAAATGAGCATGACGTGTATTTCCGGCCACATCTAAAACCTAACAAATGGATGTCTGCTTGTTACGTGGTAGTCATAGTTGTAGTATGGTACAATCACACCAGACGCAAGCACGTAGTGTTCTTGTAAAGAAACTTCACTCAATTGCAACTTGTCACACGTGGCACAACCGTTCCAATAGTATTTTATTCTCACGATGCAAAATCCCTGCACAATGCATCCACAAAAGCACCAACACTGATACACTGTCTTCTCTACAATGCATCAACATTTTTGACACACTGCGTCTCTCATACAAGGTACATACATATTTTCTAACACCGTCTTTTATACTATTACAGATTTCCAGAACAATCCAGCAAATTCACACAACACAACCAATCAGAAAATAAAATGTAACCAAAACTCATTAATATTCATGAAAAAGAACACTCTAGAACTAACTACAGCTTTTAACTAACATCTAGGCTCATTCGATACAACGTTACGAAATGTACCATGCAACTTTGACGTCATATCTGAGGTCACTAGAATAATCACACCTTTTTCAGAACGTTCTAGGTCAAACGAGGTCGGACTACAGCAACAATGTAATGAAAAGACGCGTCATTTTTGCTACACAACAGAAATTGATCGGAATTCTCCAAGCAAACCTCGCGCTGGGACCATATGGCGTTGAGGCGCGTCCCCTGGGTGGTGGATAGGGGGTCCCTCGTGAGAGGGGTGCACCGAATGAAATAAGGTGCCGTGAACCAACATGGTCTAAGGGAAGGTGACCCCGACAGAAAACCCCTGGTCCTCCTAGTAAGGGGGTTGGGCGTGGGGGTAGCTTCCCCACCCTGCAAAAAAAGGAAATAGCTACAAAAACGCCGACAAAAAGACTAACAGTAATTCCTTTCCTGGAGGAGGAAGGTTCTTCTACCAGAAGACTTATGACGTCCTGTGGTGAAAGCCAGAAGTCTTCGGAAGCCACAGGACCGAGCCGCCTCTCTCTATCCAGGGATACAACCATGGGCACATGGAACGTCAAGACCATGTACCAGAGCGGCAAGGCCGCCCAGATAGCAGCGGAAATGCAAAAGTACAACCTTTCCCTGCTAGGTATCAGTGAAGCCAGATGGACGCAGTCTGGCCAGAAAAGGCTGTTAAGTGGGGAGATGATTCTGTATTCAGGTCATGAAGAGGAGAATGCCCCCCATACAGAAGGCGTAGCATTCATGCTGTCACCAGTGGCACAGAGAGCGCTGATGGGCTGGGAACCTCTTGGTCCAAGAATCATCACAGCAGCCTTTAGAACCAAGAAAAAGCTCAAGCTGAACGTCATCCAGTGTTATGCGCCCACTAATGACAGGGACGAGGAAGAGAAACAAGAGTTCTACGACCGACTCCAGAGTGCCTTGGACAAATGTGCGGAGCGAGACATCACCATCGTCATGGGCGATTTTAATGCCAAAATAGGGGAGGACAACACCGGATACAAAGAGGTGATGGGGAGACAGGGACTAGGCTCGGAGATGAGTGAGAACGGGGAGAGGTTTGTAGACTTTTGTGCTCTAAACCGACTTGTCATTGGAGGCAGCATCTTCCCACACAGAAGAATACACAAAGCAACTTGGGTCTCACCTGACCATACAACAGAGAACCAAATAGACCATATCTGCATTAGCAAGAAATTTAGAAGATCCCTTCAAGATGTTCGAGTGAGGAGGGGAGCAGATGTCGCCTCCGACCACCATCTGCTTACCTTAAGAATGAAGCTCAAGCTAAAGAAAAGCCGCACAGAGACAACAAGAAGACAGCGCTATAATGTAGGCCTCCTGACAGAAACTGGAGTTAGAGAAGAGTTCAAACTGGTGCTGTCCAACCGGTTTCAAGCGCTACAGGAGCTAGTAAATGAAGAGGAGGCGGCCACCACAGAGCAGCAGTGGAAGGCAGTTAGAGAGGCGCTGAACTCAACCTGCAAAGACACTGTAGGGTTCAGGAAACACCATCACAAGGACTGGCTGTCGGCACAGACCTTGAAGAAGATAGAAGTGAGGAAGCAGAAGAAAGCAGTTGTCAACAACAGTTGCACGAGAGCAGCCAAAGTAAGGGCACAGGGGGAATACTGGGAAGCCAACCGCGAGGTGAAGAGGAGTATCAGGGCAGACAAGAGGGCCTACACAGACAGCCTGGCAGCAGAGGCAGAAAAGGCAGCAGGCAGCGGCAATATGAAACAGCTCTACGACATTACCAGAAGATTGTCAGGCAAGTATGGCCATACAGAAAGACCAGTAAAAGACAAAGAAGGCAAGCCTATTGCAGACAGAGCAGACCAACTCGACAGATGGGCCGAGTATTTTGAAGAGTTACTGAACAGACCTAGCCCACCCGACCCCCCAGACATCCAGCCGGCAGAGACCGACCTACCCATCAGCTGTGACAGACCCAGCCGGGAAGAGATCAGAAGAGCAGTGGCATTTTTGAAGAATGGCAAAGCAGCAGGCCCAGATGGCATCCCAGCGGAGTCTCTGAAAGCAGACCTAGAGACAACAGTGGAGATGCTGTACCCACTGTTTGGAAAGATCTGGGAAGAGGAGGTGATGCCGGCTGACTGGAAGGAGGGGTACCTAATCAAGCTTCCCAAGAAAGGCGACCTCAGCAAGTGTTCCAACTACAGAGGAATCACCTTGCTGTCAGTACCAGGAAAGGTCTTCAACAGGATCATCCTGGAGAGAATGAAGAGCTCCGTTGACCCCCAGCTGAGAGACCAGCAAGCAGGATTCAGGAAGAACCGATCATGTACAGACCAGATCGCCACTCTCCGCATCATCGTGGAACAGTCTCTGGAGTGGAGCTCCCCGCTGTACGTCAACTTTGTGGATTATGAGAAAGCATTTGACAGTGTGGACCGAGAGACTCTGTGGAAACTCCTATGACACTACTGTGTACCCACAAAGCTCGTCCGCCTGATCAAGAGCAGCTATGATGGCATGACATGTCGCGTGATCCACGAAGGGCAGTTCACCAGGGAGCTCCAGGTCAGAACTGGTGTCAGGCAGGGGTGTCTGCTGTCTCCGTTCCTCTTCCTACTGGCCATAGACTGGGTCATGAAGATGACCACAGAGCACAGACGAAGTGGAATACAGTGGACACTGTGGACACAGCTTGACGACCTCGATTTTGCAGACGACTTGGCATTACTGTCCCACACTCATCAACAAATGCAGGACAAGACCACGAGGCTTGCTGACATCTCGTCCCAAGTGGGCCTCACCATTCACAAACAGAAAACAAAGACAATGAGGCTGAACGCAACCAGGGAGGAACCAGTCTTGCTTGCTGGCACCCCGTTGGAGGAGGTGGAGTCCTTCACCTATCTCGGGAGCATCATAGACAAAAAAGGCGGCACTGATGCAGATGTCAGAGCACGAATCGGTAAAGCCAGAGCAGCCTTTCTCCAGTTGAAAAAAGTGTGGAGTTCCAGAGAGCTGTCACAACACACCAAAGTCCGGATTTTCAACTCCAATGTAAAAGCAGTTCTCCTATATGGAGCAGAGACTTGGAGATTGACAAAAACCACAGTCAACAGAGTACAGACCTTCATGAACAGTTGCCTTAGAAGAATTTTGAAAATCCACTGGCCAGAGAAGATCAGCAACGTCAGACTCTGGGAGAGAACAGAGCAGATAACAGCAGAGAATGAAATTGGGCGAAGAAGATGGGGATGGATCGGTCACAGTCTGAGAAAGCCAGCTTCCAGTATCACTAGGCAGGCATTGTCATGGAACCCCCAGGGAAAGAGGAAAAGAGGTAGGCCGAGAAACTCCTGGCGTCGAGACCTCCAAGCAGACATCAAGAGACTGGGAACTACCTGGAGTAGAATCGAAGGAGAAGCACAGGACATTAGTTGCTGGAGGTCTCTCGTCGACGGCCTATACCCAGGTAGGGGTGACAGGCGTAAGTAAAGTAAGTCTCCAAGCAAAAGAAAATGAATCCTACCAAAAAGGTATGTAATTCTTAAATCCAAAATAACTCAAATGAATATCGGATCTTTCCTATGATGAACACACACATGCTCTAAAAAAACACACACAAAAAAAAAACAACTTTAGCAGTGTTACATTTGTGGAATGTAACACTGCTAAAGTGATGCTTGACTGTGCAAAAAGCCTTGATACTAAACTATCAGTTTTGATCAGCGGACAATGTTGGTATAGATTTGTAGCAAAATATCTACTGAGTTTGTTCAGTTCGAGGTTTTAGGCGGATGGTTGCTTTGAGGGTTGAAAACTGCTCTGGAATCACAGTGCATCGCCCCATGCCATGTTGTTTGTTTCCTCCCTTGTATTTTGAATTGAGCTAGTGAGGCGGTGGCACGCACACGGTGGCACAGCGGATTTGCATTTAGTCAAAGCACCGGTCATGATTGGGAGGGGAGGGGGGGGGGCGTGGGGGGGGGGGGGGGGGCGATTGAGGGGGGGGTGGAGGAAGGGGGGGGTGGAGGAGGGGGGGATGTCTATAAGATAATGATGTTTGTCTGGTTTTCCTTCTCCATGCTTAGAACCATTTGAGCTCCCAATGCGCAAAAGGCCATAGGGCCGATATTGGCCCGTGCACAACTGTGCGTGAGCCAACTGTGTCTGACATCGGTCCAATGGCCTTTTGTGCATTGTGCTGTTGGTTTCATGTTTTGGACCTTTGACTGCTTTTAGAGTCGGATTTTTTACTGATCAGCAGATGATGATTATAATTTATATTGTCTCAACAACAAAATGTGTGATCAAAGGCCACATTTTTTAATCTAAGAGATATAATTGCATATTAAGGCAGATCAGTTCTCTTTATTACCTCCCCTACTATGCTCAAACCTTTCTTTTTCATACTCAGAATGTGCATGAGTTGTTCGAGTTGTGTGATGGAGTTTGCAACTTTTTAGATGACTAACATAAAGATTAGTAGAGGGCTGTAGAGGACTAAACAGCTTGGCCATGATGCAATAATTCAAGACCATTAAATGCCTGCAGGCACGTTGCTAGTTGCTGTCCACCATTGATGCCACTCAAACTCGTGCCCCTTCCCATCTAAACCTCCTTCCCCCAACCTCCTACAGCTAGGTTATGCAGTGCATTGATCTTTGCCATTAAAGAAGAAATCTCTGTTTTTGTGTGTGTATAATTTTGGCTTTAAAACAAAACAGTAAGAAACAAGATGGGAGGAACCATAACCCATGAAGTCTCTTCTATATGGCTCGGGAAGTTCCCCCCCGTTGCCTGGGAGTGTCGGCGCTTCAGCCGCCATCTTAAGAGGATACAATAGCCTTCAGATAGTAGTGAAGTAGTGTTTCAACACATTTTTCTTCATGTTTCTTCCTCTTTGGAAACAAACAAAAACATATTCTGGTTAGCAATTTCCTACGATAATGGCAAGACTTAATGTTATTGCCTGTAGCACGTCAGGACTTTCCTGACATTGTCCTGACAGCGATTTTCCTATGAGCGCCTTAGTCGCATATCCTCTCAAGATGGCTGCCATGACTAGGGTGATGTCGTCAGCTTCCCGAGCCCTATATGAGAGCCATAACCCACAAAGTCTCTTTATATGCGAGCTGTCAAGGGCCTGTATCTGTTGTCTTTGACCTGATTCTGATGTTGACATATCTCTTATTAAAAGAGCCTAGCAGACGTGCCAACGCGTCAGTCAGCTTTATAATGGGCACAGTGCATTCACGTCATTGGTCTAGATACGTCCTATCTAGAGAGTTGCGTCGCTGCTTTTCCGCCACCGTCACTGTCTGATTTTCACCAAAAGTTAAGGTTTTTACTTTTTAAATATTTTCTTCAGGAAATTTATTTTTTTCTGAAAAAGTTCAAAGGATATAATGCTGGCTGACAAACACACCCAACATCTTTTTCCACTCTAGCTATAGCCAAAATTTTAAGTGAATATGACAAAAATTACAGATTCTAATGTGGTACAACTGACTTTCTATAAACGTTTTTTAACCTTTCAGTGAGAGACCCAATTTTATTATGTTCGAAGGATCTCCTAGGCACCCCTTGAACAAAGCACTTCCAAATGATTCAAGTGTGTATACGTACACAAATATTGGAGATTCTCGTGTTTACATACATACACGTGCGAACGCTCACACACACACACACACACACACACACACACACACACACACACACACACACACACACACACACACACACACACACACACACATATATAAAGAGAAAAATTGCCATTTATATAAAGTCGGTTGACCCACACTTGAGTCCGCAATTTTATTTTATTCACTTGGAATTTTGGATATAGCTAGCTTGGAGATAGACATTGGATGAATACGTAATCCAGCTTTGTACCTCATCAACTTTTTGAATAATAATTAATTCAGTTTTGCAAGTTTTGAAGCCACTATATACTCCCATCAAACAGTCAGCGTCCTGAAGAGGCTGTGTGGAACAAAACAGTCAGCTCTGGAAGAGGCTGCGTGCCTTTTCAGGGCTAGAAATTAACTTTTTTCTTTGGGGGCCACCGGGCCCCTTGATTGAAAAATTTGAGGGCCCACAAGCAACTTTCGGGGCCCAACTTTGAAAAATAATGCAAACAAAAAACAAAAGAATTATTGACAATATAATAAGTAGAAAGTACAATTTGTCTGATAATCTAAAATAAAAACAATTGAATTTCCAATTTTGGTGAGTGATGTCATTTTTATTTGCCTTTTCTTTCACTTTCAAACATTACCAACAAAAAAGGGGAAAAAAACACACACACACACACACATTCAGTGACACACATATTCCAGTGACTAGTGAGCCTGAAATGGCCATTAAACAAAATAGAAAAAAATCAAGTGAGTCTCTTGTATAATACTTTTCAGTTTTGTGACTGAGTATTGCACAATACATATCATTAAATTTTTAATATGAGTAACCTAACAAAAAATCTGACCTCAATGCACAAAAGTTCAAAACAAAACCATGAAAGGGAACTAAACTTAACAGTACTCTTCCTGATAAACTAAAGTTAAACAAACAGATTTTGCCTTTTCTTTTTTTTTTCAATCATCTATTCATATTACACTTATGTGCACTTGAGTTAACAGAAGTAAACTAAAAATACAATAACAAAAAAAAAAAATTTTAGGGCACCGGTGTGGGTTGCTTCCCTTGGCCCAAATACGAACTGCCGAGTAGAGCTAGCTGTAGCAGACGAATTATTTTGCGGGCCAAGCGGGCCCTTCGTTTTTCAACTTTCCGAGCCCGAAATCAACTTTGCGGGTTTTTGGCCCCGGGCCCCCGCTAATTTCGAGCCCTGCTTTTGGATGAGAGACATGAAACAGCAAATTCGTTACTGTGGACATGGCGTCGTGAGACTAGTGATGCCATGATGTGAAGGTTATAGTTACTTTATTTTGCTGCTCGTGCTATTCTTCAGAATTCCTGTCGCTACATGAGCCCACAGAGCGTACTATAATGGCGGGAAGTGCCATGTGTCTTTATTTTAGTGCGCAGCGTGTTGATCAGATGTTGGCTTAGAGAGGAGGGAAATGTATCAGAAGATAAGCTTAAAAATATGTACAATTTGGAATTATGTTCCTAAAAGAAAAACACACGTGAGCTCCAAAGAATATGGTAGACTTTTGGATGAAATCCTCATCTTGTTTTCTTCTACTGCAGTTTACACACATGAGAATCACTGTTTTGGTCTATATCTTGTCTTTGTCCAGACAACTGGTCCGGAGATTTGGCGTCAGACAGGAGGGCGGGTGGACGCAGTTACTTTTGGCACAGGTACAGGTGGCACTCTGGCTGGGGTGGGGATGTACCTGAAGGATAAAAACCCCAAGGTGCATGTGGTGCTGGCTGACCCTCAGGGTAGTGTCCTCTACAACTATATCAAGCACGGCAAGCTGGAACGCACCGAGGGCAGCTCCATCACGGAAGGCATAGGTCAAGGCCGTGTCACCAAGAACCTGGAAGGGGCTCCGATTGATGATGCCTTTGCGATCCAGGACTCTGATGCGGTGAATTTAACTTTCCGATTGCTGCATGAGGAGGGATTTTTTGTGGGCGCCTCCACAGGTTTGAATGTGTCGTCGGCACTGCAGTTGGCCAGGCAGATGGGGCCAGGTCACACAATCGTGACCTGTCTGTGCGACACAGGACACAAGTACTATGCCAAATTGTTCAGTCGAAAGGTGCTGGCCGAAAAAGGACTTTTAGACTGCATTCCTGAACCCTATCAGGTCTCTTTGCATGACTGATTGTGTGTCAGTGTCCATGTATGTGTGATTTAATACCTTCACTGCCAGTGGACACTGATTACATCAGTGATTTCATTGTAAATCAAAAAGATCCCCGACCCTCCAAGAAACAGCTGCGGGGGCTCTTGATGATTTATGCCTCCTGCTGAAACCACTTTGTATCGTGTTTCTTGGAGGGTTGGTGATTTTTTACGTTGCTGCAGGGGATCATGTGGATTTATACCTGTTGCAACCCCACCCGGGTCTGCCCTGGGGGACTTGGGTGGGGTTAGGTATTTTTTAGTTCCCAGGGTCACCCTGGTCAGCCCCACAGGGTGGGTTTTTCTCTCTATTCTGGGGCATGTGTTTCTGTCTACCCTTTGTCCATTCACCTGTATTTGCCTTTTTAAAACTCTCCCTACTGTCTGCACTGCCTGTAGCTCTTGATATTGGATGTGTGTTGCTAAATGGTCTTAGCTTTATTTAGGCCCCATGTGTTAGGTTTATTTAACGTATTTGACCGGCTGGCGACATACATTCAATGTTCTGTTTATTTTTTATTTTTTCACAAGCAGTGCAGGCACGTCCTGAGAAAGCCTTGTTGCTGTCGGGACGTTAAGCAATGTACAATCAATCAATCATTTATACCTGTTGCAGTTGGGTGGTGTTCAGTTTTTCTCAGCAGCGAATGGGATAACCCCCTTGCGCATGCGGCCACTGGCACTGTAAACAGTACCGGTGGTTGCATGCACAGTGGGGTTAAATACTGTATACATTTTAATAATAATAATAATGTACATATATACAGCGCTTAACCTCCAAATGAATGGTCCTCTAAGCACTTTACAAAATCAAAAACACAGAACAAAAAGTACAAGAAAGAAAACGCTACAATAAATTTACAAAAACTAAAGTGGCACATATCAAAAGCTCACACTCACACATACACACACACCGTTACAAGAACAGTTACTGCCAAAGATTGCTAACGCACTGAAAATGCATCTAACTATACGCATAAGAAAACATAGGTCTTGAACAGTGATTTAAAAGCAGACAGAGTTGGAGCATGTCTGACATGGGCTGGAAGATCGTTCCAGGTGACTGGTCCGAAATAAAAAAAGGCACGCTGGCCCTGGTTAGACTTCTTTCACCTAGGAACCCCTGAAAATACACGCGTCTGATGCTGAACGGAGGGATCTTGATTTTCGAGTGCTTTTTCTGAATCTAGTAACCAGTGCCTTTATATCATGTCAGTGTATCCATAAAGTCATGCAAACAAGAATGACACTTTGTATTAGATGTAATCAAGTTCTGATATATTGGCCTTTTTGTACGTGATATTTTACTGTGTTATTTTATGTGTTGCTGTAATAATGTCAAAATTACAATTTATGCTTTGTGGGCTGAGTATCAAGTGGGCCTATTGGTGAAATGTTGTGCTGTGTCATATTGACACATGTAGCCTGTGAAAAAACGGTTGTTTTCTATTATCTTTACATTCGTTTACAGTGAGCAGATCCGGGGAGGGGGGTGGGGGGGGGGGGCGGGCACAGGGGGGGCAAGGGGGGGGCGGGGGGGGGGGGGCGAGTGGAGGGTGTGTGGGGGGGGGGGGGAAGAAGAGCCAGCAGTCCCATTTAATTTATAACCTTCCTATCAACTCCCACCCAGCCACCCTCATATCATTAACTCTCTCGCATTTATTATTACTCTCAATGACCTGCCCCACCCCACCCCCCCACCCCACTGGAAGTAAGGTTTAGTGTTGGGGGTCCTTTTGTGTCAGGTTTTAGGCCCCCAATCAAAAATTTGGAACACCCCTCCTCCCCCCCCCCCCCTCGAAGTAACTGATCCGCTTCTGGATAGACATAAAGTCACAGGTATAAATCTCCAAGGCTTCCTCAGTTTGAAGAGCAGAGTTTATTTCTGCACAAAAAGGTGGCTGCCAAGTGCATAATATGCAGAGAAGAACCCAACGAAGAAAGAAACATGCTTCAAAAAGAAGTTACAACACAATTTACTAATATTTACGGTTTAACCCGAAATATTAATAAATTGTGTTGTAACCCATTTCAAAATGGACGTCTAAACAAGTACATAATTTGAAACTTATCGTTTCTGCTTAGATGCAATTTATTATCATGAAAAGATAAGTTCCAAGTTATAAAGTTGTCTTCGGCAAATGCTAGGATGGTGGTCACTGAGAAGGTGGAGCTGGATGATTACTGTTGAACCGAGTGGGTCGTCTCCCCTGACACACTGAAGAAGATACGAATTGACCATGATCGTTTAAGGCTGGTGATAAAATAGCTTGCG